>JANRMT010062835.1:49298645-49353590 GCA_026402145.1 Polypterus bichir lapradei | reverse complement strand
CATGTCTATCGAGGTGATCACCATCGATCAAAGAACTGTCACTTACCGAGTGGTTTCCATGCCCAGAGTTGGCACCTGCCTTTTCCATTCTCTTTGTTACATATTGCACGGCCATATCAGACTCACTTTTGATATCCGGAGGAACATTGTGTCTTATGTATTGAATGACTGGGACAGGTTCAAGGTGTGGACTGATGACGGTACAGGAGATAATTATACTACACAGGAGCACTATAAGAGTGAAATGCTTAAGCCCTTCACCTATGGTTCAGCATGTGAGTTGATGGCTGTCGCTGAATTGTTCGGTTGTCGCTTTCAAGTATACCGAAATGGCCAAATATTTTACACCTTTGGACAACCGCCAATGCCTCTTAAATATCTTAGATTCACAGGTGACGATTTCAGCAGTGGACACTTTGATGTTTATGAATGTTTAAACTCTCAAAAGCTGGATGTGAAGTTATCGATAAAACCAGTTGTATGCTTACAACGCTTGACAGATGCCGAATGTCACTTCAACACAAGTCCTGCAAATACTGTCGTAATTGAAACAAACCATGAAACTCAAACCGATTATGACAGCAGCAATCCAAGCTGTGAGATTTGAAACAAGATTGCTGTTCACATGGCCAACTGTACGTTGCATGCTCAAGAGTAAGCTCAGTGCTCAGCTTGGTCATATTACAGCCGGAGGGCCAAACTCACAATGTGGTATACAAAGAGATCCTTAACAAATAATTATTGGCATATTTTCCCTCAGTTTAAAAAGGTTCAATTTCCTTCTTAATAAAAATTTTAAGGCAGTACTTCACCGCTGCGAAGCGTGGGTATTTTGCTAGTCTTATATATAAATGTCTATGCATGGAAGTGTGTGTGTGTGTGTGTGTGTGTGTCCGGCCCGGAAGTGAGAGGTGGAGTTGGGGTAAGGGGCTCCACCTTCGAGGAAGAAGAAACTCACTTAGCCACTAATAACACAAGCAGGGCTGTGACGATGTGGGTTCGGCTCCACACTCCCATTCGCTATTCGGGAGCCCTTGAACCCAACACCGTTGGTAATGTCACCGATGAGCTAGCAGTTGAGGCAATAACAATTGAGCAAGGGGATGGTATAAATGTGCAAAGTGCTTTTATTAAAAACTAGCAAAATACCCGCGCTTCTCAGCGGCGAAGTACTGCCTTAAAATTTTTATTAAGAAGACAATTAAACCTTTTTAAAACTGAGGGAAAATATACCAATAATTATTTGTTAAGGATCTCTTTGTATGCCACGTTGTCAGTTCGGCCCTCCAGTTGCAATATGACCAAGCTGTAGCTGTGCGCTGAGCTTACTCTTGAGCATTCAATGTACAGTTGGCCATGTGAACAGTAATCTTGTTTCAAATCTCACAGCTTGGATTGCTGCTGTCATAATCGGTTTGAGTTTCATGGTTTGTTTCAATTACGACAGTATTTGTAGGACTTGTGTTGAAGAGACATTCGGCATCTGTCAAGCGTTGTAAGTATACAACCAGTTTCATTGATAACTTTACATCCAGCTTTTGAGAGTTGAAACATTTCTAAACATCAAAGTGTCCACTACTGAAATCGTCACCTGTGAATCTAAGATGTTTAAGAGGCATTGACGGTTGTCCAAAGGTGTAAAATATTTGGCCATTTCGGTACACTTAAGCATTTCACTCTTCTAGTGCTCCTGTGTAGTATAATTATCTCCTGTACCGTCATCAGTCCACACCTTGAACCTGTCCCAGTCATTCAATACATAAGACACAATGTTCCTCCGGATATCAAGAGTGAGCCTGATATGGCCGTGCAATATGTAACAAAGAGAATGGAAAAGGCAGGTGCCATCTCCGGGCATGGAAACCACTTGGTAAGTGACAGTTCTTTGATCGATGGTGATCACCTCGATAGACATGTTAATGGGGGTACGGTTGGAATGATAAAGGAAATGGGTACCTGAACAATGTAAAGTAAGTCTAAAATACCTACACAATAACTATAATCGTAATAAATGAACAATAAAACAGCGGAGAAGCCGTGGATTAAATAAAAAGGCTGTAGTTATCAGCAGGGAGACGTGAATACCGTGGCGAAGCAAGGAAGGGAATGTAGAGACTGGAGCGACAGACGGCCTTATATAGGCAGGCAGCCAACAACGTGGGAGGCGTTGGGATGGGGGACCCAACGGCGCCTCACACGGTGACCGAGCTGCAGGCTATGGACATATATATGTACATAAGTAGGATTCAGTTAGCGTTGGGAACCCGCGTACCAAATTTCTTGAAAATGGGCCCATAAGTAACAAAGACCGTTGAAAAGTTCAATATGACGGCCGACAGTGGCATCATATCACCGAAACAAGTACCAAATTTCAGCCTTCTACCTACACGGGAAGTTGGAGAATTAGTGACGTTGGAAAGTTCAATATGGCAGCTGACAGTGGCGTCACACCACCGAAATAAGTACGTACATTGGTTTCGGTTAGCGCAGGGAAGCCGCCTACCAAATTTCGTGAAGATGGGGCCATGAATAAGAAAGTTCAACATGGCGGACGCTGTTGACCGTTATGCGCAGAATTTCGAAATGAAACCTGCTTAACTTTTGTAAGTAAGCTGTAAGGAATGATCCTGCCAAATTTCAGCCTTCTACCTACACGGGAAGTTGGAGAATTAGTGATGTTGGAAACTTCAATATGGCAGCCGACAGTGGCATCATACCACCGAAATAAGTACGTACATCGGTTTTGGTTAACGTAGGGAAGCCACCTACCAAATTTCTTGAAGATGGAGTCAGCCTTCTACCTACACGGGAAGTTGGAAAATTAGTGATGTTGGAAAGTTCAATATGGCAGACGACAGTGGCGTCATACCATCGAAATGAGTACGTACATCGGTTTTGGTTAGCGCAGGGAATCCGCCTACCAAATTTCGTGAAGATGGGGCCATAAATAAGAAAGTTCAACATGGCGGACGTTGTCGACTGTTATCGACCGTTATGACTGTTACATGTAGAATTTCGAAATGAAACCTGCTTAACTTTTGTAAGTAAGCTGTAAGGAATGAGCCTGCCAAATTTCAGCCTTCTACCTACATGGGAAGTTGGAGAATTAGTGACGTTGTAAAGTTCAATATGGCGGCTGACAGTGGTGTCATACCACCGAAATAAGTATGTACATTGGTTTCGGTTAGCGCAGGGGAGCCGCCTACCAAATTTCGTGAAGATGGGGCCATGAATAAGAAAGTTCAACATGGCGGACATTGTGAAAATTAGTGACGTTGGAAAGTTCAATATGGCGGCCGACAGTGGCGTCATACCATCGAAATAAGTACATACGTCGGTTTCGGTTTGCGCAGGGAATCCGCCTACCAAATTTCGTGAAGATGGGGCCATAAATAAGAAAGTTCAACATGGCGGACGTTGTCGACCGTTATCGACCGTTATGACCGTTACGTGTAGAATTTCGAAATGAAACCTGCTTAACTTTTGTAAGTAAGCTGTAAGGAATGACCCTGCCAAATTTCAGCCTTCTACCTACACGGGAAGTTGGAAAATTAGTGACGTTGGAAAGTTCAATATGGCGGCCGACAGTGGCGTCATACCATCGAAATAAGTACATACATCAGTTTCGGTTAGCGCAGGGAAGCCGCCTACCAAATTTCGTGAAAATGGGGCCATGAATAAGAAAGTTCAACATGCCGGACATTGTTGACCGTTACGTGTAGAATTTCGAAATGAAACCTGCTTAACTTTTGTAAGTAAGCTGTAAGGAATGACCCTGGCAAATTTCAGCCTTCTACCTACACGGGAAGTTGGAGAATTAGTGATGTTTGGAAAATTCAATATGGCAGCCAACAGTGGCGTCATACCACCGAAATAAGTACGTACATCGGTTTTGGTTAGCGCAGGGAAGCCACCTACCAAATTTCATGAAGATGGGGTCAGCCTTCTACCTACACGGGAAGTTGGAAAATTAGTGACGTTGGAAAGTTCAATATGGTGACCGACAGTGGCGTCATACCATCGAAATAAGTACATACATCGGTTTCGGTTAGCGCAGGGAAGCCGCCTACCAAGTTTCGTGAAGATGGTGCCATAAATAAGAAAGTTCAACATGGCGGACGTTGTCGACCGTTATCGACCGTTATGACCGTTGTGACCGTTACGTGTAGAATTTCGAAATGAAACCTGCTTAACTTTAGTAAGTGAGCTGTAAGGAATAAGCCTGCCAAATTTCAGCCTTCTACCTACACGGGAAGTTGGAGAATTAGTGATGAGTCAGTGAGTGAGTGAGTGAGTCAGTGAGTGAGTCAGTCAGTCAGTGAGGGCTTTGCCTTTTATTAGTATAGATCAAATCAACAAAAACAGTGTTCAATAAATAGTGCAGTAATTCAAAGTCTTCATTATTAAATAAATAATCCGATAAAACGTGGAGGTTAAAAAATACTACAAAAAACAATCCTTTAAAATCAGAGGTTAAAACGTTTATACAGGAGCAATCTTTAAAATCAATAACAAGTGCCATGCTCGGTGCTTCTTTCCTGTTAACATTAGCGTCTCACCTGCTTCTCCCATACGGGCCCTTCAACAGGCGAGACGCTCTCTCTCTGCAGCTGCCCTTTTCTCCTACATCCATCCACACGAGACTGGAGACCTCCCGATCCCTTGCTTCGGTTTGGCACTCATCCAAGTCCTAAGACTTGGTTCACACCAACGGCCAGGACGCACACGTTGGGGAATCCTTCACCAAGCCTCACGACTCCCGCTGCCTTTCCGGTCTTCTACGGCCAGTCGTCTTTCCCTGGTCACTCCCGCTACCTGATCGCTCAGCGGGAGCGACTTTAACTCTAACGCCTGGGTGTCGGCCTAACACCCAACTTCCTCGCAGCTGCCCACGAGCGCTCGTTCGCTTGCTCATCCACACACTCCGTGTGTCTCTCTCTCGCACCGACTTGCTTCCTCTCTCGCTCCCTGTAACCTCCGTCCTCTTTTCCTTTTTTCTCTCGTTCTTTCTGTCCTCTGGTCTTTTCTTTCTTCTCCCAACCGACTCGCGCTTCTTTTTATATTGCGAAGGGCCATAGCAGCTGCAGCACATTAGCCACGGGAACAATCACGGATGTGGGCAGCCCCTCACCTGTGCACTAGGTGAGAAACTCCCACACCGCAGATCGCCCCGTGGCTTTCTACAACTACTATGCCCCCTCACGAAGCCGCGAGCGCGGTGATTATTTATTTAAATGGCCTTTGCTGAGCGAGCTGTGGACCCATAACACCACCGGGGCCAGCACATCAGCAAAACGAAACTTCAGAAGAAACACAAAGTCGCTCAGCCGATAATACAGACTCAAGGCGAGCACATCGGCAAAACAAATCCTTCTAAGAGAGTGATACCCAGAGTAGTTCCTTTCAATTACCTGACAACTCTACATTTCAGGTTTTTTTTTTCTTTCTGACAATTTCAATAGTTTCTAGGACCCCAGGTTTTTTATAGCGTGGGCTTACACAGCTATTAAATTAATAAATGTCTGAAGAAAGGCAGGAGGTGCCGTGTACGTTTTTTTTGCGATTCTGCCTTTCTGCCTTCGTTTCTTGTCTTTAGAGTTTCCGCCGCAATTGATATTCCTGCTGCCGGTTTTGTTATCATGATGCCATGCCAGATTGACTACAGTTTTTCCACTGACTGTCCAAGATCTGTGAAACTTTTTCAAGAGTGCTAATAAAAAAAAATCAGAAGTCGAGATGTGGCCTTGAAGTTTGTGTGGTGGCTGATGGGAGTTTTATAAACCTGGAGGTGACCCAGAGATTCAGGAAAAGTTACTTTATGAATTTAAATGCATTGCTCTACATGTCTTATATTTAAAAAATAGATGTAAATTCTAAATATTTTTAATACAGAAAAGTCAAATAAAATATTATACAATCACACGCTGAACAAGGGGGTATTGGAGTCTGGACATTAAATGTGCCTTCATTTTCATTGAACTGGTACACATCTCACTTTTTAACATTCGGCCCTTACCAGCACAAAGAAAAATTTATTTTGGTAGGATCCGGTGACCACTTGACCCATTCACTAGAATCACAGGTCCGAAAGCAACATTTAGACAATATTTTGTTAAAATGTTTTGCATAAGATGAGACAAACGTGCACTGTCCTCGTCTTTGGTGATGAAGTTTCAAATGGCACTTTGAACTTCTGCCCACGTCTCATAGCAGAGGTTGCCTCATTCTGTTTCCTGATCTTCTTTCACAATACAGCGGGCAGCAAGGTGGCAATGCTGTCAATGCTGAAACATCAGGAATGTGGGGAATTTTTTGTGCAGGCGCACAGAGTCAAACTGAAATCTCATCATTCTACTGCACAGCAGAAATCTTCCTGAAAGGTTTATAAGTGTCGAAGTGTGAGCGTCAATTAGTTTAAGTGATGAAAGTGGGATTTATTAGACCTGTCAGATAAACTTTTGACTCCTGGGGTGAAGATGTTGTGAAGAAATTAGCAAAAATGAATGCTTGTAGATATTGTTAGTGAAATGTGAGCTGACAGAGGCAGAACATTTCCTGAAGTGCAAATTTAATAAGAGGTTATTGAATTCCTAACCAGTCAAAATGACAACAGAAAAGCACTGTGACGTAAAAAAAACAAAATAACTACAAAACGAAAACAGCCCATGTTGGCCATAATCCATAAAGTGATGGTCTGACAAAGCAACTGTCTGGCAAATTGAAAGGAATTGATGACCGTATTAAAAAATCAAAGTGTAACTCTGTGTGGCTGCTCCGGTCATTATCCGGACTTCAGGGGACGCACTTGCACTCTGCCAAACTGTATTTTTTATGAATGGCTCAAATCTTTTCACACACCTTTTCGGAATTTTATTAACATGGATATTAAACGAAAGTGAAGGCGGATTCATTATGGCTGCCAGTACTATGCAATTAAATTCTCCTTTTGCTTTTATATACCTGAGGATTGGTACTCTGAAGTGTTAATCTTATGAATGAAGCGGAGCTGAAATTTTGCAGACATAAGTGCAAAATGAGTGCTTCTGTCTGTCAAGTATACAGACCAAAAATGATTTGTAATAAAGAAATGCATAAAGAGTTGGGGCACAAGTCTGTGATCCCTATATAACTGCAAGAAAATAATAAATTAGTTTAACAACAAAAATGTCCAAAATATAGAGGCAAGATGGCGGTGGAGCCAGTTAAGAGGCGAGCTCAGGAGACTGGAACCTGGAAGTGATGACACTCGACTTTCTGTCACCAGTCACCAGGAAAAAGTAGAGGAGAGGCATTATGCAACAGAACCAACCATCAACTCGGGGTGGAATTACCATTAAGAGAGTCCTGAAGTGTCTCCCAACCACACGTGTGACAATTTATAAAACCAAGGATAAGAAACAAGTGCTAACAATATGTAAACAGTATTGCAAGATCCTGGGAAGTCTGGTGGAGATGAAACTAACCATTTGTGAGCTTGATGGCCTATGGGAAAAAAAGCTGTTCTGTTTGTTTTGGCGTATATTGATCTATAATGCTTGGCCAATGCAAGAAGTTCAAAAAGGTGATGTGATGGGTCGGTGATGATTTTCCTAGCTGGACTCATGATTCTGGAATAATATAGGTCCTGTAAGTTGGGCAGACTGGCACCAATGATATTTTCAGCAGACCTGACTATTCAATGTAGCCTGTTCTTGTTATGTTTAGTCCCAGATCCAAACCACACTGTTATGGATGAACTGAGAACAGACTCAATGACCGTTGTGTAAAACTGAATCAGCAGCTCCTGTGGAAGATTGAACTTCCTCAGCTGTCACAGGAAGTATGTTTGCTGTTTTCCCCTTTTTATGATGGATCCTACATTGGTCTCGTATGTCAGGTTATAAAAAGTGTTTGATTTGAGCAAATTTAAACACTGGTGACCTCAAATAAGCTGTCAATAAAATGACTAGGTCATTGTCTGTTGAGTAGAAAAAGTAAGACCAGAGATTAATCCAATAACATTTTTTTTCAAATTTAGCATTCCCAAAATAAGAACTTGCTGAGATTAGCAGAAAAGCCCACATCCACAGACAACATTAAAATGGTGCTGTCTTCATTCAGATGTTGGGTTGAAACTGGAAGAAACAGAAGGAACTAGACTCAGCTGTTAGTCACCAAGTGAAGCAGAATTACTGGATGGCTTCCTTTCAATTGTAAACTTTATCTTGTTAATAAAAGTCCAAGACCACTGTAAGGTGAACAACAGATCAAAATAAAAACTGGAAATGTGACCAGAGACTAATTAGTGGAATTCTATAGGACTAAATTATACTGTATTATACTAACCAAAGTTCTCAATGTTGCCTGTGTATAACTAAACAGGGAAAAAATGTCTTTTGGAAATTCAGCACAACTAAAAAATGAGACAAAATTATGGTCTTAGACAACAGCGGTAATCAAGTGAGACAATTAAATTGGTATCCAGATCGGTTGAGAAGAAAGTGCTGTACCTGCGGTTTTAGGTGAGATCCTGGTTTGGCTAATACAAAACTTTGTGTGCACTTACAACAGTGTCCTCCCATCAGCCCCAGTCCTCTCCCACTGCCTGGTGGGAATTGTAGTCCCTGCGTCAGCACTGAATTTTAGATTGCCCCACTCCTATTACAGCCTCGCTTATGTCACATAGCCCATATTTTAAATTGGACCAATGGTAACACACATGCAAAATTTTGTGAGAATCGATATTTGATTGCTGACCAAACAAACAAAAGAAATCCAAGGAGCTTACAATTTTATTTATAGAATTCTGTAAAAATATTACTTTCACGACTAATTTGGGACAATGAAGAAATAAAGCTAGTCTTATTACTAATGAGCTGGAAGTGGAGAACAGTTGTGGGAATGATTAGAACAACATAAAAGTCGATAAGAGTGGAAAGATACATTTTGGAAGGATGGGTAAATCCAAACATAAAGCACGTTAATTAAACACAAGGGAAAAGACACTGAGCATTCAATGGCCGAGCAATGAGAGATCATGCAAGACTTGTTCGTATACCTGACAGTTAATTAATAGTGCCCACATATCAGTACCATAGAAACTGTTGCCCAGCAACAAGGTGTGCTATCAAAGTATAAGTCAGGAGTGACTACTACATTTCAAAGTCAAACAACAATCACAGGCTCTCAGCATCAGCAGACCTGAGGAGAACAAAACACACGAAACATCTTGAAACTGCCAATGACATCAGATAAAGGGCACAAGCTTCATGATTAGAGAGATGATTCTCTGGAGATCATTAGATGTTTATGCCGTCTGCCTTTTGCAATAATAAAATATTTGCTGCTTGGTACCACTGGGTTTTCTGGGATTGCACCTGGAGGTGGACTTTACTTTGGAGAGGTAGACTTGACTCCTGCCCAATCAAGTTCTGTGCATTAACTGGTAAATATTTGACATTTTATGACTAGCTTACAATCGTGATAGAGGAAAGTCTAAGGTTTGTACAGAATACCAAGAATGTGGTGCTGAAACATAGCTAAGGTGAACACAATGATTATTGTCAACTTGCCATCTTACCTGGTGGTGATGATCAGAGGACACCTCCAGGTTAACACCTGTTTGAATTCTGTGTTCCTGCGTTCAAGTTTCTTGAGTTGGACGTATTATGTTTACTCATCTGATTCAGTGACGTTCCTTTGGGGTGGTTAGTTCAATAGGTCAAAGTTCTTCACATGATAGCTTTTGACTTACCCAGTGGCAGTGATTTAAACAAAATTGGCTCGGAGGCTGTTTGTAGGATTTAATGTTATAAGCAGCTTCCCGATTAAAAAAATACCTCAATCCTAACTCTGATTGACTATTTCAGCACAGAGGTCATGTGAAATGAAGGTGGATGACATGTCATGGCAGCTGAACCCATGAAACCACCTTAAATACTAGCTTAATGAGCTTGTTGGGGTGAAAGGCCTGCTTTCATTAGTTAAATGTTCTGATGCTCTTAGTTTATGCCAGGACATGGGAAATGCATCAAGAAGTCTGAAATAGTTACAATTATAGAGTTAGACTATATGTATCATGCGTGGAGCGGCTACCCAAAATCATCTACGAGGACAATTTGTAAGCATCCCTTGAAACTATCCTGTCGAAATGGCTTCCTGTACTATGGGTTCAAGCAGGACTGAATTCATGAATACCCTTCAATACTGTTGCAGTTGTTAAGATTTGTTCATTAACTCTTTCTTTTTGTTAAAAGGAGGGTTTGACGGTGGTAATCAACTCTTAAATAGTGACAAAACCCACCATTATGTTTTAGTTGGACGGGAATGAAAGTTAGCTTCATTGGTTTGTCCGAGATTCCCTACACTTGCGTGAGTAGCAAAGGAGCAAACATGGCATCGACATATGGTTAGACATTGAAGCAAATGTATAAAGCAAAATACTTCATGGATGACATTTTGTGTATTATTGCTGAATTAGACTCTGACTTGTCGGATACAATTGATCAAAAATGGATATGAGGTACCAGCATAAGCTGATTGGTCCCCAGCTGATTACAGTGTTGAATGGATTTGTGTAGTGGACATTCACCTCGGGGCAGTGGGAGGGGGGACTGCTACTTACAATAACAAGAGGTATAAACTAGATTTTGGTTTACTGCAAACGCAACTGCTACTGTCGCCCAGTCACATGAAGACAGCCTGGTAGCTAGCTTCTCGCGCATTCCCGGTGAACTGGCAGCCACGGCACACAGCGACAGATGTTTTATGTTGATTTCTGTGTGAAAACCTTGCTTTGTGTGCTTTTCAGAAAACAGTTTTTTAGAAAAAAATATTCAGCCCTCAAAGTGTTAAAATATAGCAACATAACATGATGTTTATAGAAGGGCTTACTGTATGACAATAGTCAGAAACAATGTTAACAGGTTGAAAATGTGGATAACAGTTTCTAAGTCGCACTCCTACTACTTAATCATTTGCGCACTGCAATATTCTCTCAGACTGAATTTATTCTTATTGTATTAGTGGATGGGCCTCTGGAACACTTCTTGATGGAGATAAGGGAATGGGACACAGGGAGTTGTACCCAAACTCTTTATTGATTATTGAGTAGGCACACAGGCTCCACTCTACTAATGCCAACTGTTTCATCCAATCACATCATCCGGTCGTTCAGGTACGGTTTGATCCGTAATTGTGTCTGTGTGGTATTTGTGCACTAACACACACATCTCAGCTATGGCTCCCCACCAAACACTGTCTGACAAAAAGTAGTCTGGTCTCTTAAACAGCCAGGACACAGTGAGCTACAGCAAACAAATCAGGACAAGTAAAAGACAAAATGGGAAGAGCTTTCAAAATATTCTTGAATGTTCCAACAGGACGTCTCCTACACTTCCCCTTAAGCAAAGCTGAGATGGGTCACACATTAACGCATACACATGCAGCAGCAATGGACTAAGTGCCCACAACTGCTCCGACAGCCTGGTCAGCAGTGAGGCCTGACTTTGATTTTTACAAATCTTCAGAATTGCAAAAGCCTAAAGGGATTCAGAGAGGGGGAGAGAGGTGTTTAACTTCACCATTTACAAAGTCAAGCAAGCGGCCCCTAGTTCTTCCTCTTATACCATGCATGGCTGAACATCTCCTCCTTCTCATTACGCTTCCTGAATGAGTCCCCAGCTGCTGATACTCTAAAAGCTATTGACGACTTCATTATCACTGCCATGTTCTTCCATAATAAAGAGACTGTTCCTCCAGGAGTTAATCATTCGTGTTCAATCGCCAATCCCTGATTCCTTTTCAGTTAGCCTATGGCCTGGTTAGAATGGCTTACCTGTTATATTTTGTATTTAGTGCAGTTAACTCCCTTCTGTTTTACAATGACTGTTGCAGAGTTTTGCTAACACTTTCTCAACTTTCTGGATTACCTCCTAAGTGTCCCCTCCATTTCATGCAATGACAATTATAATTCTGCCAAGGGAACTGCACTACCCCTAGTACAGGATACCATGCCACGTAAATTATCCATGGTATTACCTGAGATGCTTATAAATTTGAAGACACTCGTATCCATGTTCAACATGATTGGCTGACCCCCCTACTTAACTGAGACAATACTGGTTGGTGCCAGACCCTCGGATCCAGGGTCTTGGCAGTTTATACGGTCGGTCTAGTGGATCATCTTCTCATGTCCCCAAAGAACTGTAGGTTAGGCTAACTGGTGACTTTAAACTGGCCTCAGGGTGAGGGTGCATTTGTGCCCTGCGGTGGTCTTGTGCCCTGTCCAGATTTGTGTCCAGCCGTTCCCCGAGTGGGGTGCTGGCCTCTGCAACTACAAGCTGAAGTAAGTCACACTAGACTTAATTTATTGGGTGTAATTGGAGCACAACTTCAGGCCACTTCATTTTTGGGGTGACTATATTAGGAATTGCTTGATTGCATTTATTTCAAGCACCACAGCTTAAAAGGCTGAGAAAAACATGTGTTTGGAAGTTAAGCTTAACGTATTAGAAGAAGAGTGAAATGTGTGATGAAGACATGACTTAGGGTCATTGAAAGATCGATACTCTGTTCTCCGTGCTCAGGATGGTCTTCCTCCTACTTAAGTTGAACCTTTAATGCTTATTGGAGGAGGAGGTGGCAGACACTACAGCTTAAAAAGGTGAGCCGCAGTGGGAAAAACACACAAACTGTTGAATTTAATTTTAGTTTAATTTTGGTAACAACTTTGCAATCCATTGTTCTACTTTCTCTATCCCTTCCATGAACATTTGAATTTGCACCCAAGTGTGGAGACCACTTGTCATAAACATGGGTGGGAGGGTGTCAATAAATACAGGCTACAGACTATACTGTTTACCAATAATTCAAATTGTCAATTTGACACATTTAACAGCTTAATACAGACACTAGTAGAGGACTGCGGTTGTGCATTTAATTAAACGAACCATTAAAAACGTGTTTGTGGACTTCAGTATTTATGGAGTGATGGGTCTGAACACTTGTTGAAAGGCACTGTGTGCTACTTTGTAGATTTTTTTTTCAGTTTAAAGGAAATGAAATTGAAATTCTTTGCATGAAACTTTAGAATAATTATGACGAGACCAGGCCATTCAGCCCCACAAGCTCGTCCGCCCTATTCGTCTAGGTAGTTGAGATTTGAAAGTCCCCAATGTCCAGATCAATGTCCAGATAATTTATTACACGTGTCTATGGCTGTCTGCTTAAAGAACAATTTTTTGACATTTGTGCAAAATTTGTCCTTAATCAGTTTCCAATTGTGTCCCCATGTTCTTATTGAAGAATTTCTTTTAAAGTAACAGCTGAGATCCAGTGCACTAATTCCTTTTGTAATTTTAAACTCTTTAATTATGTCACCTCTTATTCTCCATTTGCTTAAACTGAAAAAGGTTCAACTCCTTCAATGTCTCCTCATAGCTCATACTTCTCAGTCCCAGAATCAGCCTAGTCGCTCTCCTCTGGACGTTCTCTGGTGCTGCTATGTCTTTTTTGTAATATGGAGACCCCAAGTGAACGCAATAGTACAGGTGAGGCCACACTAGTGAGTTCTAAAACTTAAGCATAACCTCCCTTGACTTGTACTCCACACATCATGACATGTAACCCAGCATCCCATTAGCCTTCTTGATCACCTCTGCACACTGTCTTGATTAAGATAGTGATGGATCCACTAAATCCTCCTTTCAAGGTGTACTTTCAAGTTTTAGTCCTCCTCTTGTGTTTGTAAATCTAACATTTCTACATCCTATATGTAATAGTTTAGATTTACTTATATTAAATTTCATCTGTCTGAAATCTGCCCACGCCTGTATGCTGTCCAAGACTCTTTGTAACAATTGAGCAAGTTCTGGATTATCTGCTGTGGAAGATCAGCCCTTTAACACAGACAGACAGGCCACAGAAGTCCAAAAACACAAATGTTTATTTCTTCTTCCCCCCACAGCACAACACAATGCATTAATCAGCCACAAACAGCTCACAGTCCTTTCTTTCTTCTTCTCTCTTTTCTGCCATTTTCTCTATTCTTCTCTGTCACCTCCAATCCTCTCCTGCAAGCTCTGTCCTCTCCTCTGCCTCCCGACTCCGGCTCCTCGAATGGAGTGAGGTGGCCCCTTTTATAGCTGTGCTCCAGGTGCTCCCTGATGACCTTCCTGGTGTGGCGGAAGTGCTGCAGTCCATGGCTACATAACCATCTGGGTGCCCCCTGGGTTGAGCTTCTCATTTCTGATCCCGTGGCCCCCATGTACACCAGGGTGGGGGAGGTATAGTTCCTTTCCTGGTCCTTCCATCCTCCTGGCGTCCCAGCTGGGCAGGAGCCCCAGCCATCCACCACACTGCCCTTCCACATAGTTTGATATAATCTGCAAATTTAACCAGCTTATTAATTATATTCTTTTCCAGATTTTTTTCTGTTTATTAAAAAGAGCAGTAGCCCCAGCAGTGACATCTGAGGGACACCACTTTTAACATCACCTAATTCTGAAAAAGTTCCCCTACCATAAGCATTAGTGTTCTGTGTTTGAGCCAGTTTTGTTCTCACCTACGCACTGTGCCTTCTAAACTTCCATATGGTTCCTTATGAAGTCTTCTGACAATCAGGATACATGTTATCACAAACACCTCTCCTATCATATGCTTTTATTAATTCCTTTTAGAATTGCAGCATATTAGGGACATGGACCCTTCTGCTTCTGAAGCCATCTTGAATATTTTCTAGTAGTCCTGTTCTAGACATGTGATCTTTAATCTTTTTCCCTTATATTTCCTTCTATTAATTTACATCTGATTCACATTATGCTTATTGGCCTATAGTTACTTGGATCAACCCAATCGCTGTTTTTATACAACAGGATAATATTTGCTAGTTTTTATTCCAGGCTCATCACCTGTCTAAAGCCATTCCTGTGGTGAAGCATGATGGGAACAACATCATGTAATAGAAAAGCTTCTCAGAGGCAAGGACAGGAAGACTGATCAGAATTGAGGGAAGAACAAATGCAGCCAAATTCAGAGATGCCCTTGAGAAAACCTGCTCCAGAGTGCACGCAACCCCAGACTGGATGAAGGTTCATCTTTCAGCATCACAAGGACCTAAAACCTACAGCCAAGACAACGCTGCAGTGGCTTCAGGACAAGTCTCTGACTGTCCTTGAGTGATCCAGATTTAAGCCCCATAGAACATCTGTAGATAGACCTGAAGAGGGAAGTTCACAGGCGCCCAACATCCAATCCAATGGAGTTTGAGAGGATCTGCCAGAATGAATGAGACAAACCTCCTCAATCCAGGCATGCAAAGCTTATAGAGACGGACTCAAGAAGATTCAGTGCTGTAATTGGTGCCAAATGGGTTTCTGTGAAGTACTATATTAAGGGTCTAAATACTTTTACAAATGAGACATTTCAAGTTTTCTTTTTCAAACCTTTCTATAAACATGTTTTCACTTTGTCATTTTGAATTACTGATTTTAGATTGATGGGCAAAAATGGCAAATTTACCCATTTAAAATGAAATCTACAACACAATAAAGTGTGCAGAAAGGGAAGGGGACTGAATACTTTCTGAAGTAAGTCTCACTGTATGCAAACAAGGGACGTTTATCAGTAAGAAGGCAACACACAGGAGAAAGCAGATCGGGCCTCTATGGACTGCAGGCCTTTGATGTGACACTTGATTTAATGCCCTGTGGCTGAGTGACACTCCATCTTGGGCACAAAGCTGCTGGGATATTTTTTGACCCATGCCAGGCGACTCAGACACTGACAGTGGATAAACTGGAAATGTTCCTAGGCTTTAATTTTCTGTTTATACTCACAGTATGGAGAATCAGGCTGGAATGTTTCTTCTCTATTAGGAAAAATTGATACTTTGGGTACATTTTTGTATGAAATATGATTAGATTCCGTACAGCTGAATCAAACAACTATATAAATTTATCCACAGAAACACCAAAAAAAGATCTGAGGAACGAGTCAGAGTTTTCAACATAAATCAAAAAAACTCGATTGTTGAACCAACAAGGCACCTTGAGGCTGGAGTTCTACTGCCACCTACAGGTCGCCACTCGCTACAGTCAAATTTCAAGCATGCACAGGACGGCCAAAGTGGAGTCTGCTGCTTCCTTTCAAGGCAATAGTTTACATCAAAAATGTAAAACCCAGCTTCTTTACCAGCAGAACGATCAGAAATCCACATTCTGACCCCTGATGCATATATCAAAAGGAAACATGAAATAAATCATTAGAAGTTTATCTCCATATTTGAATTAGCAGGATCTTTGAGCATCTGCACCTTGCAGAGTATTCGGCAAAACTGACCGGCAGGACAAGCTGTGTGTTTTTTTTACCTGACTTGAAAACGGGAACCCGCGGCTGCATGAAGAGAGTCTGCGCAGTCATCTGGCGTAAAGGAAACCGCAGAAAGAGTCGAAAACTGATGGGAAGGAAACAACGAGCAAAACGTCAGGAGCCAAAACAAATACAAGCAGCCTGCGCGAGCACCTGCTGCGGGCCGACACGAGGAGGGGATCACTGAAGTAGACTGAGACTGACAGACAGACTAACTGCTTGTTCGCATAGGTGACACTGAAAATCCATCCATCCATTATCCAACCTGCTATATCCTAACTACAGGGTCATGGGGGTCTGCCGGAGCCAATCCCAGCCAACACAGGGCGCAAGGCAGGAAACAAACCCTAGGTGGGGTGCCAGCCCACTGCAGGGCACGCACACCCACACACCAAGCACACACGAGGGACAATTTAGGGACACTGAAAAGGATAAGCTAAATGAAAACGGATTCATGTTTATTCTTGTGCACTAGATACATTTTAATCTTGAATCCAGCATAGTTCAGGAGTTTCTGATAGACATAGTCTTTGTGTGCCAGTCGTACCTACCTACCTTTACCTACCTGTCTTCAGTATCAGTCAATACACAACAATTGTGCTTACAGATTGGATAAGGGGGATGTGTTTGAGTGAGTTAAAGTAATTAGTATGTTGTCCTGTTTTCTGTTGATGGACATTAATTCAACTCTATAACATGATGAGGCAATTCTCCTTCAGATACCAGTACAGAGTTATGATTCATACCTGTGCTTGAAGTGGGCCAGTAGCAACCAGGACACTGTCCCCTACAGTGCTTGAAGTTTCCATCTAGTTCTGGGCCTAAAGGGATACCCAGCTTATCCGGCTGTCTTTCCCACACTTAGGGGTGAGAGATGTGCAGGCAATGATGACTTTACCGCTCTTAAAGTCCACACTGCACTTCCAGATATCTGGTGCTTAGCACTTGGTGTTTAGACTTTAACAGGTTCAATTATCTGTTACAGGCCATTGTATCACAGACCTGTGTTTTAACACCCTTAACCCTGCTTAGGCCTTCAGTGAAACCCCTAAGGTGACACCCCCTACCTGTGTCTTTGAAACCAGAAAATATAGGATTGTAGACCCAATTAACTTTAAAAGTATTTAACTTATTTATTAAGCACAAAAATAAAATACAAAATTAAGAAGGTTTTGCTGAGTATGACTAATACAAATATAATATTATTACAGTGGTTTAGCATCAATGACACGGAGTTAGGCCTTTCTCTCTATCTTCAAAATAGTTCTGCCTTATAACAAATCTCATATTGCCTCTCTATTATAAAAGAAAATCTTGAGACGAGACTTTTGCCAAGAGCTTTTTTTAAGTCCCGCCCTCCTCTCAACCACTTACGGTTAATGGCCTACGCCCACGGTCCTCTCACCTCTCATTGGTGTGAGTGCTTTTGTCAGACACAGTTCCTGCGCTCTCAGCTCTTATAAATTTTTATGTTTTCCTCACTTTAACTTCCCAATAAAGGAAGACATTATGTACAAATCTTATTAAAGAATTTCATCCCAAAGGGTTATTAACAGAAGAAGTACAATGGGCAATCCTAGCACTGAAAAACGAATTAAAGCGAAAATTGTCAATCGGTTACATGGCAAATTGGTTAAATGCATTTCAATAAACTATGCTGAAACACTTGGTGGTGATGGTGCCTAAGATGAAAACATCAACTTACAATATCCCGAAGAATATCTACAACTGTTAAGACCGTCTGGTCTTCCACTGGCCGAAATACTGTTGAAAGAAGGATGTAATGTAATGTTATTGTGTAATTTATGTCTGAGTGATGGGCTATGCAATAGAGAGATTAGTTGTATTCAAAATTGGTCAAACAATTCTGACATGTAAAATTTTAACAGGCGACAAAAAAGGTAATGTAGTACATCTTCTGAGGATAACATTAGACAAAAAAAGGAGATCTTGATATGCTATTCATATTAAAACATTTACAGTTTCCTGTTAGAATAGCTTTTGCTATGACACAAATCACAGAGACAAACATTCAAAAAAGTCGGTTTATTTATTAGAGAGAAAGAAACAAAATGAAATCACAGACATTTATATGTTGCGTTGTCATGAAGTCCAAACACAGAATCAAAATTCAATGCAATATTGACAAAAAGTTAATTTAAAAAATTTTTACTGGTTTTACAGTAAAAGTGTAAGTTTAAAAAGTATATGTGTGTTAATTTCAAAGCCAAACAAAACGAAAACATATAATGCAACAAATACCTCTAATGCAACATGAAACATGATTTTCTTTCAATTTATTAGGTTTTACTATTTTTTACTATAGTTAATTACTCACTGTAATGTAAAATAGTTAGTTCTTATATGCATATGTAACAATTCCCATGAAAATTACAATCTATTTAAATTGTGCATCCGCTTTCCCTTACGCGAGTGGCAAAGCCACAAAGTGGCTAGCACATAATGCCCATCTGGGGGTTGGCAAGTGAAGCAAGCAGGGGGCAGAACCCCCTAGTTCATATAAGAAATATTTGTGCTCCAGTGCCCAAGTGCTTCCATCCATTGATTAATTGTTTGTTGCACCTCCTTCCACAGCGGGGTGCTGCTTCCCTTCAAATAGTTAATTTAAAATGTAATGGTTTAAAAGATTATTTTCTTGTGCCTTAGTTCAGTTAAAATGACAGTTAAAAAGTTCAGTTCCCTGTGCCTTACATCACAAGGAGGGGTGGTTTTTAACAGACATTAAAAACCCTCATGTTCAGTGAATGTTTCCCAGATTGTCAGTTACATCATCATAAGCCAATTTTAGCATTTTGTTAGCTGAGTTTCTCCAGACCACCTCTGGACCACCACCTATCTTCATAACATCATTGACTACTGATCACAAGCATTCAATGATGTCTCCTGAGGTAGACAGTCCTGTGGCAATCTCTTTATATGCCCATCCCAAGCCTTTCTCCCAGTGGAGGCTGTCCAGACCCCTGGTTTTAGACGATTTCTGCGGTCCATGAGATAGACCAACAGTACATGCACACATACATGGATTTACAGATAGTATTCTGTGAATATGGTAAATGGGTGAATGGATGTGTGGGGTCTGCAAATTGAACAACAGGGTACTGGTGGAGTCTACATACCCCCAAACATTGCTATCTGTCAGTTTGTGGATTTTAAAAATCTTGATTCCTACCAACACTCTGAAGACTGATTGCTTCTAGGACAGAGCAGTTGTTGAGTCAGACAATAGAATGACCTGATTGATTGTTATTGTGAGTTTGTTTTCTAGGAGTTTGGTTAGCTACACTCCATTAAGGGCAACTCATGGCTCTACCTTGGGAATGGTTTCTCAGTGCCTGGGGACAACTTTGCAGCTAGCTATAATGAAGTCAAAATCTTTGGCTTCTGTCATCATGTAGGAAATAGATCAATAAACTTACTTGGAAGCATCACAGAATATGCAGATATGCCTGGTAATGCGGTACTTGTCCATGTCCAATGGTGTGTAACATTTTGGGACAGCAATTGCAGCCAGCATGGGGAGTTCTCCCTCCCAGTCTTTTCAGGCTCTCAATTGATCTTCTAGCCACATGCTCTGTATTTATTTCACAGTCTCCTTAGGCTCATACAATAGATAGATAGATAGATAGATAGATAGATAGATAGATAGATAGATAGATAGATAGATAGATAGATAGATAGATAGATAGATAGATAGATAGATAGATAGATGATAGATAGATAGATAGATAGCTAGATAGATAGATAAATAGATAGATAGATAGATACTTTATTAATCCCAAGGAGAAATTCACATACTCCAGCAGCAGCATACTGATAAAAAAACAATATTAAATTAAAGAGTGATAACAACGCACACAAAAGGTAAAACAGACAATAACTTTGTATAATGTTAACGTTTATCCCCCTGGGTGGAATTGAACAGTCGCATAGTGTAGGGGAGGAACGATCTCCTCAGTCTGTCAGTGGAGCAGGACAGTGACAGCAGTCTGTCGCTGAAGCTGCTCCTCTGTCTGGAGATGATCCTGTTCAGTGGATGCAGTGGATTCTCCATGATTGACAGGAACCTGCTCAGCGCCCATTGCTCTGCCACGGATGTCAAACTGTCCAGCTCCGTGTCTACAATAGAGCCTGCCTTCCTCACCAGTTTGTCAAGGCGTGAGGTGTCCTTCTTCTTTATGCTGTCTCCCCACCACACCACTGCGTAGAAGAGGGCACTCGCCTACATACAGTACATAGTTGAAACACTCTTCTGTTTCGTACAATACTTGTATGTCAGAGTGTCTGTAGAGCAGTGCCACTTTAAGCCTAAAGTAGTTTCTTGTATGTCTGAGTGGTCCTGAATGAACCACAGCTCTGTGCTACTTGAACAGACTTCCTATATAGATGTTCTACAGCCCTGGGAAAGTTGTTAGCCCATTGATGGGCAAATTCACCACTAGATAGCAGAACAGTCAATCTGTATATCAATGCTTCTTAGCTTTTCAGGGTGGTGGCAGACTCTGCAAATAATACTTCACAAAGACAGTTCCTCTCCACTGAGGATTGCATCTCATCATTTGTTTCAGTGTTGTCCATAATTTGTCACCAGAGCACAAAAATAGCTAAACAAGGACTATAAGTGGTGCAGAAGAGAAATGTATGCTGGTTAGGTGCTGCTTTACAAGTTACCCCATACAACTTGTCTTCAGGTGGAAGCCATATTTGATGTAACATTCCTTTAGTTTCACCAGTTACCACAATAGCATGTTTCAGAAAATAAAATATTACTGCTAGAAGGAATGGGTCTTGGTCTGGCATAGACAGCAGGTAGTCGTTTAGACTTTAGCCATGATATTTTATAGAGAAATTGAAAATCACACATTTCTTGAGTTTATGTTGATTCATCTCTGTTGAGAGTTAAACAGCAGAAGCAAATTCCGCCAGCTCCTCAGTTTCTTAAATACGGGCAATTACTTTCACAGAGTCCTCTTCCAGATGCCTTTCCATGTTTCACATACTTGGGATATTTTTTTCTTGGAGTACATTAGATGATCAGCTCAGGTTGGACGGTTTGGAGACAAAGTCAGAGAGGCAAGATTGCGTTGGTTTGGACATGTGCAGATGCGAGATGCTGGGTATATTGGGAAAACGATGCTAAGGACAGAGCTGCCAGGCAAGAGGAAGGCCTAAGAGGAGGTTTATGGATGTGGATATGCAGATGTGGACATGTAGAGAGGACATGCAGGTGATGGTGTAAAAGAGCAAGATGTAGAGGACAGAGAGATATCAAAAAGGATGATCCGCGGTGGCAACCCATAACAGGAGCAGCAAGTGTTTCTAGGCAAGGCATGTTTTTCTTACACAGCAGAGGTGTGGCAATGTTTACACCTTCAATCAGGTTGCAGTAGATCAATGGTCTCTTGATCTTGTATTGACTTTGTAATAAGTCCATTGTTTCTGTGGTGAATGGCATCTGTCAAGTTCTGTCAAGTTCACACATTAAAGAGGTAAGGGCAATATGAATGAATTGGTGTGGTTGAAGCTGCTTCTGGTGTGGTTGAGCCTTATAATATCCACAACAGTTTAGTCTTAATGTCCCCTTTGTTGTCCAAGGTGCATATGTTCAGTAGGGGTGATCAATAATGGATGATCAGCTCCAATCAACAGGTGAGGGAATACTGCATGAGAAGGCTATAGTGGAAGATCTGTCAGGTAGTCGAGGCTCTTCTGAAGATCTGCTAGTGGGATTTCTGCCAAGATCAAATGTTCACCTGTAAAGGCTCTTATGATGGCAACTCTTGTGACATTGGATGGATAAGGACATGTGAAGGATAATGAGGCACCATTACATCACATCCTGTCTGATAGTCCTGAGCACTAGGTTCTCCGGGTCACCCTTAAGGCCTAACCTGTGGGCCAGAGAAGGTAGTAGGATCGTTTTCTGAGAGACATCATCAAGGAAAGGCATTGAAAACATGGTCTTGGTGTTTCAGGCAATATTTGAATATTTTAAGAAGGACACAATTGGAGCCTTTGAGTCTGTTTAGGTGCAGAATTTCATTGATATAGCTGACAGAACATATAAAATGAGCTTCCTCAAATGATATAATAGTCTGCTGGGGAAATAATCAAGTAAAGTTAGACAAGAATGAAGATAAAGAAAGGAAGTGTGTTTAAATGGGTCTATGCATTATTTGGTAATAAAAACATCCAGATGTCAGATGATATGGACTGAGATACACTAGAAGATGAAGCAACTTGTTACAGGGGAGCGGAGTAGAGACATCTGAAAGAAACAATTCTGGCTTATAAGCTTCACTAGTTGGGGGATATGGAGGATGTGTTTAGTAAGGCATGGTAAAATGAATATAGTAATGATGGAGCAAGGGCTTAATATGAGCCACTGCCAGTGTTAGAAAGCAGACATTTCTTAACTGGTAGAAGCTGAGCCTGTCCCTTTCAACTAATCAGTTTGGCACTAAATTGTATTTGTTAATATTTAAGTATTGGATTGTCACCCCTGAAGGGTCCTTGTGTTAGGAAATGTAGACATGCAGGTAAGAGCAAGATTACCTTTAGACATACTGATTACAGATGAGAGGAAAAATGTGACTCTTGGAGTAAGGGTCACTTGAGCCATGGGACATCCCTGAGTAAACTGGGATAAAGTTAATGCCATTAGACAAGAAAAAGGGGAAACTGTGGATATATGGCACCAAAAAATGGACATCTTTTCATAAGTATAGTGTGGGTTTTAAGTCAATTAAGAATACAAAACCCTGCTTCACTACCCTTTTTCAAGATTTGCTGGGACAGATCAGAAATGAAAACAGCTGTGAGACAACCTTGGCAGCTTCTTTGATGAGGTTATGCGGTGGGCAAACAAGGTACCACAAACAAAAGAGAGACCACAACAAAGTGCAAGTATTTGTAATTCTCTAGACAAAAGCAAAAGCTTTTGTGATGAATGTGATAAGTTCACATATTTTGACAATGAATGCCTCAAAGACAAGGTAGGAAAGAATCAGACACTGCCAGCTGCTATTGGCACATATTGTGGTGGTCTGAGGCACTTGTAAGGCGACAGCCAAGTGATGCAGTTTCAGCAGAAACAAAAGGCAATACCTTCTGTACCCGCAACAGAGTGTTGATAAAAGGTTTAGGGAGCAAAGAGGCAGCTGCTCAGAATGTAACCACAGGACTTGAAAATAAAGGAATGAATGCTGGGGATTTCTACCCTTGAGCACTTGATGTGGCCAGTACAAGGGGCGACTGTTGAATATATTGCACTACTGGGGAAGTGAATACATTTGTCTTGATTGACAACAACAGTGCTTGTGGGTCCATCACTGACCTCAACATGCCTGCTCTTGATGATTTTGCAAACATTTCAGGAGTAAGTGACAACAGCAAATCATTCTAAATATAAGAGCTGCTTATATAATACTGTACAATAGGTGTATTTACCTCCAAATGGAGGAGGGATAATCTTTGGAATCTTTCCTCCATAGGAATTGTCATTGACATCAGAAGATGTGAGACCAGCCTAGAGATGGATGGAGCCCACCAATTTTTTCCAATTTAATATTGAAGACAGACTATTCACAAAGAATGGGACAGAATAAATTCCCTTAAAGCTATTTGGGCCCAGTACCCTGAGGTATGACTAAAGCAGAAGCAAAACTATGAAAGGTTCACAATTTGTCCACTTTTTCTGGGAGAACCACATCCATGTCAAAGACATTGTCATAGTCTTATGTGAAAAAGGAATTGCCAAGTGAACAACATCACCAACAAAGTGCTGAGTTTAACCAGCTCCTTAATCTCATAGGCCATGGAAGGTGACTATAAGAAACTGAAAATGTATCTGGGCCAAGAGAAACTCCAGATGTAGCTAACTCTTTAGGAATTCTAAACAAAGCAAGGAATGATAAAACTATCTTTTCTGCTTTAGAAATTAGCCATGGCTTCTGGAGCATCCCATGGGCTAATGACAGCCAATTGAAATTTCCTTTTACTGTGGCAGATTGATAATACATATTGACCATGTCGCTTTAAGGATTTCACAAAAGCCAATGATCTATCATAACATTATGGTAAATGTGGTCAATGACATCAGCCTACCTGCTTGCTCAGTTTTTATCCAGTATACACATGACCTCCTGTTGGCATCCAGAGACTCTGAAAAATCCTGCCAAACTTTTACTTCTGTCAGAGGGTCTGTTGGACATTGGACTGAAACTCGGCTGAACAAAGGCACAGATAGTCCAACCAATTCCTGGAAAGTGTTATCACATCAGGACAGAAATGCTGAGGATCTGAAAGAGCAGAGGCTAGTCGGAGCTTGAGAGTACCTACATTAGTCAGAGACCTGAGAGTCTTTTCAAACAATTTGCATTTAACTCTGCAGCAAAAATTACAGTAGATCTGCTAATAAGAAGTTGAAAGATACTCCACATGTGAAGAATGGATAGCAGAGAATTCTGGGAACCTAGATTGAATCAAACCATGCAATGTTCCCAGCTGCTTCTAAAGAGAAGTGTGTCACACACGCGTGTTTAGGAAACAACTAAAGGGCTCGAATACATGTAATTCCATGCCGGACCAGGGGGTGGCGAAGTGCACTAATTCTCTCTCTTGATCCTTAACAGACCATTCTAGGGAAATCCCGCCCAGCTCTGGGGCAGCCAACGATGTCACTTCCGGTTCCGGTCCTGATGACATCACTTCCTGTAATGGCCTTTAAAGCCGCCATCTTGTTAATATTGAGTTAGTTCTGTTTTGGACTGAATCGTGTGAGCATGGATCTGATTATTAAGAAGTTTTGCAGCCGGGAACAATTATACGGGTGGCTGCCCTAAACCGTCACAATGTCTTGTGGTCTTTATTCTTACAAGTGCCACGATATATGATATAAAGTTGTTGAAGAAAATGCTAAGAGAGGGTTGACCATGAACTGTAAGAACACCAAATGTATGATAGAACAAAGCAATTCAAAAATGAAGGTGGATAACAAAACAATCAAAGATTTTCAGTTACATATACAGCATGATAACATTTGAGTTGATCTTAAATTTAGGAGAGGGATTGTGATTGCTAAATATATATGTTTGAACATATACAAAAGCAAATGTTGGACAGTATCAAAGCAAAAGATTCGAAGCTTCAGAAATTTAGTTTTTGAGAAAAATGCTGAAAATATCATGAAAGGACAGAATAGCCAATTAGGAAATGTTTTGAAAAGCTGGAGTAAAATAGAGGCAAACTGGAATTTCAGGGGCTTCTGTTGCAAAAATAGGAGATTGAACATCCTGTAGTGACTGGAAACTTGATGGAAGAATTTAAGAGTCACAGATTATAACATTCTTAAGTTCTATCAAGAGACAGACAGACAGTCAAACGTTTTGAGGAGATTATTAGAACTTGTAAGACTAGAGGCAGATGGAGGACCATCATCACACATGGCATCACCCTGGCAGGCAGTGTAGTGAAATACACAGTTGAGAATGGGGTGACGGAGTGGCACCCCACAACACTCATTTAACTCAGGAGTGCTGACGTCATGGCTTACAGGAACCAGCAAGCACAGGGAGAGCTTCATTGGGGCAAAAGATAAGAAGCTTTATTTAGACAAGGTTGTTACACTGGGATTATAGTTAAATTAATGGTAGCCAGCAATACAGAAGAACATATCTAAATTTTGCTAAAGATGCCTAGTTTGTCTAAAAGTTATCTGTGCCTTGGGACTGAAGATTTATATTCAGATACCACATGGCTTCATTGCCCTTAGGAACATATTCACTCTACCACATGATAAAGAATATGAATACTCATAGTTGATTTTTGATATATTTTCAAGGTGAAACCCACCTCTATTATGCAACTACAGGCAAATCAGTCACTTGTGTCATGCTACAACAAATAATCCACTATGGGGGGCTGTCCTCATAAATTGACTCCGAGCAGGAAATACATTTCACTTGGATAATTTTAGAATCAATCTGCCAACTCCACACAATTGAAGACTTAATCATGTCCTTCTACACAGGCTGCTGTACATCAGAAACACATGCAGTTGAGCAACAAACTTTGCCAACATGAAACTATTACCAGACTAGCTGTGCTACCTGTCTAAGAAAGGCTGAAGTCTAAGGAATCAACATAGACCTCAGCTTTATTTTTTTTGACACACCATCTATTGAAAAAAATGTTTTCTTACACATTTAGTAATAAAATGCACTGCGTTTGTCATTCCAACAGATGGCACATCAAACATTTACAGTGATAAAATGCATTACTACAAATGTTTGTGATGCCCCATCTGTTAGAATGACAAACACAGTGCATTTTATTACTACAAATGTTTGTGATGTGCCATCTGTTGGAATGACAGAGACATAGCAACCAGATGGACACACAGACACAGATCCTTTTATTAAGGTGGATGAGTAATTCAACTCCCAAACACTCCATTACGTTGAGATGAAAATTATTTGAACCCCAACAATACATAGATGCCTTGCATTTACCAGTTTGGATCATCTCTTATGTGAAAACTTGGTAAATGAATATAAAAAATTTCAGCCATATGATTCAATAATTCACTGAAAATTTTTTTGGACCGAGGGCAGCGGGGAGTAATTTTCAGAGAATTACGAATCACTTGCTTGAATCAAAGATGAGATGCTTCATGAGGACTTGGGATATCTGCTGCTTCTCTGTAGTCGGCTGTGCCTGCTTTGGTTAATGGTCACCATTTGGATATTGTTAAGGAAGGAATTTCTACAGCAAAAGTCAATGAAATAGAAAAAAATGAAAACTATTTAAAAGGTACCTGAAAAAACAAAAGGAATCTTCCTAAATTTCTCACAAATGTGAGTTATGCATCGTGATGTCATACCGATGCAAAAAGAGAGCAGAACACATAGCAGGAAGCAGCCACTGATTATGACGTTGGATGGCTTAAAACCCCACAGCAAAATGAAGCCATGAAACAGCTGAAAGGCCAGTGTTCTGCTGCCAGGCATGTTTCTTACCACCATATATGTTTAATGTAATTTAACTCCACCATTTTAAAATTATTTGAATGTAACCAACAATTCAGGGAGGTAGAAAGCTGTTAAACTAGCAGGGCTTCTTGAAAAGCAGTTGTGCTGAATAATACTCGCCAACCTGCTTAGTCTAATACTGGGCAGCACGTGAGAAGGGGCTAATTCTGCCAGCTTTGGTCACAAGGCAAGAAACAGTCCTGAAAGTGGCATAAAGGGACAGTTGTGAGCTCCTAAAGAATCATCAGCCCTATCTAAAATCACAATGACGTCATAATTAAGTGTCCAATGCCAACCCCACCCCTCAAATATTACATAGAATCGTGAGCCTGGGCGGATACGTCAGCTACACCCTTATGTTTATTGGAGCTAAGAGTGGGGCAAGTGGAGGACACACAAAAACATAACAAAGCCTTTGACCCACCCAAAAGATGACTGAAACAACAGCCCCCTCTACTCAGACATCTTTATGATTATTTTTAATTTTTCCCTTCTCTTTACATTGGGGCTACTTCCTTTGTAACTATAGTGCCAACAGTTGGCCCCGTACAAATATATTAGCCAGATGTAAAACAATGGATATCACACACTTACATAATTTTTGTAAATGGCATTTTTGTTTGTGATAATAATGAATAACTAAATTGTATGGGTTATTGAAGAGCAGCACGGTGATACAGTTGTTAGGTCTGCTACCTCACAGGCACAGCTTCCAATCACGTCTTCATGGGCACTTGGCCTTTCCTCCCAAACAAGTACACGTCAGACTACTTAGCAGCTTACCTTAAGCATCAGTGAGTGAGCCTGACTGTGAACAGATGGCAGCCCATCTAGGCTTGGCTCTTTTTTGCACCCAATTCAATGACCGTGACTGGGAATTTCAGAAAAAATATGGATGGATAGACTGACAAACTCATTTTGATTTGTTTCATTCATAGGAAGAACTACCAGAAGATTTTCATTTAGAGCATAGCCATCTTTGTACATCTCTGTAAAGTTTACAAGACTTTAGTTTCCTGCTATAGCCTGCCAATATTTGTTTGTCATTTCTTCTAAATGTAATCATGTTTAATCTTCTTGCTTTAACAAATCTACTTCAGTGATTTTTGTGTGTACTTTACTGCCCTCTTGTGGGCAATCAAATTAATCCCAATAGCAGTTGCTTTATGAATCACGTCTCACACAGAAACATTCATCACACCCTGGTACTAAAACTCTTAAGTTGTGTTATTTCAGAGGTGATTTTGCCTACTTACCTTTGATCAGAGTTCAAGATACTATGTTATTTGTAAACCTTCTTATCTGAAACACTGCAGAAGAGGTTCAGAATTAACATTATTGAGTTAATTAATAAAAGAGAAATACACTGCCAATACGTAGCAAACAGGACTCTTTTGACATTACAATGAATAAGTTCACCTGATGCCAAGTATGTTACAGTGTAAAAACATTAAGGTTCAGATATTCAGATTAAAAATAAGCAAATATTCAAGTACTGTACTTTCATACTTAAATATTCAAGTATATAGTTAAAAAACAATATATTGAAATGTATATGGTTAAAAACTTCAGGGTCTACAAGTACTTTTTGTAGTACTTTTCTATATTTCATTATTATATTTTTTGCAACCTTTTATATAGTTTTTTAACTCTTTTTGTTTTGGACATAGTAAACAGTAAATTCATGTTTTTTGTCATAGGAGCAAAATTTGATTTATCAGCAGATTTTTAACTGAGTTACAAAAAACTTCTCAGTTATGCTGAACCTTTATAATGCACTGTTGAGGCCTCGTCTGGAGTACTGTGCACAGTTTCTGTCTCCGGGCTACAAAAAGGACACAGCAGCGCTAGAAAAGGTCCAGAGAGGAGCGACTAGGCTGATTCCAGGGATACAGGGGATGAATTATGAAGAAAGATTATAAAAGCTAAGCCTTTTCAATTTAAGCAAAAGAAGCTTAAGAGGTGACGTGACTGAAGTGTTTAAAATTATGAAGGGAATTAGTACAGTGGATCGAGACTGTTATTTTAAAATGAGTTCATCAAGAACACGGGGACACAGTTGGAAACTTGTTAAGGGTAAATTTCGCACAAACATTAGGAAGTTTTTCTTTACACAAAGAATGATAGTCACTTGGAATAATCTACCTAACAACATAGTAGACAGTAAGACTTTAGGGACTTTCAAAATTCGACTTGATGTTTTTTTAAAAGAAATAAGTGGATAGGACTGGCGAGCTTTATTGGGCTGAATGGTCTGTTCTCATCTAGAGTGCTCTAATGTTCTAATGGAAATGATTGAGACCTGTAATCCTATGTTTTGCTTTTTGTAAAGCAGGTGAGGAACACTGCAGTTTGAATGTTTGCTTTTTTGTAGTACTCTTTTTTGTAGCTAATTCTTGCTTTAATTTACTGTAAAGGGATGTTGTGATTTACAGTGTTGTGTCTGTAGTATTCTCTCTTTTTCATTGACTTTATGTGTAGCACCATGATGAAACATATATCACATATTCTGAGAAATCAAACAGAAAAGCTTCCTTTAATCAGTTAGGTTAATTTACATAACACATTTCAATATATTTTAATTTTCACCAATCAGTTTTAGATAAATAGTATACTCAAGAAACACGCCTCTGAATTACATATGATGTTAAGACCCAAACTAGTTAAACATATTAAAAGTCCCAGGTATAAGCAATACGACCTCTCATATGTAAGCTGTGATCACAGAACAAAGCACAAATGTTAAATGTTATATGATCTCGTTTTCTAGTCTAAAATGTGCTGGCACAAATGAAGTAAAGATGTCCTAGTTTAACAGGCAGGGAGCTTCAAGCACGTTTTTTCCTTTTCCTTTACAATTCCTACCTTTTGTTCTATCAAAACAACTAATCAAAAAATTTAACTACACTGTAAAAAAAAATTGTTACATTTACTGTAAAACACTAGCAGTTGTGGTTGCCAGAATTTTACCATAAAAAATAAGGTAACAATATTTTTAGGTCTTCAGTATAACTTTATAGTAAATAACTGTTTTTTCTTTGCAGCACATTACAACAGAAGTGAACGTTTAACCATGTCCTGAAATCCATGCACTGTGATAAATATACCAATCAGTCTTCTTCTTTTGGCTGTTCCTGTTAGGGGTTGCCACAGCGGATTATCCTTTTCCATGTCTTCCTGTCCTCAACTTCTTGCTCTGTCACACCATCACCTGCGTGTCCTCTCTCACCAGATCCATAAACCTTCTCTTAGGCCTTCCTCTTTTCCTGTTCCCTGGCAGCTCTATCCTTAACATCCTTCTCCCAATATACCCAGCATCTCTCCTCTGCACATGTCCAAACCAACACAATCTCGCCTCTCTGACTTTGTCTCCCAACCATCCAACCTGAGCTGACCCTCTAATGAACTTGTTTCTAATCCTGTCCATCCTCGTCACCCCCAATGCAAATCTTAGCATCTTTAACTTTAAATATGCCAATCAGTAAACCATGAAAAAATGTTGTCAGGATCAAATACCAGAACACACTTTGCAGCAGTGAAACAACAACAACCAGTAGCAAACACTTTATACCATTTAATTTTATACCCTTAAAATAATTCAATGTTTAAAGAAGTTCTGGCATGTTGTCTGCTGGAGAAGTAAACTTTTTGTGGTGTATGGTGCACCTGATGACCCCGATTCTATTGATTCACTAACACAATGTCTGACTTGTATCTCAGAATGGATGAATAGTAACTTTCTCAAGTTAAATAAAGAGAAAACTGAAATCTTAGTGATTAGCAATAATGGATACAATGAGGCTATTAGAAATAAACTGGATACAGTAGGATTAAAAGTCAAGACGGAGGTAAAAAGCTTAGGGGTAATTGTTGACTGTAATCTGAATTTTAAATCGCATATTAATCAGATCACTAGGACAGCATTTTTTCACTTAAGAAACATAAGTAAAGTTAGACCTCTTATATCACTGAAAGATGCTGAGAAATTAGTTCACGCGTTTGTTTTCAGTCGACTAGATTACTGTAACGCACTCCTCTCAGGACTACCCAAAAAAGACATAAATCGTTTGCAACTAGTGCAGAATGCAGCTGCTAGAATCCTAACTAGGAAAAGAAAATCCGAACACATTTCTCCAGTTTTAATGTCACTACACTGGTTACCTGTGTCATTCAGGATTGACTTTAAAATTCTGCTTATGGTTTATAAAGCCTTAAATAATCTCGCTCCATGTTATATATCGGAATGTCTGACACCTTATATTCCAAATCGTAACCTCAGATCCTCAAATGAGTGTCTGCTTAGAATTCCAAGAACAAAACTTAAAAGAAGTGGTGAGGCGGCCTTCTGCTGCTATGCACCTAAAACCTGGAATAGCCTGCCAATAGGAATTCGCCAGGCTGATACAGTAGAGCAGTTTAAAACACTGCTGAAAACACATTACTTTAACATGGCCTTTCTATAACTTCAATTTAACTTAATTTAACTTAATCCTGATACTCTATATGTTCAATTTCCTCATAATAACTATTCAGGGTAGCTCTACAATCCATACTGTCCCCTACTCTCTTTTCTGTTTCTTTTTCCGGTTTCTTTGTGGTGGTGGCCTGTGCCACCTCCACCTACTCAAAGCTTCATGATGCTCCAACAATGATGGATGGATTAAAAGGCAGAAGTCTACGTGACCATCATCATCGAGTCCTTCCGTGAGAATCCTAAATCCAAAGAGGACTGTTTCATTTATGTTAGGTAGAATGCCCAGAGGGGACTGGGCGGTCTCATGGTCTGGAATCCCTACAGATTTTATTTTTTCTCCAGTTGTCCGGAGTTTTTTTGTTTTTTCTGTCCCCCCTGGCCATTGGACCTTACTCTTATTCGATGTTAATTAATGTTGATTTATTTTGTTTTCTTATTGTGTCTTCTATTTTTCTATTCCATATTATGTAAAGCACTTTGAGCTACTGTTTGTATGAAAATGTGCTATATAAATAAATGTTGTTGTTGTTGTTGTTGTCCTACGGTGGTGCCAGCACCACATAACACAACCCACCATAAATCAGCTTCCATAACCTAGAAAACCATCAGCATGTGGGGAAAAATAACTTTGCTAACCCTGTTTAAGATTTTTTTTCCCCACTGTGTAAAGGTATGCGGTTCACCAGGAACAATATGGTAAAATGAGACGATTCCTTACGCAAATATTGTAACTGTACGGAAATTTAGAAATCTGTGGCAAGAAAAAAAAAACAGAAAATGCTGAAGTTCTGACTCTATATGACAACCACACAATAACTGCCCTTCCATTTTCATTCTCCTTTTACCTCGGGTGCACATTAATTAAAACATAAATTGAAGAAACAGCTGCATAAAGCAAATACAAATTATCATTTTGAGTTAAATTAATGTAAGGTAGCTGTTTAAAGTTAAACAAAATATATTCTTGGTAACTATTTGACAGTGGATTAGAGCAAATCACACACGGTCAATAAACAGTGACTTTTTTTTAAACATCTTGGAGCAGGAAAATGGAAGGTAGAATATGATTTCCTTTCTGATGGCATTATCTCATTTTTTGGTGCCATGCTTACCATTTTTTTTACAGAAAAAGAATATATTTTTTATGGGGTAACAATTTAAAAAATATTACTTCTGTCTAAGTTTCATTTCAGTGTTTTGGTGTTACTTAAACAGCACTTTACCATTTTACATTTTGCAGTTGCTTACATTCGCTATTTAATATTTTTACACTGTAAAATTAACAGTCATTTTTTTCAGTGTAATTGTACTGTAAACGGTATCTAGCATATTCTGAAGGGAGAAAAAATATCGATTTTCTAGAACATGGCTGTAAAAAATAATGACATGTATTGTTTAAGATATACAGTGGTGCTTGAAAGTTTGTGAACCCTTTCGAATTTTCTGTATTTCTGCATAAATATGACCTAAAACATCATCAGAGTTTTACTCAAGTCCTAAAAGTAGATAAAGAGAAATCAGTTAAACAAATGAGACAAAAATATTATACTTGGTCATTTATTTATTGAAGAAAATGATCGAATATTACATATTTGTGAGTGGCAAAAGTATGTGAACGTCTAGGATTAGCAGTTAGTTTGAAAGTGAAATTAGAGTCAGGTGTTTTCAATCAATGGGATGACAATCAGGTGGCACCCTGTGTTATTTAAAGAACAGGGATCTATCAAAGTCTGCTCTTCACAACACGTTTGTGGAAGTGTATCATGGCTCGAACAAAGGAGATTTCTGAGGACCTCAGAAAAAGAGTTGTTGATGCTCATCAGGCTGGAAAAGGTTACAAAACCATCTCTAAAGAGTTTGGACTCCACCAATCCACAGTCAGACAGATTGTGTACAAATGGAGGAAATTCAAGACCATTGTTACCCTCCCCAGGAGTTGTCGACCAACAAAGATCACTCCAAGAGCAAGGCGTGCAATAGTCGGCGAGGTCATAAAGGACCCCAGGGTAACTTCTAAGCAACTGAAGGCCTCTCTCACATTAGCTAATGTTCATGTTCATGTTCATGAGTCCACCATCAGGAGAACACTGAACAACAATGGTGTGCATAGCAGGGTTGCAAGGAGAAAGCCACTGCTCTCCAAAAAAACATTGCTGCTCGTCTGCAGTTTGCTAAACATCATGTGGACAAACCAGAAGGCTATTGGAAGAATGTTTTGTGGACGGATGAGACCAAAGTAGAACTTTTTGGTTTAAATGAAAAGCGTTATGTTTGGAGAAAGGAAAACACTGCATTCCAGCATAAGAACCTTATCCCATCTGTGAAACATGGTGGTGGCAGTATCATGGTTTGGGCCTGTTTTGCTGCATCTGGGCCAGGACGGGTTGCCTTCTTTGATGGAACAATGAATTCTGAATTATATCAGAGAATTCTAAAGGAAAACGTCAGGACATCTGTCCATGAACTGAATCTCAAGAGAAGGTGGGTCATGCAGCAAGACAACGACCCTAAGCACGCAAGTCGTTCTACCAAAGAATGGTTAAAGAAGAATAAAATTAATGTTTTGGAATGGCCAAGTCAAAGTCCTGACCTTAATCCAATCGAAACGTTGTGGAAGGACCTGAAATGAGCAGTTAATGTGAGGAAACCCACCAACATCCTAGAGTTGAAGCTGTTCTGTACAGAGGAATGGGCTAAAATTCCTCCAAACCGTTGTGCAGGAATGATCAAAAGTCACCGGAAACGTTTAGTTGCAGTTATTGCTGCAAAGGGGCGTCACACCAGATACTGAAGGCAAAGGTTCACATACTTTTGCCATTCATAAATATGTAATATTCGATCATTTTCCTTAATAAATAAATGGCCAATTATAATATTTTTGTCTAATTTGTTTATCTGGTTTCTCTTTATCTACTTTTAGGACTTGAGTGAAAATCTGACGATGTTTTAGGTCATATTTATGCAGAAATATAGAAAATTCTAAAAGGTTCACAAACTTTCAAGCACCACCGTACATGTAATTTTCAGCAGAACATAAGGTAACTTTCCTTTTTTTCAGAAAAGGTATACCATTCACAGCATTTTTACCATTAAATTACGGACATTTTTTACAGTGTAGATTTTTAACATCATCACAAAAGTCATTAGATTTATCCTAAGTTTTATTTTAAAAAGAGATTTCATTAAATATAATTCAGTCTTTTTGACATAAAGACATCCACAGTAAGCATCATCTGTTGCGGTTGTGAGCATGTCCTGTTAGTAGTTAGAAATATAATTGAGGTCATTGTTGAAGAACATTGGTTATAGACATTTTACACCCAAAATCATATTAAAAGTACCATAGACTGACAATTCATTTTTTTAATTTTTGATTGACAAATGGAAGAAATGGTGGAATATTATTTAAGCTGTTGTGAAGGAAAATTAAACAAATAACTGTCCATTTTCATTCTCCTTGTTAGGCTAAAGAATATGCAGACATTTTAAAGATACTTACATACTTTTATAGTTACGACCTTAAAGAAATTATGATTGTGCTGTTAACTTACTGGGGCAGAATGCATCTCCATTCGTAATAAAATACACAATAGACAAAAAAAGGTTTTGGGCACCAGCTGGTGACCCCTGTATATTGTTAGCAACAAAAACAAAAAGAGTCTGTAAGAAATGCAGATGTGAGTACATCAATAGACTGACTCCATGTTGGAATAAGTGGAGTTTATGTGGCTCTTAGATCACGGATTCTTGACATTCTGAGCTTCTGGTCTCACATAAAGAAGAACAGGATGTGAATAACAGCGACCCTTCTCGATTCAGGCTGGAAAAACTGAACATACACAAGCCCTTAGAATGCCACTTGTTCATACATGCATGACACTCCTCGCTTCCCAAGAGGATACTATATTCCCTGTCTAGGCCTTAAAGCAAAGCTAAAGAAATGGTTTTATCAGGGTTTCTAATAACCCTATTAGTGCCATTTTTTCTTTACTTGAAAGAAGAATGAATCACTGTACTCTTGTATTGATAACAGAAAACTACGGTGGAAAGATAATGTATGTGAACCCTTTAGAAATAATTAGATTTATGCATACGAGGTATATCTTTCTTAAAATATGGTCTGACCTTTATCTAATTTCTTATAATGAACAAACACTGTCTGGTTTAATTAATAACATGAAAATTATTTTATTGTTCTTGTACATATAGAATACATCATTCAACCATTCACAGTGTAGGCTGGGAAAGGTATGTGAACCCTTAGGCTGATGACTTCAATTAAAGCTTAGCCAGAGCTACTTTGACATGGCAGAACTATGGCAGGACACCAAGCCACTGCTCCATGAAGAAAGCTCTGCTGCAGAGCTGAAGTCTGTCAATCAAAGACCACCTTGACACTACACAATGCTATTGGGAAAATATTTTGTGGACTGATGAAAATAAGGTTAAATTGTTTGGAAAGAATACACAGCAGTACATAAGGTGTGAAAAGGGCACATCATATCAACATGAAGACATCATCCCAATTATGATTTGGGGCTGCTTTTCTGCCTCGGGGCCTGGACAGTTTGGCTTCATCAAGGGGCTAATGAATCTCCAGTTTTATCAGTGGATCCTACAGGGTGACTGTCCATCTGGTGAAGTTTAGTAGAAGCTGGGTTGTGTAGCAGGACAATAACGCTAAACATCAAAGTTAATCTAGTACAGCATAGCTTCAAAAAAAGACGATCTGTCCTTTGGAATAGCTTAGTTAGCGATCAGAACTTAACTCAATGGAGATGCTTTGGAATGACCTCAGGAGAGCCGTTTACACCAGATATGCCAAGAATATGACCGAGCTGAAACAGTCTTTTAAAGGAGAATGGCCCAAAATTCCTCCTGAGCAATGTGCAAGTCTAATTTGCAGCAACTGGAAGTGCTTCTTTGAGGTTATTGCTGCCAAACGATGTGCGACCAGTTATTAAATCCAAGGATTCACTTACTTTTTCTTCAGTGCACTGTAAATGGGTTTGTTCATTAACACATGAAAGATTAAAATTGGTGTGCGTTATTAGCTTAAGCATATTGTGTTTGTCTATACTTGTGACCTAGATGAAAATTAAATCACACTTTATGACCAGTTAATGCCAAAAACCAGGTAATTACAAGGGGTTCATATACGTACTTTTCCTTGCAACTGAAAATTAAATTACATTAAAAATGACAGAAAGGCATTATGTGATTCTTCTCAGCGTGTGACACACTTCATGGTTATCAAGGTGTCCCATGCTCTAGTAATGGCTGAACATTTAAATCTTGCTGTGCTACTGTGGAAAACACAACAGGAGGAAGCTATCAGGATATCTTACACAGAATATGCAAACAAAATTCATTCTGCCTTGTGCTTTTGACCAGCATTACACAGAATGTCCAATTTTCATGAGAAATATGAATGTTGTTACTGTGTGAGTAATGCTGAAATGGCTATTTCAATTTGTGGATGTAGGTATTTGCGTGCCATGAACCAATTAAGTGCTGCAGCTCTTCTCAGTTAAGAGTTCTGAGGACAAAGCATGGCATTTCAAGGTAAAGCAGTTTTACTTTACAATGTGAATATCTTTCGATACAACAACAACAACATTTATTTATATAGCACATTTTCATACAAACAGTAGCTCAAAGTGCTTTACATAATAAGGAACAGAAAAATAAAAGACACAATAAGAAAACAAAATAAATCAACATTAATTAACATCGAATAAGAGTAAGGTCCAATGGCCAGGGGGGACAGAAAAAACAAAAAAAAAACTCCAGAAGGCTGGAGAAAAAAAATAAAATCTGTAGGGATTCCAGACCATGAGACCGCCCAGTCCCCTCTGGGCATTCTACCTAACATTCTACCTACCACAGTAACAGCAATCCCGGTTGCTCTCTGCACCTCCCCTCTCATTCTCTAACACACTAACATTGAGTACATTCAACCAATGAATTATTCAGCAGAAGCGTGTCAAGAAATACAATGGCTGCTCCTTTATACCAACAGCAATACACCTTTATAATGCCTCACTGTGACTGTGACTGCTCTCTTTATCTTTAGGCAGAGGTATTTTCTTTCTTTTTAGTATTCTTTCCTTTTGGTCAATCTGGTATATATTTCAGAGCGAATTGTAGTTTTTTTTATAATATAATAATATTTATTTATGGAGCTTCTGTAAATTTGCCCCTTTAGACAAGTAAAGTGCTATCTATCTATCTATCTATCTATCTATCTATCTATCTATCGTCACTGAGACCAAGATGAGCACTAATGGCTGTGTGGAGTTTCTGTTTATCCTGTTTGCCTGACATCCTTTGCCCTCTTCCTCAAATCCTCCAGAGGGTTCTAAAAGGATGCCCCCTCTTACCCAGCTGGGCAGGCTGCTTTGATCCAAGCATCTAGCCCTCCTAGACTGTAGCAAGGTTTCAGATAGCTGCCTTCCCACCCTGCCTGTGACGAGCTGATTGAGAAATGCTACAGTACTTTCTCACAAACCCTGTAATGGGCACCGAGTGATTTATAACACAATAATATGTTTTGAAAATTTATTCCCCCCAATTTCACTCTGACTCTAGGATAGACTATATCTTGGTTTCCTGGTTCCTTGGCACCTGCTTTAAATAATGCAAGCATTGAATCTGCCTTTCTGTCAGACCACTGAGCCATGATGTCTCAATTCCTATTCCTGCTGCTCTCCTCTCATGCACCATGGAGGTAAATGTAATATATTTCACTCCTGAATAACCTGAGATTCTGTTGATGATTTAAGTTTATGTTAGAAGTTTTTTTAGAAATGAATTCTGACTCTGTTGTGGATCCCACATATATAAGGATGGCAGCGAAGGGTGCAATGCATTTTACACTTGCATTTGCCTCTGCACTGGATTGCTCTTGTAAACAAAAACTCCATGACTTTGAAAACTGTCTTTCAACTCTGGAGGAAGTCTACCCTCTTGTGGTGGATTTGGAGTATGAATTGCAAATTACAGTTAAATTCATTCTTATTTTAGAAAGCAGCTATTATGCAAAGGCATCCGTTCCAAAGAGGTTATATTGTAACTTGCCAAGCAGCAAATAGTAAGCATTGACTTATTCACATAATTACCATAGCCATGTCTCTAGATAAAAACCAAGATCCAGTCCTTTAATGGCCTTTTGGGCACAACCATCAGCAGTCTGTCTGTGGAGAGAGTGTCAACTGCATTGAGAGGTTTACTTACCTCAGCACTGACATTTATATCTCTGGTGACTCTTCCTATGAAGTTAGTAGACAGATTGGGAGAGCATGGGGGTTCATGCAGTTTCTGGAAAGGGGTGTGTAGTGCTCCCAAATCTTTGCAAAGTCTTTAGGGTCCTGGTGTTTCCTGTTATGCTACTGTATATGGTTGTGAGACCTGGATGCTATCCAGTGACCTGAGGTGAAGACTGCACTCCTTCGGGTTCTGTGTTTTTTCAGAGAATCCTTAGGTACTGCTGGATTGACTTTGTGTCAGTTGTGGCTCTACAGCCATGTTGCGTGATTCCCTGAGGGTGATCTCGCTTGCAGGATCCTCATTGTTGAGGACCTGAGCAGCTGGACCAGGCAAAGGGAACTTCCATTTAACACCTGGATGTTGCAGATAGATGGTCATTTCCAGAGACTGGGACTGGACCTTGTGTCTGCCTGGGGGGTTGCCAATCGGGATCCCAAGCTATTTCATCATGTGGTAGGTGTGGCAGCCCACTGTGCCAGAGCACGATCCCCAACCTGATCTGACCTGACATATCTCTATTCAGCCAGCAACACTCTGAATGCAGAGGAAACATTGGACCACATGGGATGGAAATTTCTGTGGAATGTTATGAATTTTATGGGACTCACAGAGGGCTTCAGTAACACTATATTCCTCACTTGCTACTGTTTCTTTCACTAATTCAGACTCTTTCACTGTTCTTTATTTTCTAAAGGGTCAGACAGGGACATCCAATCTCTCTGCTGCATTTAATCTCTCACTGGAGCCTCTTGCTTTTGCAGACCAGTCTCACTGCCATATTAACTTTTTAGTGGCCTACAGATTGCCTCAAAATTTCACTTTAAATTTACAATATTCTATTTTTCTTTGGAAATGCTCCCAATATGTATTCCCTCCTTCCATTGAACTGGCCACTTCACTTAAATATCTTGGCATTATTGTTTCCCTTTATTACAGGATACTATCTTTATTAATTATAACTGAATCTTCAAAACTGATCAGGAATCTGTTTCCTTCTGGTCTTTCCTTCCTCTGTCATTTTGTTCCAGATTACCTATCAACAAAATTAATGTAGCCCCTGTGACACTAGAGGGTGCTGTTGCTACTCTAAACCCCAGACAAACGTCCAGACATCAGGTAAAAGTATCCAAAATAATTTTAATTTCTTCTTATCGATATTGTGCCACAATAGATACCACTAATACCACCATAAACAATAAATCAATAATAATAATAATACAATAAATCAATCCTCCACTCCCAGCAGCTCTGTCACACTACCACCCAACTCTGGCTCAGCTTGCTGGGTCTGCACCAGTCCTTTAAATAGTCCTTGACCCGGAAGTACTCCTGTCCTTCTGTCCATGTGAGTCCATTACACTTCCAGGTCAGATAAAGACATATTTTTCTTCAGCCCGGAAGTACTTCTGTTCTTCCGTCCCCGTGACTTGGGAGTACTTCCGGGCTATAGGGAAAATAAAAATTCCTGCTTCTCCCTGCAGCGTCACCCGATGGCACCCATGGCACCCAGCAGGGCTGTGAAGTCGAATTCCATCTCCAATGATGACCTGTGGGAATCTGGGGCACCTCCATGCTGCAGGGAGGACTCCATCTAGCGGCCTGAATGTGTTGACCGGGATAAGCTGCCGGCCATCTCTCACACCCCTTATTTTAGTTTTGTTAGTGCCATGTTAATTCGTCGTCCCTCTAACATTCTTATTGAATAATGAAAGACCACGTAAGCATTCAACTTTAACCTGAGGGTGGTGTTTTGTTGTCAGGTAGAGAATTCTACCACTGGGCCTCTGCTGCCCAGCCAGTCTGGAACTGTTAATCCTGTCCTATTAATCCCCCAAACTAGCTTCCTATCGAATCCACTATACTACCTCCTACAACTCCTTTAAATACTTCCTTTCACAGCCTTTAAACTAAAGACTTGTGCTTTAACATTGATTAATCAAGCCTCATGCTCAGGTTTTGCATAACATCTGTCCAAAATTCACACCCCCACAAATTTTTCATAATCAGGCATTATGCATTGGTGGCAAACCTATTGTATAATTTCCCCTCATGGGGGAATCAGGGCATATGTACTCTTGGAGACATCAGTGATGATAATGGACTTTGCGGGACCTTTGGTCCTGCTTTTACATTCCTTCTTACCTCTTTTCTCTTTTAACTCAGATCTGTGATAGAGCCTGTGATATTTCTCTGCCCTTCCACTTCCATTTCATTAATGCTATACTTTCTTCTTCTCATTAGCTCCTACTTCAAGACCGCTCTCTGCTCTTTATGTGTTATTACACAGGACTTATTTGCCTTTACCATTTCAGCCAGTTTATTAAAGAACTTCCATTTACACCCATCCCTGCCCAAATTTAATAGAAATCGGCAGTATTCAAAAATATAATGGCCACCTTCTTCTTTGGGCCTCTGTAAAGCAATCATTTTAAATGCATTATCATTTTGAATTCCAAATGAACAAAGTTACAACTGAGTCTATTTGAAGAAGATATAGGCTGAAAAAGATATAGAAGCTTTGAGAGGCAATTTATTTTAATAATGTTACTTCTTTCAGTTTGATTAAAAGGAAATAATGACCTCTGTTAGCATCTTGTTTAATACTTTCTATTGTTTTTGTTCAATTTCATCTCTAATAATCCATTTTTGACCTTGTTTACATTCAAGCACCATTAACTAGCGGTTGATTGGCAATCGCAAAAATGATCAGAGTTAATAGACGTCCTAGAGTGTGATCCAGTTTAAAAAAGTCATAATTTACATTATTCATAAGAATTGGTGTCCGGATTAGGGTAGAACAATTTAATCCACTTGCATGTATTGGAACAACACCTTTGGCCCAAATTGTTGTCTAGTTGTCCTGGGGAGGTGACTTTCACACAAGTTGTTGACTCTCAGAAGCTTGACTTTGTTGTTGTGACTTTGGGTCATCTAGACCACAGATATCGAACTCTGGTCCTGGAGGGCCACAGTGGCTGCAGGTTTTCATTCTAACCCTTTTCCTAATCAGTGACCAGTTTTCACAGCGAATTAACTCCTTTTCCCTTCATTTTAATTGCCCTAATTTTAAGGATTCAGTCCTCTGCATTAATTTGTTTCTTCATTAAATGGCAGCCAAACAGAAATGAGATGTGAAACGAGCCAACAGATGACCAGCTAAACTGAGGCTTCAAACTCCAGCCAAGTTCACTCCAACCAGTTCCTTAATGAGAAGCCAATTCTTGCTGTTAATTAAACCCATCATTTAATTCCATGGCTCGTTGCTGCTCTCATTCTGCCAGAGCAGACATTTCCAAAACTGTTGATTTTCTGTTTTTTCTAAGAATGCTGTCAAAATGTTTTGGTGACCTCGGAGATCAACTTACTGAGACATTTACCTTTCTTTATGTTCAAATAATGTGGTTAGCTGGTGATGTAGCAGCTTGTTTTGTGTCTCATTATTGTTTGGCTGCTAATTAAGGAAAAAGAATCAACTAAAGGGGCCTGATTCAAGTTAATTAAAACAAAGGCAAAAGAAGTTAATTAGCAGCAAACAACTGGTCACTAATGAAGAAGATGGTTAGAATGAAAACCTGCAGCCACTGGAGTTTGACACCCCTGATCTAGACCTGTTCCTGTCAGAGGCTCCTCCAGTTTCCAAGTTTCTTTTGATAATGTAAGAAACTGGACTCACTTACACCTTGGCTTTCTTTTCAATTTCATTAAATGAAAGACTTCCACTTTTAAGTGTTATAATAGTCTGCTGTGAAAGAAACAGCCGGACACACAACAAAGGTTTGGGGCAGCCACCTGTATAGTTTCCTTAGCTGAAAAAGGCTTTAAAGTAGAATACAATGTGTACTGGTTAGAGTCCAAAAAAGAACTGTTTAAGAATGGAGGATGAGGGTTTTTTATAGCTGGATCACAGGAAGTGACTTCCTCGGGGCCGGGACAGGAAGGATTTCTCGTGTTTGGTCTGTGGAGAAAAAAGAGAGGTTCAGTGCACCCCACCGCCCCCTGGCCTGGTGTGCAATTGTTGTTTTCTGGCCCCTTTGGTTGACTCCCAAGCGCAAGTGTGTGACACTGCCTATACTCCTATGTTAATTGCCTTTTTTCTTGGCAATATGATTGTAATATACAGTGCATTGTCCATGTAATGCTTCAGAGGGTGTAGCAACACAGCTTCTTTCAACTCTGTTTTTACACAGATGCCATATAGCCTATATTTTACGATGGAACCGATGGTAAGCTATACGCACAACATTTTGTAAAAATCTGTTATGCCATTTTTGTGTGATTGGCAAACAGATAAGCAGACCAACAGGCAAACAAACAGACAAGATGTGATTTGAGGGTTCAAATGAGTTCCTTAGTAAGCAAAATAGATAAATCACATCAAAATAAGCTAAAATTTTCAAAAGACAGACAGAGGAGATTATGATTTTATTTATATAGATTATTCCATTGCTTGTTTTTGGCATATACTGTGTTGTTTCAAACTTTGTGACTCTCCAGCTTTGCTTTATTAACCGATTAAAATTGAGTTTGACTTAGTAGTTTGGGATCGCCTGCATATTAAAAATTCACAACTTGAATGCCATTTGATTCAATTTAATCAATCTCTTGGTAAAACTGACTCGGTGATCTCTATTAGAAAGAATGAAAACTAAAATCAAATGCAACACTTTTATTGCTCTTTCATTTCCAAAAGTGTTTTTTAGGAACATTACACAGGATGCCTTTCAATGGTTTACAATAACACGGATACTTTTATTTTATATTTTTACAGCCAAAGCACAAGAATGTTAAATGACTTGGTCAGGGTCATATAACAATTTGAAGGTTCAACACCATAGGTACTTGTCCACAGTGCTACAAAATTGTAATTCTCATAACTAACTCACTGTGGAGTCACTTTACCTTATGGCATTCAGGTTTTAGAATGTAAACACTTGAGGAAAAGGTGCTGCTTAGAATAGGCAAGCAGAGTAAACATTTAACATAACCAAAAATAACAATCCAAAACCCACCAAATTCAATTTATTGTTGTGGTGACTGGAGAATATCCCTGTAGCAGAGGTGTGCAAGGATGCACATACCCAAAACAACAAAATTGAGCACAAAAATGAAAAAGAAATATGTAGAATTATATTTTGAAATCCATCCATCCATTATCCAATCCGCTATGTCCTAACTACAGGGTCACAGGGATCTGCTGGAGCCAATCTCAGCCAACACAGGGCGCAAGGCAGGAAACAAACCCCGGGCAGGGCGCCAGCCCACCGCAGGGCACGTACACACACACACACACACACCAAGGCTAATTTAGGATCGCCAATGCACCTAACCTGCATGTCTTTGGACTGTGGGAGGAAACCGGAGCACTTGGAGGAAACCCACGTAGATATGGGGAGAACATGCAAACTCCACGCAGGGAGGACCCGGGAAGCAAACCCTGGTTTCCTAACTGCGAGGCAGCAGTGCTACCCACTGCGCCACCGTTCTGTCTATTTTGAAATTTGAAGTATAAATAAGTCTTAAAAACAATTCTTTGTAAATAAAAGAATACAAATTATAAAATGAATACAATTTCAGCTACACAATCTTTACTACGAGATGTCATCACACACAGTCTGCTGTCATTATCATGTGTGAAATGCATCTGAGAAACATTTATATCTAATGAGTCTATGACATATTTTGAGGGATTACATCCTAATCAGAATGACTGTACAATAATGAAAGGAAAACAAATATTTAAGAAAGACAAGCACAGTGTAGGACACACTGTATCTTTTTATGCTACAAGTTTTCTATGTAAAATGCCACATGTTTTCCACCAGAGGGCAGCAATAAACTTTTCAGTAGAAATCAGTCCTTTGCCTTTGTGAACGTCACTGAATCAAAGGGCAAGTTATACTGTACTTTAGCTTTTAATAATGTATCACACTTGATCACATATATGAGCAAGCATATTACTCTGTGGTTAAATCACTAAACACATTCTCTGTACAGAAAAAGCACTCATTTAAATGCCCTTATTAGTGGGCAATGCTGGGTAGAAAAACAGATGCACACACGCTGTTTGGCAGCATAAGACATGAACTGTGATAAAGAATTAATATAACTGCCTGGCACATGCTTTCATACTCTTTAAGATTTTCTATAGCAAATTCCAACTAAACACACACAAGAAACCAGTTTATGAATGCAATAGAAAAACACAATGCCAACCTAATGGCCAGAAAAACATAAGCTGCCTCTTACAACATCTGATTTTTAAATCTCCAAAATGCCTTAGTTTCTCTTCACTTGGTACTATGTATTCTGTTGTAATGTCCAGAAGGTGTTTCAGCTGTCTGTCCACCCTCCAAGGCATCTTTGACTTTAGGCAAAGGGCCTGGTATTCCCGACAACTATCCAATAATTCCCCAGGTGATTGTTATCAACATCTCTGTCATTCATTTGTGCCCCTGGCCACCATACTTATGAGGCGATCATTACACACTGTTGATAGAGTGGTGCCCATCTTCCCTTGATGGCAGAACAAAGTATATTACCAGAGCATGTTTGTGTATTTCATTCATTCTCATGTCCTCACTGGGTCTGCTGCTGTGTCCTGCCTAGAAATCCATTGCCCAACAGCCAACACAGTCAACACATCAACAAGTGCAAGTGACAAAATGTAACATGGAGCAAAATGAACATCACATTTGTATTGTATTGTATCGCAGTTTTACTATGGTGGTAGCACTTTAGGGCTGTGATATCTGTGTGTTTTTTTTTCTCCCATCAATTAAGGGAACATAGTATTGATTGAAATTGCTTGTTCCTGCTATTCATCTGCTATGTTAGAATTCATTAATGGTAATTATTTTTCCCTCAATTAACTATAAAAACATGTTTGTTACAGTGGTGGTTTATAATGCCGGACTCAAGGCAGTATTTACATTTTTCTTTATTCCGTTTATCTCACTTCCTTCTCTGTTCTTTATAACCAATTACTAATTATCACAGAGGTACAAATAGCAGGACAGTCAATAGAAAAGTCAAATTTGATATATTTCTACTGCACCTATTTATTATGTAGTGGAAGGTTTGATTAAATATTTAGAAGATGGTACTAACTCACTCTGGTTCAGAAAAGTGAATTTTCTTTGAAATGTAAAGTATGTGTAGGAAGTGACTTCTGACACACTAGAATGTGCACAACAGAATCTATTGTCGATCTACTTTACCTTTTACAGGACATACAGTACTTCAGTCTGGATAGTACAGGCAACTATATGAGGATCCTTTTATTGCCTTAAATACCATAAAGCCTTTACTGCTGGGAGATGAGCAAAAGTCACTGAGTGTGGACAACCCTTTATTGTCTTGGAATTCTGACTACTTAAGAGGCAGTGCAAGTCATTATGTAAAGTATCTATAAACTACAGTGAATATACCAATTTAGTAAAAAAATGAAGTACAAAAAAGTTATCCAAAAACCTATGGGTGGACTCAATCAACTCTAAATCAGCACCATGAAATAAGCACAGAAATTATACTAAATGGGTAGTGATTCATCACTTTGCTCATACATGATACTGTACATACCAACACATTTTTGATAGTTATTCACCATAACTAAACCCCAACACCCTCTTAATCAAGAAACACATAACATGTATGCACTGTGAGTTCATCCTCTCTATATATGTTTAAAAACAAAAAGTTCAGGAAAAATCAATAATGAATAAACAAACAAAGGTACTGTAACCGATGTGAACTGAGTTTCTGAATGGATGCCAGTAACGTAAAAGGTCAGGATTCATTTTTTGAATAGTTTCATTGTCAGTCACCCTTTTCGCTATTATGATTATTTTGATTATTCTTCTCACGTGGTATTTATTATGATACTTGGCTATTTTTATGATGGCACCCATGTTGATGCTAATTACAATGTTAGTTTCTATCATGTAACCTTTGTCATCATTGTATATGATGTTAGCACACAAAAAAACTTATTTTTTTATTCCTGTAAATTTGACTTGGATGTTTTGATATTTCTCATTTTTTTTTATAGATAAGAGCATTCCTAATCAATCAATTATTATGACATATGGCATATTACGAAGTGATGAACTAGTTTGTGTGATTTATATAAAGATTATCTCTCCAAAATACACATTGCAGTGAAGCCAGCAGCTTCCCTGGGCTCCCCATTATACTGGAGCAGTGGCAGCTACAGGCCTTGCAGTCTTTTTTCTCACCACCAGATGGTGTGAGTTAGCAGCTCTGTAGTGTTCATTTGCTCGCCTTTCTCAAACCTCCAAAGAGACACAAAGCACAGCTAACACCTAAATGGAGTCAGCTCTAGTCCTCACTTTTGGCAATTGATCACAAACTGAGTTTTTCTGGTGACACTTTAGTTTAACTATCAATTATAAATAGCTATTCACTGTGCACATAATCAAAATACAAACCTGTTTAAAATGAGAATAGCATATTTAAGAATCTTACTATGTTTAATAACAGTTTACTATTTTAATAGAAGTTAGTAGAATGTTTGCAGGCTGTTATTAGTTGATTTGAAAGATGATGTGGCCACTCTTCTTTGGTTTGTGATACATAGCAGTTAATAAGTCACATTTTAAAGGTCATGGGTACTTTATAAGTCATTTTTATATACACTAACAATAAATAAATGCATATGTGAAAGTAGTAAAAAATTAACATGTAAAAAATGCTAATTGACTAAATATGTCAACCAGTCTCAAGGATCACCAGATATCGCAATAATTATTGTTTAAAGGAATTTTTCACTTTTTGCTCACAAAGGCAAGTATGCAAACTGCTTTGAGCTTTATAAAGTCTTGTTACATGAGGTTTGTCTATCCACAAGATTTTCCACCCAGTTTTTTTCATAATGTGCTGCATATAACACACCTACAGATTACCAGCCAGCATTTACTCAATCACCACAACTCTCACACACTTACAAATAAAGGTGCCACAGTGGTTCTTCAGAATGATGCCATAGGGGGACTATTTTTGAATCTCAGAAGAGCCATCCAATATGAAGGTTCCAGAAAGAACCTTTATTTGTTTAGCTCAGTATCGGGTTCCAAAATACGCATAGATGATAACAGATTTGTGAAATACCAATGGCTTCCTGATTTTACAAGGACTCTCGCTACATTCAATAACATGGGCCAAGTTCAGGTTTTCTTAATCTGTTGGGTCCTGCTAGGTGACCCATACAAAAGAGTTCTGTTTTGTGCACTGTGAAAAAAGATGGCGATATACCAGTGTTTAACCCGACACAGACAGATGCAGGAGGCACACTGATAAAACACAAATGTTTTTATTTTCTTCACCACGTGGGAAACGCACGAAACAGGCACAACACAGTGTCAATACACAGAACACTGCACAATACTCTTCCGTCTCTATTTTCTTTTGCCTCCACTCCTCCTGGCAAGCTTTGTCTCCTTCCTCCCGACTCTGGCTCTCGGAATAGTGTCTGCTGGTCCCTTATATAGGTCACCCGGAAGTGCTCCAGATGCTTCTTGACCTACTTTCGGCAGCACTTCTGGGTGTGGTGGAAGAACTGTCCACACGTGCTCAGGAATAGTTGCAGCACCCCCTAGCAGTGCCCCCGGATCCCAACAGGGCTGTAATGAACTTCAATTCCCAAGCAGCCCTGTGGGAGTCCGAGGTACTGCTGCCATCCAGGGGGGCTGCCATCTAGCATTCCGGGGGAGGTGATGTTCTGTCCACACTTGCTGCCCCGGCCCTTCCAAGGCAGAGGCGTTCCAGCCGGCCAAGGGCCCCGGCCATTTTTGACAGCACTTATTACGAACCTTTTCAAAGCCCAAAGAACCAATGTCATATGCAAAGAACCCTTCCCATATTGAATGAAAATACCAGGGCAGTCTTAACAGCATCATAAGCCCCCAGGCAAGGTAGTGTGCTGAGGCTCCTGTTTCGATAGCAAAACAGAAACATTCATAAGCATCAGAAACTTTGTGGTCCCGCTATGCTCCTGGGGCCCCCAGCCAGTGCCCTTTATGCTCATACTTTAAGACGGCCATGTGAAATGGGTCTTTGGGAAGCAATGTTTCTGTGAGTAACCACAATACCCTGTAAATTTCCACTATAGAACCAATATTTCTAAGAGTGTACTTATAGTAGCCAGAAGTATTTCTTGTAATGTTATGACATATTATAACAGAACATGTATTTAAAACTGTATCTAGCACCCTGTTTTTATTTGTATTCAATTGCTTGGCCGTAAAGTTCAAAATCCTTTTCTGGGCTCTTAGCTATAGAGTGTAATTAATGTGATACAAAATGTTACATTACGCCCCATGACTATACTGTTTGCCTTACTGTTTATTATACTCTTGTGGAAGAATTTTAAAAATAACATTTCAAAATATGATTTTGTTCAAATAGAGTTTTCAAATGAGCAATCTGTTAATATAAAATATACACAGTATACATATATATGTAGATGTTTACAAACAGTCAAACTTTACTCTTTCTTCTGAATAAAAGACACGTTTTGTTTGTCCTTTCACCAACCTGCAGACCAGCCTAATCCAATGACAGAGCTGCAAGATAAGCTTCCGTAATTGTAAATAATAGACCTCATTAAATATCAAATATGCCTGAAATCCTAAAACTATACTTTCAAAAATTAATTAAATATGCCCCACCCTGCATAGATCAAATATTTTCCATATAACACAATATTATTTATAGGTACAACGCTTAACATTAAGCTTTTTAGACATTATTCTAATAAACTTTATTTCTTTATTGAGATCTTTAAAATGTATTTGACACAATTTATAATAACTGCTGACTTTATTTGTTAAAGTATGTAAGCGTTCTGAGCTTGTCTTCAATACAGAGTCCCATAACCACAATTTAACACAAATTTAACTTGAATTAATTTACTTAAAACACACACTTCTAGATTTTCAAGCGGGAGAGATATTTCCATGTGTACTTTTAGAAAAGTTTTTTTTTTAATTTTTTTAAATTGGATATAAATGTAAAGTGACTTGTTTTACAATGGGACCTTTAAATACATAAAATATTACTAGAATCAGTAAGTCACTGCACTGAACGAATACATTTAAGGCACAGAAAGGTAATAGTCAGATGGTTTTAATTAAAAACATAAAATAAAGATAAAAAAAACAGAAAGAAGCATATACTGTATACATTTTTGAGAATGTTATTTGTCCTCTCCGGAAAGAGTTCCTTTAACCCGTTTCAGTTTGTACAAAAACAGCACTGCTTGAAAACTAACAGAGTTATATAATATAAAGGTCTCAAATCCGCTAATTGAAATTAAGAGTCGCAAAGGACGGGGTCGATCCTGGCAGCCATGGGAGCAAAGCAGGAACCCGCTCCTGTAGCACCAGGGACACGGAGGATGCAGAAGGCCATCTTTGGAGAACATGAATGATAATAATAACGAAAAAATGATATAACATATATGAATTCGTTTGCAACAATATGATAGTGGTTAATTTTAGACAATAGCCGGCAGAATAAAACAGATGACATACTTTGCAATCTTGTACACAAATTCAACATAAATTTATAAAATGAAATGGACTAGAACGGAACGTACCTGGGGCTGTGTGAAAACCGAATAAGTGGGATAATAAGGCAAGAAGTGAAAAGAAAGCATTTTATTGTTTTTATTTTTTCGCATTTCAAAGCAAAGAGATAACTACGATATCTGATACATTTATTATCAGAATTCTGGAGTTCCCTGCGCGGAAGCTTTCGTTCCTCGCAGCTCCCACAAACAAATCTGCTTGTAGGTGTATTTGTTCAGCTTTGGGGGCCTTTCCAAGTTGCTTCCTCTAAGCAAACAGCCCCCCTGTCTTTCTACAACGTGTAGCCAAAGCAGCGCTCACGTATGGGGACTGGATAAACGCTCAGAAGACGCACGTGTTGCCGATCCATCAACTCTCTATTGCTAATTAACATAGCAGCGGCTCAATAAACCTACAAACTCTTAAAACATAACACGGATCGGGTTACTTGAATTGCGGTTCGCAAATAATAGAAACACACATCAATGATCCTCTAGTAGTTGGCTTGCAACACTTCAAAAAGTGCCGATCTTCATTGTTGTTTTACGAGGAAATTTACGGGCAAGAAGAAACAATTAAAACGCATCATCTTTTTGCTTTCTCAAAAAAAAAAAAAAAAAAAATCCGCATAGAAATATGAATGCATCTCAGGAAGGACAAAGAGGTGAAGGTTAATTCCGCGATGGGAAATAAAAAGAAAAAGAATAAAAGAAGCTCATCAGCTGTTGAGGATTTATCATCTGATGAACCTGGGACTAACCTGCACCAGTGCTTCCTCAGATAATATTGCTCGTGGATATGCAGATCCAATACATTTGTTTTGTATAAGAATAAGGTAGTTAGTTTCCTTAAACAGAACATTTATTACTTTTGTTGCTCTTTTATATTTGTTACACATATTAATTGTTAAAGATGGTTAGGAATTATTCATAAGAATTATGCAGTTTTTTTTAAAGCTTCCGTTATTTCAAATTTTAACAGCATACAAATTTAAATTAGACATAAAATCAAAGACAGCATTGGCAAACGAACACGCATTTTCCTTTGAACTTTTCAATGAATTGAACAATACAACGCCCCATAAAATTTGACAAAATTATCAGAAAACGTCTAAGCAGAGAAAACAATTACGTATTCCGTTCTATTAAAAACAAAACCTGAAAATGAAATATACGAAGAAAAAGAAAAATTTAAACAAAAGAGAAATAACGTGTTCATATTTACTTCGTACACAGGCGCAGTCTTTGTCGAGCCCTGATATCCATTATCCGTAACCCGCTGCTTTTCATTCCAGGCTGGTCTGTGCCAACAACATCGGAGAGTAAGCAGTGAACTGAGTACCAGGGCACTCCAAAACAGAGTGGCCTTCATTCACACTGTACCACTTAACATCAGCTAACACGGACATCTTGGGGATGTCGGGGACAAATAAAAAATCCATTCAAGATCTATGCACACATAAATTCCTCATTATTAATTATGAAATCAAATGTGAAGTTATTTTTGAAGGTATACACCTGTGCTATATGATAGTTCTGACGAAGCTTGAGCAAATATAATCATAATTTGAATAATCTGATAACGATCTATTGATATTAATTCAGTATGCTATCAAAATTACACCGAATAACACGGGATTATTAAATAATTAAGTCAAAAAACGTACGACATTGCAGTCAAAGGGACCAAACTGAAAATCTGGATTAGAAATCAGAGTACTATGACTGAGCCCATCCTAGACGTCACATTTTATAACAAACACATTTATTACATTTTATATAACTTTCTATTCACATCAAAATCGGGTGGATTGGGCCGTCTTTGCCTTGTGTGAGAGATAGACAGTGTGGCCTGGCGTCGCGATCGCAGAGTTGCAGGTTCTTCTTCAGCAAGAGAGGCTCCGGCTTCCCGCTACACTTAGAATAATGAAAATTAAATGAAAGTGAATGGATGCATCCGTCCTAATATTCTCATCAAGCAAACATATTACTAAACCTAAAATCACCCAAAATGTTCACATTGTAACGGTTTTGAAGGTCTGAGGTTTTAAGTCTTAAAGCGTACTGTGTGTAAGTTGTTAGTCTAGCAAAACGATTAAATGACAAAAGTAAAGAGGTATGCATTTACACTTTTAAAAATACAATTTAATAAATAATAAACACATGTACAGTATGTGTCTCCAGAAGCAATTGTCCATTTATTTAATGTCGAACCCTGGACAGGGTACGCTCAGACTCGCACTTAGCTCCTGTTCGGAGACACAGAGTAGGCTAACGCGCAATTCCTGAGGATGAAGGAGTGAAAAAAAAAGAGCATTAGAAGGAAAAACCGCCTGAGCGGCGTAGGGCAGGCAGAACACGCTGCCTAGACTATTCATGGTGGCTCTAAAATCCGTACTGACCCCTACTCTCTCTTCTGGTTCTGTTCTCGGTTTTCTGTGATGGCGACCTGCGCCACCACCACCTAATCAAAGCACCATGATGTTCCTACATTGATGGATTAAAAGCCAGAAGTCTACATGACCATCATCATCAAGTCCTTCGAAGAGAACCCTAAATACAAAGAGGACTGTTTCATCTATGTTTGGTAGAATGCCCAGAGGAGACTGGGCAGTCCCATGGCCTGGAACCCCTGCACATTTTATTTTTATTTTCTCCAGCCGTCAGGAGTTTTTTTTTTTTTTCTGCCCTCCTTGGCCATCGGACCTTACTCTTATTCTATGTTAATTAGTGTTGTCTTATTCTAATTCTTACTTTGTCTTTTATTTCTCTTTTATTCATCATGTAAAGCACTTTGAGCTACAATATTTGTATGAAAATGTGCTATATAAATAAATGTTGTTGTTGTAGACGCTGCATAGACGTGAGCGGCCCCGGATTTGTAGCTAGGGCTCTCCACTGCAGGATGTTCCCCGCATTTGCCTCACAGAGGGTCCAGTAATAAATTAAGGTTTAATCTTTCATTTGTATAGTCTGGAAAATTTGCATCATCTTCTTCGGTTCCCTGCCATGTCACTTTAAATTACTTTTTGCCTAAGGTGTAAAACGTCCTGTGACGCCAAATGTTTTTAATATCGATCGGGTCAAATAAAGAAGTCTAGTTGTATTTTCTCTTGATTTTAAAGTAGGGTATATGTAATGTGTAATTAGCTCTTCTTTAAAGGTAGAAGTATTTTTTTCAACTTACTGTATTATCAATTTTTTTCCTAAAACAGTGAAAAATAATTTTGAATGCCTCCAGACAGATACTTTGTATAGGACCTATTTTGAATGTCCAAGTCGCATAAACAGTTCAGAAGCATTTTGCTTTGTTTACGTAAACAGTTTGATGACTATGAAACGTAAATAAAACACAATTGTGAATCCTTTGTTCATAAATTTAGAGAAAAAAAAAAACAAAAAGGCCAGGCTGCTGGCAATTGAAATTCAAAGAAAAAAGGTCGTCGAATCTGCAGGTTCCAATGAGATTCGAATAAACATCACTTAGGGCATCAAGGCGTGATGTGTGAAGGCGGGGGGCTTTTAGAGCGTCAGCAAAGCACCTGCGAAAATGAATGGTCCACTCCCGCAATTAAATTCTTTATATAAGCAAAACAGTGCGTCAAATGTCGAAACAGGTGAAGTAAAATTCCGTCAAAATAAGAGAACTCGTCTTAAGTGTACTGTATATATACAATATGAGCCGACAAGAATGTCAAAACAACAAACATAAGCGGGCAGTCTGTTTGGAGACACTTGATACTTGCTTTAGGTTTAAACAATTCTTTTTTTTTGTTTTAATTTTTTTCCTCATCATTGTTTATTTATTAAGATCGACAAAGACGACACCAATTTCTTGTAAAAATGCAAAAATCAGAAAGTATATTGTGGGAAGAACGTTGAGGGTTATGAACATTGAGAAGGAAAGACATCCGTGGAAAAGGGCACGACGCACAAAAGACAACCACGGTTCTATAAATCAAAACCCAGATTTAAAAAAAAATCATTTTCTATAAAAACAGACTAGTAAAAAATCTTCTTGGGTGTAATTTTTTTCGAACTCCTTATATATGGCGATGGAATTTTTCGTGAGTTACAATGGTTATCTTTTTCAGAAAACTGCCTTGCTTTGGGTTGCAGTGCGGTATAGTGTAAAGTACTGCACTACAGAACTTACACTGCTGTTTTGCTTAATGTTACTACTTCATGTTTAAAACTTCTTTTTCGTTATATATATATATATA
>JANRMT010062835.1:49189381-49298545 GCA_026402145.1 Polypterus bichir lapradei | reverse complement strand
TATATATATATATATATATATATATATATATATAACACAACTACTGCAAAAATAATAGTTTCCGAGCGGGGTTATGAAATATTCAAAAACAACAACAACAACAATAATACTGGCATAAAAATAAGATACACATAATCGTCCGACTCTGACTGCCGGAGAGATGTCTTTTTGAAGCAGGCCTGCAGTCTTCCTTGCTGGTTCGTGGCCTCTATCTCTTTCCAGAACTAAGGAGCGGGCCAACTGATCAAAGCATTCCTGCGCTGTCAATTGCACCCAGGACAGCAGTTTGGTTCGCTCGCTAATAAATTAAGAGAGGAAGAGTAAGTGGCGGACCCTCTGCACCTGCAACGCTGACATCTTCACCACATGTAAAGAAAAGCTAGAAAACAGGTCTCGCATATTGCAGGAATTCATTATGCAAACACTGATAATGTTCTCACTCTTTTGCTCTCGCTTTTTGCATGCTTTTAAATATCACGACCTATAAAGGTCTTGATAATCATGTTTTTGTTTTGTTATTGAACTTTACATCATGTATTGGTTTTGAACATCGATTACAAATATGCATTTAATCGATGATGCATATATTTAATATTGATACAAAGTACAAATACAAACAACGATTGAAGAAATAACGAAGATAGTTTATATGTATGCTTTATCTATAACTAATCGAAACAATATATAAATATTTTATAGATATGCATGGGAATGGCAATATATAGCAGCGTTGACTGTCAGCCTCCATTGCTGCGTTCGAGGAAGTGATCAACCTGTTAATGTTGGTTTGCGTTGCGAGGGCCTTGTAAATGTCCACTGAGTGCAACACAAAACGGCCGCAGGAACTGTACAAGATTTACCGTAGATTAATTCCTAAACGTAAATGCCGAATGATGATACTTGAACTCAATAATTAACTCAATTAATGAAAAAAACAATGCGGATTATGTAACTCAGTTTAAGTCAATGTATAACTCTGTATACTACAATATGAGTGTCAACAAACTGATCGGATCAAGAAACGTAAATATTTAGAATGTATGTTCTGTTGCAAATGTAGTTGTGTTCATTACACTTTTAACAATTACTGGTTCTTTACTGGTTCTTTACTGGGTTGTTTTGCCACTCGTAGAACTATTGATTTACGGTGTACCAACTCATTCTGGGATGAGTTCTTTGCTTATATATTGGTTAAATGGGATTAGAAAATGTTCCAGGGTGCAACAGATTGAAAATTTCCGAACATATTCCGTGTTTATTGCATGCAGCAAGAGTGGTTTTACAATCCAGGACCCAATGGTATTTCACAAATCTGTTATCATCTCTTCATTGTTATTTATGAAACCCGTTACGGATCTCAGTAAATAAAAGTTCTTTCCGCAGCGTTCATGTGGCTACTTCTTTTGGGAACCAAAAATGGTTCTCCCAATGTATCGTTCTGAAGAACCGCATTGGCACCTTTACTTTCAAGAGTGTATTTGTGTTTTATTTTAAAAGTATTATGTTTGTAAACGGGCGGCACAGTGGCGCAGGTGGTATCGCTATAGCTTAACGGATCTGACATCCAGGGTTAGATCGCCTGGACTTCTGGTCCGTGTGAAGGTTACATGTTCTCCCCATCTCAATACGAGTTTACCTCTGGGAATCTCAATTCGTCCCATACCTCGAACGACAAGTTGGGTTAATTGGAGATTCCAAAATGGATTTTGTGTGCGTGTGTGAACGGGTGGGTCCTGCGGCGATCAGACGCCCCCTGTTGACTAAGAACTGAATTAAGGGGTTTGAGAACGTTATGTTCCGTTTGTAAACATGAGATACGATATAAAAGCATGGCATACTTACAGGTGGAACAATTGACCTTCTGTTGGAGTTTCATTCTCACAGGATTTCCAAACTTGATAACTAAGTGGGCTATACTAAATATAATTTACATTACTTACGTTTCGGTATTGGACCACTAAAAAGAGTTGATTTACTCTTTCTACGTATTTATTTTTAAATAAACAGGAACATTTCCTTGACTGAAAATACTTAAATTGAATTTCTTTATAAATAATTTTGTAAGGTGAAAATACGCGTGCAGTCTTCAACACATCAAATTAACACGTAAAACTGGTAAACAAATATTCACTTTTGCAACGACGGTCAGCAATCCCATCCACACTCAAGTACGGGTTATTTAAAGGCATTTTATGGTCCGTTATAGTATTGTGTGGCTTCTTGTTGAACATTTACTTGACAAAGCACCATTCCATTCGGGGAAGGGTTGTCTGCATAAGAAGTTGGTTCTTTGTGCTTTGAAAAACTTTCTAATATGTAGAAAAACAAACTGAAATCTTTAATGTATGGTTAGGCTTACTAGCAGGGCAGTTACATATTAAGAAAACCTGGACTTAGTCTGTGTTACTGTAAGCAGGAAGAGTCATATTAAAATCATAACTTATTGCTATTTCACAAATCTGTTATCTATTCACGGTTATTCTGTAGCCTATTACAGATCTAAATAAAGAAAGGGTCCTTCTGGAAGCTTCACGTGGATGGGTCTTTTGGGCACCAGACATGGTTCTCCTCTGAAGAGTCTCTCTGGCACCTTTAGTTTTAAGAGCACAGGGTTGGTTTGTGTTTTGTCCTCACCGCTTTTGGAATTATGCCATTGCCTGAATGTGGAGGAGGCTGTGAAATATTATCTAAGAGACTGGAAGGACGAGGTAGAAACACTGTCTCGTTTTGTTTTCCTGAACACCAAGCCGCCACCGCAAATATCAACGAATTAAGTGTTACACTACAAAGTTCACGAAATCATAAAATCGACTTTTTGAAACCTGTATGCGTCTCAATCTATGCACGAAAGTCACTCATATATGACAAGAAGAAGGTAATACAGGACATAAGGTACATAATCCACTGTTTTGGTGTGCTCTCTTTTGTCGGGGTATTTGTTACATAAAATGCATTGCTTGCGGCAATCTTTAAGTTTGTGTAAATCATCCTCCAAAGGATTATTGCACTGATATACACAAATTTACATCAGGTTATATAAAACATACGGCAAAATCCGCAAAGCATCCTACCTTACATGATTCTGTGACTATATACCTTTGCACTGAAGGAAAATATTTACACGTGAAACTGCTATTGTAAACTTGATTCATGGATATGAAACAGCAGCAGATGCACAACCGATCAGTTTTATCAGACACACGAGCGTCGTTAGTTTTAATAACTGAAGCATCCGTGTTCAGTTATTTATATAAAATAATCCATGTGCAGTGTTAGCAATTACTGTACATTTGGAATTTTACGTAGTTAACAATTATGATTCGATATCAATTTAGTATTGAACAACATCATATTTATTTATCATTTAGCTTTTTAGACGGTTATTGTCTTACCCCTTTCGACGATACTACAGTAGTATATGTTAGCAGGAAGGGTTAAATAAATGTTGCCAAAGGCAATATATTGTTCGGTTCTGCTTGTTTTAGTGTGTCTGATTTAGATTAACATGTTTGAAAACTCCAAACATATTTTGCATGAAAGCTAAGGGATTTGAATACGCTGCGGACTTCGTGATCCTTTGATTTAAAATTACTCATTCGCAGTCTATAATCACCCTCTTTCTGTACATTTACTTTGTTGAGCTAACTTTATATCCCTGCGTCAAACATTGGTTTATTTATCTCGATTTTCAGTTAGAATGCACGTTATTATTGATTCGATTATTTTATAAGCGGCAGTATTTGTCGTGTTTCTCCTTATTAGTTTCGGCTTAATTCCACTCGTTTGAACCCACGATTTGGTGTTTTCTTAATTTTACCGTTGAAGCGATTCCACAACAAACTTTCCAGGAATTTATAATTTGCGACAATTTTATGAATATGCACTTTGAAAGTGACTTGTGACACAAGTCCCGAGGGCACTACAGACTCGTACATTAACTTTTTATTGTTAAGATCGGCAAATGTACTACAACATTTATATGAGTGGTTCAAAGTGACAGCTTTTCAGGAACAGATCACTGTTAGTACATTTTTCCATAAAAAGAACAGAATATGTATTAAAACACTGTATATACACACAAGCCTGTGCATCGATGATTCCGTTATGACACCAATCCGTCTGTATAAATAAATTGATTAACAAACAAAGACTGGTCGAAAGACTTTTAAAGAACTGTGCCCCGTGATTAATTACAGGGTTGCATTAGTGGTTTCATTCCACTAGCCAGTGTTCGGCGTCAAGCGTGCAGATAATAACCTTCTTGTTTTCTACTGTGTCATTAGCGATTTCACTGAAAGTTAACCTGTTAAGGCGCTCGCGCGCACACACATTCCCGTCTGCACCAATGAGCAGCCGTTTGTACCTTTCTGACCAATCAAGAGGCGACCTACGGTTTCCCGCAGCTCATATAGGAGGTTACGCCTTGTTAACGAACTTGTAAAGTCGTTCTTTCGTTTTATATATTCACACAAGATCTTCACAGATGAACCTGTAGTGGTGCAGACATCACACCTAATTTCCAAGGATCCTTACTAAGCCATCTGTTGTCTTCTCTGTGACACACCAAGTGACAGGAGGGACTCGTAGTAATCCTTCTTTTGGAATTAACACATTTTACTGGTAAGTTAACTATTGCACGGTATTTCCTTTCATGTAGCTCTCTACTTCGCCAGGCAAATTTTGCACTAATGAAAGGCGCTCTATTAAAATTTCGATGGGTTTGCTTTTTGATGTGTGTATTGAAACGATTAGCTATACGCTTCTCGTCTAGGCAGTTGTTAAACTCACTTAAAGTGACAAGTTATTTGGACAGCAATTAATTACAGAACAATGACAGTGCAACGGCGGCAACTTTAACACAATTAAACACACGATTAACACGAAAGCATGTTAAGGTAACGATTGTGAAAAAAAGATACCGTAATATCGATTTAATAACGGATAGAAGTGGAGTTCTTAATTAAGCTATAGTCATATTAAGTGATTTCGAAAATTGATATTGCCGTATCAGTCATGATACTTGAATGAGCCAAAAATGCACAGAGACACTTAGTCAGTAATATCATGTAGCCTACGTGCACCAGTCTTTATTCTCTTTTCATTGTCACCTAATACATTTTATACGTTTCCAGGTGTAAAAATCGAATCATCGTCGGACTACAATAGTTTGAAAGAATGACAGATCTTCTGGTTCCCGAGCTGGAGATCGATGTGGAGAGCTTGGAACCAGAGAGCGACGACCAGGCAGAGTTTGGCGCAGGGCTATCTGGCACTGGAGACGAGGATTCCGTCAACAAGGAGCAAGACATAGTGGGTCAGCAGCTTCAAGGAGTGGCCGATCAGAGGAAACTAAGCCGAACTCCGAAGTGCGCCCGCTGCCGAAATCACGGCGTGGTCTCGTGTCTGAAGGGGCACAAGCGCTTCTGCCGCTGGCGCGACTGTCAGTGTGCCAACTGTCTGCTCGTCGTCGAACGGCAGCGCGTCATGGCAGCGCAGGTGGCACTCCGCAGGCAGCAGGCGACCGAGGTGAGAGAACAGCCGCGTCCGGCAAACCGGTCCTGTGAGTGAGCTCTGTTTAGGAAACACAGGGGTCACATCAAGCCTTATTGACATCACACTGTTTTCCGCACAGGCGGGCGAGTACTCCGCTCACTAGTGCTCTTCGATCGCTTGACAATTTGTTTTGACTCAAATTAGCTTGTATTAATGATCACCAATCTAAAATATTAACACAGCATAGTCGCATGTGTCTATCAGACTATGTTGACAGTGAGTACGACTACATTATTAGTTTGTAAAGATAAAGGAAAACGTGGCGCAGGCGTTTATCAGACAAAATACCGACACTTTCAAAGCTTGTTATCAGAATAACTTCATGAAGCTGATAAACTGTAAGCGACACGGAGTTAGCGTTAATTTTATTTGAACTAATTTGTGATTTATAGCAGAAGATACATTTAAGTCGGCGCTGGACTATCTCTTCTTTTAGCTATAGTGATTGTTAGATTTTATGGAAAATTATTTATTTACATTCTTTAATCTTGTGTGGTTATTTTTATTGTATTCAAAAGACAAAAAGAAATATCACCTCATAGTAATGCTGCTTTGTGTTAAAGGGTCAATTGTATTAATCTCTGTAATAATTAAATACACAGATCATAAGCGCTTTAATGCAGACTTGTAAGCAAAACAACTGCAATGTATTCAGTTTTGTTTATCATCTTGTTGAATTTTCTTAATTCTTTTTCTGCATGAAATTACTATTTCTTTTTATTATCTGATTTCTGATATTTGGGAAATAACACTCTTATTAAATGTTGTGTGTTTATTTTTAGGCTTGAAGATAAAATTAGTGTCCTTGTTTTTATTCCTTTCCCTTTTTTATCCATAATTTATGGCCAGATAGAAAAATGAACATATTGCTTTTATGCTATTTTTAACCACATGTAAAGTCAAGCAAATTAATTTTTCTGAATTAGCAATACCGTTATCTTGACTTCTACCGTCATTTACTCATTTCAGGATAAAAAAGGCATTTCAGCAAAACAGATCTCTTCTGAGCGCAGAGCAGTTTATCAAAGGCACCTCCGGCCTTCCAGCATGCTGGCAAAGAGTATTTTGGAAGGTAAGTTATTGAAAATAATTATATACTACGGTATTAGGCATTTATTTTTAAAATTATTGATGTAATATTGCATGGTATATACTGTAAATAGGAGTAAGAAAAGCAAATCAGACATTTTATAATTTTAAACACAGACTCAAATGTGTGTCTTCATCTGTTACAGTCTTGCTTTATTTGACTGTTGTTTTTGTCTCTCTTTCCATAGCTATTCTTGGATCTCTCTTCTGTCCTTCCTTCACTATTCCCAAGTATTCAGCCTTGGACAATTAATAGTGCAATACAGACGCAGAAACTTCTGTTGTACGTCTAGCTCTAGATAAATCTCTTTTCATTTCTATTGTTTCTCTTCATGGTTACTTATCAGAGATCTTATATGGGAATAACTATAGGATTTGTTGTATTTGCATATTCACTATTTATGTTTACTGCAAACTGGTCAGTTTTTGGTGGCAATTGTTCTCTCCCACTTTTCAAAGCAAATGTTTTGTTTTAATTTGCTGTGGTTTCTTTAATAGTTCAGTTTACATTTACAGTGATTAAGTTTGGTGATAATGACATTCAAGAAAATGAACTTGTTAGCGTGCAAGCATTTTAGCAAATGACCATGAAAATTTGTTTACATTGTTTTACAACTTTACAATTCATATTTGTAAAATAAGATAATTCTAAATTGGCCTAGTGTGCCCTGTGATGGTCAGGATAGTCTTTAGGACCGTTCATTTCACATACCTAATACACTCAGGTTAAGTTGTGACTCTCTGTAACCCAGAAATGAGAAAAAAATAGAAAATAAAAAGGGGTGGGGCAACATTTTTGTAATCTAAATAATAGTTTATGAAAGTAACATTATTAAAATTGTACATTAATTAAGAGTCTGTATTAAAGCAATATCTTAAAGTCATTGTGCGAACAGTCAGTTAGTTATATGCTTTATGCAGCACTATTCAAATTGACTATTGTAATGTTTTTGAAAAGACCATTTTATGACAGTACTGTAAAAAAAAAATCAGTGCTTTGAAATGCAGGGGATTCGTTTCTATAATCAAGTAAAATGGCTTACCAATGAATAGCAAACATTGAGAGTATATAATACAGTCATGGGTTTATAACTTTGGAAATATTTTAGGAGACATATACTAATTACTTGTTTCACTGTCCACCCAAGTGGTAGATTTGTACTTACATTTTGACTGAGACTTTTCATAAGTCTGCATACACCAGTAGGAGGAAGGAGGATACAATGGTTATCACATATACTTAAGGGTTCAGTTTCTGGCCCTGTGTTATGTCTACAAGGTCTTCATGGGTTTCCTTCATATATACGTACGTCTGGTTTTTCCACCACATTTCAAAGATTTTCATGTTTGCGTATTTGGCATATCTGAATTGTCTGAATAAATCTCCCTCTACTGTGTGATACATTAGATGAGTATCTGGTTCAGGCTTACATCCAATGTTTTTCTCAAAATCTGTGGATTGTAAAGGCTTTTAAGAAAAAAGACAAGTTCAGAGAAGGATGTTTGTGAATTAACTTCTTGAGTAGTTTTTGCCACAACGCTATATTAAATACAATACTGTATTTATTTTCAAGGTTTTAGAAAAGCAAAAAAAAGGGTTTGATTTTCAAAAATTAAAGGTAATGAAGGTGGTAAAATAATGTAATTAGTGCAATGTTTGTCTTGTAACTAGTTGTGAAATGGGCTACAAAAATGTGATGCCTATGTGCCAATAATCCAACGTGCTAACAAAATGTATTTCTCGGCAGGTTACAGGCCAGTGCAGACAGACCCCTTCTTAGGAGGAAATGCAGTGCTTCCTCCACCTTTAAGTGACAGAATGAGGAAACGTCGGGCTTTTGCTGACAAAGAGCTGGAGACCATCATGTTGGAGAGAGAATACAAGGAACGTGAGATACTGGACTCCAGTCAGACTGCCACAGCTTCAATGTTCGTACCAAGCAGCATGATGCATGCGGCTGAGTACAACTCCTACAAGACTGCTTTTTCAACCGGTCAATCTGAAGCTCCAGCCAAAGAAATGTACAACTTACTGCCAGCTTGTCTTGACCTTTCCATGCAGTATACTGGCGCAGGCAACGTGGAGTTGATTTCTTCCAATGTCAGTGTGGCAACTACATATCGCCAGTACCCATTGTCTCCCCGTTTCATGTTATGGCCAAAATGCAGTAACATCAGCGATGCACTCCTCTACCAGCAGTGTCTCCTGAATGCAGCCACGGTGCCAAACATGAAACCAGGAGCTGCCTGGGATTGCAAGGTGATGCAGGTGCCAGAAAGTAATTCACCAGAGCAGGACTTACTGTCAGGCAAACTGGACGGCTCCCCACACATAGTTTCTGACATCCATAATCTTCCACGGGCACCTCCTGAAACTCAGTGCACTTCTCAGGGAATACAGGAGAAATCTGCATTCTCTCCGCCAAAGAGGAGCTTTGTGCAGGCATTCAACAGTAGTTCCTCTTCTCCTAATCAGGAGCATGTCTTAAGCAAACTCAGCAAAGACAGTGCCAAGCATGCCATTTCCATGAAGCTAAACTCGTTCCACTCACTGATTCAGCAAACACTCAGTGAAAAATCCGCCCCCGAACTGAAAGTACCATATTGCAAAGAACTGATAGAGGAGGCGGCCAGGAAATACATGGAGTGTACAATTAAAGAAAATCCGAGCATCAAGTGGATGGACAAATATACTAAGGAACTTTTGATGTCAAAGCAAGTTGGGACAAAACTTTCCTCCAACGAGTCTTTATCCTTTTCTGTAGAATCAATCCTGAAAAGGCCTTCTCCAACCATAAACCGGGCATCTCAGTAAACTCAGGGTTTGAGTTTCTGGATGTTTTTCGGGGCCTTTTCACTTTAATCCATGACTGATGCCCCACTATTTTCCACTACAAATCCCTGTCACACTAGTCTTTTTAAAAATGCCCTAACAAACATGACTTTAAACTAAGGGGAGATATGAATATACCTGTATACTTGAAATGTACTAGTGACTTGTTGCCTAAAAATATTTTTGAAATGTATAAAGATCTACTGTGTAAATATTTATATTGTGTAAATACTTGTGCATGATTTGCTTAACATTTTGACAATGAAAATATTTAATTTTGTAATGAATCTAATGTTTTACGTGTGTACATTTTTAATGTTCTGCACAATAATGAAAATACCAGCTCAATAAAAATAACTCATTAATGCGTTTCATAACATTTAGTATTACTAAAGCAGTGCAATGTGTAGTAATTTAATATACAAGGTCAATTTTTGATACTAGTTAAGTGATATCAGTCTGCTTTTCAAAATTGAGGCAACGTAAACATGAAAACATCGATTTTATATCATGCTTCCTCTTGGTAAAACCTCACTCTGCAATATTAACTTTTTCTGAGTAGAATTCCAGTGCAGGCATGTTAAGTGACTTACTTAGTGTACAATGGTGAGATAGTGCCGAAGCCTGAATCGGTGGTACAAAGCTTTAGTCTCACTGTTAGTCTTATGATGTTCTGTGGAAAGTAAAACATTGGGGTTGTTAGTCATAAATTTTTTCCACTAAGGGAGTGAGAATAATTTACGGGAATCTCAATGCACGACTGTACATGTAAGTGCAAGCCTAAACTTCCTAGCTGTGTCAAAAATGAATCCTGAAACAAGATTAAAGATTTGCTGGGTAAACAAATCAGTCTGGGGAAATAATTAGATTAAATATGCAGGATGAATACTTAGAAGTTCTATACAAACACATTTTATTATATATAGTAATCCTAGACCAATCATTGTCTACTTGGATAGTGCACATTTTCCATTTATCTTTGTTGATTTTAATGTAGATACTGCTATAATAGCTCACATATTGAGTTAGTTTGGGCGATTTCAAGTTTGACCAAGAATGATGCCCATAACAGTATTGGTACTTGACGTCTTCCAGTGCTGTAAAAGCCAAAAAGCCTGAGATTAATTGTAAAGGTTCCATACAGGGACAACTTTTAATTTTGAATACCATCCTAGGACACTTTAGAAATACAGTCTAAGCGCGACATTCTCTAACAAGTTTAATTTTAATGCCTTTACTAGTTTTTATTTGCTTTAGATTAGACCTGAGAGCAATGCAAGATGTCATCTTTATTCTGCAGTTCCCCAGCTTTCAAAATGCTGGGAGTACATTTTAGAAACATTTATTTTGAGGGCATTGCCCAGATAAAGACAGAAATTTTGTTCATATTATTATGTTGTGTACTTACATATTCGATCCTACAAGACTGTATGTGCTTGCAAATACATTTAAATTAAAACATAATATGACGTAAACCACAAAAAAAGCGCAATAATTGCATATGAATATACTTACGTACTGGTATGTCTGTAGGCTTTTTAAAGTAGGTTCTTGCAGTATATAATGAAAGCCAAATTTATTTTTCCCATTGTTCACCAATAAGATTTATAGCAAATATAAATGTGATTAAACAGGTTCACACACAAATTAATTTTTTAGCAGTTTTTTTTTTATAAAGATATACACAGGGGGATTTTCACAATTTAACATATTCATACAAAATGTATCATGTATAGTGTCATAATATATTTGAATCATTATAAAATATGTTGTAGGTATTCTTCTAACTTCCCATGATGATGTCATGGGGCTTAGCATCAGGCACAAGAGAAGAATTACCTCTGGACAGGATGCAAGTCCATTGTAGGCCACACTTTCACACCATTATTCTCCTAATCATATCGGGCCATTTATAAATGCCACCAGTCAAGTTAAGTGTGATGATGTCTTTTTGATTGGAAAGAAAACAGAATACCTGGAGGAAAGCTCAAGCAGACACAGAAAGAATGGACAATATCCAAAAGGATAGTGACCAGGCTGGGGTTAGAACCAAGGTCAACTAAACACTTTCTGTATATGATTTCTTTAACGGACCCTTTTAGTCTCTTACAAAAATATTAGTGTACAATGCATTTTTTCCCATATTTCGACAGTTAGATTACTGTCATACTAATGTCACTCTCCGAATCTCAAAGTGTGTCAGTGGTTATTGAACCCACAGCCTACTTATACCAGCATAATGTGCTGCTTTAATATATAAATACCAAGGACAGGTCTGGCCCCAGCATTGATCTTCACTTATTCTATTCTTCTCATTCAGTACATGTCTGTCGTATTGTAGGACACGGCACTTGACTTTGGTTCAGTTTCTGATGGCAGTACCTACTCTCTACATCTTTTTCTCTATTTCCTCACTGTATATCCCCCATGTCCCAAAGACACCAGAGGCAGCTGGCCCAGTATAGTCGTGTGTTTAATATGTCATGTTGTGAAACGGTGTCTTGTGTAGGACTGATTGCTGATGTTGCTGAGACAACAATGATTAGAATAAGCCAGCATGGAAAATAGATAGATGGATCTAACCCTTGTCTTTTTCCCTGTACTTCACCTTTTGACTACTGAATTCTTAACATTTTCTTCTCTGCTTTGTTTATTTATGTTGCATTGTAATGCAGTGTATGATAGTGCATACTAAGCAAAAGCTGAAGCTAAAGGATTGCAAGTCAAGAGATAGCAGTCAAATTGTGTTAGATTAGATGCCTCAGTAAGGCACAAACATGTTCTCAGCTACTAATATGTGGGACAGCTCATTTTGATCAAGTCACATAATGAAATTAAAATTCATTTTATAATTTTAATATTCTTTGTATACGTAAACCCTTCACACTTCATTCAGTTTCAATGAGGGTTTGGGAAAGTCACTAGCAAGACGTGACTCTTTTAAAGAGGAAGTTTCCTCCTGTCTCAGGGTGTGGATGCCTTTGAGAAGAGCATCTGGCTATTCCAAGATTTTCATGTATTTCTTTTAATTTTTATAGTATCAATCTATCTGCAAATTATTCAGATCCAAGATATTATTAAATCATTCTCCGCCCAATTAACTCTGCAACCCACACAAAGACATTGAAAAGAAAAAAAAAAAAAAACTAAACTAAAAATGTTGCCAAAACAAACTTGTAGGGCAAATAAGAACACAGCATTAACGAAGGGAGCAAAAACAGCAAATCCTAGGAAGTCATTGAAAGCATTTGAGCAGGATGTATTTTATTAGTTTTCCGTAATGCAGAATACAGCGCAGTCAGCCAAAAAAAAAAAACTGAAGTGATCCAATCCTGCATTCTTTGTACAAAATACACTAAATGCATGAGGTAATCTGGAACTAATCTCCTGATACAGCTTTGGCTGAAATCAAGTCACTGTAGCATATACTGTATCTGTCTGTTTCAAATATACATAGTGTGTATACTTGAAGTTTGCTTTCCGACATGACTAAACATGTGATGTTAGGTCAGCCGCTGTCCGCTGGGGGTCATACAGCAGTGTGAAAAGCACAGCTGGGAGTTCATGCCTCATCTCATTTGGTTAGGTAGCTCTGTTTTTCTTTGAAATCCAGCAAGAAAAAAAAACAAAAGGCCCAAGTGATGGAAGTGTCTGTTTGACTTTCATTGGATTTATCTTCTGTTAAATTGACTGTTGTGTCTGAGAAACACAGATGGGCTTCCAAGCGGGGTGCTAACTGCAGCACCTTGCTTTGAATTCAAACAGTGTGCAGGTCTGAGGCAGAGGCAGGTGCTGCTCCACTGGGGTTTTAAACGTTTACACAAAGTATGGAATCTCCACAACACTGTGACCTTCTGTAGATGCCCATTAATTCTGTCCATGTTCTGGGACCAACCATGTAAATAGCAAATATGCAAAGTTTCATCTGATCCCTGGATGGCCAAACTGTTAGTGCACTAAATGTGCATATTTGCACCTACTTTCTCTATTATGGAACACAGAGCAGGAGCCAACTGGGACACGAGCCCATCACAATACATGTATAATACTAAGAAACTTAAGAATATAAAGTTATTGTATAAGAATTTAATGCCATGTTAAGTATAACTTTAATAGCAACTTCCTTTTAACAAACTTACAATTAAAACATTACCATTCCAAGATATGCTTGCTTGTTGCAACACCTCTCAACTTGTTGAGAATTTGATAAGTTAAAAAAGAATTTGCCCAGGTTACTGCACTTACTTCTTGACATTGCAGCTCCTTGGAGTTTAAGCTCACTTGACTTCTAACAGCTGCCTTGTGTAAACAGAGCACTGCAGGGAATAGTCAAATGTTGAAACAAAAAGGAATAATAGTATATAGTAACAATGGACACATGTGAGGAATGTTAAAAACCCTGAACACGGGTTGAGTGACTAGTGTCAACAAATCAACGTTTGCTCACCTTGTAAGTCTACTGAATATTTTTCCAACAGCTTACAAGTGTGGAGGGGCATTGGCTTATTCCTGAACAAGAATTCAATTCTACTTCATTTTATCAAGTGTCACTCCACGTATGAGCTCAGTATGGTATATAATAACATGAATAGTAAATGAATACTAAGAAAACAATCCATTATGTGTGCAAAATAACAATGAAGAAAAATCTGCCATATGTAAAAAATTAACAGAAAGGGTCTTATTCTTGACAATTAGTAATACTTATTGCTTTTATTGACCAGACAATATTACAATAGGCAACTTAAATAAGAACATGTTACAATGGTTTGCCTATTTATCCATATTCTAATCCCTCTTGTTCTAATACAGTTACAGAGAACAAGACTCAGTCTTGGAGGCATTGAAAGTAAGGCAGGAACCAGTCCTGAATAGCTGGCTGCCAGTTCATGGTAGTGCACAGTTACACAAACAAACACAAAAAAGGAAAGAATTCAATGTTACTAATAATGCAACATTTTTGTGGATGGCCACAAGCAACTGCAGTAGGGCAGGTCCATGGACATCAGTAGTAAGGATGGATTGTGTATACAAAAAGCAAGAACTAAGCAGGGCTCGCTTATGACCCACACTTACTGGGAATTCCTCGTTCGTGGGGGACAATTACAAGCCCAGGTCCCATCACAAACGGGATTCAATGTTTTATCTGCACTTCTTGCCAATCACATATGGATTCATTTAGTGTACTGTTTGTGTAGTCTCTGATATCTAAGAGTATCACAGACCTATTAAAGCACTTTCAGCATGGGAAAGGCACTATAGAAATTAAATGTATTATTAATCAATCTCATGTGTTGCTCAAGTGTGATAGGCCTGTCCAAACTGAATCCACAGAAAGGGAATCCATGGATAGCTAGGATATATATATATATATATATATATATATATATATTGTGGCACGCGGCTGGGGGTGGTACCTAGCCGGGACGCCCAGGAAGATCGGAGGAGGGCTTGCACCTCCTCCAGACCACGAGGGGGTGACCGCCCTGATGCCTATGGGGACCATGGGTACAGAGCTTTGAAATTCAACCCTGTGGGGGCCCGTGGTCACCACCAGGGGGCACCCCGGTGCCTTTGGAGCCCTGGACCTCAGCACTTCCGCCACACCCGGAAGTGGTGGGGGGAAGAGGACCGGGGACACCCAGAGTGCTTCCGGGTGCGCAGCTGGCACTTCTGCCACACAGGGGAGTGCCGGCGGAAGAGTGTCGGGAAGCACCTGGAGCACATCCAGGCGTGTATATAAGAGGCAGCCTCCCTCCATTCGACGGCTGGAGGAGGACAGAGCTCGGAGGAGAGGAGTGGAGGCGGAGCTGTGAAGAGAGGAAAGGCATTGTGAGAAGGCCTGGACTTTGGTGCTGCGCACTGGGTTTGTGTGTGTCACATACTTGTAAATAGTGTAAATAAACGTGTTGTGGTGCGATCAACGATGTCTACCTGTCTCTGTCCGGGCTGTTCCCCACTATATATATATATATATATATATATACTGCATAATATACAGTATATTCTCAAGAAATGTACAATATGTCAGTATTTCAGTGATAATGAGCAAACTAAAAATGGTCATATTGTTGGCTGTTCTGTCATTAGCTGGATGGATTCATTTGCAGGCAATGCAAGAACACTAGGGTTGCATTTTAGATTTAAATTTAACTGGTGGATGAATCCTAATGGCAGAGCAGTGATTCAAACACTTCCAAAATAACTTACATTGTATAAAACAGAGGGCACATTTTCCAAGTATGTGGAAACAAATCAGTTACAATATGCACTGATGTGCCAATATCAGTTTTTATTCATTAATTACATGTGACAGCAATTAAAAAAAAATGAATGGATGAAACAATAAATTAATAACTTAATCATATGTAAATGTGACATAGTTAAGAAGAGGGTTAACGTCTAGTGATTCATGCATTAAACTCACACTGAGAAGAAAATAAAACATCAAAACCTGGCTAATTCAAACATTGGAAGTCCCAGTCTATTCTAGCTGGACCTCATTGGCTGCTATATTTATCAATTTGTACTACGATATCTACTGACATTTTGACCCAGAATACAAAAACACCTGTATGGGAACTTACCCTTCCTCACAGCTCAAGAATAACTCTAGCCATCCATCCATCCATTATCAAACCCGCTGAATCCGAACACAGGGTCACGGGGGTCTGCTGGAGTCAATCCCAGCTAACACAGGGCACAAGGCAGGAACCAATCCCGGGCAGGGTGTCAACCCACCACAGTAACTGTAGCCACATTTCTTATTCTTCTTAATATTGCTGCTGCAATCATGCCTTGTCTTTTGAAAGGACAGCTCTGACATATGAGCTTGCACCAGCTATGATTAGCATTGATTGTCCAGGTGCTAAAACAATTAAGCCATTAATTGTGTGGCAGGACAGGCCCTTACATCATTCCTATGTACAGTATCTAGAAATACATCAAGTAGACATACATTAACTAAAATTGTTGCTTTTATTAAACACAAATAGGGCTGTATACTCAAAAGAAAGAACACAAAATACAAACAGTCTGAACAGAAACAAAGCCCTGCTGACCCTAAGTGAGTCTCAAACCCCTGGGTATGTGACAAGGTGGTTCACCCACTTATCCAGCACAAGACCTCACCAGAGCACCACCTTTCTTATCTCCTGTCTTTGTTGCTCTTTCTCTCAGACTCTGACCTTTATTCTTTGTGCCAGTTGAGTGCTTAACCCAATCTTCTCTTGATTCTCATCTCAAAAGGTTATTTGGCACAGAAGTAGTTTTAAACCCCATCCTGGAGTGACTGTTGACTGTGTGCAATTGAGATTGTAATTGCTTTGTTAGAATTGAAGTATGGTTTATGTTTCTTTCTGGGGTTGTGTGACTCTCTGGACTCACTATATTTACAAAGAGGGTCAGAAACACTGGCATGTGCTACCATTATCTAAGAGCAGGACCCTGAATGTGTGTATGTATTGCATGTTTCGGAGGGTGTACCACATGACTTCCACTGTGAGTTCTGCACCCACACCCCATATGACCCTTGCATTCCCACACTGGCATGTGCCAGACTGTCCCTGCTATCAAACATGGCTATCGTTAGGGATTTTGTCATGTCTTGTGCTAACCTTGTGTTGCCCTTACCTCTGCCAACCCATTGTCAGTTAGGTAGTCCCTCCCAAGAAATAACAAAGTTTTCACTCATGTAATTGATACAGCCATTGGAGAATTTATTGGATTAGCCATTGGAGAAATGTTTGCAGTTAGGATTTTGGAAAAATCCAATGGCTTGGACAGGATAATCTTTTTTGTAATTTCCTATGCTTTTAAATTAAGACATATTCACCTTTAGAGCATATTCTGCAATATTTGTTATGAGAATCCAACCTCATGGACTCTAAATTGCAGAACACAATACTCGAACCTACCAATTTGCCTAACTAGACTGCAAACTTTGTTGATGGTTTTTTTCCCCACAAATGACTTAAACATAATATTTCTCAGTACTTCTAGGAAAACTACTACAGAGTAATAAAATACCTTACTATAGCAAAGAAACGAATATTTAAAGATGTAAAACAAGCATGAGTGATGGAGAGAGTGGATGCAACATAGCAAAGAAATTGTTGTAAAACATTAAAAACAGTTCTTAATACATTGCAAAACAGTGGAAAGGTGTCCCGAAATTTGTCAATATGGACAAAAGCTCTCAGAAAATGATTACCAAGGAACCTAAAGCAAGGTTTGCCTGTAAAGCAACAGAAGTTTGATTCTGTGCTTGCCACATGCTGTCTGTGTACAGTTTAATCATGATTATTTTTCAAAACGCAACAGGTGTACACATCTACATAAAAGAAGACTACAGCAAAGGAAATCCCCATTCTGATATACATAACATATCATTAATCCCACTTCCCTAAAAAGGATGTAGACAGCATCATCTGACTTTTTTCAATGACTTTCAACAGCTCTGTTTAACTAATCCAAGAAGAGACTGCTCAGTCACCTCATATTGCCTTTTTCATTTTGATAATTGTACAATTGTACAGCTGTATTTGTACAGATGTTTATTTTTTATTGGTTTATTTTTATGTTGGCTGTTGTTCCCAAAAACCAAATATTCACACTATGAATTATTGCTTTATTGCTTTTGTAGTATTTGTATGTGACTCACCACTAAAAAAGCAACAACATGCTTTTTTTGGTTAAAGATGTGTAGCTGACTTTATTTACTGACTCGAGGAGAGACAATGCATTTTTTAAGAACAGGACCTGGGGCCTCATGTATAAACATTGCTCACAAAAGATGTTGCGTACAACCATTTCCATGTTCAACTCGGAATGTATAGAAACTAAACTTGGCATAACGCTGCGCACATTTTCACAGCAGGCTCAGACCATGCATATACACGTTTCTGCTTGGTTTTGTAAATAGGTGGCACCCAGTGTCAAAGCAGTGCTACTATTTCTGTATGGTTTCCCTTTCTTTTTTAGATTCCCATCCATGATGGGGGCTTTAGCACATACACCAAAATTAATTTCATATTATTTACAAATTTAAGACACTTGATTGTAATCATTCTGTAACAATATAGTGGTTCACAGAATGGCCAAACTATTCCAACTACCCTGGCTGCCTTAGTGTTGTTATGACATCGCAAATGGAAGAATTAGAAGAGAGTGTGTATTTCTTTTCCTATGATGATGACTGGCTTCTAAGCTGATTTAGATTTCTGAGAGCTATTTCTCTTGGAACTGTGTGCTGTTAGATTACTAGGATGTATATTTGATATCATTTTTATGATGAAATGCATTAAGGTATGTATATTTCACTTCACAGATATATTGTTAACTTCATTTAAATAATGTACACTGCTAATAATTAAACATGTGAGGGCACAGTGACGTGGTGGTGACTCACAGTAAGGTAGTCACATCCCAGGTTTCCCTGGCCTGGAGTTTGTATGTTTTCCTGGTGGGTTTTCTCTGCGTGGTTCGGTTTCCTTCCAAGGGTGTGCATGTTAGGGGATTTAGTGATGCTAAATTGATGTTCCAAGTGTATATGTGTGCTCATATTCACCCTGCAATGAGCTGCTGCCCCTTCCTGGGATTGTTCCTGCCTCGTGCTAGATGCTTGCTAGGACTGGCATGTTAGGTGTCACTAATTGACTACTGAATGTTAGGTCATGCCTGTAAGCAACTGAGATTCACATCAAGATGATGGAAACCAGAAAATGGCAGAGCCCAAGGAAAAACAAAATGGCACTGTGGCAAATGCTAATAACTTACACATTCTTCAGAAATGCATTAAACCTAAAATATTATTTCAGAACCATAATCCCTTTGTTTCAAAACCCTGGAAGAAGCATAAAATTTGCCAGAATTCCTTAAGGAAAAAGCATAAAAAATGTGAAAAAAGAAAACAATCATGACACTCTACTTTCTTACAATTCTTGAACCCCAGATCACTTTGAGAGTTGGGTGTTCCTGTGTCATTATTGTCTTCTTTGTGTGTGCATGGTTTTGTTCCTTTGATTGCAACTTCCTCCACAGACCATAAAAATGCTGCCAGGTTAACTGCTGATTACTTGCATTATGTTCGCTGTTACATTCAAGCCCCCGTTCAAAGGCACACAAAACATGTCAGCCTGCAGTCCATGATGCCTAAGATGGACAAGAAGATTGGTGTATGTGTGGACAAGTGATGTCATTCTGAAATTAGGCCCTTTTCCTGCAAACATGCAAAACCTATCATGTTTGTTTGCTTGGTGCCACCACCGTGTAGTGGATGGGCAATCTTGTTACCTGAAATGTAATAGAGTAGTATATTGCTAGCATTAAGGGTGTGTAAGTGGCTTTAACATAAGCAAAATAAAAAAGAAGATTTTGGTTGGTTGGGTTATTCATCAGCCAGCGGAAGGACAGAGTGACATTACAAATATTTTTTAAACGGAAGGATATCAATGAGGAAATAAACAATTGTTTTTCTGAATACTGAAAATTATTTTTATATGTTTTTATACTGAATATTTATACAGTTCAAGGGTGGGGCAGTGGAGAAGTGGTTAACTAAATGACTGGATAAAAAGTGAGCTACATTAAAGGACTGAAACTGGACTTACTGACAAAAAGGAGGAGGATAGCAAAATTAGAGGCCATTATGGTTAATGCGACCCATCCTGCCCAAGATATATTTTCTCAGAGCACTCTTAGTCAAGAGGTCATTCCACCATGGTGTGCTAAGAGCCATACAGCCAATCAGAATACATAATGCTTCCTGTTATCATGCCCATCACCACCATAGCCACTTAAAACCAACATACTGCCATAAGTATCATTTTTTTGCATAATAGTATCTCATGATTATTCAGTCTTTGGTCACGCACTAATGAGATATTTTGCAGTTGTTTAGATTTGTTTAGAGCAAGCAAACTTTCATTTGGAGAATAATAAAGTACTATCTATCTATCCATTTATCTGTCTATCTACTGAAACACAGAGGACCCTATTTATGTTATATTTGGTATAACATGCATTTAATATAAAATGTTCAAACCTGGTTAGTCCAATTCAGGGGTAAAGGAGGCTGGAGCCTATAAAATAAATTCCTTATCAGTGATAGATAAGAAAAACTAAAATGGCTAAGCTGTGAGCTTTAAGTATAGTAGTGCTGGTGCTGTTTTGACAGCTTACACAAGTCACACGAAATTTATATGCCATTATTATCATATCAAGAGGAATGTTAAGAACCTACAACAACAAAGGACAAAACAAAATACCAGCTGTACCACTAAAACTGTACGTGTTTATTAAGTTAATTTCACCAGGTGTTTGACTTTTCCAACCATATTTTAGCATTTAATTATATTGATCTTTGAAATACCAGATGAGTGTGCATGAGTGTGTCTTGTGATGAACAATCAATGTCTAGGATGGGTTCCTGAACTACGACCAGGACTGCTGGGTTAGACCCAGCACCCCCGTGACCCCGTTCAGGACTAAGTGGGTTAGAAAATGACTGACTTAACTTGCAAACTTAGGCTTGGTTTATGCAGAATTAGAAAATGTAAGGATGGCTTTATCCAGTTAATTTGTATACTATAGACAGGTTTCAGTTTAATGACAGCATATTTAATTATGGTACTTAAATCTATTTTACATCCTGGGGATTAAAAAACCTCTAATTTAGCAATGTTTGTTTTTCAGAATTTAATATGCATTCAGTAAAAAGCACATGCTGTACAATGAATCAATATAAAACTTCACATCTTTTTTTGGTTTTTAGAAACCAGCACAAGACTTAAAAAGAAATGACAAATTATCAAGTGAAATACACCTGGCTAAGACAGTTAGGTGCATTCAAATGCTAGGCCGACATTGCTAAGGACAAAATGGTTGTGGCCTAACATGGAGCAGAGTGCACTCAGCATTCATTCTTCTAAATCAGGGCGAACCTCTTCAAGCCCCACTTCAAAGGCACACAAAACACCTCAGCCTGCAGTTCAAGCCTTGCCAAGTTTTACCTGACTCCAGCTCCATTAAGATAGTTTGGCAAGGTTATTTATGAATTCTGCAAGGACAGGAGGTTTTGCTGTGTTAAAACTGCCTGGCAGCCTTCCCAGCAATGTACTGAAAAGCAAAAGCAAAGTTACTTCAAATTTAATGGCAGAGTGGCCAACCTCCTGCCTACGCTCACAACAATCTTTTTTATCTGAATAATAGGATCACTTTGGCAAACTAAGAAATTTGAAAACATCTGAAACTGAAGATGTGACTTCATTACGTATATAAACAAGAAGTCAATAGGTAAAGGTGTGTCTGCTATTTAATTTAAGCAAAGCCTGTAATACAGTCTGCTCATCATCAGCAATGACCAGATCTACAGGTTCTTAGATTATCTAAGTGATAAAAAAGGACATGGTTGGAAGAAGGCTAAATCTAATAAAAAGGGAACTTCCACAGTTTATGTCATTGATCAGTTTATGGCCACAGTAATAGAAAATGTATTAGTTTTGTACTGTATTTATTTTATTTCATATAAATGGGTGAACTATGATTGATTGCCATCCTTTGAATTCTGGGTCAGTTATTGCCTTATACTTGAAGTTGTTTTGATAGTCTTCAGCCCCTTAAGGCCTTTAATTGAAATACATAATTTTGAAAATCAGATAGATGGGAAATAATATGATTACAAATTAACTGTAATGATTATGGCTAACAGACTATAAGCAACATTCTGAAAGCTACTTAATCCACTTTAGGGTTGCAGGGAACTGAAGTCTGTCTCAGTAGCACTGCACGCCTGGTAGGCCTGGACTTTGTGCAAGTCCATCAGTGAGGCCACTTATGCACACGACGACAGGGGGGTCACTTAGGAATTGCCATAACTAAGTCAGTACATCTTGGGTGAAGAAGGAACTCCACATGGACAAAGGCTAAGTAGGGTGCTGGATCTGTGATGCAGCAGTGCTAATCACTGCACTACTATGCCACCCTTAACAGGCTATATATGAGAAATAAAATAGCCATGTCAAGGTGTATATGCAAACAACTGTAATTTTTTAATGTAGAAAACGAATGAAATTTCAGTGTAGTAAAATATATTGTCCATGTGCAAGACTTACATGTCATTGTTATTCACTTGATCTATTATTGTGAAACTCTGGCAGCATATTTGGGACATATCAATTTATCATTTCTTGAAGAAAATTTGGGTATGGGCCGCCTAAAATGTCATGCCAAAACACCACTGCATTTGAAGCCTTTTTGTACAGTATTTTATTTAAAAGTGAGGACTTTCAGGAATTAACCTTCTGTACTTTATGTTAAAACAGAGCTGAGGCATTTTTAATCTAAAGGAATAAAGGCACATTTTGTTTAGGATTTTTGGTAATAAGCGTTTGCTTCCTCAACTATGATTTCTGGTTTTGCCCAAAAAAGTTCATATAGTAAGAACAAGAGTGGGCGCAACAGGGTAAAAAAAAATGCTATCTGCAGTCAGAAAGTGGGAAAGAAGAGAGGACAAGACAACAGCCTGCAATTTAAGGACAGTTTTGGATTTACTTTGTCTTTTTCTCTTTTCATTTAGATAGATAGATAGATACTTTATTAATCCCAAGGGGAAATTCACATAATCCAACAGCAGTATACTGATACAAAGAAACAATATTAAATTAAATAGTAATAAAAATGAAAAAAAAAAAAATGTTAGCATTTATATTTTGTTTTCCCAAGTTCACCCAGTTTCCAAATATTCACATTCATATGCATTAAACATGCTAATGCATGTTGGACAAACATTAAAAAAATGCAACATAAAGTAAAGAAAATATCCGTCCTTCACTTAGATCTTCACTGATTTCAGCAAATGACAACTAGAATCTAACCTAGCAGCAAATGGAACAAAGAAGAATACTGATTCCTTATGTTTTAGTAATAAATATTTTATATGTTGTTTTTCCTGGAACTCAGCACAAAATGACTGAATATGTAGTAAGCAGAAACTGCAGTTGACGTTCCTTTTAGTAAATGCATGTCAGGTTTATCAAAAATTATTATTAATATGTTTTATACTGAGCGCAGGTTGGGAGTACTTTGTAATTTCTGAAGTTACTAGATTTAATTCATCTTTATGGTTTTTGTTATCTGCTATTTTGTTAGCAGTATTGATTTTCTTTCTCTGAGTTGCTGCATTTGTTTTCTACATTGCACAAGAATAAAGATGTTGGAAATGACATGTGAAAGACATTTAAAGATGACGATGCAGCAAATAAACAGTGGTAGCCCATAACCCAGCAGTACCAGTATATTGCAGGGTACAGTCATGGACACAAACACTCAGTTATATAGGACCAATAAATTTAACCTGCATGTATTTGAAGATGTGAGGGGAAAACGAAAATATCTTATCTACACATATACTATTGTTCTGTAATGTTTATGAATGTATTTATATGGCATATTTCATATACTGAATGCAGCATACAGTATTGTATAAAAATTACGGTCCAAATCACTTCATGAGTATAATATAGATAAAAACCCATACTAGTAAAAATGTTACGGAAATTTAGAAATATGTAAAAATTATTATCAGTTAAGAGAATGAATATTTTAAATAACTGGATTGAAGATACAGTATGTTATAAAAAAATGCCTTGTTAAAATACAGATACAACTACAAATACAGTAAAGGCGTTGGTGTTTAAAAATTTTTGTGTCCTTGTCTTTACTGGCATTCAAGCCTGCTGTCACTGAACCGTGTCTACTTCAGGACAGAAATGAGAAGCAATTGTATGATTGAGGTTTTTTGGATTCTGACACTTCCCTTAGCACTGTTTATGAAGAAGCACCTACCTTATGTTCAGGATTATCACCAGTGAAACATGGCTGAGGGTCTGACCCACAACGTTTCAGGTATTGACACAGAGAGGCCAGCCTTAATACATTGAACAATACTGTATCTTGCTGGTGACATTAAACTAATTATACTAGACCAGTGAATTAAACTGTCTAGTATGCCAATCTGTTGGACTAAGTAAACCTGTAGGTTCCAGGAAGGAAGGACAGGCATCCTGGCTGGGATAAAGGAATCATATCTGGCCAGGAGGCCAAAATGGAAGGATCGGGTGAATGGACTCACTGGGAGCATTTCATTCCCCCATACTGCAGATGGAAGTGTTCCTCAGAGATAAACCTGATCATGACACCTGCAGGGTAGCATGGGAGTTGGAGATGCAGCGCTATTGGGGTCTTTGGGGACTGCCAGAGGGCTATACTGGGGGAGAACTGCACTGGTTTTCATACAACCCAGAAGTGCTTCAGAGGACTTGGACAGGAGACCGAAGCAGTTTCCGGGTCTAGCTTTAAAGGAAGCCTGCTGCCTCACTTGGATCGAGTCAGAGTCGAGAGATGCTGGGAAACACTTTTTTGGAGGAGGAAGGAGGAATTGTTAATTGGTTTATTTTGTTGGTATTTGTATGAAGAAGGTGTCTTTTGGAATAAAAATAATTTATTTGAACATGGATTTGTGTTGGGTATTCCTGTGTCTGTGGTTTGGGGCTCAGTGTTGCCCCATAGTGGTTACACACTTTAACGTACTATCCATATCCTCACGGCATTGTCATTACATCCTCACCCTGCAATGACAAAAAAGGAAAAATCTAAAATAACAAACCCATTGGACACACTAAAACGATGCTTTTAAATGAAAAAATATTTTTATAGTATATAAATTATCATTGTATATGTTAAATGTTACTGGAAAAAGTGTTACTTGTCATCTATAAAGTAGAGGAAGTTTTCTTTTTAGAAACTAAACTCAGTGTCTGCTGATTTTAAGATGTATGGGAGGGCAAGTAGACAAAAACAAAGATGTTTTCTGTGGTTTACTAACTCATTCCCATTTACTATTCTAAAAATCTAAAAAAAGTAAAGGCTTTAGTACTCACCAATATCACATCCATAATGCCATCACAGTGTATTAAAGCAACAAGTCAAAGCCATGTTCATGCTAGTCTGTTTGATGGTAACCTGTGGTCCTCTTCATTCACATCTTATTAGGAATCAGTTGCTTTGCCGTTTAGGAAGTAAATAAGCAGGGTCAACTGTTCATGCAAAAGCATAAATGAAAATGTATTTACCTAACCCAGTTGAATTTATTTTTATTTATATTTGTGGACAGCTTAGCAGCTACCAGTATCTTTTTTGGTTAGTTTAGTAGTTTATGCAATGTTACATAATTCTTGTAAATGGGGACAAACAATGCAAATGTTGAATAAAATTTCATACTGTATTGTAGAGAATCTATAAAAACAACACATACCACCATATTGTACTTTACCTGAAAATATTCTCTTATTGTAATCTGCACTATAGCTATTCCAAACTCTTAAGTTACGGTGTGCTATTTGTGATCTGTTATTGTTGTTAAGAAATATTGCTAACTCCAAACATTATTCAGAGCATGAGCATCACTTGTTGGTGAAAAATGTCATTTATATAATGGATGTAGAAGGGGGCCAACTGTCTGATGAAACTTTTCCAACAATAAAGGTCACATTGGGGTGGCACAGGACAAATGGGGTGGAAGGGGTGGTAGGTGTTGGATAGAAAGAGTGAGAGAGTAACAATGGCGGTCTTAGTAGTGCCAGAAGGTTGCAAGGTGTGTCAGCACAGGTTCAAGAAACAAACCCTTCAGAATTATCCTCAAAAGAAATAGAAAGATTATGTAGTCCTGAGAGGAACACTTCCCCCGAAATGCTATAGGGTATACAGCAAAACCGACAATTTAAAATGTATTAATGAAAGCAGTGTTTCCATAAATATACACTTTTATGAGCTAATTTAACACTGTTGATTTTGCATATGCTATGACCCTCTTATTAAGAGCAAGGTATCGTCTGAAGGGAGCAGTATGTACAGAATGAGCCGACGTGTAGGTGTGACACGTGTACTCTCAGCGGTTATTTGATAAATAACAATGCACATGTTTTTCATTGAATACTCAGTTATGAAAGAATATCTTTTGTAAATGACAATAATATCACTTTCAAAGGGACTTACAGGTCTTTTTTAGCAGCCCATCAAAATTAAATTTTGTTACAGTTGACTGTCTTAATTTTCTTAGACAGCCTTTACTCCAGTACTTATCATACAATATTCATATTGGCTCTTTCTTTTGAGAATGATAAGAAGTGATTTGTTTTTTAAACAAGAGTAGATGTCATATTTCATAATAGTAACTTAGAGCAGAGCACATATTATACATATAGTAGTTGTATAACAGTATGATAGATTCTTACAAAACTTTATATTCTCGTTTAATCAATTTTTTAGATATGCTAATCCCAGTCAGACATTCAAACCTCCTTTCTGTTGAAATATGCTATTTAAAGCTGCCAGTTATGTTATGCAATATATGCTATGAATAAGTTGTTGAAAGAAAGGTGTTTAGTGATATAATTTGCCTTCTATAGTTAATAGAAGTGGAAATGTCAGTTGATTAGCTTTATTATGTTGTTCTTTGTTCCTTTTGTCTATTTAAAGTCAGTCTTCCTATTGCCAATACTGCATGTTTTTATCCTTAAGCACTTCTATCTAAATGTACTAGGTAAACACCACCAAATGTTCATTTTCTGAAAGCTCAACACCATCCTCCTTTACTGGTGTCACACATCTCAATGTAGCATATACACTCTGCAGTGATATTCTGCAGGCTATCCTACAGTGATTTATGTAGAGATTATTACTAAATGCTGCATATCTATAGATAGAAAATATTGCAGCCAAGCTGTGATAACCATGTTAAATGTTGTTTATTTAAATGAGCATTTTTCCAATATACTGTAAATAGAAGTTATGTACTTTACATTTTACCAGCACAATCTACTTTATGTGTTCAGAAAGTCCTGCTTTTGCCTTTACTGTTAACCTTTGATGGGTTTTATTTAGAATCACTGACTGACATTTACATAGACCTGCTCAAAATGAGTTTATTCTGCCAAAGTGGTTTTTTTTTTATATAGCAGTTTACCATAGAAAAAAACATCCCAAAATACTTTACAAGAATATATTAATTATAAAACCTTTTACATGCACACTGTTATATTTTAGGGTTACACATTTGGTCAATTAAGAGAAATAAATTAACAACAATGTGTTTCAATGTGGGCGGCATGGTGGCGCAGTGGGTAGCGCTGCTGCCTCGCAGTTAGGAGACCCGGGTTCGCTTCCCGGGTCCTCCCTGTGTGGAGTTTGCATGTTCTCCCCGTGTCTGCGTGGGTTTCCTCCGGGCACTCCGGTTTCCTCCCACGGTCCAAAGACACGCAGGTTAGGAGGATTGGCGATTCTAAATTGGCCCTAGGTGTGTTTGTGTGTGTCCTGCAGTGGGTTGCCACCCTGCCCAGGATTGGTTCCTGCCTTGTGCCCTGTGTTGGCTGGGATTGGCTCCAGCAGACCCCCGTGACCCTGTGTTCGGATTCAGCGGGTTGGAAAATGGATGGATGGATGTGTTTCAATGTTCAGACATTTATTTACTATACTGTAATGCCAGGACGTAACATAGAACTCCAATCTTCTCTGTAATTTTAAGAGATGAAAGTCAATTTCAATTTTCCACAGACACATATGCAAACAGACTAAAGTCAACTTTTCTGAATGTTTTCAGCATTATAGAACCAAAATCAGTACTTAAACTCGATACTGAATTTTTGACCACATAATCAAACATGCATTTACATGGAAGTAAAAGATAACGATATCATCTATGTAAACTGGAAAGAGCAGGTTTAAGTTTTTTTTTTCCTTGCACTGGGAATATTCATCGTATGTTAAAGCTTATTTTAAAGAAAGGAAAGGTTATTATAAATACATTTCTAAGGATCTCTAAAAGATACAATTCAATTACTGTATACTGATAATTCTGAAATTTCTACAGTATAATCTCCATGCTTTAAATAAGCAACACAGTTACACAAGGTCTAGAATTGCCATCTCAGGGGATTTTAGCCTCATGTTTTCATTTCTTCTGTGTGTATTTTCAGCAAAGCAAAATGCTGGTGGTGGACAAGAAGCTTTTGAGACCAGTCATCATTTAGGGGGAGGAAAATGGAAGTTGTACAGTGCTACAAGTACCTGGGGGTTTACATAAACAACAAACTGGACTGGTGTGACAACACAGTGGTGCTGCAGAAGAAGGGCCAGTGCAGAATGTACTAGCTAAAGAGACTCAGGTCTCTTTTCATGTATGCAGCAAGCTGGCAGAAATGTTCTATCAGTCCATAGTCGCCATTGTGATGTTCAACACTACAATCTCCTGGGGAAACAGCCTGGGCACAAAAGAAACACAAGGTCTAACAAACCTATCAAGAAAGCCTGCTACATCACAGAACAAACTCTTTACACATTGGAAGCTGTTTTGGAAAAGGGTATTTTGGCAAAAGAGGATGCCATCATGAAAATTCCTCTCCATCCCCCTTCAGGAGATGGTCTCTTAGCCACAGGCTCATTTCACCATGGTCTGGTAAGAAGCGCCTCTGGGGGACATTTCTGCCCACTGCAATTCAATTCCTCCACCTGATGTACTTCTTAAGATTTATTTATCTATCTATCAATGGATTGTTTGGATGTATTAGCTATCCTGTGAGTCTGTATTCATGTTGTTTATGTTTGTGCTGCCGTATGCATTTGAATTTTCTCATGGAATTAATAATGTTTATCTAATATAATCTAATCTATTTTAGATGGTCTGTCTGTGTGTGACCACTTGGGACATGCAGCTTAAAAGCGGTCCCATTTATAGGGGGACAAGAGTTCTACTATTCCTCTCCATCAAAATACAAGGCTTCTTTGAAGGTTAGCAACCCGAAGGTCACTAATTTGCCACTGAGGAGTGACACTTGCCAGCAGTGCCACAGAGTGAATTCCTGTACTGTAACACCGCACTTCATGTGGGGAAAAAACAAATGCTGGTAATTCAGTTGATGGCTCTATATCATCTTGGTTTAAGTGCACATTTGAAATGGCCTTCCATATGAAATAGGACAGATGGTTCGGTTGGGACAATTACTACTCTCTGACTCCCTATGACCATAGCTAGCATACAAAGGTAAAAAAATCAATGTTATATTTCTTCACAATCTCTTTGCATTATTATAGATTCCCTTTTGGGCTGCTAATGATATGCCAATAGGATGTGTTAGTGGGCATGCCAGAGTGCATACATGGATGGATGGAAAAATCCGAATTTTTATATATAGTAAAAATGTATATTTGAACTATCTCACTCTGTAAAAATACTTATTGAAATTTTTGCTAGCATATACTTTTGACCTAGGCAAGATCAAATTTTTAAAATAACAGTCCTTAATATGCCAATGTGCGGAAATAACAGCTCAAAAACTCTCCAGTAGTCACACAGACAAGTATGTCCTGTTAGTGTACTTACATAGCAATTTAAGTTCAGGTTTAAAAGTTTATCTTGTAGAGATCAATAGCTAGCTTGCAGAGGCAACCTTGCCTATTATCAAAATGTCAGACTGAATATGTTAGCAAAGCAGATTAAATTTCACTACATGCAGTTTTCTGGTTTCTCAAATTACTTTAAAAGCATGAACTTGTCAGTTCATACTTAATGCACAATCATTAGAAAATACATTCAAACAAACATTATCTTCATTGGCAACAGTGCTGAAGCTTGCAGAAAAAGCCAAACAAAAGTGACCTAAGATCCACACAGCTCAACACACAAATGACCTTGGGATGCACAGAATAAATCCTTATAAAATACAGTAATCACTGCTTTTTAGATATTTATGGATGTCAGATATAAATGTTATGCATGTCTTAAGGTAATAAAAGAAATCAAAGCATAAATTTGATTTTTAAAAGGAGTTAGTATTAAGTTCAGCTAAGATGGTACCTAAGAAGAACATGATATGATTAAATTGTCTGTTTGTTTTAAATCCTTTGAAGTAAAATGATCCTTTTACACAAGGTTTTGGTGGTTACTTGAAACATAAATGGCTTCTGCCAAAGTTGTCCTCGAATCCTAGACCTTAGGACAGTCATGGAGGGGCGTTATGTTTAAAAGAGGCTTCTGCAAATCTTTCTCATTTGACTCATTCCATTGCCTTTTTTTCTCAGAACGAATTACCAATTAAGAAATCATGTTACTTTATAGTGGATGTTTCATGCCTAGTTAGTGATACTGAAACAGCCTTTTATAAGGCAGACCTTTAATGTATCTTTGAACTCCTTTCTTTGGTCAGTGTGGTCTCTATCACCTCAGGTCAAAAAAAGAGGACTTGTCTGGGGAGACAGGAGTCTGGCATACAGTGACCAGTCCATCCAAGTCAAATGCACAAGATTATAGCTTCATTTTGCCTAAGTAAGGATGCTACAACTAGTATATTGTTTTTTTCAGGTAATACAGAGAATCTTCTAGAGTAAGTGTATTGCTCGAATCACTCATTTTTTTAATGACAATTGTGAATAAACCAGTTCTTGCTACAGTACAGGAGAGTAATATCAAAACTGATTTATAGACCATCCATTTGGGTTCTTTCTTTATGTCATTTAAAGACCCAATGGAAAATTTTTATGAAGAATGTGCTAGTACAACTGATGCATTTTTCCTTTTGGATGGTAATGCATTGAAAGTGGTCAGCAACTTCTAGAGCATCTCCAGAGATAGTGAGGGCCAATGATTTAGTAATCTGGAAAACACATGTCTTAGTGGAAGATCTTGATTTCCCAGTACTGAAGGACAGCCATACACACACACACACACACACACACACACACACACACACACATATATATATATATATACACAGACATACACACACACAGGTCATATATCCTGTTATACCGAATACTGAAGTAACAATTTTCAGACAAATGAATATATTTTTTTTTTGCCCAAACATGTTAAACACATTTTGTTTCATTCTGTATTTTCACACCTGTATTTCTGTTAAAAAAGTTACATCTAACGTCTCGTTTTCAATATGTGTTCATTACTGCATTTCTATAAGAAAAAAGTTACATTTAAGTATTATTTTCAAAGAAAATATTTTGGCACTTAAAGAAGCTCTGTTTTACAACTGTATAGAGAAGGCTGGTATAGTCTCAAGTCTTCATTCAAAATAGGAGCTGTTACTTCAGGACTGAAGCACACAAGGTAGAGAGCCGCGATATGACAATCGTCCTGCTTTAGCGCTCATTTTCAGATTAGGAGAACACCAGCAGTATGAAATCACTGCTGAGGAAGAGCAGGTCAAAGCCTGTTGTTAAATGTTTTCAACATTGTGCAACAAGCACATTACACAGTAAGTCTGATCCTGCAGAGGACAACCAATTACTTTGCCCTTGGTTTACATATTACAAAAAAACTTTTTTTTCACCAGGAAATTAAACTGGTATCCCCTGGAATTCAAAATCTTTTGTTATTCTCATTTATTCACAATACAAAATCATATCTAATTTATACAATACGTATTTGCAAGTGCTGCACAATGTTTGTTATGCTGCATTATTTGTTAGATTGACTGTTCAGTGACCTGTGGGTAGAAGGACCCTGTTCTGTTTCCATTACTAATGTTTTAAAGTTTCCAGGAAGACGCCACAAAATGTTGAGTCTCAATTACTTCCTGTTCTATTTGTCAAATGCTGACTTGAAGTAATTTAATGAGGATTTTTTGATTTGGTGGTCACTGGTTGATTTCAGCCAACATTATCATGCAGCAGACATTGTGTTTTACAGTCTTTGATTAATATTTTCTGAAGTGTAAAAGTGGTTTATCCACTTCACTTATTAGATGGGAACTGCATTCAATGTTAAATATTCCCATTGCTGCTACAAGGCTTTTCTTTGTCTATTATTTAGTGGATACTTTGTCTTTCCCTGTCTATCCTTTGACTGTCTCCTTTGTGCTGTTGATAATAATCAGTTATACACAGCAGGGGTTCCATTTCTGTTATCAACAAAAAAGTCAATATATCTGTTTTAGTAAGTTTAAACTCAGGAGCTGCCCAAGATTGGAAAATAGGAGTAGATACAAATACATTTTTCCATTTCTGCTTTCATCTCTCCTTTACAAAGTGAAAGCCTCACAATCCGATACTTTCTCCATGGCTGTTTTGGATGAATGATGTAAAACCAGACCACTTAGTATACAGTGAGCCATAATACGTAATTTACATACCAATGAAAATATTCAATATTTTAGCTTAGCTTATATGCTTCCTGTTCACAAATAAAATGTTATGTTATTTTTCCACTAAAACAAACTTTAACAGTGATTAAATTGTACTGAATTTAAATTTTAGTCATTTAGATCAGAGCATCAGGAAAGAAAATTGAGATCTAACTTCCTCATTTTCATTTTTCATGCTTCACCTAACTTTTATACTTCATTTGCCACAGTGTTGTAGTTCTGGTATACATGATGTATTAGTGTAAAAGATTTTTGCATATCTTTAAGTGAATTTATTTTCACATGGTTGTGTTTACCTTTTTCTGCTGTGTTGAATGGCTAGACTTCCTTATTTGTGAACTACAGAATAAAAGTTAAATAAAACACCAGGGGATATATATTTTTGTTGCACAATTCAAAATTTATTTCTTACCTCTTTTTAGGTGATATTGGTGACAAAAAGGAAAATAACCATTAGCATGCAAGTCTAGCTATGGTCTTTAATTATAACATTAAATTTTTTGAAGCCCTTTCTATTTCAAAGCTTAGAGTATTTCATATAATTTATTGTTAGTTTCTTAGTTGTACCATTATGTCAGCAAAACCCATGCAAAATAAGCTGAAATGGAGCAAATATGTGATTGAACACAGAAACAGTTTAAAATCAGAAATTATACTAAAACTGGCATCCACAAAAATGAAACAAAGCGAAATGTAATAACTAGGTTGAATACTTTTGCTATAACAAAATTCATTCCAAAAAAGTTTATTCATGTACAATAAAAGCAAATTTGTGAGGTTTTAGTTCTAATGGGATATAACATGTTTCTTTTGCATTCATGAAAGAGAAGTTAAAGCTTGATTTAAACAAAAAAGGAAGAATTCAGAGATTAGGAATAATTTTAATAGTGTACAAATCAGATCTTACACTGAATAAAATGTTGCAATCAGTTTTTGGACCATATAGGACACTCCATCCTCCCCATAAATATAAAATGGACTAAGTGGGTTTAAAAATTGATAAATAGATGAATAGATGGAATCAATTAGAGTCAAGCCAACCAAAGGTGAGTCCCTTGCTTAACTAAAGTTTACCAATTCTTGCTTTATTTAAATTAAATTAGGCTGCTGACATATGAGAAGTGGAGCCACTAGCTTTTTAATGTGGGTTCTGACGTCACTGCTTGGTTTTGAGCAAAGTTCCCCTTTTAACAGTTAACCCCCAATTTGTCACGTTACTGGAGGAAAGATATTATTACATTTTCATACTCAAAACTTTGATTTTTTGTAAACAAAAATTAGAATTTTACTTAAGTCACAAACAAATTTACTGAGATTAAATGATCCAGGAAAATTTTATGACAAGAACAATGGAAGAATCTCTTATAGAATTGCCATGTCTATATAAAATACATGGACAATAATGAACACAAATATTTGATTATTTGATCTTCTCACTTGAATTAACATTATCAAATAAAGTGTGAAACAAACAAACAAACAAACAAAAAAAAACCAGAATAATATTCAGACTGAATGGGGAAAACAATTAGAAATGTATTCAATACTGCAACATGTCAGGCTTGAAAAATATGTTGTTATTGTTTTTAATATTTTACTGATTTAAAAATGCATTGTCAATAAAGTACAATAGTACATCATATTCAGGATAGATCAAAATATCCCTACATCTACATGTGAAGTTTTTTCATTAAATAAAAATTGTTATGATCTTCCTAAATGGTTAACAGACTTGCTGTCTACCTTTTATTAATAAAAGCCAGTCTGGAGGAGGATTGTAGGAGCCATCCAAAATGTCAGCAGTCCCTGGTATTCAATAGAATAGCTAGTATACTAATTTCAGTAGTTTTACATAATGTGGCCTCTTTCAAAATTCTATACATAATTTATCAATTTCTCCTGTTTAGGTACTTTATTTCTAGATAGATAGATAAGAGTCTGCTGGTATCTCCTGCACTCATGTCTCAACATCCCACTGTATAAAACAGCACACATGCCAACCCATACTGAAAGAACATATGTGATTATGTTGTCTGCGCATTAAAGACTCTCATTACATAATTTTTCCCCCCTAAGTTTCGGCAATATATGCAGCATTTAATGCAGTCTGACCCTAAACTGTTTCTTAATCTATTTTTCCATATTTTAATTGTCCTAAAATGTCTGCCCAAGGGCAGCATTTCAAACAGTGGGAACTGTAAAGATTTTTCAAGGATGGGAGAGGACATCAGATAAACTTCTGGGTAGAATTGACGATGCCCTGGAACGCTTTTCTCTCTGATACTGTGCAGCTGACAAACCACACACAGATATAATAAGTGAATATGCTCTCTGTACAACAACAAAAAAAGAATATGAGCAGTTCTTGGGCGAAATTATTCTTCCGGAGGATCCTCAGGAAATAAAGTCTCTTATGTGCCTTCTTTACCAGTTCTGTAGTGTTATTGTTCCAAGTCAGATCGTCCTTTATGTGCACACCAAGGAACCAGAAGTCCAAGACCCTCTCCACACAATCTCCGGCAATATAATGGTGCTGAATATCCATTTTCTTCCACCTAAAGTCGATGGTTTTGGTGTTGTTGAGATCCAGATTGTTGTCTCTTCACCACCCAGACAGCCACTCCACCACTATGTTGGTGTCATCTGCAAATTTGATGATGCCATTGCTGGAGTGAGCGGGGGTGCAGTCATGGGTATACAGCGTAAATAGAACAGGGCTCAGCATGTAGCCCTGTGGAGAACCAGTACTGAGGTTAAGGGCTGAGGAGATGTGGGGGCCTACTCTTACCCTCTGGGACCAATGGGGGAGAATGTCCATAATCCAGATGAAATGAGATAGCCCCAGGTCTGTCAATTTGGTCACCAGTCTATGAGGGAGGATGGTATTAAATTCAGAGCTAAAACCTACAAAGAGCAGCCTAGCATAACTACCCTACTGCTCCAAATGGGTTATAACAGCATGGAGAGTTGTGGCTGTAGTGTCCTCTGTAGACCTGTTTGCCCTATAAGCAGACTGGTGTGTGTCTAACATAGGTGAGAGGCTTGAAATGATGCGAGTCCAGACCAGGAGTAAGTGCCACCGGACTGTAATCATTCCAGTTGCTGATGGTAGCCTTTTTTGACAATGGAACTATAATGGAGGACTTCAGGCAGGGTGGAATAGTAGACTGGAATAAAGACTAGCTGAAGATCTTGGTTCACAAATGCGATCAGGTCTCGCAGCCTCCCTTTGGTTCATTGCCCTCAATGTACGCTTCACCTCATGCTTCTCCTCCATGAGAATATGGCTGTTGTGAGCTGGTGGATGTGATGTACCTGTCTATGGTGACTTCACCTTAAAGCAGGCAAAGAAGTGGTTCAGCTCCTGGGTCACTAGATTTGTAGCTGGTGAAGTGCTGAACCCCCTGCCACATCTGTCTTGTACTGGTAAAAGTCCTCAATTCTCCTCTTGTAAACAGCCTTGGCCTTTTTTATATGTCTTTTTAGTTTGGCTATGACAGTGCTGTATTGTGCCCTATTACCAGACTTGAAAGTTGTGTTTCTGTCCCTGAACAGGCATTGGACTTCTTTTGTTATCCTGGGCTTCTGGTTAGGATAGATCCAGGTGCACTTATCCACAGTGACAGTGTCCGTGCAGAAAAATATAGCCCAGAACAGTTGTAGTGTACTCTTCCAGGTCCTGATGTTCAAAAATATCCCATTTTGTTCTCTTGAAGCAATTCTGCAGCTGTCTGGCCACTTTTTAACAGTCTTAGATGTGATAAGAGAACTTTTGTGAAGGGGGAGAGGGTATGTGCCAGAATTAAAAGCAGGGACATACGGTTGGACTGGCCCAGGTGTGGTAGTGGCTTAGCTCTGAAGCCCTGTTTGATATTGGAGTAGACCTTGTTCAGTGTATTTGGTCCCCTAGTAGCACACATGATGTTATGACGGAATCTGGGGAGCATCGACTGTAAATCCACATGGTTGAAGTCCCCTGCTATGATGTGAACAGCCTCAGGATACAAACTCTGTTGACTGCTAATGCTACTATATAAATAACTACGAGCTGAGTTAGCGTCCGGTGGAATATACATAACAGTTGCCATGACTACAGCAAACTCTAACTCAAAACTATATTTTGTCAGTAGTACCATGATTTTTTTTAAGAGCAGCAAGGAGAGAAAAAAAAAGGAAAAATTTTGTGTTTGAACATTTGAAAGGTCCTTTTGCTATCCTGACAAATTACAAAAGTCCTGCGATTGAATTTCCAATATTTTCTACATTCACTTATTCCAACATGGATAGAATGATCATCTGTCTAAACATAAACTAGTTCCTGGAGAGCAAAGAAAAATAAAAATCACCATTCCAACGGCAAAAAAATAAGCAGGATCACAAGAAGTGTATTCCCAAAGAACAAAAGGGAAAAATGTTGTGTAAAGTGTACAAGCACAGATTTAAGAAGTGCTGCTAAATACATATTACAAAATAATGATTCTGGAAATTTCAAAAAGATCAGAAGATACAATAGCCTTACCATGCTTTCAGGTGGTTTTACTGTGTGACAAACCAGTCAGTGTCCAAGCCCCAAGGCATCACATAATGATCAGGTAACAACCCCTATGATGTAGCAGCTATATTGGATTCTTGAAAAAATAAACATCACCAACCCAGTAACGTAATAAGAAAATAATGTTAGTACACAGTTAAATTTTTCAGAAACCACTGCTCAAATATTGTTCAAATGTCTATAGAAATGGACACAGAACAAGTTGGACTGTGCTGTACTTCTCCTTGTTTAATTGTTTTTCACACCTCTGTTTTGAAACGATGTGTTTGCTACTATCATTGTGATCTAAATCTAAGGAGCTTCCTCCACAATGTCACTTTAAGCTTCAGTGTTGTAATTCATATAAGCAGTACTGAAAATTTCCTGTTTCACATGAACAGCCTTTATAGTAAAATGACCTTTACATTAATAATTATTTTTGTAGCTGCGTCCAATCAGTTTCTTCTGTAAAGGAATTGCATTCGTTTTGTATCATAATACACTCATGTTTCTATTGTTGAACTCTTATAATCCTGTTTAGCGTTGCTGATGTCTTAGCCTATTTTGGAAGCATCACGAAGGATAGCAAACTATCTGAACAAACAGTGATTAGTTAAAGATTCAAAGCCAGTATCCTGGAGCTGTGTGACAGCATTACAAACTTCTGTGCAAATGTACTCTTATGCCACCCTTCCGTTAGCATATTTAACACTTTAAACATAATCTTCTGTGCTTTGTAATGTACTTTGCCAAGAGGTGCTCTGTGAGCAGTGTTACCAGATAATGATTAATTGACTGATTACACATTTTTAAGAAGAGTATAAGTCATTAGTTCAATCAGTCTTAAATCACCAACTGAAAGTATGGTGCTGTGCTTTTCCTGTTATAGTTTATCGTTCATATGATTTTTTTTAATCGTACCCAGAGATGTATCCAATTCAATTCAGTCCACTTCATTTTGCTGTCACAAGTTTAATATTCATCTCAGTCTGACACATAGCTGCAAACTCCTGCATTGTTTTACTTTCTGTATGGTAAAGAGTTATCCTTCACTGAAAATCTGATGGTTTCAATCTATTAAATTTTAAGTAAGTGGTTTAATTCATTTCTCACATGATACAATCTGAGAAGTGTATTTCATCCCACAAATTATTACAAATCCACTTCTTCCTCCTCTCATTTCAAAGGCACCAGCCACTACTCTTTATTGCATTATTATTAGTTATTACATTTATCATTTACTAAGGGTAAATTAAAAACGTATGCCCTAAAGCCCCACCATAGCTTTGCTCATCATTGTCTATAAGCAATCAAGTTTACACAATGAACAGCTCACATTTCAAGACTGAAACTTGTAATATAATAAGAAGTGTTTGGCACAGACTCCTTTGTGAAGCAACTGGCATTTAATTACCATGTACATCTGGGCTGACAGCTGATAAAGCTGATAAGACCTTCTACAAATAACATTTAAACTTCTCAGTCTGAAGAAGTGTGAATTCATAAACCATCACTTTGTCCTGTCTTCGGTTTCATTGCCTTCCAGTGAAGCACAAACATGTCAGCAGAACACATTTACATTTTTAGCACCTGTATTGTGTTTCTCCTAAAAGATCTCAATTCAATAGAATAAGATTAAATGGTTTATTGAAATTATATGCCAAACAAAGGAAATACCAGCCAGATTTAGATATTTGCTACGCTAAGTGAAATAAAGGTAACCCTTGAAAAATGCCATGAATTAAAATAACCTTAAATAACACATTTATTTCCATTGACTGCCACTATATACAGGGCCAAGAAATATGGAACACTTTAATATTTTTCTTTAATTTTTTTAAGAATGGATAATCTGTTTTATTTGCTTCACAGCTGTAAAGAATAATAATAAATATAGATTCCTTATGGTAGGACAAATGCCTTATGCCTAATATTCTGTGAGTTTGTGTGTTGTCCTCGTGTCTGTGTGAGCTTCTTCTAGCTATTCCAATTTGTCCGTCCTTGCCAAAGATCTTTTGACTGGCAACTCAACTCTAAAATAGCCTAATTAGTTAGTGTGATATACTGAATGTGAGTGTGATCCTAGACAGATTTAGCTTCTAGCTTGTGTCCAGTGCAGTTAAGATAAGCAGCAGTTAAAGGAATGGGTTGAGAAAATGAACAGAACTAGAAGAGCTGTGGAAGAAAAATAGACTTAGGGGTCACATAGTAATTTAGGATAACGTGTTTTGATATGCTGTCAATATTAAAATATAGCATTCATCGTAAAGAAATAACATAAAGTCTTAATAAATGTCAGAAATCTGTTCAGGCATATCAGGAAACTAGATAAAGGTCAAGTGAACAACAAAGACAAAGATTTAGTACACAAAGTGAACTGAAAGATAACTAAGAGGTGACTAAGAACTCAGCAGATGTCCTGTAAACAACCAGAATGGACAATTGCTACATGCACAGAAATTTCAAAGGTGGTGGTTCAACCCAAATGGTATTACAAGAACCAGAATATAATAAAATAGACTTATTTCATATAAGTCACTTGGGTGTAAACCAATGAACCAGCCAAAATAAAATGTATGCATTGACTGACACTGAAGGTAAATTCCATAGTTTATTAAAATGTTGTTGTTTCTCAGACTATTCTCATCATGCTGTAACAGACTGCTATAAGAGATGCTCCCTCCTCTGCCTGGTGCTGAAGGTGTAATAAAGGATGCAGATGGACAGGCTTTTCTCTCTGTTACTACTAGCCTAGCAAATTTCTATCAGTAAAGTATTCCAGATTTTAGGTGTATAACAGTAAAAGGCAACCACACCACTTCTTTTAAGCTTGGCTCTTGGAATTTTAAGCAGACCTCCAATCAAAGATCTAAGGTTATAACTTGGAGTGTAGAGGTACAGACATTCCAAAATATGGGGAGGAACAAGATTATTTAAGGTTTTATAAACTGTTAGTAGTATTTTAATGTCAATTCTGAAAGACACAGGTAACCAATGTAACAATGCTAAAAATGGTGAGATGTGCTCAAATTTTCTTTTTCTAGTTAAGATTCTGGCTGCTGCATTCTGCACTAATTGCACTGGATGTATGTCTTTCTTAGGTAGTTCTGTTACAGTAATCTAGCTGACTAAAAACAAAAGCGAGAACTAATGTTTAAGTGTGTTATAAAGTTATAAGAGGTCTAACTTTCCCTATATTCCTTATGTGAAAAAATACAGTCCTCATAATCTGGTTATGTGATTTAAAGTTTAACTCGAAGTCAATGATTACCCCTAAATTCTTTACATCCTTTTTGATTTTTAAACATATGGGATCAAGTTTATTTCTAATGCCCTTGCTATATCCATGTTTACTAATCACTAAGATTTCTGTTTTTTCTTTATTTACTTTGAAAAAGTTACTACTCATCCATTTGGAAATACTGCTAAAACATTGGATCAGACAGCCAAGAGCATCAGGATCATCAGGCACGACAGATAAATAAAACTGTGTGTGCATATCAGTGGTAGCCCACCTTGTGCTTTGAGATAATCTGACCTAATGGAAGAATGTAGATTGAAAAGAGCAGTGGACCCAAAACAGATCCTTGTGGTACACCATATACAAAGTAGTATGATGTGTCTCCGAAGTAGAATCACTACAACTAACAAAGAATTTTCTACCTGCTAAGTAAGACGGAAACCAATTTAAGATGCTGCCAGAGATACCCTCCCATTATCTAAGGCGATTTATAAGAATACTGTGGTCTATGGTGTCAAATGCTGCACTCAAGTCTAAGAGAACAAGAACAGATGTACAGCCTCTGTCCGCATTAACTCACAAATCATTTATGACTTTTAACCAGCGCTGTTTTTGTACTATGGTTTGCTCTAAAACCTGATTGCAACTTGTCAAGAATAAAATGCTTATTCAAGTAATCATTGAGCTGATTAATAACTGCCTTTTCTACAATTTTACTTAAGAAAGGCAGGTGAGAAATTGGTCTAAAATTGTCAAAGACAGAGGAGTAGTGATTATTTTTCTTGAGCATGGGTTCAACAACTGCAGTCTTTAGACAGTCTGGGAAGACCACCGAAACTAATGATGAGTTCACTATGTCAAGCACACTATCAATAAGGACATCGGAAACTTCTTTGAAAAAGTCTGTAGATATTAGGTCAAGGACGCAAGTGGAGGTTTTCAGCTAAGGAAGTATTCTACAAAATTCAGGTAGATCTATTCCAGTGAAAGCATTTAACTCACTTAAAGGGGAACGCTGGGATTCAATTGGAGTTATTTATTAAAATAAATATAATTTATTTTGTGTTAAAAAACATAGAAAAAGCCTCACAAATTTCACTAGTAGTATTAAGGAGACATTCCATTAAATGAGCTGGGTTTAGAAAATGATCAATAGCTGAAAATAAAACTCTTGGATTACTAGCATTATCAAATATAATTTTAGAGAAACAGGACTGCCTCTCAAGGTGGACTGTGTTGATATATTTAGTTATTTTAGCCTTCAATACTTCATAGTGGACTATCAGTTTAGATTTTATCCATTTACACTCAACTTCCTGGCATGTTCTCTTTAAATTAGGCACTCTTTGGGTTTTCCAAGGTATAATAGTGCTGAAGGATTTCTTAACTGTTTTCTCAGGGGCCACTATGTCAAGTACAGCTCTCACCTCAGCATTAAAAGTTTCTACATTACTGTTTACACTATTAGCACTATTGAGGTAAGCACTACAACTGGACTGTTTGTTTAGAATATTAGCAAACACTGAAGCTACATATGTATCAAAAAATATTTTTTAACAATACGCTTCTCATTAGTTGTAGTTTTCAGTATTTCTACATTAAATAACAGAGAAAAAATGGTCCAATATACCAACATCCACAACCTGCGTCATGTAAACCTTTAATCCTTTTGAAATCACTAAATCCAATGTGTGTCCTTCCTTATGTGTGGGCTGGCTGACATGCTGGCTCACATCAAAAGAGAGTAGCAAGTTCAAGAATTATCTTGCTTTCGGGTTACATTAATTGTCCACATGAAAATTAAAATTGCCTACAGTTAAGAGCCTGTCATAGTTAGTTATTATTATATATACCAAGTCTGAGAATTCCTCAGTAAAAGACACAATATATTTTGGATGTGTCTAAACAGTCAATGTAAGTGACTGGGAGACTTCTTGAGTAACAATGGGAATATACTCAAAAGACGTGAAAGTAACAAAACGAGCTTTTTAAATGCTTTGCAAAGGCACCCTCTATAATCCCACTCAACTCCATTAATTACATGAACAAGGCATGATGATGCCTACCAGACATGAAGAACTTTTCCCAGAGTACTTTACAACATGGTCACACAAAGTGCTGTTTCTGTAAGGCTGTGAGCAACACCTATTGATGAATGTGGCGTGACTTTCACAGTACTTTATATTGTGACAAGGTGCTCCACTAACCTTAAGACTTCAATCACAATATAGTCTGCTTTCTGTCTTTACCATATTGTATTAAATTATTGAAAATTGGATTCTTTCTGGGTGTTCATTTTTACTTTCCAGTAATATATTTTGTTACTTTTCTAGTCAATACCTAACCCAGGTTCAGTTTCAAAAATGAAACAAATTCAGCTGAATGGGCTGCCATAAAAAACACAAATACAGTAAGTCCTGTGTAATAAGCACAAATAGAGCATCAAGCAGAAAATGGTGGTTCACTGTTGTATCCAATTTGTTTTGGACTACTGGAGGTTAGTTGATGTTAAAACACTTGCTTCTGGTTAAGACAATATATAGCAACAAATGACCAAAATAATTCAGGCAAAATTGATCATATTGCAATAGACTTCTTAACTAAAGGTGTTATACTCTGCTTTTCAATTTCTCTTAGTGGTCTCTTGGTATCTAAAAATATTAGAAACATCATTTTGAAGGTTTTGGAAGCCAAGGAATCCAGTGGTCAAGTTTATTTCTTGTTTTACTATGATTGTAACAATGTTAAACATGAAATGTATTATCTGTTATTCATATAGGTGCCACCATTTTAAGACCTTTCTGTTGATGGTTATGATATTGCTAGGTAAGGTCAACTGGAAGTGTGTGGCATATGAAATCACCAGGTCAGGGGGATAACATCAGGCTCATGCAGTTCCTAAATGTCTAAGTTTCTGGATATCTTTCACTTGACTTTCTTTTAGCTTTTATACTGGTTTCTGGTTACAAACTTTTTTTTGTCTTTTGACTCTGCCCTATGTAGTTTATTGGTTTTCAAGTTTATTGCATTATCTCTTAATTACAATGATGTAATTAAATTGATTGGACAGCATACAGGCCTGGGCAAATTTGTGTCAGATGAAATTTAATGTATGTTGTAAATGAAAGACAAGACTACGATAAACAGTTGGAGTACCACTCTAGTTACCCACTATAATTGATAAAATTGAAAACAAAAGAAAAACACACAACAATTGTATAAATGTCTTTTCAAATGTGAGTTCAGGGCAGAACAGATCTAAAATGGCAGATCTTCTGGTTTTATGGACTTCCAGCAGGAAGAGGCGGGTCCATGTAGACGGACACCGGAAGTGACATCAATGGTGGTAAAGCCATCAATCTTCCGCTCCAGAGAGCAAGGAAGACAGCAACATTTTTACACAGTGCCAACCCATGGAGCGGTTGGTTATTGCCATCTCCAGAGCTCTTAAGCAGTCCATTAAGCACATCCACATGATAAAGTAAATTAAAAATATTACATGTAGAAAGTAAAAATGTCAGGTTTGAAAACAAAATGGGATTTCTGAAAATCAAAAGTACACCTTATGACAAGAATTTAGGAGTCGTAGTGGACTTTTCAATATCAACTTCCAGAAGCCATTAAGAAGACTAAAAGAATGTTAGGTTACATAGCATAATGTGAAGAATACCAGTCCAAGCTGGTTATGCTCAAGCTTTATAACACATTGGAGAGACCTCACCTGGACTACTGTATCCAGTTTTGATTGCCAGGGTACAAAAAAACATGACAGCATTATAAAACTTCCAGAGAAGATCAACTAGGCTGATTCCAAAAATGCAGGGGATGAGATATGAAGAAAGATTAAAAGGTTTAAACCTTTTCAGTTTAATTAAAAGGAGATTAAGAGGAGACATGATTGAAATGTTTAAAATAATGAAGGGAATTAGTACAGTGTATCAAGCCTGTTACTTTAAAATTAGATAATCAAGAACAAGGGGACCCAGTTGGAGACTTGTTAAGGGTAAATTTCACACAAACATTAAAAGGTTTTTTTTCACAAAGGCAATTGCATACACATGGAACAACTTACCAAGTAGTGTGGTAGACAGCAGGACTATAGGGACTTTTAAAACTAATTTTGATATTATTTTGGAAGGAAAGCTTTATTGGCCTGATGGGCCTGTTCTTGTCTAGATGTTTGTAATGTTCTAATTTAGCAGGCTCTTTGACTCTTGAAATTATGTTTTTGACACTGGCTAGTTTATGCTACCAACTCCCATCTCTATTCTCGTTTCAGATTGATGCCATTTAGTACAGACAGTACAAAAGATTTCTTGGTTGACACATTATAAAAAAATGTGACTTGCTCATAATGTTTAAATCATTAGGGCACTTTGTTGTGAATACTAAACACAGTACTTTTCACTCTGAAACACATTGTTCTAACATTTCCCTTAAAATTATAAATATTTAAAATTCTTTGTATTGTATGTGCCCTGTAAAACTTTAAAATAAAACATTATTAACATGATATAGAGCACCAATTGTTAAACCAGTCTTTATATTTTGTTTTTCTAAGAATGTTTCTGTTGCAGTCAACAAGTATATTAAATGTTATTTTCCAGGAAACAGGGTAGATATAATGAATTACAATAAACTGTTGTTTAAATTCCTGTAATATACAGTATGCATTTTTGAGAATAAACTTGCACCTTTTGAAAATCTTGCAGTGAAAATTGATTTATTTATTCAAAATGTCTTAATACAAGTCTTTTATTAGAAACAAAACCTTAACAGTCCTGTCTGACACCTTCCTAACTTATTCTCTTTAATGGTCCCATTAATTCCAATCTTTTTATTTCTTTAATAGCTATTGTGAACAGGGGGACTGAACACACCCCAAGGAGATGGGGTCGCTCCTCCAAAACCCCCTCTTAAACTGTGATTCAATGGGAAACAAATAGTTTTTTTACCTCATCTTTGCTGGATCAGCTGCTGCTGCTGCTGCCGTGTCACGTGATATGCATCTCGTGCAGCAGTTTGAACATTTAAAAGCCTGTACAGCAGCTGTCCTTTTGTCTCACTGCCTTGTCTCTCTTCTCCCCAAGACACCCTCTGCTCCCGTTGGGAGTCCTGCTCCCAAGGCATGCCCCTATGAAGACGAAGATTTTCTATTCTTTTAAATGAGAGATGGGGCTGTGCCCTCCAAGTACACACGGAGCTCGAATCACTCCTGAAAGAGACTTATGTTTGTTTGAACTGTTTAAATAAAGTTTCTGTCTCTAGAATCTCCTGTGCGCATCTGTGCAACTCTGTGACCCAAGCGTGACACAATAATCAGTTTCAGCCATTATGAAAATTGTTCTGCTTTTTCTGTACCAGTTCCTGACTTTCCTCATTCAGTCATTTCTTTCCCTGCCTTGCCTGTTTGATCTATTAAATCCACAGTAATCTATTTTATGCTTCAGTCTGTTATCATTATTACAAAGTGCAGCTACTGCAAGTTCCGGTGACCACTCGGAGCCTGAAGCTCAACTGACAGTATTTATTGAGTATTTGTTCAAAAAAGTCAAATGACTGACTATTAGAGACTTTATAGACAACATGAAAAAAAATAGGTAAAATGTAAAAGTTTCTTGTTTCAGCAGTTTTAAAAAATGAGCACTGTCCATGTAATTAAACTATGGTTGCAGACTTACCTTTTAATTTAAAATAGTGAAAAGCCATAAGCAATGAAAATATTTATGCTCAATTTTTAATTTTCCTTCCCATATTCCTTAGAGGTTTGCCATCTATGTTATGGCATTGAGCAATGGCTTGGCTTCTAGCAAAAACTCCAAAAAACTCCACAGGTCAGATCCTTATATTGATTCACCTATTGACACATTCTTGTTGTTTTGCAGATCTTCTTATCTTCAGCAGCAAAACAGCACATATGAAAATATGCAGAGGGAGTGAATGAGACTGTCATTTGACAAGTACACTTTTAGAGTAGAATTTGACAATGACTGGTCAGAACATGTTTAAAATCAGATTTCAGGATTCAAAGCAGTATATTTTTATTTTATTAAGTGCACTCTAATGAAGGCTAAATATTATAATTGTATTCATTCAGTTAGTCTCTTTTAGGGGTTTTCCACCAGTTGCTCTGGTTTTACATACACATCCATACAACATGCTTGATAGATTAACTGGCTTCTTTAAACTGGCCCAGATTGATTGGGTGCATCTGTGTAATGGACCTTGTGATGGTCTGGTGCTCTGTCTGAAAAAGAAAGTCTAAATTAGCATAAACTGACCTAATCTGGGGGTGTTCGTAAGAAATATAATAATTTATTTAATGAGGTAGAAGTAGACAATAAACAAGAACAGCTGTATCAAATATTTGAAATATTCAAATATGTACTTCAATTCAAATGTTTAAAGTCTAAATATTATTGATTGTAATATAAATTTGTAATTTTTCACCATTTGATAGTGGTCAATAGAGGGCTTGATCCCTAGCAGAGGATCAAAAATCACTAATTCAAATAATCTGAAACAATACTCCACATGCTTATGTTTAAAATTCATCATTTTTAACCTGAGTGGCAATGAGAGGTCTAGGACCACTAGTAAAGAATCAAATATAAAAAATATTAACAAATTCATGATTAACGGAGTTGGTCTCATCCGTTGTGAGAGATGGACCTCTAGGGCTCAGGTCTGTTAGCAGTGTTGTTATTTTACCATTTTTTTCTTACTTTCATCCTGAGGTATCCTGTATTTACTCATCAAAGTCTAAACTGGCCTCAACTTCATGGTATGATGTGCCAGAGACTGACCTAGGGCCTCATGTATAAATGGTGCATATGCACAAAAATGTTGTGTAAGCCAATTTCCACGGCCACATCGCGATGTATAAAACCTAAACTTGGCGTAAAGCCATGCACATTTTCACACCAGCTAAATCCTTGGTGTACGCAAGTTCTCCACTTGGTTTTACAAACTAGCGGCACCAGCGTCAAAGCAGTGCTTTTGTTCTAGTGCGGTTTCCCTTTCTTTTTAGATCCACATCCCTGACGCGGCTTTATCAAATACACTGAAGTTAACCGCATATTGTTTATTAGTTTAAGGTATCTGATTGTAATTAACCTATAACAGTATAATGGTCCATGGAATTAGCGTTGTTCCTCTCAATGCACCACTCAAGAGTATTTATTGCACTGTTTCTGAGTGTGGAATCACAGCTGTACAGCAGCTGATTGGAAAGAGAATTATTGGTATACAGCATCAAGCACAAGCTGCCTTGGCCATGCGCACTATCTATTGAACTGCTCTCATACAACAAACGCTTCAGAGACTTTCCTGTAGGCACATCGCGTTTCAGAAACAGTTTCATCCCAAGAACTATAAACGCACTCAATCAGTCCATCAAGTGCTCCTTGTAGAGCTGTCTGTACTTATTAATACAATTACCTCACTGTAAACTTGCAATACAGTTATAATAGTGCATAATTTGAGCCACATTATAAAGCGCGTATTTACATATGATGATGATATAATTTTTAAGATAAAATGCAGCAAAATATGTTTATTACATTATACAGATAAAATTTTAACATTATTTAAATAACGTATATTGTTAATAATTAAACATGTGAGGACACGGTGGACAGAGGTAGCGACGAGCTGGCGCCCTATTCAGGGATTGTTCCTGACTCGCGCTGTATTCTTGCTGGGGCTGGTGCGACACTGGGAGGATAGATGGATACAATAATTAAACATGTACTACAAAGATATTTCAATGTTCCTTAAAAGTTCATGAAATGCTAATGAAGATGATATCAAGTAAACGTCTCAGTATTTAAATTATTCAGACAGCTGTAATATCATGAATGTAATGTACTCTGTGTCCTGTTGGAGGAAGAGAAAGCCTGTTTAAGAAGTACATACTGATTCATACACATGGAGCACATAGAAGGACACATACAAAACAAAGCATTTAATATGCTACTTTAGTTATGATGGGATTTGAGAAACTAGTACATAAAAAAAATTTAAGATGAAGTTTATGATGTTCCAACTTTAATGACAAAATAATCTATGTGATTAAAGTGGAAATTTCGAGATTAAAATTGACATTTCAAGCTTTTTTTCCCCACTGTGTCTCTATTTTTTTTCTTTTCACTGTACCCTAATAAGCTTCCAAATGACTCTCAGACGAAGGACCATGACTCACCTTTTCATGGCGACTTTGATATCTGACATATCTTTTTTGATATCTGATATCTTTTTTATTTTGGGCACTGTGCGAGTTTGTGAACTTGAACTTTCGAGTTTCTCTGACACTCTCTGTCACTCAAGCAACTTCCTTTTGTTGTTTATACCACTGTTTAAACCAAGAAATAGAACTTTTTTCCTTGCCTCCACTTGGTATTCGCTGAAATTCTTCTATTTCCCCCAGTGTTTTTGCTATTGTCTTTTCACAGAACGCTGAGCTTAAGGGCTATTTATATTGATTTGCATATTCAAAGAGGCGTAATTCTGGGAGGAGTTTTTCAATTGGCGGCAGGCATGTGCATGTGCGTTACTTATCACGCTGACTGGGATTTTTGTAGTGGAAGAATGTGGAAGTTGGTGTACGCACAGATTTATGCATCTGGATTTTGTTGTGCGTACGCACATTTCCGCTTTTGCCTGTAGGCCTACGCCATGTTTCAGTGTGAATTCTACTCACGGCATGAGGTCCCTGGAACAGATATGCAAAGAAACACATCAGCTAAGACCTGACACTGCAGCATCTGCTCCAGCTGAGAGAAACAGTGTGAGCAAAAGTGTGAGAGAGGCAGAAAAGGAGAATTTGTCGATTCTAGGAGGATTATTGGAACTGAGCATGGCCTCTTCATCCCCGCTGTTAACTACAGCTAATATCCCCCATGAATCAGCATCATCAACCCCAACTTGACTCACAACTCTGCCTACGCAGTATGGAGAAGACCAAAATGAATTATCCATGCTGAAGGTTAATGATTGCTGCACTCGGGGAGGGGGGTTGGGAACATAAGAAAACATTTGGAGAAACATTTAAGTACTTACTTTACTGCAACATTTAAAGAAATTCTAGAAAGCATTGTTGAAAAAATACAGTAAAAATGTGTATAAGTTTGAGAGTAAAATTAGAGTACCTTGTGCTCAGCTTGAAGATGTTAAACAAACATTTACAACTCACATTTAAATAGTTGAACAATCGACATCTGCCACTGATGAAGAACAGTGGCTGCAAAATTAGAATGCAAAGTGCTAGGTGACAAACTGGCTGCACTGGATGGTAAATGTAGAAGGAACAACATTAGAATCGAAGGTCCCTCTTAGAACTTTGTTTTTGTTTTTAAAATCTTACCAATGGTTTATTGTATTGGGAATGTAACTGTTTAAGATCATATCCTAAGTTTATGGTATTTGGACTGCACTATCATGACATATCTCAATTTTAATACTTTCTTTTCTACACTGCTGCTGGAGGCTTGTTTTGTTCTGGACATGCTCTGTCTCTTGGCATTTCAGAAGACTGGGATTGGGGAGGCAAATTGTGGGTTGGGTGAGAGAGAAAGAGAGCAATTCCATTTCTTATCTATTCTTTCTACCCTGGTAACTGTAAGTGCCAACATAACAATAAGTTCCATAGCCATAACACCTGGCAATAATTTAATTGCAAGGTCAAAGCTATCTTATGTAACAATGTACAACCTTAACAAAAGACTAAAAAATGTCAAAAAACGTTCAGAAGCAGTGTCTCTAAGATCAAACAGTGAACCTTGTGAGCTGGAATGTCAAAGGTCTCAATCAAGAATTAAAGAGAAAAAAGTATTCTCTTACCTAATGGGTCTAAATTCCAACATAGTATTTTTACAGGAGACTCACTTAATAAGTAAGGGCCAGCTTCGGTTACAAAGAGATTGGATTGGCCAAATTTCTCACTCTAGTTATACAATGATAACTAGAGGTGTGGGAATCGTAATACACAGAACAATTTCATTTGTAGTATCAGACATAGTATCTGATCCTGAAGGATGATATGTCATGGTGGTAGTTAATACTAAATTGATTTTGATAAATATCTATGCACCTAATGTGAATGATAGAGATTCCATCCAAAATGTATTTGCATCTATTCCTAATGCACTCATAAAATTATAATGGACTTAGACTTCAATTGTGTTTTAAATCTAGATCAGGATAGGTGTTCAACTATAGTGGCGATGACATCTAATACTGCAAAAATAATCACACAGTTTGTTATTGATCATAACTCATGGAGATTTTTAAATCCAAATTTATATCCAAACAAACTGATTATTTTCTAGAAACAAATGCATCCTCGGCAGTCTCTGCAGGAATACACTTTGAAAACTCTGAAGACATTTTTAAGAGGATAGATTATTTCATATCTATCTCACAAAAATCAGCTGGAAACCAAAAAGGTGTTAGAGTTAATAATCAAAATTACCAGAATAGATCAAGAATATGCCAGGTGTCCAAATGAGGCACTTTATAGGAAAAGACAGGTTTTGCAATCAGAATTTAACCTCTGGCCAATTAAAGAAATGGAACAACCCATCTTTAAATCGTGACATTATTATTATGAACAAGGAGAGAAGGCTAATTAGATCTTAGCTCAACAAATCCACAAACAGGAAGTCCGCAATGCAATAACAGTAATTATTAACACAGATAGAGATAAAATCATTGACCATAAAAATATAACCTACACATTTTGAGAGCACTATAAGTTCTTACTTTCTACTCATTTTAAATAAGATAAGACACAATCTAATAAGTTTTTGATGCATTACCAATACCACAACTAGATACTCCCAGTGCAGAGGAACTGGAAAAACATCTGACACTCTCAGAATTACTAGATGCTATAAACTCACTTCAAAGTGGGAAAGCAGCAAGCCCTGGTGGCTACGTAGTGGATTTTTAGAAAAAAAAAAAAATCAAATAAATTATCTGCTCTGTTATTAACAAAGTTTATAAAAGCTAGACACAACAAAACTCTGCCTCAGACTTTTCACCAGGCATTAATTACAGTAGAGTCTCACTTATCCAACTTTCGATTATCCAACATTCTGTATTATCCGATGTCCCACCGCAAAAAAAAAAAAAACGCATCAATCGGCAACAAGAACTGCAAGTTGCGAGCATGACTGTAGTCTATTTTTAGTTGCTAAGTTTTTCAGTTAAAATTTTCTGTTGTTTTGTTGTAAAACATGATTACAGTGGATAATGTGGCCAGCCCTCTCTGGTGTGTGTGTGTGTGCCTGTGTGTCTCTGTCTCGTGTGTGCGCGCGTGTGTGTGTGTGCGCGCCTGTGTGTGTCTCTCTTGCACATGTGTGTGTGTGTGCACGTGTGTCAGTCTGTGTCTCTCTCTCGCGCTCTCTCTCTTACTGCACAGGGAATGCACAGGGAGAGACTGAACATGTGCGGAAATCATCAACGCGCATAAACCGAAAGGGAAACTGGCTCATTCGTATACCTAGTGTGTGGTCATGAACAGATGCAAAAGTTTGGCGAACTTTTTGGTCATAACCCGATTTGTACATGTCCAGAGACGTTTGTGAACCGACGTTCCACTGTATTAGGTTCGTAATGTGTAAAATTATAGCATAGTTTGACGTTTAATAGGCTTTTTCTTAACACCTCCCGTTATCCGACATTTTTGCTTATCTGACATTCTGCCCGCCCGTTTATGTTGGATAAGCGAGATTCTACTGTATCATCTTTCCTAAGAAAATAAGGACACATTACAATGTGCATCATACAGACCAATCTCACTTCTGAATAATAATAAGATACTATCCAAAGTTATAGCTATGAGGATTGAGAAAGTACTTTATTCTGTAATATCACTAGACCAAACCAAATTTATTAAAGGCAAAAATTTAGCTTCTAATCTTCAATGCTTGTTTAATGTAATATATTCACCAAATAAATCTAACACCCCAGACATCTCATTATATTTGGATGCAGAAGAAGCATTTGACATGGTTAAATGGGACTACCTATTCACCACATTGCACAAATTTGGCTTCGACCCATACATATGTGCATGGATCAAACTACTTTATACCTGTCCAAAAGTCTCAGTTTGTATTAACAAAGTTATTTCAGATTACATCAAACTAGAGCATATTATTCAACAAGGCTGCCCCCATCACCTTTGCTCTTTGAAATTGCCACTGAGCCATTGGCTGTTTACTTTTGAAATGCATCAGATAATATATATATATATATATGACATGGAACAGTTTCTATCAGACCCACAAAATTCTGTGCTAGCAGTTCTAAAAGCACTAACCGAATTTCAAAAGATATCTTGACTCAAAATCAATTTGAATAAAAGTGTGCTTTTTCCAGTGATCTCCCTAGCACACAATATTAAACTGGACACCTTCCCATTTATCTTAGTAAATCAGATTAAATACCTAGGGGTAAATATCACAAGTAAATATAAACCTCTTTTTCAGACAGATTTTGCTGTGTGCATGGACCATGAATAGATTGGTCTACCCTCCATCTCACATTAACAGGGAGAATCAACACTGTCAAGATCAAATCATGCCTAAAAACACACCTCTTCACATTGGCTTTTAACTCTTAACCTGTCTCATTTCCACTTGCTTCTTGCTATTTCCTTATTTTATTGGGTCCCCTGACCTGTTTTTAGTACCTCTGTTTTAAATTCTCTTTTAATGTTTGTTTTTAATTTTTGTTATTAGTCCTGCTTCTTTTTAACTGTACAGCGCTTCGGTCAGTTGTAATGCTGTGTTTTTAAGCGCTCAACAAATAAAAATGGTATGGTATGGTATGGTAAGATGAACATCCTTTCCAATCCTCTTTTTCTATTTCAAAGCATCCCCATATACATTAACAAATAATTTTTTTAAGAAATTAGATTCAATCGTAACCTTATTTATTTGAAAATTGAAACATCCATGCATCCAAAGGGTGACTCTACAATGACCTAAAGCATAAGGGGTCATGGTACTACCTTTCAATTTTATTATATGGTGACAAACATACAAGAGATAAATACCTAGACATTAACACAAATCAATGAATATACACAAGTCTGGTCTGGAATAGAATTAAAATTTTGCAGTACTTTTTTATATTCCTTACTTTGTGCCCCAGTAAATTCGAATTATCATCAATACACAAATAATTAAATTGCCCTTCAATCACTCAGGATATGGGATCAATGCTGGAAGTACACTAAGACAGAGAAGCTTTTATCTGTTGCACCTCTACATGATAATCACATTTTTCTACTTTCTCGAACCTACACAGTATTTAATGTTTGGATGTTAATGTTAAAACACTTAGAGAATTATATACAGACCAATACCAGCGCAGTGCACAATAACGTGCAGTGAATACACTTGACTTGAGCATTTATAGTTTTCATGCTCTTTCTCTGTACATTTATCATTTGTTTGCTCAGAGGTTGATGCGCTTCCTGTTTCCTGAGCACCTCTTCTTTTCTCCACCATAGTGGCCCGCTTCTTCTTTTGCCTGCATCTTTTTGTATTAAAACTGATTAAGTCAGTGTTTGCGTTGCAATTAGTAAGTTTTCTTGAATTTTTCACTTAAACTGGCACTTAAGTCTTCAATCTGCCTCAAGAATGATTTAAGATATGAAGAGGTAGGGGAAGTGACAGCAAAGGTGGCAGGTATGAGAATAGCGACCGTACGCATGCGCCACATGGCCGCCCTGCTGCCGAGAGTTGATTCTACAATACAAAAAAATAAAAATAAAAACAGGAATAACCTTAGCAGTCAATCATCACCCTGAAAGCGGATAGTAGATGTCAAGTAGTATATGTGTACCAAATTTCCGGTCAATAGTTCAAACGGTTTGTGAGCCACAAGTGATTTTAAATCCTGGACAGACAAACGAACAGCCACAGTAGCATATTATATATATAGATAATGTCTTTACATCTTATGAACAATTATGCTTCACATTTAACTTCTCATCAACACAATTTTTCCACTACTTTCAAATTAGAAACTTAGCTAAATGGAATCTGCCCAATTTTCCTCACTTCCCACCTGTTCTGTTCCAGAAGTAATATTGATTAGCCTTGAAGACTCAGATGGCATCTGCACAATATAAAAAAAACATTTTGAAGTCCTTTCCTTTTAAAGATCCCAGGGTATGGTGGGAAAAGGATCTTTTACTTAACAATTCAGAATTGTAGATGGAAGGCAGACATGCATAGAACACACTCTAGCTCCATAGGTGCAAAGCATTCAGTCATTTAACTTAAAATCTTTTATTGAGCATATTTATCTTATTTAAAGTTGTCCAAAATGTATCCAGGGCAACATTCAACCTGTGAACATTGCAATCTAGCTCTTGCCCCGCTGGAACACATGTTTTTTGTATGCACCAAACTGACATAATTTTGGACAAAAATCTTTGAATGCCTCTCAGACAGCCTCAGTGTTACAATCACTCTGTGTGTTTGTTTTGACTTCTGCTTTGCTGTTTTACCCTTTCTTGAACTGTGATGAATGACTTTTTTTAATTGTGTACCAAACTGTTTGCTTTCTTTTCTGTGCATTCATTTGAATATCAATTTAAAAACTAAAGTCAGGTCTGTTACTAAAGTAATAATAGTCAGTTTGACCCTAGCAAAATTAGAACAATTAAAATACGAGAGTCTCCGAGATGAGATGTTGATCTTCGTTCAGACTGTATAACAGAAGAAAACTTGAAGCAAAATATCAGACAAATATATGAATTCTAGAGTTTTTTTTTGAACATCCACAAACTTGGACAATCAAGAAGTGTATGATGCTGACCTTTATTTCTTTGACCTGGTCATGTCACAATTACTGTTGAACCTACCTAACAACAGCATGGTAAACAAGCCAAACAACAAACACAAAATGGCAGCATCCATAATAAAACAAAATGGCACCATTGAAAAATATATTTAATTTTTAACATTGTTGAACACATCATCAAATAAAAACAAATGATAGTACTTATTTTCTTGGCATCACACATTCAAAACAATGCCTTCATGATTTTTAAAGGCCAAGAAATAGGTATAAAAACAGTAAATAAATGTCAAATTATGAGACTCATCAAGTGCTGTTGTGTAACACAGTAAGAAAGTAAGGAATCTACAGCTTCAGATTGCTGAACGCCGGCACTGGTCTAGAGCAGCTAGAGGTGAAATAGGGGACCTGCAAAAATGAGTAAAAGCAGTAATGCTATCTTCCTCCAGTTTAGTTGAAATGAACTGCATTCAGATCCCACATCCTGAATGTTACAGAGATCCAAAATGCTTCAGGGGTTTATAACACAATGTAGGTTAATATTTAGCTATATTCCCATCAGATACAGCAAACAGAGTGTTTATTATTTCATTTCTAGCAGGCGGACAACTTGAATGGGAGACTGTAATAATGGACACTGAACATGCATACTTTAATGATTCTAGAGGTTTTTGTTCATTATTTAATGCACTCGACAGGAAAGACAGTATTTGTGCAGAGATTGCTGAATATAAATCAGTGAAGTAGTTCTATGTGAGAATATATTTTACATTTTTTGGGTGCAGAATCTTGATTTTGGCGGGTTTGTGTGGAAGATGGCTTTTAATAGAGTCCCAGGGTGTCATGAAAATCTCTGATCTACTTTGTGTATTTCATAAAACTGTCTTATGATATTTATTTTTAAGAAATGTATTTCTAGCATATTATGTACAGTATATTGCATCTGTTGACTAAACAAGATCGCTATTATGATGCTGTAATGGGAGCAGTTATATGTTTTTTGGTCAGTGCAACTCTGCAACCAATTAACTATGATATACAAATGCTTATTATACTAATTTTAAACAGTAGCCAGCCAAGACTAAATAATTAAAACTTAACATTTTAACATAGTTTTTTTAGTATGTAATTTTAACTTGAAAGGACGCAACTTCATAAACATCACTTGAACACATTTCCCAAGTTATTTCATTCTGGAATGTTTTACAATAATCTTTTCTCTTTGATGGTTGATTTCATCTAGATTGACTTTAAACATAAACTTTGCTCATTAAAGTATAACAAAAATGTCTTTACCAGCATTTCAGTGGCATGTTATCAAGATCAGTGATGAGTGACAAGAATAAAAGAATGAGTTGTCTTGTCATTTATCTTTCATGCCTTGGTAGCTGAATGTACATGTTGACCATCAATAGTAAAATAAACAATATGAGGTCAGGTGTAAATACGTTATGAGTCAGAGGAAGTACACATTTCATTAATCCATTATTTACATTTGCTCTGAACTTGCAGAATTTACAGATAAAAAAATGATATATCTCTTGGAATGTATAAAAATGGTTTGAAAGCTTCCTTTAGAATATGACATGTTTAACATACTAGCACGTAAGTGAGTTCCTTGTCTCTTTATTATCTACATCCAAGCAGGATATGGAACCAATGAAAAACACTAATAGGATGTTAGGTTATATAGAATTACGTGTGGAGTACAAATCAAGGGAGGTTATATTTAAAATATATTACTTACTAATGAGTAATGATTTGGAAGTTTTGGTCTCCAATTAGCAGACAGGACAATGCATGGCCAGAGAAAGTTCAGAGAAGAGTGTCTAGGCTGATTCTAGGAGTAAGATGTATGAGTTATGTGGAAATGTTGAAGGAGGTGAACCTTTTAAATTTAAGAAAACAGAAAATGTATATGGTGGCATGATTGAAGCACTTTAGATTATAAAGGGAATTAGTAAAGGGGATACCCGCTGTTACTTTAAAATAAATTCTTTAACATGAGCACAGGGACACAGAATGTAACTTGGTAATGGTAAATTTAATTCAGTTTTTATAAATTTTTTCTTTATAAAATGATCATACACATATGGAATAAGTATTAATAAGTAGTGTGGTAAAGAGCAGGATTTTATCGACAGTGAAATGTCAACTCAGTGTTGCTGTTGTTGGGCTGCATGGCCTGTTCTAGTCAAGACTATTCTAATGTACTAAAGTTCTAAAACAGCTCCTCACAAAAGACAGTGATAGACAAAAAGGGGTCAAGTTAGTGATTTGCAGTTTAATGTTTTTGATTCATATCTACCAAGAGGGTATTCCATGAAGTATGCTTATGAAATCGAGACTTAGCCAAATAAGTCTAGCTCTGAATGAGTCTGACTTTACAGTCGAGGCTGAGTCATGAATACAGAGTTGTTGTTGTTAAGTCAAGACAGGTTTTGGCAATGCATGATTATGCATGCACTCATGATATTTAAACAGCCCCTAGAAATGATTGTGGACAGTGATCTCAGAAAACTGACTGGATGCGTGATCCACTATGGGATAATTTGGAAAAAAATTAGAGTTTTATTTAATTGTTGTAAAATAACAAAAAAACATTTATAGCAGAGATTGTGTCAGTCTTTTCAGCAGCAGAAGGAGAAATATTACTTGGTTTGTAATAACGCAAAAGAAAGCCTGAAAGGCAGCCTATAGTAGACCAAAGCCTAAATACACTATACTGCTGAACTTGTGTATAGCATATTTAAATGTTCACAACATTATTCAAATTTAATTTTCCTTTGAATTGACCAGCACTGAAATAGCCTTGTTGAAGGTTTACAATGACCTCCTCCTAATTCTGGAGATTCTGTCATTCTTGTACTTCTAGGTCTTGCGTCAGCTTCTGACACTGTGGATCCTGTGATTCTTATATCCTGACTTTAGCAGTATAGAGTGTCATAAACGTGTGCAGGGAGACGGTTAATGGGCTCAAATAGTGTATTTTCTCAGTCGGACAAGAGGTTGGTGTTGCCATCTGATCTTTTCTCCTCCCGTCCCTCTGCAGACCAGCTGAAGATTGAGTCCACACAAACAACATCACTTCCTGCTAGATTCCCTAATCCCACCTCTTCCTGTTTCGGCTGAATTTATAGACCAGACTCATCCTGTTAGCTCATTTCTGTTTTGGACTCATATCTGTAAAGACATTTTTCTTTTTTCATACTATTTTTTCAAGTATAGGGGGTGGCCATCCCCAAATCTTTTTGTTATCTATTGCCTCATCTTTTGACAGTAGTCATCCAAGGTAATGCCCTTAAATGATTTAAATTTTATCTAAGCAATAGGAGTTTTTCTGTTCACTTGGTTCAGTTCCAATCCTCTTTAGCCCCTATTACTTGCGGGGTTCCGCAGAGTTCCATTCTTGGACCAGTTCTCTTTTTCACATACATGTTACTTTTAGGCTCAATTTTCAAGAAGTATGGCTTCTCCTTTCACTGCTAAGCTGATGACACCCAAATCAATTTGCTACTAAAATCAAAGCAGAGTGAGAAAATACAGACCCTCCATGCGTGCTTGAATGATATTAAAACCTGGATGGCAATGACTTTTCTTAAACTAAATGATAATAAAACTGAGATTGTGGTGATCAACAGAACAGAAACTTTAGGTGTCCTTGATGTTGGTTCAGTTAGGAACCTAGGTGTGATTTTTTTACAGCTTGTTCAAACTGGACAAACAGAAAAATTCGGTGCTTTGGTGCCAGCAAGACGCACTTAGTTCTGCCAAGGTCGAGGCTGAAGCAAATGGGGGATCAGGATTCTGCAATAGCTGCTCCTCTTCTTTGGAATGGCTTTTCTTATTTCAATGTTGGTTCTGCCCCAACATTGACCATTTTTAATCATCATTAAAGACTTATCTATTCTCACTGGCATTTGACCTTGCAAGAGGTTGACATTATGTCTGTATATGTTGGCTCTTGTACATTAATGATGATGTTTGCCGTTTTTGTGATGCGTATATAAATTTTAATTGCTTCTTTTATACTTTCTTGTACATAACATTGATTCAGTTTTGGCTCTTGAAAATATGCTTTATAAATATTTGACTTGACTTTGACATGACCAGTTTGACTTCACACTTAAAACAAAATTATACACAAGAACATACTTCAGAGTCAACATATAGACTCTGCCATGGGGTGAAGAAAAATCTTTGAATATCCACCCTGCTGAAGGAGTCTGCCCTCATCAGAGTCTTATTCACACATGATGTTTAGGAAGTCTTAAGGACCTAGTGTCACTTTTACATCTTTAAATAAATACATTTTACATAAATTTACTTACTACAAAAAACGCCTCCTTTATTGTGTGATTGGCAGAATGTATTCTGCAGATCTCCTGCACAGCAATGCCTTTCCAAGATTCTCTGCCTCACCACTGTACAGAAACATGCCAGATGCAAAAGAAAAGTGGTCAGGCATTTGTGGCAGTAGGTTGACTTTGTAATCTGTAGCTTCAACTAATTGCATGTATGTTGTTTCTTTGCAAATCTGTAGTCATCAGGAAATTCCAAGGGGTTGATGATGCCCTTTAACAATATTTTTTATGAACAATCTGAGTTATCGTCAGGTTTTCAGAGAATAAGCTCTCCACTGACTATCCTACAGGGTTGTTGAAAGCAAACTGAGTTTTTATGCATTGAATGTAACTACAAACATCTGTATGAAAATGATCAGAGTGAGTATCAGACCATACTTGCCACATTTTATAATCAGTGTTTCTATTTTACTGGCAGATCCTCAATTATAAACCATTTTGTATTTTAATATATCTCATTAGTGAGAAAAGCACTAATAAAGAATCTGAATGCAGTTAATTGCAATTAATCATTGAGATGTGCAACTGAATCTATTTAGTATACTGTATGTTACTCTTTATAAATACATTATACGTACATTTACTGTCATGATCCTGGGTCCTCCCTGTGTTTGCATGGGTTTCCTTTCACAGTCCAAAGTGAAAGTTAGGTGAATTGACTACACTAAATTGGCACGTGTGTGTCTGTTCACCCTGTGATGGACTGGTGCCCTGTCCAGGGTTTGTTCCTGCATTGCAACCTATGCTAGGTGAGATAGGCTCCAGTTTCCACCATGACCTTGGTCTGGATTAAGCAGGTTAGAAAATGACATCATATATTGTCATGGCATATACAGTATGGACTGTATCAAAAATTACAACTTTCTTTCTAAATAATTTTTGTGTTACTAGTTTTAAAACTCTACGTATATGTAAGCACCTACTTTATTGAGATTTTAAGAGTGCATCTCAGTGCTATTTAATATTAGAGGTTTACTTGCATAGAAATTGGTACTTTCAATAAATAATGATTTTAACTTTTATGGAACATACTTTTATTATCTACTATTTATTACTATGTAGTTTTCTTTTTCTGCTCATTGAGTACAAATAATCTAAAAATATAACTGTAAAATATATATTATTTGTTGTTTTCAATGGTCACTGCAGCTTTTACAATTTTGTAACAAATATCTAAATACTTTTTTTTAACATTTTATTGAATTTATTGAAAGCAAATAACATTCCATACAAGCAAGTCAAATTTTACAAAACTAAGTTCAAATCAAAACAAAGCAACCCCCACCCATGAAAACATAAATACATAGAATAAACAAGGTAAGAGCATCCACTTCTTCAATTTAAAAGCTTATTCTAAAACTTTATTGATTAGATCCTGTCAGGTTTTTAAAAGGTTTTACACAGATCCTCTAAGTGAGAATTAGATTTTTTTTCCAATTGCAAATAATATTTAACTTCAGTCACCCACTGACTTAAAAGAAGTGAAGTAGGATTCTTCCAATTGAGCAAGATAAGTCTGTGTTTCAATAGTGTAGTAAAGGCAGTCACAGTTTGTTTGTCCTTCTCCACTTTAAGCCCATCTGGGAGTACAACAAACACAGCTGTTAGGAGATTAGGAGGGATTGTGACACCAAGGCTGTCTGAAAGGCATAGATTTTGGTCCAGAATGATGTTAATTTGGTGCAGGCCCAAAACATGTGACCCAGTGAGGCTGGAACTTGATTGCAGCGTTCGCAGGTTCAATTTTGCCCTGGAAACATTTTGGACAATTTTAAACAAGACAGATGTGCTCGATATATAATTCTGAGTTGAGTAATTGTATGCTTTGCGCATATGGAGCTCGAGTTAATTCCGTGCATTCTCACTCCTTTTCTGAAATGTTGAGTGAGAGATCCTTTTCCCACAGTACTCTGGGGTCTTTGAAAGGAAGGGACTTTAAAATGTTTTTGTATATTAGAGAGATGCTGTCTGAGTCCTCAAGACTGATCAATATTTTTTCCAGAATAGAAGAAGGAGGGAGGTGAGGAAAATCGGGCAGGTTCTGTTTAGCAAAGTTTCTGATTTGGAAGTAGTGAAAGAAATGTGTTGCTGGAAAGTTAAATTTGGAGTGTAATTGTTTGTTGGATGTAAAGACGTTGTGTATATATACAGATCTCTACTGTAAGTGATTTAATCCCAAATGTTTTCCAGACATTAAAAATTTCATACATTTGAGAGAGTGGAAAAAGGTGGTTCTCATGCAGAGGTGCCACAAATAAAACCTTCTCTATCTTGAAGTACTTCCTACATTGGTTCCATATTCTGAGTGAATGAAGCACAATTGTGTTGTTAGTATATTGGAGATAACTTGTGTTTACTGGGGTAAAAACCAAAGAATATAAAGAAGTACTGCAGGATTTTATTTCAATTGCGAACCAAGCCTGTGTATGTTCATCCAGTTGTGTCCTTGTTCAAGTTTTTATAGCTTGTATATTTGCTGCCCAGTAATAAAATTGAAAGTTAAGTAGAGCCATGCCACCTTCTGCCTTAGGTCTTTGTAGAGTTGCCCTTTGGATATGTGGATGTTATGAATTCCGAATAAATGAGGTTATGATTGAATCTAACTTCTAACTTCTGTCAATTTAAATGATAAAAACAAGATTACGATGAATGAAATAATTTAACTGTTGTATATTACTAATTCTTGTTCTTTTAATCTATAGTTAAAGTTAACATTTTTTACTAACTTGTAATGAACAGATTGATTAATTTTAACAAGGATGCAACAACATTAGCTTTACTAAAAAAATCCTCTGAACCTTTGTACAAAGTTTTGTTTCTCATTGAACATTAAGTACTCTCAGTATTGTACTCTCAGTCCACAGCACTACACTTCTTCTTTAGCATGGTATGGAACAGGCTAAGAAGTGATATTTAATTTCCTCAGTTACCAAGCCCAACTTGCCCTTTAGTCCTCTTTGGTACAACTGAAACCAGCTCAGATAAGCTCAGCCTGTCAATTTAAGTGAAGCTTTCTTGCTAAGTTCACTTCATTAAATGCATGGCAGCTGTCCTTTAAACTAGAGGTATCACTAGGAGGGTGTGAACCTCACTAGGTGACACCATCAGAGCAGGAGACACCCACATGACTGTCTTTGTGATGTGTTTCGGGCTGAAATCACTAAGGGGGACACCCACCCTCTGCTTTGTAAAATGATTCACAGTCTTTGGGCTAAAATCACCAATGGGGTTCCTGCCCTTGATGAAACGATCGAGTGTCTGTACAGCATTATTAGTAGGAATTACCACACTGCATTAAACAGCCAGTTGTCTGTGTGCTGCATTGTTCAACATATGATCAACTCTCTCTTAAGGAGCTCTGTTCATCAAGTCACCCAGAGGCCTGTAAGGATCATAATCTGGCTTTGGTTACCACACTGGGTGACACAAAAACCAAGTGATGCCACTGCTGTAAAAATCATTTAACAAAGCTGAAATTCACATGCTGAAAAAATTAACTTGGGGGAGAAAAATGCAGTAAAATTAACGTTTGTAAACATTAGGCTTTGTAGATTTGGAAATTCAGTCATTATCACAATAAGTCTTTTAGGTGAATTCTCTGTATGCAGTCTGCATTTTCTCCAAGCCACATTACTCAGGATGAGACTATTGAAATGGGGAGCCCTTTTGACAGATAAAGAAAGAGTGACAAGATTTTTTAGGCTTAGGTTTTACTGCAGTTACTCAGGACATCTCAGCATGCCTGCTCAGCACCAGAAGAGAACAAATAAATAAAATCATTAGCACCAGTTATACTGGGATGGTGATTAAATTAATATAAAATAATGAATTTTGGAAAAAAGCATCACAAATCTCAACTTGTTACTCTCAAAATTAAAAGTATATTGCCTTGTCCCCTTGCATTGTTACAGAGTCCTTAAAATTGTTTCTGAAAATGTTTATCTTATGCTTCAAATTTCTGCAATTCTGGAATAAATTAGACAGACATGAATTTTTAATAGGTGTAGTGTACAAATACCCATAAAATATGTGAACTGGATGAGAAACAACTGAATTTAGTACAGCACCACGACATTGTACATACTTAGTAATGTCCTTTGGTCTTGCTAATGTTCCTACTGTTTTTCAGTCCTTTATTACTAAAACCAGCTTCACCAGAAACGTTGGATGTAATGCAGTATAAAGTGATACATTTCTGTAATCTGCATTTCCCAGTAACAGAGGAGCTTAACTCATCATTTTAAGTTCTTTTAATCACATTATATTTACTGACTAAACTAGAACTTCAAAACCTGCATTACACATATGTTTCTAAGTAGATAATATGTATCTGTAAATTAGGCCATGTGACATGTCTCTGATCAGTTATCTGCAACTCTCAGGCTCTTGTTCCTCAGCAACTCTGTAATGGAAAAACTGTTTCCGAAAATGGATGGGTAGATGAATGGAAAGATTCTTGAATGTAGTTTGTCATTCATCCATTATTTAAATTTCACTTTTTCCTTTTTATTATTGCAGAAACCTGGAATCCTTGTTAGCAGCAACAGGTCAAAATAAGGAACACGGACATCAAGGACATCAGGCCAGAATATCAGAGAGCACAGTCACATATACTTCCACACTTACTCATACACATTTGTTATTTAAACTAGGCTGACCCACCTTTTAAGGCGACCGACTTTTAAGTTGACCACTTCTTAAGGCAATTCCATATGTAGATCAATTTGATATTTTATACAAACTCATTAATTTGGTTATATTGCATTTGAGCAGTATTACTTTAATACTCGTAGTTTCTGTTATTTTTGTGATGAAATTTAAACTTTTTTTCTATATTGAGGTTGCCCTTTTGAACCCCCCTGATATTTACTACGCGGTGAGGCATTTGTACTCCATCAACATTAATTATTTCCAGAGACATAATTTTGTCTATTTTTCCAGCACATCGTGCACAAAAGCAAGGGAACGATGGGAGCACCAGAACTCTGCTCACATCATGTCGCTTCGTACCGCAAGCTGCAAGTAGTAAGTCTGTGATAAGCGGAATACCACTACGCTTTCCACTCACGGGACGGAAGGACAATCCCGACCGCTTTTATATAGTAAGAAAGAAGAAGAAGATATCGCAGTCTGGAGTAGAAAATCATCTTTTACCTGGAAAAACGAAACTACAAATTCCATCGTACATTGCAAAATGGACGGGCCGTGTGTGAAACTCCGCGCCTGCGTAGCACTCATGGGACGGAAGGACAATCCCGACCGCTTTTATATAGAAGGATGAACCATATGTCTTTAAACCTGTTGAATAAAATGAGGATATACACCCAGACACAGGGAGATGTTTAAACCCAAAGCACAAAACACCTTAACTGTGAATCTAATTGAGGTTTAAGAACTCTGAAGCAGTCATTGCTACTTACTGCGCTGCCATTCCACTGAACTGGGCACCAATCCATGCATACTCTCTCATTCACTCATGCCCAGCGGATACAGAGCAAGTATTCTACCAAACCTCCACATCTTTAGAATTTAAGAGGTTATCTACAATACCCACAGAAAAGTCAGAAAAACATAGAGAGAATGTGCAAAACAAGCAGTTATTTTGGATTAGTAAGCACTGATAGCCTGATCACTATATGTAACAGTTTCTTCCTTCAAATGCATTTCAGATGAATCAGTAGTTTAAAGAAATAACTGCATGGATAACATGGGAAAGACTTTTGGAAACCATAGTACACAGAAAATAAAACCGTTTGTTTCTCTTTTCATTTTTATCCATCAATACCTATGGGTAACTTGTGTAATATCATGTCACTCAGTGTGGAATTTCATGGATCAGATACCCAATTCAGACCGTGGTGGCACTCCATGATGTGTTTGTTAATAACACAAAAAACATCCTTTCAGTTTACATTCTTCCCCTACACCTTTCCACATTATGAGAAACTTAGTGTTTTTCTTTTCATTCTCATTAGCTGACATGTAATCCCCACTTCTCTCTTTTCTGCCTTCACTTGATCTGTCATCAAGGCACTGTTTTCTCTGCCTTCACCGGGAATGACACCACCATTCTCAGCAGGCTGGTCCCTGAAGGACAGAGAAACATTTCAAAAAGACACAGCCTGAACAGATGTCAAGTGGCCTCTGAGGGCCTATCCTTAACCCCTGACTGAGTTCTTGTTGGACTCTGATGAGAAATAAAGCAGAGGGAAGTGAGACACTCTTTGAAAAGTACCACAGTGTTTTTATTATAATTCGTTCAGTAGCTGATTACCTCTTCTAAAGAGTTTAACTCCCAGTGGGAATTTAGGGAATGACCCCAGATCCTGTATGATTTGCTAAAACCAGGTAGGGTTGCCAGTGCTGCAACTACTGCGTGAATATAAATCAAAAAATATACCTTTGGCTTTTTGGCTTGCTTAGCTTAAAGAAAATTGTTTCTGTAAACTTGTTCTATAATAATTATTATATAGATTTTATATAATCAGTGTTTTATGATAAAATATGAAAAAAGATTTGGCGTTTCCTAATAATTAATGTTTGTATTGTTGAATAATAAGGTTGAAATAAAATTAAAAAAACATGAAATTGAAGCAGACTCATTTTTTCTGTCAAGGTTTCTTCAGAACCTTTGCATGCCCTTGACTTTTGGACATATGGATTATGTTCACATTACCAAACTGAAGTGACTGAAATCAAATTTTTGCCTTTTTGTGAAGAGTTCAGGTCTTTCTGGACACAGAAATCTGATCTTTTCAGATCTGAGTCAATTTCATATGTGGTCCTAGATTGGATTTGTATCTAAATTGTGGTTATACGACATGAATGAGAGCGGTCAGATTGGAATTCTAGTGGTTTTTTGCCTATTGGCTTGTGCTGATTGCTGTCGTCATCAGCTAACACCGGCGCCACAGCAAAACAACAATGGAGAAGAACTACAGCTGTGACAACATTCACGTTCAACCCATTGCTAGTCCTTTCTTGTACCTAAACATCTCTTGTTACAGCAGTCCAGTAATAGCTGCAAAAACAGCAACAGCTACCAGGAGTTGTCTCACAAATATGACATTTTTTGTGGTTGGTGACACAGATGACTCATGCAGATGTGTGCCATTTCAGAGAACAGGCATGTTCACATTACAGTTAGATACAGGTCACTTCTACTTATGAATATGAACTGTCAAGATAGGCAAATATGATCTGAGCAAAAAACTGAAATTGAGCAATAAGTCTTGTAAAGTGAATATAGTGCTAGTTCAGTAATTGGACTTAATGGATGCTTTTCACATCTACAAATTCCGTTCCCTGAGATTTTATCAAACTTTACTTTTTCGGCTGACTGCTCATGGTGGCTCCAAAATCCATACTGACCCCTATTCTCTGTTCTGTTTTTTTTCCAGTTTTCTGTGGTGGCAATCTGCGCCACCACCACCTAATAAAAGCTCCGTGACCATCATCACCAAGTCCTTTCATGAGAACCCTGAATACAATAAGGACTGATCATTTATGTTAGGTAGAATGCCCAGAGGGGGCTGGGCGGTCCCATGGCCTGGAACCCCTGCAGATTTTATTTTGTCTCCAGCCGTCTAAAGTTTTTTTTTGCCCTCCTTGGCCATCGGACCTTACTTTTATTTCTATGTTAATTAGTGTTCTCTTATTTTAATTCTTACTTTCTTTTTTTTCCTCTTTCTTCATCATGTAAAGCACTTTGAGCTACATTATTTGTATGAAAATGTGCTATATAAATAAATGTTGTTGTTGTTATTTATATTCTATTGTACTTTATATGCTTATTTTTTATATTTGGTCTTTGTGTTTCTTGTGCCATTGTCTATAAGTACAGTTGTAACATAAGTCACTTTTTAGGCTTAATAAAGTATTTTGATTCTGATTCTGGTATAAAACAGGGATATAAAATATACTTTGACCACTAGGGGGTGTATGTAAAACCAAGACATAAGGCTCCAGAGTAAGCTCATAATGTTAGATATGCCAATGGCCGTCATTAAAAGCCTTTGGGTATGTTAATTATCAGACTCTGCATAGCCAGTAAATGTTTTAATTCCCTGCAAGGATGTCTAAAGCAGTCTTTAATGCAGAGCTAAGCTTTTCATTACCATGTGCTTCAAAATATCCTCCATTTCAGATGCTCTGATTTTGTAACTCATGGAGATGAGTGTGACTGGAAGGGGAGGTTCTACCAGAGTGATGTTACATGCTTAAAATGTATGGATTCCCTTCTTCGACTTGTTTGGTGTCCAGGGTTTCCAGTCTTATTTCTGGAGCATGTGTGCTGGTCTTCAAACGTCAGGTTCCTTCCTGCAGAAAGAAGAAAACAATCTTTGAGACACTCAAAGTTCTTAATCCCCATTCAGGCAGGTTCCCTCTGTGCTCCCAGAGAATTCTGTGTAAAGAGGTAGACTAAACTGTTATGATACTTACACATTTTATCTATTATGTTTGTGTATATTAAGTAAAATTAAACTATCGGTATTACTCCTTGTGTCATACAGATAGACAAAGACTTGGGCTCTTCCACAGAACAGGCAATCAAACTTTATGAGCAATCCTATAAAGCAGGCAACAAGTGGAAACCGGATTAACTGGAATTATAAATATAAATAGGCTTAAACCTGCATCTTATCTCTTTGTGCTTTATCAAGCTTCTTTGTTTAGACTTTGTCAAGGAGAGCCTAAAGTCACCTCGTATTGTCTCAAGCATGTACATTTCGAGTAAATATTTCCCAGTTTTGAAGCAGTATTTAGGCAATACATCTCTGTTATTCTTCATGTTTTATCATAAACATAAATAGTTTTCCGAACAATCACATTTGACAAACAATATTTCACATGACTCGTTGGAATCACCCTGTTACATAAGGTGTTTCTAACTCAGAAGACTGAATTGGCTATATCTTGAAGATTCTTAAAGTGTTTATTTTTTTCAAATTATTATTTTTTACATTATAATTTATTCAAAAGATTTTGTATGAACCATCTCTGTAAGCAAAGGGCCAGTTCATGAGAGACTTCATCTCATAAACATTTTCAAATTACTTTTTTACAATTGGCATGAACTCAATGTAACCCTAACAAAAGCACATAATACTCCTCATGGGGTACATTCATACCAGCAGAGTAGAACATTTAAAATCAACTTTGGGAAATTGGCCTCCGTTATTCTTGATCTTGTATTACAAACATGAAGTGCTTTCTGCAGCATTTATTTGTTGGAGTCTCATACTTCTGCACGTGTTTCTCTTTTTCCTTTGAAATCTGAATCAAAACACAATTTTAAAATGGCTCTTAAATTGCTTTTGGTTTGAATGCCATTTAGTTTTGAACTAGATTTAACCGAATCCTTTTAAAGTAATAATTATGACTTTTGATTAAAAAAATAATTTAAATTTAAATTCTTCAGTTTTAAACCTCTGGTAAGTTTGGCACAGTCTTTAATAGTCTGTGGAATTAATAATGTATTGCATATTACTGCAGTATAAGAATCTTCACAGGAAGTCAAACATGGCAGTAGTTTGCCATTAGATATACTGTAAAACGTTTTATTGCCATGGCATTATTAATAGGCAAATCACAGCCCAAGGAGTGACACTGTGATCAAGACGTGGGAAAGAGAGATGCCACAAGAAGGAGTTAAGAAATCCTCAGGCCTTGAGAGACACTAAGGTGTCGGTTAGGGAGCTTGTTTGGTTCCTGGATGTTAAAAAAATCATTGACACAGAAAAGTAACTACAACCATAGCTGCTTTATTTAATGGCTTATGTAATGGTCTATAATTAATATTACCTATCTAGGGTTCTTTCATTAGATTGGCTGGCCCAGCACAGACTCAGCTGTGGAATGGCCAATAGGGAGAGCAGCTTGAAGGCCTAGGTCTCCAGGACTCTGAACAAATCCAAATCGTATTATGTGATATCATCTACTGTTGAATTCTGCTCTGTACTTGTAATATTTCTATTGTACTATTATATTGTATTGAGGATTACTTGTGTTCTGTTCTGTTTATTGTATTGTGTTTATCCCCTTTTTTTTGACACCCACCACACACCCAACCTACCTGGAAAGGAGTCTCTCTTTGAACTGCCTTTCCCAAGGTTTCTTCCATTTTTTATCCCCTACAAGTGTTTTTTGGGAGTTTTTCTATGTCTTCTTAGAGAATCAAGGCTGAGGGGCTATTAAAAGGCAGGCCCTGTTAAAGCCCATTACGGCACTTCTTGTGTGATTTTGGGCTATAAAAAAAATAAATTGTATTGTATTGATACCTAGGGAGCTGTAAGTAATGCAAACATTTAATGTACAAAATTGATAGCATTGAATCTATTTATATTAGAAATTGTATATCTAATGTTAAATGTTGTCTAATAATAGCAGATAGGGAAAAATATAAAATATTAAAATTTGTATTGATTATACATTCAAATATATTTAACTCAGCAACCCCTGTGCATAACGATTGGCTTTTTTTGTCCACAGACATAACATTTTCAAACCCATTTGATCCACTTCAGGATCAAAGGAGACTGGGGTCTGTACACACAGCATTCGGTGTAAGACAGAAATCAGCAGTGAATAGGGCCTTAGTGTATTAAAGGGCACAGACCCAGCCAAGGACAATTTCAAATCACCAGTTAACATAATAAATGTCTTTGAGGATGCAGAAGGAAAACCCATGCACACACAAGGAGAATGTTAAACTCCTTGTGAAAATATTATGTATTTATTTTATTATTATATATTTATTTAAATACTAGGGGGCTTTGCCCCATGCTTGCTTCGCTCGCCAACCCTCTGTCCTGTGCTGCGCGCCAGCCACTTTGCATCTCTGCCACACGCGTATGTGGATTTCACTTTCACCAAACAACCAATCTTTTAATTCTCGCGGATCCGTCGCTTCATTGGAAAGAAACACTACTTTTCCCTGATGGCAACACAAATTAGACGATCTACAAGTCTCTGACTTAAAGTTTAAACCTGAATAATATATTTGATCACTTTTCGCTGTTCTGTAATTTCTGTTTGTTTGCGCTAATGCAATCTTTACTATCATTTTTTTCAGACTTTGGAATTTTAGTACTTTCATTATTTCTAACCTGCTCTGCATGTGTATCGCGCCAACTGTTTTTAATTCTTTATGACATTCTACTTTGTCATCTATTCTTTGTCTTTTATTTCTCATGGCACAAAGTCTTGTCTTGCGGGACTTGAAAGTATCTCTCTGAAATAGTCATGTCTCATCCCATGATTGTTTAATATAATAGAGAGGTTATATTTATATTTTATTTATATTACTGTATTAATTGCATTATTATTTATTATATAGATTATTATTTATTTTATGATAATATCCCTCTGAGATCTTAAAACAATGATCAGGCATATCTGGATGAAGTGCAGAGTTTGTCACACTGGGGTGAGGACAACAGCTTACTCCTGAATTTCAGCAAGACAAAGGAGCTGATTGTGGACTTTGGGAGCAAGAGGCACTACCACCCATTCTGCATTAAGAGCACCCAATTGAATGAACTAACCTAATCCAAACACATTGATACCTTGGTAAAGAAGGCATGACAATGACTTTACCACCACAGATGCCTTGGGGACTTCAGGCTGCCCTCCTAATTACTAAAAAAGTTCTACACATTCACCACTGAAAGTACTCTGACAGGAACCATTACTGCCTTCTTTGGGAACAGCATGTAGCAGAACCACAAGGATATGCAACGAGTGGTGTGGTCAGCTGAATGCATCACTGGGTGTGCACTCCCTAACATTGAGGGCATTTACACCAAGCAATGTCAGACTGGGACAAAGAACTTCAACAGTGACATCAGCCATTCCAACATTGTACTGCCGTCAGGTGAAAGGAACCGCAGCCTAAATGTCATTTCACAGACTGAGAAGGAACTTTTCTCCACAGTCCATATGCATCTTGAATAAGGAAGGTGTCTAGCACACTATGATGCCCTATTGTTAACTCTGTCACATTGCTATTTAAGTTATTTATTTAGTTAAAGTTTATTACTATTATATTTAAAATTCTATTAATGATTTTTGATATTTATCAAGTCATGTACAGTATTATTGTTATTGTCCTTTTACTTTTTTTTTTGAAGGAAAAGTCATTGGAGTTGAGCCACTAAGCATTTTACTAAATATTGCACTGCATGTATAATTTGTATATGATATAATTTGATTTGATTTTGAAATATTGACATAGCTATTAAAAATTACTTCAAAATATAATTGCTCATAGATTGTTAAAAATGGCAAGGGCCATATGTTTTTAGTGCCTATGTCCCAGACTAAATTCTGTGTTGCCATCTGTTTGGAGTTGATAAATTATCCTCATGTTTGTAGGGGTTTTCACAAGAATCTCTATGCAAAGATTGCCTGTTGACTCACATGGCAGCATTCCATTGCTGTTGTGGCACTGAGTGAGATGATCAGCAAATATAATACAATATAATATTGTGGCACATGGTTTCAGTGCTTCCTTATGGATGCTGCATCCTGTATTTGAATTTTGTGCCATTGTCATTTACTGTTTAGAGTTTGCCTGCTCTTCTTAGGCGCCTCTGGGAGTCTTCTCTGAGTACTCTAGTTTTCTTCACACAACCCCAATGACATGCAGGTTAGATTATTTATGGATTCCTGCTTCATATCCAATGCAGCTTTAACAGGTTTGAATTATATTATCTTTCAATATAATCTGTTTTCTAAACATAGTTTTTTGTAGAAGATGCTCACAGACAGCCATAGTACTTGGGTACGTGGAGAAAAGACACTGGGAAAAAATGCGTTTGAAGAACTAAATTCTGAAATGAAAGATGAAATAATATAATATAATTTAATATAATATAATATGATATTTGTAATGCTTTGATTCATAAGAGACTTATTTGTGGAGGTTACATACTCTACGAAAAAACCATTTTTACCTTTTTATAACATAGTATATCCAGAACAAATTTTGTCCAAAATCAAACTAAGGAATCATATATAGAGATGAGACAGAGGTTAGTGTTACTGTCTGACAGTTTCCGGAGACTGGTTTTGATTCCTGGCCCTGTCAATGTCTGTATCTTCCCAGTGTTTGTGCAGGTAATTCTCTGTCTTCTGTCCTTCTCCTTCCATGTCCAATAGTCATGAGATTTGGCTGGCTGACAACTCTAAATTTTCTCAGAAGAGTTGAGTGTGCTCTGCTCTGACCTGGTACCCTACTTAATTACTACTGTAAACTGAACATCTGTATGGGTAATTCTACTTAATTGTTAAGCAATTCAAGTTAATCACTATTTTACACTGAAAATGTAGCAGTCATAAAAGCCATATTTTGATGGGAAATGAAACAGCATGATGTCCTTTTGAATTTATTGTTCCCTCTCTACTCTAGATCTGATTTAAACATATCAGTAAAGCTTTTTGTTGTAATCTGCAGTAAATGGTTTAAAGTCTATTATTTGACCAGTTATCTCTTGTTGTGTAAACTGCTCCTCTGATGTCAATGACAAGAGCTGGGCCAGGCTTGTTCCAGCAGAAGGCATTTAGACAATTTAACTATAAACTGTTTACTGTTAAGGACACTGTTGCAATCACATACTGTCTGTTTGTTGATAGACAGCAACCTGTTGTACAACTTATTTAAAAAATGTTCCTTTGTTTACAGCACTCATCTATCTAAATGTCAATATGTAGAAAAACAAAAGTGAATAAATGCAATCTTTGGCAAAAATAAAATGGCAATTGTAGCAAATATAAAATAAAAATGAGTTCTGGATATACATTTATGGTAAGTCAAACAAAATATGAGGTCAGCCTCCTGCCCCAACTCTAATGGCCTTTTAACATTTACAGAATACTGTTGCAATAACCTATTTCCTAGAAATCCATACAGAATAAAATATATACTGTTGTGCAAACTTCTTTGTTGATATCACTGGCAAAACCTTAGAACCAGTTTATTCCAGCAAATTAAACTCACATTGTCCAGATCCACATAAGACCTTGGTCATTAAGAAGTTTCAAATTTGATTTAATATTATAGGTTAATTGAACAAAATTATAATAATATATTTTTTTTACATAAATCGTTAACTATTAAGCCAGCGCTTGTTATTGGTTAGCACTCGAATTCAGATAAAGAGAAAGAATCAATAAAATAATAATGTTAAGTGAGTGAGTTAAGCAAGTGAAGGTTTTTGGTATTAGAAAAATAAAGTAAAAAAAATAACTATTGTTGAATTTAAACGCTAGCATAGTGAAATTATTTCACTTAAATATTGTTGTTTTTAAGTCTAACCATAGGGTTTATTTATATTCTTCTAATCCACTAACATTATTGGATTTTCTTCTTTAGATGTGTGCACAGCTAAGGTTAGATGTGACATACAGTAATATACAGTACAATACTGTCTTCATGAGGCAGTTATTAAAGGACCTGTCCGAGAAGCTATTTTCATTACTTTTAAAATATTCATTATCGTATTTGTAAAGTAGCTCCATCACTTGGGGACAGATGATTCCAATATGAGTTCCAATTTGCCCTAAAATTATAGTGTCTTATGTAATGAGTTAACTGAGTGCACAAGGTCAATACATTTGCTCTACTACATTACGTTCTAATGGAGTTTTAACTACCTAATTAACTGTAGCAGACTTTATGATTTGCACATGGAACATCTCTACCATAAATTTATAGCTGTTTCTGTATGTATTATCACACTCACCATGAAAGGTAATAACAACTAAGTGATTTATAACGGAGATAGAATATGTAATAATTGAATGGCATGCTAAAAAGAACACATTAATCAACTGTTTCACAATTTAATTTACATTTTATTTTACAAAAGCCTGGGTCAACACGTCATTTTAGGTGAATTTTATTTTTAGCTGCGGCCTTTATTTAAAATTCTATGTATATTGCTCATTTATTTCCCTCCTTATGTGAAATATACACGGAAATATCAAATACATTAAATATAGCCACATCAGAGCCTTAATATGGGAGAACATGGTTGTGGAGTGAAGTGACTGTTTGAGGTTTTCTGAGCTGAATTTACTGAAGTGGCTGAATATTTTTTTCTTTATTTGCTTTGAGTTCCTTTTAAAGATGAAATAAAGACTGAGTGTATACCAGATAAACGAAGCTCAGTCTGAAATATTTGAATCACCACAAAGCCCAGCTTAGCCAGAATACATACATTCATCAAACACACACATCCATAGTTTAGTAAAAGAGCTGTTTTCCCTACTAGGGTTTTTGTAATATTACTTATTTTTCAAATTGAATCAATTAGACAAAGGGACCTTTAGGGAAGAAATAACACAAAAAATGTATACAATAACATGTCGGACAGTGTTAAGGATTGTTGAGAGCACAAAGAAGGAGAAGCTTTAATGACAGGACAGGGAAAGTGGTAAAAGGGAGCATTGAGGGCATCGGCATATGCTTTTGGAGAAATGCACAGTATAAGGGGAAGAAAGCACAATAAGAGAATTGCAGAAGGAAAGTGAGTCAGGCAAGAATCAACAAAATCAGTGTTGTTTTGGGGGGTGTTCTGCAGATAGCTGATGGTAGGGCAGACTAAAGATGATTGAAAAGAAAGAATACTGTATGTGATTTATGTCTGGCTTCAATACTGTCGTCGTGATTTTTCATATACTTGCACAATTTTCTTGGATAATATAGTAACTCTCAGTGCCTTGTGTGGAAAACTAATAGTTCAGTTGTATTCAATGACCAGTTTAGCTGTGTTTAGCATCAATGACTGCAAGCAGCTATTTCCTGTAGTTATTGGTCAGTCTGTCATAGTGGAGTACAGAAACTGTTATCCCATCCTCTTCTCATGACTCAGTTTGTGATATTTGTGGGATTTAAAGCTGTAACTACTTACTACAGGTTCTGTTCCAACATCACAATTAGGTTTAAGTCTAGACTGATTGTCCTTTTCTCAACGCTAATCTTTTTTTTCTTCAGCTCTTCCATTATAGGTTTGCTTATTTGTTGTAGGCCATTATTTTCCAAGATGGATAACTGGATGTGGGCCCGAAGACAAGGTCAGTTAGAAAGGGATTAAGTTCTTTGGCATTGTGCTTTAATCACCTTTACAGTAGCCAATTGATTATTTCTAGTGCTTTCTCATTTAGTATTTTTGGTTTCTTAACATCTTTCAAATTGGCCTTTGTCTTGGTCTTGTATTCCCAATGTATGCTATTTTTCCTGTTTTTCAAACACATTTCGCAATTATTAATATTTGGATGAATGTTAATTGTGTGTGTTTTTACTGTCTGGACATGTGTCTTTAATTTGTAGCTCACCACTCTAACTCTTCATTGGCACATACAGCCTGCAGTGCCCAATGGGGCGCCATCTTGTTGCAGCTGGGGAAGTGGTTGAAGTGGACAGGTATATGAAGTGTTGCTGATGGAATGATAGTAAAATCATCTAACATAGCTAATGTGACATTGTTCTGGTTTCTTAGAAAATTTTACCCTTTGTGATTATTTTTAGGAACACAGCAACTCTTTGGATGACAGCCTGAGTAGTTGTGGTTCACAAGGACATCAGAGCTTTAGGTAGGAAACAGTTACAAAGTTTTTTATATTAGCCATTATCATCTTTGTAGTGAATGTTTTTAATAATTACTTTTGATCATAGCGTGATGTGGCTATAGAACTTGTGTGCTGACAATTTCATCTTAATGTGAAGGGCCAAAATTAGTTAGATTTACATTGGACAGAGTTGTTTTGATCCAGAAGTCTGATCCTTTTAATGTCTTTAACTGTGCCAAATTCAGTAATAGGCAATAACTTTTCATGACTTGAAAACTACAGGTATTAATTACCTTGTACACCAATTAAATGAATGAAGCTTAAAACAGTGGTGTTTTGTTACCTGTCAGAAGCTCTTCTGTAAATTTGTGCAGTCCATCAAAAGATCTGTCTGTATTCACATGAAAACTAAGCAATAATGTGGAAAATCAGGCAAGAGGCAAATATTTCTCACATAGGGATTTTTTTTTTGTCAAACTGTTATTCATTTAACACATTCCTGAATATGAAGCCCGTGACCTTAAGCATCTTTAATGCCATGAAATATTAAAACAAGAAAATCTGCAGAGGCCATAATGCATGTGCATCTCTCCTGGGTGTCTTAACAGATGAAATGTGCTCATCGGCAGGCACAGAGGTTTATCACCTTGCTTTGAATTTGGAACTGGCTGTAAAAAAGAATAGTTAAAATGGCTTGCACATGTGAAATAAAGAAAAACACAAATCTCTATGTGGGATTTGCAATGCTGAGAATTAAGAAATTATTACAATGTAGTTTTAATGTTGTGCTTCCTTTTTAATGCAAGCAGCAGTTATAAAATGAAAAATGCTCTTATTAAGATAGCCGATTTAACAACATAATACCAAGTGAAATGACTCAGTCTTTGTAAACTCCAGCAGATGTATAAAATATTTCAAAGCCCAATGGGATTTCTGTATCTTTTAAGGTGTATCATTCACCAATAAATATCTTGATTTGTGAACTATGACTAATTCATCTCCTGAAAGCAGCAGCATGAAAAAATAAAGAGGTGTGATGACCTGACACTTTGCAGTATGAGTTATAATTTTTAAAAAAGGGCTGTCTAAAAAATATGAAGAAGGCTGTTACTAAACTAATCCATACCATACCTCAAACAGGGAACAGAGGGGCGAGGGGAAGACCCCTTATTTACACACTTTACTCATTCTTTCAGTTCACTAGCCAAAGGTGCCATGCTGGTTGTGAACATTTGTGAAATAGGTTAGCTTACCATACATGAAATCTCACTGATTACAGCTTAAGGAACAACTCCAGAAGATTATTTGAGGTGGTGATTTATGACCATGAAGTAATAGAGTGCAACAAGGCATGACCAACTTGTTTAATATGTCAGTCAATTCAACTGAAGGTGCAGTTACAACGTGTATTATATCAATCGGTCTCACTTTAAGGGGTACAGTTCTCCCTGCGTTGTTTTAGCTTTGTGAAAGAGGTAACAGAAATTTGTAATAGTAACTTCAACATTTCAATAATGATAAATAGACCAACTTCTGACTGAAAGTTAGAAAGAATGTTTGCAAAAGAATAGTGTTTATTATGTGTTTGTTTTTGAAAAGTATTATTTATAACAGAAAAAAAAACAATGGAGCTGTTTTGCTGTGAGTAGCTTTACCACCTCACACTGCTTGAATAATGGTATTACTCCTGGCTCGGGTGCTTTCTGCTTGATGTTTGTCTTGTTCATGTGTGTTTTTTGGTGCAGATTTCTTCCCATCCTCTAAAGACATCCTTTGGGTGTTGATCGGAGACACTACATTACTTTGGGGTGAACAGGTACAGGTGTGTTAGTTGTGCCTAGTGCCTTTCTTCCAAGGTTTTTTCCTGCCTTGGACTTATTGCTGCTGGCATAGCTTGTGGATTCCATACAACCATTGACTAGTTAATACATGTTGAGAAAAATAGATGGTTTGCTACACAGATAAAATAGATTTTTTAAAGATTCCCTCATGAGATACTGTACTTCTTATTAAATCCTGTCACAGTGAAAAAGTGAAGAGCAAAATCAACAAGACTGTTGTTTCAAACAGTTATGCCAAATAAAGTTAGTATGGAGGCAAAAGTGTTCGGCCTTCATTGGTATGTTACCAATGAGAAAGTCTCTCCATAAAGAAAATAGCTTATAAATGAGTGATGCAGAGTGAACGCAGAAACCAAAAATTCATACCTAACAACAAGTGAACTTTCTTACAGGAGTTAAACCAGGATGGCAGTTAAGAATATGCTTTAAACAGGAAAGTGAAATTCTCATCTTAAACAAAACCTTTTATTTTTTACTGAGATGTAGATTATCTGCAATCCCTTGCCCACCACATTTCAATACAACCTTTGTTGACGTTATCTAACAAAACAGAATTTAAATATGCTATATCTAAACTTAAAACTTCCCAATTGGAAAACAAATCCAAAATTCTTCAAGTATTCTTAAATTGCTGAACATCATGATATGGTGATGGCACAAACTGGATCCATCTTTGGCTATATTCTTGACTCTAACAGTACAGTACATTTCAGTTGATAATCAAGAACAAGTGACTGTTTTCAGAAACAAGAGCAGCAAGAAATGGACACTTCTTATAATACAATAAGTTGAGCAATCGGTTCACTTGGCATAGTAGGGCACCATTTAGAGAGCTGTCAAGACTTAGATGTGATATAAAATTTGCTGGCTACCTCCCTAGATAAGTTACAGTTTGTCACTAATATGTTTTTAATCAGCACAATATGGTGACACATAGGTTTTATTATTTTCGCAGTGTTATCTAGCTGGTTAGGGGTGGGATTTGAGACTTGCGGAAATAATGAGAACATCAAAACGTTTTGAAGAGAACATGTTCAGTTGTCAGTTTTACTGGTCAATTTCTATTCATCTATGCTTTTCAAAATAGTTTAAAGCTAGAAATAATCAACTACACTACTTAGAAATGTATCGTATCGATGGCTTTCTGTGTGAAAAGATGCTTCCTAACATCTACATGAAATTTACCCTTATCCAGCTTCCACCCTTTCTTTTTTGTTTTGGTGAATTACATATTATTAAATAGCCAAATTTTGGTAATATCAAATTAAAAGGGAGATATTCACCTGTCTACTAAGAAAATGACCAATCAAAGTGTAGCAAGAGAGTGTGTCAGAGGATCCTTCCTATTTAAGTATAGGTATCAGTATAAAAGTGAACATACTGTATATTTGTATATATAATGATTGTAAAAATATTTCTTCATGCTAATTCATGATTACAATGATTAGCTCAGTTTGCATCACTGTGGGGTGAGACTGTGTGTGTGAATGTAGCCTGTGGTTGGCTATTGCCCCATTTCTTACTGGTTTCTGCCTTGTTCGTGGTGCTGCCAGGATAGGAACAGGCTCACCACAACCCTAAATTGAGTAAGTGGACAAGAAAATGGATGAATGAATATGCAGTGTATTCAAAAAGTACTCAGACCACTTCACTTCCTGCACCCTTTATTGTGCTGAAGATTTAATTTTAAATGGATAAAATTAATATTTTTGCCCATCAATCTACACTCAACAACCCATATGAAAAAGTGAAAACATGTTTTCAGAAAAGTTTGCAAATTTATTAAAAATCAAACCATAAAACTCTTATTCATGTAAGTATTCCAGACCCTTTGCTGTGGCACTCCAAATTATACTCAGGTACATCCTTTTTGCTTTAGTTATCTTTGAAATGTGTCCAGATCTTCATTGGAGTCCAGGTGTGGCAAACTGAAAGGCACACACACCTGTGTATGTGAGGTCATAAGGTCCTACAAACTCCCAGTGCAAATTAGGACATAAACCAAACCATGAAGTCCAAGGAACTCTTTGTAAACTGCCACAATAAAACTGATGAGACATAGATCAGGTCAAGGGTATAAAACTATTTTTACATCTAAGAGTGTTCCCAGGAGCAAAATCACCTTAATAACTGAGAAATGGAAGAGGTTTGGAACCATCAGGACTCTTCCTAGAGATGGCCATCCACCCAAATTGAGTAAGCGGGAAATAAGGGCCTCAATAGTCACCCTAACAGAGTGTCAGAGGTCATCTGCTGAGATAGGAGAACTTGTTGGAAGAACAGGCATCTCAGCAGCATATCAACAATCAGGGGCCTCGTGCATAACGGCGTGCTTAGAATTCACACTAAAACATGGCGTACATACAAAAGCAGAAAAATAAGTCAGATATCATAGTTGCCGTGAAAAGGCGAGTAGTAGCCCACCGTCTGAGTATCATATGAAAGCTTATTAGGGTACAGAGAAAAGAAAAAAAAATAAGCACACAGTGGGAAAAAAGCGTGAAATGTCAACTTTAATCTTGAAATTTCCACTTTAATCACGTAGTTTATTTTGTCATTAAAGCAGAACATCCTAAACTTCATCTTTAAATTGTTTCATTTACTGGTTTCTCAAATCCCATCGTAACTAAAGTAGCACGTTAAATGCTTTGTTTTGTATGTGTTCTTCTATGTGCTTTGTGTGTGTGAATCACTAAGTGCTTCTTAAACGGGCTTTCTCTTCCTCCGACTTGACACAGAATCCATTACATTTGTGATATTACAGTTCTCTGAATAATTTAAATACTGAGGTGTATACTTGATATCATTTCAGTATTCATATTAATTAAAGCATGTATTAAACATGGGAACATGGTGGCATAGTAATGGTGACGAGCTGGCCCCTGTCCATAGATTGTTCCTGACTCCCACAAGATGCTTGCTGCGCCGTGCGTGACCTTTGATGAAATAATTTAATGCAGCAGTACTGTCTGTTTCAAACATACTAATCCCCCAATTCTTTCTCCAAATACCCAGTCACCACACAATCAGCTCTGTAATAGATGTTAAGTCATCTGTAAGTTTAGAATGCAGATTCTTTAAAACTTTTAATGAACATTAAAATATCTTCGTAGTACATGTTTAGTTATTCTATCCATCTATCCTTCCAGTGTCGCACCAGCCCCAGCAAGAATACAGCGTGAGGCAGGAACAATCCCTGAACCGCCAGCTCCTTGCTAGCGCTGCGACACCGTGTTCTCACATGTTTAATTATTAACAATATAGATTATTTGAATGATGTTAACATTTTATCTATATAATGTAATAAACATATTTTGCTGCATTTCATCTTAAAAATGATATCATCATCATATGTAAATATACGCTTTATAAAGTGGCTCATGTTGTGCAATATTATAACTGTATCACAAGTTTGCAGTGAGGTAATTGTACTAATAAGTACAAACAGTTCTACAAGGACACTTGATGGACTGATTGAGTGCGTTTATAGTTCTTCGGATGAAACTGTTTCTGAACCTCAAGGTCCTTACAGGAAAGGCTCTGAAGCGTTTTTCGTATGAGAGCAGCTTAAATAGGCAACATGGCTGAGGCAGCGTGTGCTTGATGCTGTGTACCGATAATTCTCTTTCCGATCAGCTGCTGTACAGCTGTGATTCCACACTCAGATACAGTGGGATAAATACTCTGAGTGGTGCATTGAGAGGAACAACGCTAAAGCAGCTATGGTATTTGGAATAGTTTGGCCATTCCATGGACCATTATATTGTTACACGTTAATTACAATCAGATGCCTTAAACTAATAAACAATATGCTGTTAATTTCAGTGTATTTGATAAAGCCACATCAGGGATGTGGATCTAAAAAAGAAAGGGAAACCACATTGGAACAAAAACACTGCTTTGACGCTGGGTGCCACCAGTTTGCAAAACCAAGCGTAGAACTTACACATGTCAAGCATTTAGCTGGTGTGAAAATGTGCGTGGCTTTATGTCAAGTTTAAGTTTTATACATTGCGATTTGAGTGTGGAAATAGGAGTATGCAACATTTTTGTGCATACACACCATTTATACATGAGGCCCTAGGTGTTTATGGTAGAGTGACTAAACGGAAGCCACTTTTTACTAAAAGGCATGTGTTCTGCACAAAAACAGACAGAAGTACATAGACAAGACAACTCTGGACTGGCTTCAGCACAAGTCTCTGACTCATCTTAAATGGTCCAGCCAAACCCCAGAATTATACCCAAAGCTGTAATTGCTGCCAAAGGGGCTTCAACAAAGTACTGAATTAAATGTCTGAATAATTACATGAATGAGAGGTTTTAGTTTTTTGATTTTTATAAAATTTGCAAACTTTTTTTTTTTCCACTTTGTCATTTTTGGGTACCGTGAGTTGATTGGTGAGAACAAATGGCAAATATATGCATTGAAAATTAAATCTACAACACAATAAAGTGTGCAGAAAGTAAATCCACTATGTTTAGGAAAAGAAAATAAAGTAATAGCTTTGCAAGCATTATTTTATTTACAGCTGCTTTCTTAGCAGTCAATCCTGGGTGAAGCATCACTCATAGCACCTTTGTTTTTAGTCAAGTGATGCTGAGATGTCCATTGATCAAATTGTGTGGTAACACCTCACTATATGTACAAGGTGTAACAGTAGGATAGCTTGGTTGCTATTTTATTGATGTTTAGGAAGTATTTTATCCCAATTTGCACAACATAACAAAACAGCAATAATCTACACATAAATCAAAATTAGCTAAATTTGAATTATACTAACATTGTTCTAAAATGACATGATCACGTGCCATTCATGCATGAACAAGGAGAACAGAGCATATTAATGCAATTTCTCTTTTATGCACAAATGCTGACATGTTTTCATTTAGCTACTTCCTGATTAAAAAATTGAATTAAGATATAATTAAACCAGCTGAAATTCACGTAGCAAGTATGAACTTCCAATGTTCCTTTTTATAAGCACAATACAGAAGACATCACCTCTTAAGCTCTTTTTGCACAATTAATCCCCACTATTTAAAGCTAGGTGGAGCTGTCTCTCTCCCTCTCTCTTGCATGCACACTCTTTCCTTCATTTTCAGTCTCAGTTTTACTCTCACCCTCTGTAATGAAAATTATCAAAACACACCCTATTCTTTACTTTTGCTGCAACATTTATATTAGATCAAAGCAAATTTTGTTAAATGCTGTGTTATAAATATTTATTTTTGGGCTGGATGTTTTGTTGGTTATTTGCTTAATAAATCATAATTTAAATATTATTAGAATAACACACCAAACTATGTTGCATTCAGAATTAAAATTAACATGTTTATTATAAACACAGAAGCAAATTATAGTAATGATAAGTCAAAAATTGACATTTAAAAAGCATGAAAAGTCATTGAAGAAATCAAAAATCAATCAGTCAATCTAGGCCAGGGCTCCAGAGGGTCACGTAGCTGGGCCAAGTCTCCAGAAATACTGAACCTTCGCACCCACGCTGGTTGGGTGTGTTGTTATTTGTTGGATTTTGGGGACTGTGTTAGGCTATGCCTTCTCTAGCATTTCAGATACCCTCTAAATGAGCTAAATCATCTTTAATATCTAATGTCACACACGGGTGTTTAGGAGACAACTAAAGGGCTTGAGTACATGTAATTCCATGCCGGACCAGGGGGTGGCTAATTCTCCCTCTCCATCTTTTGCAGACCATTCTAGGGAAATCCCGCCTGGCTCTGGGGCAGCCAACGACGTCACTTCCGGTTATGGTCATGATGACATCACTTCCACTACTGGCCTTTAAAGCTGCCATCTTGTGTATAATGAATCAGTTCTGTTTTGGACTCTGTTGTGTGAACATGCCTGTTCTTTGGACTCAATTTTGCAGCTGGGAAAAATTATACGGATGGCTTCCCCAAACCTTCTCAGCGTCTTATGGTTGTTTTTGTGACACTAGCTTAAGAAAAGTTAAAACAGCACAAAGTATGGCCAGCTTCTTAATCCTGGTCTCATGCCTTTGATCCTCAATATTATAAAAATAACATGCTAATTTTCAAACAGAATTATTTTATGTGGACTGGACTACATAAACATGTATCTAGAAGTGTCCTCGTTGTTTCTGGCATTTAAGGACAGTGAGTTTATTTCCTCTAGAAAAAATAAGACTGTATTTCTGAAGAAAAACTTGCTAAATTAATATTTAATAAAAGAAAATAATACAATGCACAGTTAATTTTGAGCATAAAATGAGAAAGATCTACCAGAAATCAAATACTATTAAAAACTTAAATTGTATTGTCCTAGGTATCGTATACAGATTACAAAAGAAACAGGAAACAAGACAAAAAGCAAGACGCAAGCCTCATTTCTAGGTTTTGATCACTATTCAAGTAATAAATTAGTTTAATAAAGTACTCATCATTGCAAATTTCCTGAGTGTTAATATTCTAAGGTTTTGGAAGGTGAAAAATACATTTTCTACATATGTTGTACTTTTGTTTTCAATTTATTCATATTGTTATTTTTACTGTTATTTTATTAATGTTTTTGGGTCAGCATTTAGTGTCTTTTTTTAATTGTTGCCACCAGTTGTGTATTTTCAAATGGCCACTTCCATGTTGTTGTTAGCAATGAACTCTCATTGCTACCACCTGACAATGAGAAGTCACAGCGTGTGACATTGTCAACCTACTTATGTTTAAGATGGAGTCTTTTCATACACGCTTTTGGATTTGAGACTAAACCTCACATGTAGCTAGAAGAAAAATCTTTTAGTGATTAGGACTGTGCGTGTCATTTTGAATTTTTATTTCTGCTGTTTGTTTTGTGCTTTCATATTTTGGATGAATTTGACTTTCTAACTTTTAACCACATCCCTCTTCTTGGCTATGATTATTTCTTTTTATCTTTTTCCTCCTCCTGGTTCTGCTTTAAATCTTTGCCTTTGTGGCATGCCATTTTCATCTCTGGCTATTCACTGAGAAAACCTAAATTAAATAAATATTTAATGACTATTATTAAAAAATAACACAAAATAATAGAAGGTGTGGAGCAACGGAACATCAGTATAATTTATATAACAATTGTTTTAATAACATATACATAACTTATACAGTATTTGGACAGTGATACAATTTTCATCATTTTGGCTCTTTGCACCAACACAATGGATCTGAAACAAAGCAATCAAGATATGACTGAAGTATAAACTTTCAGCTTTAATTCAAGAGATTTAATAAAAAATATTGCACGTGCTGTTTAGAAAAGACAAACATTTTTATACATGGTTCCCCCTATTTTCAGGCGCTCAGAAGTATATGAACAAACTAATATAATCATAAATATAATGATTCACTTTCTGGAACCCATGGCCATCTGCAAGTTCTGGATTTCCACCCTACTGATGCTTTACCAGGCCTTTACTACAGATGTCTTCAGCTGCTGCTTGTTTGTTGGACTTTCTGTCATCAGTTTTGTCTTCTACAAGTGACATGCATGCACTGTTTAGCTGTACTTTGAAATGTCATCCTATTAGTTTTGCAGCATTTTGTTGAATCTGAGCAGATAGTATAGCCCAATACACTTCAGAATTAATCATGTAACTTCTCCCAGCAGTCATATCTTCCATAAACAATACTGACTAACTTCCATTCACAGCCATGCATGATCATGCCATAAAACTGCCTCCACAATGTGGTATTCATCGGATTATGAGCCATTTCTTCTCTTCTCCGTACTATATTGATCATAGTTTCCCTTGTCCAAAGAAAATTGTTCTAGAACTGGATAGGCAAAAATGTTTTCTGGCAAAGTGTAATCTGTCCTTCCTATACCTGAGATTTACCAGTGGTTTGCACCTTGTGGTAAGCCCCCTGTCTTTACTTTCATGAAGTCTTCTTTTGATTGTAGACTTTGGAAACGATAGGCCTACCACCCACAGAGTGTTCTTGGTTTGGCTAAATGTTGTGAAAGGGTTCTTCTTCACCAAGGACAGAATTCTACAATGATCCAGAACAGTTGTCCTCTGTGGTTTTCCAGACCTTCTGGTGTTGCTGAGTTCACCAGTGTGTTCCTTCTTTTTAAGGATATACCATATAGTTGATCTGACCACCTCTCATGTTTCTGCTATATCTCTAAAGTGTTTGTTTTTTTTTCTCAGCCTAATGATGGACTGTTTTTACTTGTATGGACAGAATTTTTGACCTCATATTGAGAGTTCGCAGTGATAGCTTCCACATGCAAATTTCACACTTGAAATCAATACCAGACCTTTTACCTGCTTAATAGTTAATGAAATAATGAGGGAACTGCTTCCACCTGGCAACGGAACAGGTTGTCAGTCAAATGTTCATATACTTTTGAGCCCCTGGGAATGGGAGGCTATGCAGAAAAATGGCTGTCATTCCTAAATGGATCATACAATATTTTTGGTAAACTCCTTAAATTAAAGCTCAAAGTCTACACTTCAATCACACAATGATTGTTTGTTTTATTTCAAGTCCACTGTATTGGTGTACAGAGCCAAAATTATGAAAATTGTGTCACTCTCCAAATAGTTATGGATCTGACTGTAGTTATAAAATGCATTACTATCCATATAAGAGCAACTGATCTCATGAATAGTTATGGCGTATAGTACTTTATGTAAAATATGATTGTTAGCAGCTTCTAAGAAAATGATGGCAAACATAAAAACTTAATATCTATGTGTGGACCAGTTGTCCTTACTTATTTGTTCAATAAGTAGATGATGCGCAAATCTCACTCATATGTCTTCTGAAACAATGGCAAGTTTTTGTAAATCAAATTTTTTAATTGCATTTTAACAATTTGCAGTGACTGTTGGGTCATTTTTGGGTAACAGTGGAGATGAACAATTGGGAATGCTGATATCTGGACATGCGTGATTTTCTCTTGACCCAGAAGTATTTTTTTATAAGAAGTAATATTGAAATTCTTGCAACTTTACACTATCTACTATATAATAAAACACAAAGGTCTGTGTATCCAGTCTGTCAGTGCAATATGATTGGTCAGTTTGGCTTTGGTAATGGAATGAAAGAGGAAGAGTGAGTGTGAGATGCATGTGAAGGAGTAAAGGCACTCGCTGAGAGAGTCACCTGTAAAGATAGAAAGTATAAAAGTGAACCGGAGGTAAGAAAGACGCCTTGAAAATAATTATTTAGTCTCAGAAGCAGGCATGAGAAACACGCCTGAGAAAGGGAACGCCGGTGAAGGGAGGATCAGACACATGCAGAAACAGAGAAAAGACAAGAAATAGCAAATATTTTGAAATCATTCTATTACCTGTTTTTGACAGGTACTATGGCCCGTTAATAAAATTTTTGTCTAATCGCTTTTCTGCAGATTTATATTTTAAAATATTGTGGACCTCTCCTACCTTTGGCACCTTAAATGTATTGTGAAAAGAAAGCCACATTGGAATCACTTCTTTAAAAATTATTTTCACCTATGCTTCAGTCTATGTCTTTTTTTTGAGCATGTGGTGGAGTCTGCACCTGGTGAATGTACACCATGTATTTCCTCAGTTTTCTGTAGCTTCATTTGCTGAAACAGATATAAGAATGTGTGCTTACAGAGGTCTCAGAGTGTACATATGTTTACCCCCAAAAATATATATTTTTATAGGTAAGTGCCTCATAAAAGATTTGCTCTGTAGACATCTATCAAGAGAACCTTTGAATATCAGCAGGGGGCTCAACATGTGCTATTCAGCTGTACTGAGCCTCCTAAAACAAGGCTACATTTTGCAGGAAAAGGCTGTACACATTACAGTAATGGAATGAAAGATTTATGTTTTGCACACAATATATGATCCTCCAAGGCACCTTTCAGAAAGGGTGATTATGAGGCTGACATAAGGGAATATTTTATATTAAAGACTTCAGGTTATATATTAGTGGTCATAATCACCCCAGTGTTTTTCATGTTGAACAATTTAACAAACCCTAGGAAACACTGGTAACCCTTTCATGAACCCTCAGTTCTAGTTAAATATTGTTATTATACACTAATTTCCAGAACATATGCTTGTACTTCTACGTCACTATTGTGAGTTTGGTCATCTTTTCTAAGCATGCTTCCCTTTAAGCACAGTAACTTCTGACATACAGTATAATAGGTAGATAATCATATTGTGGTAATAGGAGGGGCAGTCTGGGTTGATTTGTGTGAGCACCTTAAGTCACTACACCAAATACACTCCTGTTGTAAGCCCAGGATAAGAGACAGGTGATGAACAGAAAGACTACCAAGTTGCATCTGCTTTTTTGCCCATCACCTACAAACTGTTCCATCCAATTGTAGTAGCAAACACACACAAAATGCAGAGCATGTGCATCACTTGCATTGCACACACTTCTTTGCACTGACAATGTAAACATTGTTTAATAAGCTGACATTCATGTATTTGTGCTTCAGAAGGAAACAATGGTTCCTAGAAGATAGCATATGTGAACACCAAACAGAATAATAATAATAATAATAATTCATTACATTTATATAGCGCTTTTCTCAGTACGTGATCCAACAGGGGACTGAATTGAGGTTCAAGTGCTGAGTGCTAGAGCTTCTACACCATGACATTTCCCTTTCTCAGTGAAATAAATTAGGGTAAATAAATAGTATGTAGCACACTATTCCCATAAAATGGGTGTTGTGAAGAAGTCTGTTATTTTGTTTTTATTTTCCTGGTTTTTATTTGATAAAGCAATGTCCTTAACTGTTTAAACTATCATTCACAACTAAAATTTCAGTTTGCTGTTGGATTATTCAGTGGTATTCAAGTCTTTCTTGCCATTCTGTTTGTTTCTTTAATGCAAAAACACATCTTTGAAATTAACTCAGTATATCCTTTATGAGAGTCTATCCCAGCCACATCCAATGTAGGGAGGAATTACGACCAAGGAGCACTTTTAAAAGCACCCACACTCTAATTATGATGAATCCACATTTGATGCCATTAGTATTATTTTGTTGCAATTCTCAAGCATTTGTTTATTTATTTTTTCTTTAGGCTGGTGTTTTAGTTTGCTGCCACTTTCTAAGTCTCTTTGTATAGTCATAGCCACATCGTTTATTGTAGTTAAGACCATTACCAATAACATCTTATATTGTGTCATTGCTTTCCACCTCTTTATTATTACAGAATGCATGCTTTAGTTATATAAGGATGGATCGAATCTCCTCAAACAGACAGACAGTGATGCTTTCTTGAACATTTTCTTGCTCTGACACTTTTCAAGATTTTCTTTGCCCTGTCATGATCCCAAAAACCAACTGTTACATCATTCATGCTTTTGGTTCATCATCTGAGGGAATCTGTCTCCACATAAGATCCAACAGAAAGCTGTTTAACCTCATTCATCTGAGAGCCAAAACTAAAGTACTTAAGACTCTTATCATTATGATTTAGCCACACTGACTTACACAAAGCAGCACCTCCAGGTCTTGATGAACAACTTCTCCCTGCTTGCAGAGAGTTTAGGTTGACTATCAGCCCGAAGAAGACCAACACTATGGGACAAAATGTTTATGTAGCCCCAGCCATCACCATTGACAATTATGAGCTGGATGTTGTCCACCAGTTTACAGTTTACTTATCTGGGATCCACCATCACTGACCACCTCTACATAGACGAGGAAATCAGCATGTGCATCAGGAAGGCTAGTACAACCCTGGCACGCGTTACCACACACATTTGGAAGAACCTCAAGTTCACTATGAAGATGGCAGTGTATAGTGCTTGTGTCAGTAGTACACTCCTGTATAGTCTGCAAAACAGTAGAACTGGATTAACAACTTTCATATGTGATGCCTCCATTGCATTTAGGACACAAGTTTGCCTACCTCTTGGTGTGCCCATGATTTCATGCAAGTGGCATTTTCATTAAATTATTAATAGAAAAGACACAGGCATAAATTTTTCATATTGAATAATAATTACCATAAATACTTCCTTTTAGTTAACTGTGTCATTGCTAATTTTATATGACTGTAGAGTTTATCTTGCCACAGTATAGCTAGGATACTATTTGTTGAGTCTTCTGGATTTATCTGGATTTAAGCAAATTTCAAGCTCAAAATGTGATAGGAAGCCACTCAAGTCTGAACTGCTGTATGCTAATTCGTTGCATCAATCCATTCCATTCCAGTCAATATACATAGGAATTGAGTATATTTAGATACAAGAATAAAAATATGTTAGTTAATAATAGTGCAACATTTTTTACCCAATCAAATCAGTTAAAAAAATCATTAATCTTTCTTAAATACCATCTGACCTGCAGAATAATTGATGTGTCTATTTTACACATCAATTATTCTGCATATCTCTTTGTCAGATGTGTCAGATGAGAAACTGAGTCATTGCTAAAATTACATCATCAAGATACTCACTGGAATATTCAGCAGGAGATGTTATACATGAGCCATCTTGTACTGAATTTTTTAGAGGAGTACAACCCAGCCACAGAGGATGCACAAACCAGTGTGTTTCTTTGTGCCGGTCCCAAGCCCAGATAAATGGGAAGGGTTACGTCAGGAAGGGCATCCGGTGTAAAATTTTGCCAAATCCATATGTGGACAGATGATCCCCTGTGGCAACCCCTAACGGGAGCAGCCGAAAGAAGAAGTAGAAGACTGTGAAGTTAAAACGATGAATGAATTTGTGAGAAGTGTGATAAGGTTGCCCTCAGTGGACGAAAGTCTGGTCATTCCAAGCAGTAGTATTCCAGCCTGGTATTCCTCTTTTCTTTTAAGTGCCTAAAGCACCCTCCATGTATATCAGCTCAGAGTATCTCTTTGTGGAGTTCATCATTTATTCTATTCAGCATCACGCCTATGGTAAGTTTCTCCACAATTTGTTCAGCAGAGCCATCCTGTCACCAACACTCAATTAAACATGTGAGATCTTGGCTCTGACTTGTTATAGGACACCAAAGCTCTACCTGCCAGTCTTGAGGTCTGTGTCTTTTGGCTGGGGAACTTCAAGGTGTACAAGTCAGGATCTGCTCCTTCAAAAATCATAATAATCAATTCTGTCATTATTATTATTATTATTATATGATTTTATGTTAGTATAAATAGCAAACTTAGGAGCCCAATCTGACCAATCCCAGTCATCATCCTGAAAGAGATGTAAAAAACAGTCTGGCTCATCTATATATATATATAAACTTGTAAAGGCTTTCTGTTTGTGACACAAAACCTCACACATCTCTGGCCTTTATAGCTTGATCTTGGTCTCAATCGACAGCTTATGCCATGACATTGATAATGTCACACATGATTTTGGTGACTCATGGCAGCCTTGAAATTTGGCTTTGTGTCCTTCTTATGCCTAGCGCTGGTGTGCAACATACCTGAAAACAAGAGCACAAGCCATGAACTGAAGGTGTGGGCCGTGATGGCCACAAAAGTCCAGTTCGACATGACATACACATACATGTGTACCACTCACAGCAAAGGCCTTGAAGTTAAGGGTTTGACACAGTATGCACAAACCCTTGTACCACTGACAGGAAAAGCTATTCAGTTATGGCTGAATGATCATACCACAGGTCTGACACTTAAACAACCTCAGCAACACAAGACCATTACAATAATCTCAGCGGAGTGACCCAGGACTGCTTTGTTGTGTCAGAGGTGCATGCACCACCTCCTACGATATACTCTCACGCCACATACCTGACAGGACAAAAAACACACTAACTGGTGCTGACAGCAACCTGTGTTGAACAGGCTGGCTGATCCTCTGCACAACTCACATGTCTGTGACATTTCTAAACACTAACAAAGTCCTTACTACTTTCCGCTCACAGCACCCTCCACATTATGATTTGTTTTCCCGTATCTCCTGATGGCTACATTCACAGACACTCCCTGTGAAACGCAGTGCACCACTATGTGTTTTTGAGTCATCGTGGGTTAAGTTTACCAACCTTGCATCTACAAACAACACTTTTCTCATCTTTACATTCATCTGGACCATTGTCTAGGAAATGTTTGGGTCTAAAAATGGCTTATGCAGTGTTGAAAATCACTACCTATTATGATGTTATATTTGACATCATTGGTGCAGTGACATACATCCCACTGTCATGCACTTGGTCAAGCATGCACTTCATTTCACTGTATACACCACACTTGACAATAACTCTAAAATGCACAGCCTTGCATTTTTGAAAAGCAATACTTTTGTCCACCTGTATATCACCATTCACTTTGCAATATGAATCAACCACCACTGTTAACCACTTTTTACAATATGAACAATACAGATAAAAAAAACCCCAAAATAAACCAAAAATAAAAAAACACCACAGAATAAGCTATGGACCTTAGCCATGATGAATGAGAATGAACTCCGATTTTTTTCTGTAGCACATGGAGATACTCTTTTTTAAAATGTGATAGAAAGAGACCAATGAAAGGCAGCTCATATCAGTAAGTAACAGTAATTGCCAACTTTTATTTTTTTTTAGTGATAGACATTTCTTTAAACCTAACGTATAGTAAGTAGGTGCTAATTTTAGGCTTTGATACCTTGTTACTTTAACTTAATCAACTTTACATTGCCTTCATAACATTATCAAATACTGCCATTGGTGATGTCCCCTGTACTACAGAGTTCGCCAGCAAGCTGTGCACGGCAGTAATATAAAAAGAACAGTGACATGGATAAAGGGTGAGGTTATCAGATTATTTTTTTTTTGTTTTGAATAAGATGGGGCTTTTCAGAGAGTATTTATATGTCTAGACCATTGTCGGACAACCGGTGCAATTTTCTAGAGGCGCTGCAAAAACTTTTGTAAAATATTTAAAATTGCTAGTGTTTTTGAACTTTTGGTTGATTAAAAAGATAATGTTTAAAAAAAATATTTTATGTTGGAAAAACAGATAATGGAACACTTACGGAAATGAAGTCTAAGAAACGCGAGAGACTTCAAATGATCGACAAGGAAATGCGTGTCTGTCTTTCGAAAATTTATCCTCGCAGCAATCTCATATGTGCTGAAAAACAATCTCAACATTCACATTAATTCCTTTATTAATAAAATGTCTTTCAAACTTGTAAAATGAACTGGTTTTATTGGCGATTGTCCATAGATTGTGTCGTCACGACTTTATTTATGGGCAGTCCCTAACGTGTGCTGCGAAAGAAGATTTTTGGACTTAGTGCGCCGCAACTCGAAAAAGGTTGCCTTTCACTGGTCTAGACAAAAGGACAAATGCTAGATGATTATTCCAATGAATTAATCCACCATGAGATATGTGTGTAGAAACAGTCAGATAGTGCCAGAAACTGCTGGATAATGTCATGTCTAAGAACATTTAGGCTTACGAATCAAAATACACCTATATTTGTTATTTTGTGCAAATGATCTGAGAACCACATAAACCCCAGTATTTTACTGTATTTGGTTAGTGTTATGTTGGCATTTTCCTATCCAGTTTAACATAGTTCAAAGGAAATAAGCTATTTGTGTTGGCCTTGGAGTTATTTTCTCAAAACATCCATCATTAAATCAGGCCACAACATCCCAGCCTTATGTGTTATTAGGCTTGTGAGCTATAAATGTTGTACGCTTTAATTGCATCCACATTACTAAAAATTGTGAAATGATCAACTATTGTGGAGCACATGTTTTGAAAATATCCATTATTATCCTGTCAATAGTAAATTTAATTTTAATTGACTACTTATGAAAAATAGTATTCAAATTTGTATTGGCTTTTTCCTTATACAAATATATACATTTTTATTACATCTCAGTGCAGATTTGTCATACATCCAACATACAGGTATAGTAAAGATGTCATATATTGTCAGATTAGTAAACGATATGCCATCTATGAACTTAAACATATGCTGTCTGTTCCCCAGTTTCCACTCTTGAGTTTAGTTTTACAGTAAGGGTTTCATTTTATCCTTTTTCTTGTTTAAGTGTGAGAATTTTTACACCAGCAGCTGAATCCATGAACAGCGTGACAAGAAACACATTGCTGATGAGGATCACAATGTGTGGATGAAGGTTGGGATTCCTCCCCAAGGTCTGGCACATACTTTCTATAGGACACCTCCTGAGCACAGCAGGACTCTGACAGGAAAATAATCTAACAGCCATTGTGACGTGTTATTCAGAACGTGGGGAGAAGCTAATTGTAACCAGACGTCCCAGCCGCTCCACCGGGTGATGAGTTGTTTTTTGACCTGTTTCACCATCATTCTGTATTGCCTGGTTTGAAGTACAAAAGAATGTAGTGTCCAAAAGCTTAAATTTTTACAGCATGCATTCCATTCTGTAATTTCAAAAAGTCCTTGTTGTGAATTGCAAAATGCATTAACATTCATTATCTGCACTATGTTTCAAACCAAAGGGAAGTGAAGCAGCATATTGTTTTGTTGATTCATAGCCGTTAGACCCTGCTTTGATTCTCAGCTGAGGTGTTTTCCAACTTGAATTTGCATGAGCTCCTCATCTTCCTATGGGTTTTCTCTATAACCATTGTTTTCCCCTCAAAGTCTAAAAACACTCAGTCAGGTTAGATAAAATATTTAAATTAGTTAAGAAATTAATGATTGTAGCTGTGTGCCCAAGAACTGTTATCTCATCAAGGTGTGGCTTTTTATCTTATACCGGTATTGAGCACTTATGTGGATATATTTTTATGAACCTGCTTAATTGAACTATTTGGTCGTGCCAGTCTAGCAAACCATTTAGGAAAAAAGAAAACAAAATCCTAACGTTAAAGTCTTCTTTTAAGCACCTTTTTGCTACTTTAATGTGTAGGAAAGTTGTCAAACAAAGAATTTTATAGGTGGGACTTGATGACATCATACATCACCTGACTTGAGTGTTTTGGGACTGGCAGTGGATATAGTAACAGTAAAAAATATGGCTGCGACCAATAATAATGAACACAAAATTGTATGTGGAAAACAAAATTGAGCCGTGGTGATAACATTAGATATAATTATAAAAAATATCCAAAACTAAAAATAATGAAGGAAGGAAAATGTGAGTTCAGAAAGGCAGCTCAGTTTCTCAGATGTACAGAATATGGTGCACAATCTGTTGTCCATCTGTATAGCTGATAGGTTCTTCATCCAACAAGGACGACTAAAATAAGGTAGGAAGACAGGGTATATTAGGTAAGAGAATACTAGTCATATTATTTTGACTTTATCTGTTCATCAAATATGCTAGTCCTTACGTCTTTCTTTCTGTGTACTTCTGTGGATGCAAGACGACATTATGTCTGGGCATGGATGCCAGACATTTTGTCGTTTTACATAGATTTGTACCTTGTTAGTACACTTAATATTATTATAATTCTAGTTATATGTAAACCTGTGGCTTTTTTATGTCTGCAGCTGTAACTGAAATTTAGTTTGCCAGCCCACTAGATGGCAGCAGACCTATTTTCTTAAACCTCAATGTGGTCAAGGGGATATATGTTTCTGCTTTGCCCACATAGGGTTTAAAGTTAACTAGATTAGGGTGGTTTTTGGAGGTACTTCTGGTTAGTGGCTTATAGAGTATGACAAACGTAAAGAGGAGAATAGTACATGGGACAGAAGACTTGACACGCATCGGTAAAGACGCTATTTGTACTGACTGAAAGAGACAGTGTTTTTGTGAAGAGAATCAAGAGAATAAGACATGGTCAAGATATGTACAAAGTCTGCAGCTGAAAGTCAGGTAACACTGTTACCAAACCCAAAAATAATAACTGAAAATAAAAAATAGTGCACTTGAAATCCTTAAGTGAATATCCATAATCTGTGATAGAAATTCAACATCAGTGATAACCTTTTAACCAGTTCCGCTGTTGAAGTAAGATGCTGGGGCACACGTCATAGCAATGGACTCACGAAATGGCATCATCCAGATACTGTAGAAAACAAAATGGTGACACAAATGGAATGGAAGTATTTTCAAAACCTTCAAATTGTGTCACAATATTTATTTGGAGATGTACATATCTCCAAACTCAAAAACCCCTTTATAATTTAAAAATTGATTTTTTAAACTTAGATGACAGTTAATAACAAAATAAAAAACAAGATCACATCATAACACTGTTTTTAAGTCACACCAACAAGGCACATAATTCTAGACAGTTACCCAGTGTATCTTTATGTCTTTACTGTATGACCTTCCTTTATTGTTATTGTTAGTCTGTCTATAAAAAACCTTTGTTTAAAGAACTTGGGTCTCACCTAGTTGTCATTTGGAGTTGCATCATGAGGTGGTTGAAAGTGCCCTAGTATTGAGCACTAAATAAAAAAAAAATTACATATATATACTGTATATAATAAAAATATATACTGTATTGTGAGTTGTGTGATTAATTCCTATGTCTGTGTCCTGTGTGGTCATCTATTGTCTTGTTGAAGAAAAACTTCAGCTATATTTTTGGTAGGCCAAACTCTCCTTTAATGCTTCTTTTAAATTTGAATGTATAGACAGTTTGACCACGTGGTCTACCAAAATCAACCCTTCTGCATCCCAAAAAACAGAGGCATGACCTCTCTTGAGGGGTGTAACCCTTAACGTTTCTTCAAGGAGAAGGTAAATGATGAAATTTCATTGACTGTATTTTGGTCTCTAGTCCAAAGTTATTAATCCATGTTTCATCCCAGTGATGATCAATGAGAAAATCTTTCACCCTCAGCTTTGCATCTAAAGATCAGTTCTTTTATAAACAACATCTACATGGCTGAGTTTAGCTAATTCCATTCTCTTTTGGTATGTTGAGTGCCCGCTAGCAGTATTTATATATAGAACTATTATTTTTAAGGGAATTTTTTGATTGTCTGTTAGGCTTCATGGAACCCACTGTGCATATTATTTTAAATATCCTGTTCATCAATAATGCTGTTCACACTTCTCCTGGACATTAAGAGCTCAGTTGCCAGCTTTCTGAATGTAATCTGTCCTATCCCCCAAATTAGATCATCAGCACATTGAAACAGCACAGGACTAACTGCTGGTGTTGGCTGACCTAGGGATGTCAATTGATCTGTTATGTCGTGGTTGCAATTGTGACATTTCAAATTAACCATAGAATTAGTTACATGCACTGTCTCTTAACTTTGACTGAGGCATAGAAAGTGTTGAAAAGCTTTTAGGGTAATTCTTATGGATGTATTGTTGAACACAAAAGTGTGGTGAATTTCTTACAGGCACCTTTCCACAGGTGCATTGGGGAAATAGAGAGGGATGGAATGGTTATTCATACAGTTTCCGTTTCTCTCTCTATACTGGAAGAACAATGCCCAGAAGAGGATTGCGATGACTTCCACTCCCCTCCTTATGGTTGTGATGAATCAAATACATGAAATCACAGGATGCTGTCCGCCAACCTCCCGACTTCAATGAGACAAGAGAGTAGAAAGTTAGCTCTCCCCAAAAAAGGCTTAAGGAGATAAGGAGAGTTAGAAACTGTCTCTTTCAATTAAAAGCCTCATCTGGGATCTGTAATAATAATAATAATAATAATACATTTTAAATAGCAGATATAAATAAATTGTTGCACAGTTTGCTGCTAACCACTAAAGATACAAACCCTTCCTATAAGGCTGCCTGCTTCTGGAGACAATGGAAGACGTGAAATCCTTTTAAAGGCATGACCAGTTGAAGGTCTAATTTGACTTTGTTTTTCAGATATACATACCAAAATAAATCAAAATTAAAAATAAAACATTTCAGCATCACTGAAGACTGCCATCTAGCTGCCTGTCCATCCGTCTTTCTCTGGATTAACAGTGCCTACAAAAATATTGGAAGTTTTCAGATTTTATTGTTATTGGTATGCAATATTGAATCAAAGTGGATTTAATTTGGTAAGCCAAGATACCATGTGCATTTCACGGGTCTCTTGGTCGCCTTCCTCACTTGTCATCTTCTTGCACAATCACTTTGCTTTTGTGGCTGGCCTACTCGATACATATTGACAGCTGCGCCATACTCTATCCATTCCTTAATTACTGATTGAACTGGACTCCAAGAGATTTTCAATTACTTGGGTAGGCTTCTGTCTCCATCCCATGACTTGTGATTTTCAATCACCTTTTCACAAGTTGCATGGGATGTTCGTATGTCTTCTTTGTGTAGGTTAAGGCCATGATGCAAATTTCTCACAAGTTGGCCCTTCCACATACAGGTGCATTTATACTACAATCAATTGAAACCCTTTGATCGGTTATCTCCATTGACTTAATTCTGTGACATCTCTATATATACAGTATTTATAAAATCTGTCTGTCTGCTTTTCACGAGAGAACTACTTAATGAATTTAGATCGAGTTTTTTTCTATAATTAGCTTGAATATTCTGGTTGATTTTGCAATTTCTCTCATTGTGCTATGTGTCATAGTTCGCTTGCAGTACCAATTTATTTGCACGAATCCGAGAGACATGCAGCGGACCGATGGGAGGAGGGCGGGGACCCTCTCACTCACTCACTAGCCTCGGGGCATAGCTAGCGAACAAGAGAACTACTTAAAAGATTTAGATTGGGTTTTTTTCTATAATTTGCTTTAACATTCAGGTTGATTTTGTGACTTCTCTGATCGCAGTAAGAATCATAGTTTGCTTACAGGAGCGATATATTTGTGCTAATCCGAGGTAGAGGCTATGGGCTGAGGGAGCCAGGCGGGGACCTCCTCACTGTCCTGTTTCACTACTATGTTGGCAGAGCCATGGGAGATGGCTAGTCTAAAATAAATTGGCTGCACCGGTAATGATTTAGGTGTGCTATATTAAAAGTGGTAAATACTTATGCAAACAATTACTTTGTCTTTTATATTTTTCATTAATTTAGGACATTTTGCAGAGATCTCTTTTTACTTTGGCATTAAATAGTCTTGTTCTGTTGATCAATGTGAAAAAAGCCAAATTAGATCCACTGTGATTCAATGTTGTATAACAATAAAATGTGAAAAAGTCCAAGCTTTTTATAGGCACTGTGTTTTTATCAACGTTATTTTTGCTTAACATTTTTTGAATTTTCTGATTTTGAATGTTTAAAATGTTTACAATTGTATACATTATATGTTATGTTGTACACTACTCCATCATGAATCCAGTATCATTCACCTAAATCCCAAACCTGGTCACTGTCTGAGTTTGTTCATGTGTCTAAATGTTTTTTTATTTTTTTTATTTTCCAGATACTACAGTTTTCCTTCAGTGCTTGATAATCTGAGTGCTGTATTAATAGGTGATGTAACTGGCAATGTTAAACCGGCAAGTGCCAATATGAGTGTGTGCATTAGCAAGCCTTGTGTTGGACTGGCAGGCTTGTGCCATGTACCTCATGCTGCCAAGAAATGCTCTGGGACCCAGCAACACTGAAGTGGTTCAAGCACGTCTTAGAATGTTCTGATACAAATTTCTACATCTAAATAATTAAATACTATATTAATCACTGTGGCTGGCAAAGTGGATAGGACTGGGGGCCTGGTCACATTTGAGTCGTGTGACGTTTGTAAATTGTCAACAAATATTTTTCTGTTTCTCACACATCTCAAAGACATGCTTATTTACATTAATTGGCACATTGGCGCAGTGGTAGCGCTGCTGCCTCGCAGTTAGGAGACCCGGGTTCGCTTCCTGGGACCTCCCTGTGTGGAGTTTGCATGTTCTCCCCGTGTCTGCGTGGGTTTCCTCCGGGCATTACGGTTTCCTCCCACAGTCTAAAGACATGCAGGTTAGGTGGATTGGCGATTCTAAATTGGCCCTAGTGTGTGCTTGGTGTGTGGGTGTGTTTGTGTGTGTCCTGCGGTGGGTTGGCACCCTGCCTGGGATTAGTTCCTGCCTTGTGCCCTGTGTTGGCTGGGATTGGCTCCAGCAGACCCCCATGACCCTGTGTTCGGATTCAGCGGGTTGGAGGATGGATGGATGGATGGCAACATGAAACTGCTTGTATGAGTAAGTGTGGGAGTGTGTGTTAGAGTACCCTGAAATGGACTGGCACCCTATCCAGGGTTAGCTTCTTCCTGGTTCTCAATGCAGATTAACAGGCCCCACGTAACTGTCATGCTGACTCTGCACTAAACAGGAACAAAAATAGGTTGTTAAAGCTATCTCCATGTTTATTAGACGATAACCTATAAAGAAAATCTTTATATCTTTTTATCTTTTCATAATGCAATAAATGCTCCAGTAAATGCTTGGTGCGAAAACCCTTCGTACAGCCAACAGGGATTATATTTTCTGTTTAGCTTGTAGAAATACACTTCTAGTTTCCATAAACACTTACATAGACAAGTTTAGAGTAGCATAATATGGTTTGGCAAATCAATATATCAAATTGTATTAGAACTGAATATACAAAATGTAACACTTACTTAATTTTTGAGTAGTGTGTTTCACCCACACTGCTTTAATCTGTCCCTTCATTTTTTTTCTCTGTTTAGTTTAGTTTTGGGTTTAGAAGGCTAAAGTCTATCACAAGAAGCATTTCACACAAACCTAGACAACATCCCAATCAATTCTAAAAACGTTCAGTCACACTTGGAACATTCACAATTCTCAATTAAACTTCACGTGTTTGTGATGGAGAAAGAAAACTGCAGTGGCAACAGAAAAACACACATCATGCCACCTCAGACTCCTTTAAGTTAAGCAGAATTACAGTTATTACTTTCCATTTTTGTTAATTAATTGACTATAACTTAAACATAACTCTTGATGTTTTCACTTTTGTGATTATAATTTTAAAAAGAAACTTAGGACAGAAACATACATACGTTCAATGAAAAATTTTACTTGTATGTTTAACACAAATTTCGGTAAACAAACATTAAAACAGCAGAACAATTCATTCTTATTAACCAGATGGTAACTTAAGAACTTGTATGCATTCCTTGAAACAAGCAAAACAAGTTAAAAAGCATCTCCATTAGTAACATATCACGTTTTTTACTTGAGAGAGATTTTATTAAGAAATCAGATCCAAACTTTATAAATATACATTGCTGTATAAACTTACAACTTCTAAGCACTTTAAATCCCCACAGACTAAAAGTGTTAATCCTCATCCTCAGAATGTGATCCAAATGGGAATTTAACATGGCTTTCCTTAACCTTGACATCGCAGGAAAAATAATACTACAATACTGTAAAACTCTCATACAAACAAAAAATGGGTATATGGTGTAGAAAATTGATTGTAGGAGCCAGACAGTCATGGGTAGACTTGGACTGTTTATTTTATTTATGTTGTTTTCTTTCAGATGATTAGGATTACATATCACTTACAGAATTATTTATATCTTATTTTGACATCTTCCTGAATAAAAGTGTTAAGAGTTTCTGTGTACTGTGTATAAAAGGAAAGATTGCAAGCTGCAATGCGGTTCTCTAGTTTCTATTTAAAGTCTTGTGTACAGTGTTTGGCACATTTACAGTAGGTGGTGAACTTTAAGGCTTCTGTGTCAAGTAGAGTGATTTGCTCCACAAATGGACTAGGTTGTTTGCTGGTAAATGTGCAATGGAAATATAGTTCTGCTTAGAGAAACACCTTAAAGCTGCAACGATGACAAAATGATAACAACAAAAAACAATGACAAAAGTTAATAATTCTATACTTAACTTGAATTAAATAATCATTCAGCATACAATCCATATCAGGCTTTGCCAGGCAGACCCTATTGGGGTTTGCCAAAATGAATTCAGCTGCAGCTATCAGGGCTCTTTTTCTCTTTCTCTGTTATCTAAGGCACTCTCAGTGCTCCAGGCATTACCTTTTCTAAGTGCTCTTCTACCGCACAGAAGTTTGTACGGTGGAATTTTACAGAAAGGTGCAATTCAAAAGTCACAGATCAGTGGCTGTGGTGTTCCTGGGATCCATTGGTTGTGCCAGGATATTTGAATGCTTTTTATAACTTAATGATAATATTGTTTTGGTGAAATGAAATAATCATTATTAAACCAGCAAGTTAAGTTACACATTCACTTGGTTATTTTAGCTCTATGAGCCAATCCAGGATATAAAACTTTTGCAGTAACCTGGCAGCAGAGAGCTAACACTGCTCCATGTATAAATGTTTTTTTCTTTCTACAAAATCAAATCTACATACTTTCCATTGAATTGTTTCAGCAGCAAACCTTCATTCTTTTCTTGATTTTACATTCACATGAATGGTAAATGGAGATTGCAGCATGAAATGAAGCAGGTACCCAAGGTCTAGTGTTAATGGAGGCTTCTGGATTTTGTAGTTACAACTAAAAATGTATTGTTTTCATTCCAACAGAAGCACAAGATACAAGATCATTATTAAACTGAAGATTTCCCCATTTACATTCAAAAACTTTTAAATAAAGTGTTTTATTAGAATTCTAGAATAACTCAATTTCTTAAAATGTACTGTAAAATAAAATGGAATCACTACTATTCTGAGATTATAGAAACAATGCATTCAGTATATCAATCATCCAATGATGGCTTTGACCCATACAGTAACAAGGAAAAATATATACACAGGGATACAAACATCCAGTCTACTCTTTTGTATTAAGCAATTTAAGGAGATAGTGGAATATGCTGAGGTTTCTGGTTCAGACTATCGTTCACTCTCTCTCACTTGTGAGAAGGACAGAAAGAAACCCATTTTCAAGAAGGGAGTGTCATGGCTATTCAGATCTCCACTTCCACTTATACAGGTCTGATGCCATTTTTGCTGCTCCAAGGGTTAACCAGAGTAGCATGTACTTATTTTGGAGTCCCAAAATCATAACTTCTGCCTAACAAACCAGGTCAGAAACACAGGTGTCTTTCTTTCTTAGCAGCATTTAATTTATCCAAATAAACACAATCATACAGGGAGTAAAACAAAACCACAAAACAATAAAACAGCAAATGCCTGTAATGCATGCTGTGGTCTGTTCCTAATTAAGGAGGTACCTAGATGGCTTACCCTTTTGCTCTCTATTCTTTCACTTCCAAAATCTGATCATTCTTTTTCTCATTTTCTTTTCGTTCTTCCTTCTACTCTATTAAATATGTGAACTTTTTTACCCATCCAGAGTTCTGTTGTCACACCTCCCCACCCAAACACTGTAGGTGGGCAGCTACCTGGCATTTAGTTTTGGGCTTCTCACCTGAATTCAAACACAACTTTGTAAACTAAAAAGCTAATCAGGTCACAACATCCTCTAGTAGCTTTTAGTATTCCTGCATCCCTTGACTTTGATATTCTGTTAAAAAGTATGGCCAACCTGTGTTGCCAGTACTTGACAGGGGGTCCAGGTAGCTTCTTTCTGCTAGCTCTGTGTCTGCAGAACATGAGCTGACCTCCATAATAGCCCATAATGTGCACCGGATCAATGACCACTATACCAGATCTTGGAATAAGTTTTCACACTCCTTCCCGTGGCTGTAGCCTTATCAGGCCACTTTCTGAGGATTTCCCAGTTATTGGTGTGAAGTGTCTGGAGCACTTCACCACTCCTGGTTTTTTTTCCTATTCATATTTCCCATACCAATGTGCGTCGTTCAGCAAAAATATTTACACAATAAATACTTTAAGTTGTAAGTCAGTTACAAAAATAATTAATTGCATATATAATCATAGTGTTAGCTCAGACTAAATAAATCTTTATTTTAAATTAGTAAGTAGAAGCTGGAATGCCAGTGTTAGGGATACTTCAAGCCCAGTGTAATTCTGACCACCTGTTTACATTGCACTTTGGTTTTTAAATGATCATCTCTTTTTATAAGGTCAGTGGAGGAATATGGTGTTATTTGTGGAATGTGCATCATGGCGCAAAAAGCAATGTCACAGTAAGAATAGCCTGTAGTGTGGCTATCAGCATGCTGACTGATAACTAAAAGAATTTAATTTCTCCCTTAATAATAACTGACTTTCCTGTACATATGTTACATTTTTTTAGAAATGTTAAAGATATACAGTAGGTCAGTTTTAACTAATTTATTATTTTACATTGTTAACTTGTTTATTATTTGTAGCCTTCATTCCCATTTAATTAGAATACTTTGTATTACTTGTGATTTTATTTTAACTAAAGAGCTGAAGTGAAAGTAAGATGTGGGCTGGAGGTGGGGTTAGGGTTAGGGGGTCTAAAGTTGGTTTCTCTCTCTAATATATTTGGTACCATTTATTTAACAAATTTATAAAATAAATACTCAAGGAGAATGTTATTAATGGTAAAGCTGGTTATTGCTTTGTGACCACTGAGGATGGGATAAGCTCTGAATCCTCATAACCCTATAATTAGATTATAAAGTCACTTTGGTAAATGTATGTACAGAGGAATGAATATACAGGTTATCCTTTGTTTTGGCAAAATTCATCAGTCTTACGTAGACAAAGTTACATGTCATACAAATATTTGAGTGAATTATATAAATGTGCAAAAATATTAGACAAAACTCATCTGTCTCTTTAGAGATATGTCTTATTTAGTGAATTTCAAGCAATGCGTGCAAGTATATTATAAGCCAACATGAAAGAATTCTAAACCTGCTGCCATTATCTCTTTCTCTGCCTGTTCCTTTCGTGCCCAGTTTGAAAAAAATATGGCTTATCCTGGAAATAAGAACAGAGCAGGAAATGAAGGGCACATGAATAGTAAAAATCAATAATAAGGAGAAGGTTAAAATAGAACAGTCAAAGATGACCGAACCAAAATGTTTTCCAAAAATCACATAACCAGCAATGGGCATAATCACCATATACAAAATGGACAGGGACATACAAAACTAAAATATTGAGGAAGGATATCCCAGAATGACTGATGACCGATAACAATTTAAAATGGCAGTATGCAATAATTAAAAAAAACAACAACAAAAAAAAACAAAGAATTAGCGCATCCATAACAGTTCTGGTTTGCATCTCCTAGCCATGACCAGATACTGAAGTGAACACGTTAGTGTTGCCTGAAACACTTTACCTTTTTTCTCTTTTCTTCCAAATGTATAGTGGCACTAAAATGGGGTTTTTCCCCATGATGCTCTAACACAATGGGGTTTGTTTGTCATAAAATCAATCATGAAAACTAAGGTACTTGGTGTGAAAAATGAAGTTTAAAGTCATTGATCAGGAAAATACATAAAAGTTATATAAAAGAACTGCAGTATCAAAAAAGATTATGTAAAGCATGGACACATACAATGGGTGGCACGGTGGCGCAGTGGTAGCGCTGCTGCCTCGCAGTAAGGAGACCTGGGTTTGCTTCCCGGGTCCTCCCTGCATGGAGTTTGCATGTTCTCCCCGTGTCTGCGTGGGTTTCCTCCGGGTGCTCCGGTTTCCTCCCACAGTCCAAAGACGTGCAGGTTAGGTGGATGGGCGATTCTAAATTGTCCCTAGTGTGTGTGTATGTGTGTGCCCTGCGATGGGCTGGCACCCTGCCTGGGGTTTGTTTCTGCCTTGCGCCCTGTGCTGGCTGGGATTGGCTCCAGCAGACCCCTGTGACCCTGTGTTAGGATATAGTGGGTTGGATAATGACTGACTGACTGGACACATACAATTTATAATATACAGTACAAAGAAAAATGTGTATGATTCCAGCCAAACATTTCAAGGATGAGGATGTTCTTCTAAATTAAGTCTTTATAGGATGATGAATCTAATAAGGAATACCACCATGAAATTAACTTTAACAGGGCATACAAAGATCTTTATCTGGGATAATGCATTTGACAGAACCGAAAGAAAGAAACAATTGAAGACTAGCAAACAGAAGTTACTACAAAAATACAATAAGAGATCTGTGGTTACCTACAGAAAGTGCCCCTTTTTTAAATGCCAAGAGCACATCGACCAATTCACACCATCATCACTCTAAAGCAATGTGGTATGAAGCTAAGCAGTAGTGACAACAGATGAAAATGACTTTGGGCATAAACAAATGATATAAAAAGTGGTAAGTAAAGAATGTAGGGGTTAATCAGAAACCTAAGATGAAAAAAGGGCCACATATTCTGATCACATGAAATTCTTAACAACACAATGAAACGGCAACGTTTTTTGCACTAGATGGGTTAAAAATAGTGGCATAGTTTTTAGCACTGCAATATTTAGACATAAAGGACCTGGATTCAGTGCTTGACCTGTCCAATATTTAAGTGGAGTTTGCACATCTTATCTGTGTGATGGGTGTTTTCTGTTAAATCCAGTTTCTTTACAAATCCTATAGATGAGACACTGTGAGGCCAATTAGTAACTTTAAATTGCCTTGTAAATAAGTGTGGATGTTTGTAGTTCTGTTTAGGGTTGATTCTTTCCTTTGACAGTGATGCGCTTTAACTTTAGAATTAAGATAGTAACAAAGTGTACAAGGAACTCATACTTGTCAAATATTTATTTATAATTTATATGCTTTTACCTAGTTTTTAATAAGTATGGATAAGCCTACACTACAAAGTAAATGGTGAAAAATAGTGTTCAACACACCAACAAATGCCTAGACCATTTAGTCAAATAGCTTCACTTTGGAATGACTGGAGGTGTCTTAAATGAGATATGAGATGTCTTCAGCAGTCCGTACTTCAGCTTGATCTTGTGCATCTTTAATTAATGCATAGTAAGTCCAAACAAGGCCCTTGCAATGACAATGAAAAGTTAATTCACTAAATCTTAATATGCCACATTGCAAAAACATATGAACTGCTACTTTATTGGTGCTGTGTAAGTCTTATTAAAATCAAATACAATCCTTGTTAAAATGATTGTACATAGCATTAAGTAAAAAACGTGCGCTAGAGGAAGACCCTGTTCTAAACTGTTATCTTTCATGAACTTTTTTTTTTACTAAAAGGTTGCAAGAAGCAGAAGAACTGGGTACAAAACAAGAACTAGCCCAGAATGGGGCAGCAGTTTATGGCATGGCACACTAATGCTGATGAGCATACCAGCTTACACAGGGCCTTGTTGTCAATCGGCATAACCTGCCTGTTTTAACACTTGGAGAAAGCTCCATGCAGATAGAAACCAAGATGGGGTTTAAACCCAGGAGAAAAATTTACAATATGGTCTGGATAACTTAGTTAAGAATAGTAGTGTCAGAGTCTGGTATTCTCCCTGCACAAGGCCTGAGCACATGGCTAGATGTAACATGGAACATGAAACTAGTTTATTTCATTCAAACACACTCACTCATTCGTGCTGGTCTTATCTAATATTATATGGTGGTCGTTGCTGGGATCCATGAAGAAATCATTGTAATCTGAAAAGCTAACACTGAGAAGAGAATAATTAGAATAAACTGCGTCCAGACACTGCCCAGGCCAAAAATCAAAACTCCGATCCCTGGAGGTATGAGGCAGTAGAGCTAACCACTATAACACTTCTATAAATATTTCAATGTATTACTAAATTTTTTATATGTAAATTCAACTCTTAAAAAAATATAAAGATTACTTTAAAAATTCCCCTTTTGATAATCACAATAGCTGTTGCAATTGCTATCTACTGTTCCAATCATATATATGTACAGTTTTTAAATTAGAAATTAGGTTCTCAAAGAATTAGAACATTAACAATTCTATTAATAAAGCTTCCATTAGCTTGTCTTTAAAATATTTTATTTTGCCTTTACATCTTCAGACCAGGACACCACTGCTCATGAGAAGTTACCTGATTCTCTAAATGTATCACATGTAGTTTATTTGTCCTCTGTAATGTGGCATTTCCTGGTGAGGGAGGATGTTAAACCGATGATTTCTCAGTAGGAGGGGGACAGATGCCCTCCTCACACAGCTAGAATTCCTTTGTGTGTATTGGTTACATTTCTGATCACCGAGCTCATGTCAACATTGTTTCAGAGTGAAGAGCAGCAGATTGAGTATGGCATTAAAAGCAATACTAAACAAAGCAACATCACAACAAAACACGGAAGCTGTGGCATTGTGTGATATTGTGCACACGCTGAGGAGTTCTGCTACTATAGTGGGTAAGAGAAGCTTCTTTCTGTTCAGGGAAACTGGTGAACACTGTTATTTCATGTAACATGTCATTTCGAAGACTGTCATTTCATGTAACAAGCTTCAAGGCCTTGTAGCATTCTTAGAAAGTGGGAAAGTCTTCGGCCCAGGAAGAATATTCAACAAAAATGAATAATAAAGAAAATGTAATAACATCAGCTGTGCTCAAGGAAGCTAAAAAAGAAAGTATCTTTTATAAAAAAAAAATGTCAAGATTAAACATTAGTTGTTAAAGGAAGGAAAATACTATCATACTTTCAAAATATTTTTAAAGTAATATTTCTGGCCATAGCACTCCCTGAGGTTTTACTATCGTCCAATATTGGTTACAGTTGAATAGGGCTTATTTATTTACTGTTCTGTAAAAATTTTGTTTTTACTCCCAATTTTTGTGCATAGATTAACGGCTATATTAAAGTGTAATTAGGAGTGTTTTAATAAAATCAGAGAAAAATCAGCGGGAAAAACAGAAAATCAGGTAAGGGTAAAAATACAAAGAAAACTGCAAGCAATAAGACACGAAAGTTGAAAACAAAACTCAAAATTCGTAGTAAAAAATCAAAGCCACAAACTTTACACTTATTTATCTCCTGTTCCCTAACTACTGTCTCAAACAAATTGTGTTTTATTAGGCCAATCCGAAGTTTAGATTCTAGTCAGATTGGTGGGTAGGAAGAATCTAGTCGGCCCAGGAGCTTAGTAAGTCACAATGAGGACTTTATTTTTTCTTGAGTTTCACCCTTCTTTACATATTTGACTAGCTGTATCCCGCAGCTCCGCCCACGTAGTAGTGAAACAGGACAAACTTTAAAAATCAATAAACAAACAGGTATTGCTAGCTAAGCGGAGGAAAGTTCCACTCCAAAACGTGGCCAGAGGTAGACCGATTCAAATGGTACGTGAGTGAGGAGGGCTCTGTCCGGCTCCCCACACCTGATGTCACACTTTCCCCTCCACTTGGCCTCTGTCTTGGATTAACACGAATAAATCATTCCTGCAAGTGAATAATGATACTTAACGTGATGAGAGAAGTCGCAAAATCAACTGTAATGTTCAAGCAAATTATAGAAAAAAATCCAATCTAAATCCTTTAAGTAGTTCTCTCGTGAAAAGTGGACAGACA
>JANRMT010062835.1:49138418-49179381 GCA_026402145.1 Polypterus bichir lapradei | reverse complement strand
TCCCTCAAGGCGTCCCGGCCGGGTCATGGCCCCTGGCATCCCTGACACTGCCCCACAGCCAGCGAAGACCACTCGGGGTAAAGAGCGGCCTGTCCCGCGAGGGCAGCACAGCCCCGAAGCGGGTCCAACTCGAGGATAGCCGGGGTCCGGCCCCGCACTCCTAGCAGGGACAGGGGCGGAGACACGGCCTGAGCACCACCACTTGGTGCTCCCCTGCGCCTCGCACAGGTTGTGCTCCCCCCTCCTACCGGCACCCCGGGGCCTCCTTGTTCGGCACCCCCTCCGAGGCCTCCGCGCCCCTTTGGTCAAAGCCACTCGCACCCTTGCAGCCTCCTCCAGCCGTGGCGGCATTCGCACACCAGCAGAGAGATCCTTCCGCAGACGGTCCGACATCGGAGGGCAGGTCCCCAACGAAGGGGGTCCTACTGCTCGCCCGGGGTCCGTCCCTACAAAAGAGAACAACACAGGGGCAGAACCGCTGCCAAGGCACCCTTCCTGTGCCACGCACTGGCAGCGTTCCCCCCTCCAACCGGCACCCCGGCACTTGCCTGTTCGGCACCCTCTCCGCGGCTTCCGTGCCCCTCTTGATGGTGGAACCGCCGGCACTGCCTGCGCTCTCTCCGCCGGCCTCAGGGATTCCCTCTGTCGCCGCAGAGGGCCGCCAGCACCCGGACGCGTGCACCCAGCACCGCGTCCCAACATATCGGAGGAATCGGCACCCAGCCTGTTATTCCTCCCTTCACTCTGGGACGCCATGACGGTTTGAGACTCCTTATGGAAAAGAAGGCGCCTCTTTCCCGTCTGCGTCCCTACAGTGCGGCGTGAGACCGCAGCCGACTCGGGGCGGAGGGCGCTAGGACCCGGGGCACTTAGCAGCCCGTGTCCATTAAGCGTCCTCTCGGACTCCCCCCTCGCCGCGCATACAGCCCGCGGCGCCGCACCTCCTGTCGGAGGGCTGCTTACTTGAAGCTGATCCTTAGCATCACAGCCATGTTCAGCAGACCCTCCTGCATGCTGTACGGAGTCGGTTGTACTCACCGCCTCCGCCGTACCCCTCCGGCTGGAGATTCCAGCGTCGCGCCGTCCCATTGTTGCTAACGTCTTCAGCGCCGCGAACGCCTTCCTCTCCAGTACCAGCACTTCAGCCCGGATGGCACATAGCATCTGTAACACACGCTGCTCCGTGGGCTGAAGGGAGATCTCCAGCTCCGCCAGAGCAGCCGGCAAAGACAGGAAGTTAACCGACGCGGAGCCTACCTGTCTGTCAGCCTCCGACGTCGGCCACTTCCTGTGGGCCTTCTCCTCCGGCCCAATCGGGTCTCCCCCCTGCCCGTGATGGACGTTCCTTGGACCCGCCTCTCTACGGTCATTGGCGGGCACATAAGACACACCGTCCAATCGCGTGCCTGTCAGGGGGAGGGACTTCTGGTCCGCGGCCATCTTGCGTCCCCTTTTGCGGCGGCGACGTGGTTGCCGGCAGCTGTGTTGTTGCCAGCTCCTATCGAGCTGCAGCGTCTCCTCCTCCGCAGCCCCCGTGGCTGCCGCCGTGCTGCCGGAGCCCCGCAGACCAGCATGCGCCTGCCACTGACGTGGGTCCGGGAAGTCCCTGCCTGTAAAAGAAAATACACGCCCGGCCCCCACGGGCCGGCTGCCACAAGGCAGGGAACTCACCTCCCCGGACTCGTCAAACCGAGAACCACTCCTCGGCGTGGCTTTTCTCGACGCCATGCCGTCCCGGGCGCCTCCAGCAACGGTGCGATCTTCAGAGCCCGCTGCACTCCTGGTGGACACGCCGCCCACCCGCATCAGGGAAACATGGCCTTCCTGCGGACCCCTGGCGGTCCGTGGGGTTCCTTTACCCCGCGGGGCTGTGTGCACGCAGCACCCGCGGAACGTGGGTGGGGTCCCCTGCTGCACCGGGTGGTCCACAACAGTATTTTTATGAACAGGTCCCCGCCTTGAACCAGGCGGAGCATCCTGCCGACTACGCCAGATGTGAACCCGGCCCGGACACAGACAGGCGGACATGTTGGTTTGTCACCACCACACGTTTATTTACAATATTTACAAGAATTTTAAATGGTCACAAAGACCTCAGCAATGGTCACTCAGACCCAGTCACGTGCACGAAATACCCCAATCAAAAGTCCTGGCCACGCAATGCCTTGTCTTCGGGCCGCCTCCACACTCCTCTCGTGCCTCGTCCTTCTTCCACCCGACTCCAGCCCTGAATGAATGGAGACGGCCCCTTTTATAGGGTTCCCGGATGAGCACCAGGTGTTCCCGGCAATCCTCCTCTGGCCACGCCCCAGCGTGGCGGAAGTGCCGGCTGTCCTCCCGGCTGCTCTCCGGGCGCCGTCATAAATCTTCCCCCCAGCACTTCCTGGTGTGGCGGAAGTGCTGGGGTAACAAGTCCCCAAGGCATTGGGGCGCCTCCTGGCGGTGACCACGGGCCCCTACAGGGTGGAGCTTCCATGCCCTGTACCCGTGGCCCCCAAAGCAACCCGGAAGGCAACCCCCACGTGATCCAGGGTGGGCCCAGACCCACATCCGGTCCCTCAAGGCGTCCCGGCCGGGTCATGGCCCCTGGCATCCCTGACAACATATACATACATATCTACATATATACACACACAGCTATTTCGTATCAGTGCAATACGCTGCTTGTTAAAACGGATAACTCCCGCTCTTACGTGCAAGTCTGCGTGGATATTATGAACTATCGTATTTGTTCAAGTTCTATTTAAATTTTAAATAGAAGGAATTTTTATTTAGTCGACAGAAATATCTTTGGTAGGAATGGTAAAAACAGACAGGAATATTATTCCTGAATAAATCAACTCAAACCTTAAACAACTTATAATATTTTGCTCTCCATAAAAATATATCCTGTCTAAATTATACAAGTTAGAAATAAAGTAAACGTTAAAAGAACAAACATTCAAATTTCTTTACTCTTATGTAATTTTATATAAAAAATAAACTTAGATTTTAAATATCCCAAAAGATTTTGCTCTCCATAAAAATATATCCTGTCAAAATTATACAAATTCAAATATGAACATGCTGCATAACAAAACCTGGAAATATAAATAAAATGTGTTCTTTTCAGCAATAACAAATCAAATCATTCAGTTGTCTTTGCTCATATGTCATTTTAGAGCTGGACGCCTGGCATCTTTTTTTGGCAACAAGTTCGTTTATGTTTGGTGTGAGGTTCTGTGTTGTGGAGATTCTCAGGATGGACTGCAGGTGCTCATCAGTGAGGCGACTCCTGTGTGCTGTTTTGTTAGTCTTTATCACTGAGAAGAGCTTCTCACACAGATATGTGCTACCAAACATGCACAAGGTTCGAGCCGCATGTAGACGGATTTTTTTTGTTCTTCAAAGTCACCAAAGCGCCGTGCAAACTCAGTGCGCTCAGTTTATCAGCAAAGTGCGTATTTGGGAACACCGTAGTGACGACTTGGTTCAACATTACTTGGCAACAGGGAAAGTGGGGCAAGTTGCACTGGTGCATTTGTGTCTCCCATAAAAGCAGCTTCACTTGAAATCACTTTGTGATTGTGCACGGGTAAAAACGTCCGCTGAAGTGTCAGATTCTTATTTAATTGTTCTGCTTTCTGTATCTTCTGCATTGCATTCAGGTCTTTCAGGTTATCTTGATGTTTTGTCTCATTGTGCCGTCTTAGATTAAATTCTGTAATTACAGCCACATTAGCTCCACAAATGAGACACACGGGTTTACCGGCAATGTCAGTAAACATATACTCAGCCTCCCATCGGTTTTTAAAGGCTCTATGTCCAGAATCACCTTTTCTCTTCGGCATCGTGTGGGCTAGCTTCACAATAACTTGCAGCATCATAAGCTAGACTTGATTAACGCGGTAAGTGTTCGGCAAGGCAGCTGAAGCGCTGCATTATGGGATCTGTAGTTTATTGTGTTACCAGCGCTTCATATACCCAGGCCATTAATAACAATAATACAGTATATAAAATGATCTCGCGGGCCGGATATAATTACACGCCGGGCCGGATGGACTAAATAGAACTTGAAAAGATATATTTTTTCGTACATCGAGCCCGCGTGCTATTGTGGTTTTGCCTGCATGCCTCAATAAGTCACCCTCCCCTCGCTCTTACTTTTTTACCGTTCATCTAATGAATACACTGAGTATGGCTTTACCAAAACAATCATTGATTGCGAATAAAGTATTCATTATTCGAGTATGTAGATCGGGGTATATATATACATATATATATACCCGCGTATCGCAGCGGAGACGTAGTGTGTTAAAGAAGCTATGAAAAAGATTCGTTTCTTACTGCATCAATAAACAGCTCGTCTTCTTCTTTATCTGAGACCTGACACACTGCATGTACGGGTTTTTTTTTTAACACTGTCTTCCTTTAGCGGGACATTCACTTTTTCCACCGTGTGCTTTGTTTCTGCAGTAGCTGCAGTTATGAATAATATGCTTGTATGTATCAGACGCTTCATATTTTTTTGCTGCCTTTTCAATTGTGTAATTCGGTTTTTGTTCAGCGCTCTTTGGAACTGTTGCTTTTTGTCTGTGCACTGCGTCAGTTCACGTGAGCCGCTCGGTGTACATGCATCGAAGTTTCCCAGCTGTGCTGGTGCCATGTCATGCTATGTCCATGGCTGTATCTAATGTTAACTAAGTCCCGGCAGTTAAAACTTTCTCTCGCAGTTTCGCTGAGTTTGTGCCAAACACCACCCTGACCATCTCATCTTCCTCTGCATAAGCACAGTCCTTCACCCGTGAATATTTACCCGTGGCAGTGTTTCTATTGGATTGCCGCTGACGGACGGCCTTATATGGGCAGGCACTAAATTACAAACGCTAGCGGCAGCCTGTCTATGAACTTAATTTAAAGTTTAGGTTTACATCGTGCTTTGTTTCCGAAGTAGCAGAACTCATGAATATGGTTGTATATGTCACTCGCTTGCTTCTTATTGTTTCGCTGCCTTCTCAATTATATAATGCATGTTTTCTTCAGCGCTTTTTGGGCCTCTTCCTGGTTTTCTACCTACTGCGTGATTACGTGGGAGGCGTGATGATGTCACACGAAACTCCGCCCCCACTGGTTTCACGCTCATCTCCATTACAGTAAATGGAGAAAAACAGCTTCCAGTTATGACCATTACGCGTAGAATTTCGAAATGAAACCTGCCCAACTTTTGTAAGGAAGCTGTAAGGAATAAGCCTGCCAAATTTCAGCCTTCTACCTACACGGGAAGTTGGAGAATTAGTGATGAGTCAGTCAGTCAGTCAGTCAGTCAGTGAGTCAGTGAGTGAGGGCTTTGCCGTTTATTAGTATAGAAGATAAGGATATGCTACAATGAAATTACTCTTCATCGGAGTTACTGGACTGGTTTGGTGCCTTACTGGGTATGGGAAATGACGAGGATCACTCTGGGTATTGGCTCAAAACCTACTTTTTTTATATTTTATCAGCTTTTTCCTTGGCTTTTAAAAACAAAGGACATACTGTTTTTGGAGTTTGAGAGGTTAAGGAATTAAATGGTCACATCAATTTTTTTGATTTAAAATATTTTTTGAAGACTTTATTTTTGAAATATGCCATTACTTGATATTTGTAATTTGGAGTTGCCAGTCTGTTGCTAGACAGGAACATTAGGAGTGTGTGTCACGTGATGCTTTCACCGCAATGGTGTAAATATCAGTGTCATAGACTTCCTAACTCTCCAAGTTTGCGGATCAATCATAACAAATACAATTGTGTTATTATTATTGTTAAAATATCTTTGGTTATGAATTCTTTTCTGTTCTTTGACTTTGATTTACGACTTACATTTTCACATAGGCTACATGAAATATTCTGGTTATTGACTCTCGTTACGCTTCTCGTCTTATGATTTAGTGTCACATCCTTGTCTTTATTTAATTCCTGCTCTTCCGGTTACATCACAATCCTGTTCCATCTTCTTATTGTATCTTCCTTTAAACTGTTGTCTCCCTGTGGCGTCAGTACGAAGTCTAAGGAAGTGAAGTCAAAGGAAGAGCATGCAAACTCCTCACAGAAACTGTCCATGCTTGGATTTGAACCTGGGACTTACATATTACAGAAATATGTCATGATGACAAAACTGTTTACATGAATATCCTGCCCCACCTTTGTGCACATTTGGAAGGTAATAAAAATCAAAAAGAGTACCTGCAGTGGTTATTCTGAGTACCTCCGGTATATCAATTACATGTTTTTCCAGATGAATTTCTTTAAGTCCTAAATGTTAGGTACCATGCAAAATCTGAAATTCATCTATACTGTTCTAGTGTTATACCAATGACATCTCCTGTTCTTTATGACAGTTTTTCCAATAAGCCCCTTAACGCTCCCCCTCAACAGATTTAACAAAAAGCATCTCTTTTTGGCAACTTGTAGACATTTATGAAGCATGCCAGGTGATGTGATCTGCTGAACCTCTCTTGTTCTTGGATACACTATCCTAGAAAGCTTTGAATAAATCAATGCAAAGGATTTCTCTTTTCTTCCTTTTTTTGAAATTGCACATGTGCACAATATATCACGTAAATCTGTATCACCTTATCCCTTTGTTTACCATCTACTTGGATGACCATGTGGAATCCTCATCTTCTCCCATCCTTGTCTATAGTGTTTCCAAAAGTCTTTTACAAGCAAAGAGTAACAGAGTTTAATGCTTTACAGCAGCTGAGCTGGTAGCACATATGATATCTTAAATGTAACAATCAAAGAAGCATGAAAGATTTTGGTATTTCCGCTGTCTTACAGATGTGCAGAGCACCCTGTTCAAAGGCTATAATGGCTGTTTAAGACAAAGAATGAAAATAGCATTTTATTGCCATCTGTCAAGATGAGTGTTCTCATTTAATGACAAAATATACACAGATGAATGTTCAAAGCTACCAGTGCCACAAATCATTTATTTTAAATTAATTAATTTATTAACATGCAAGCTATTTTTAGACACAGTATATAATTTCAACAAAATGAACACATTTGTTCAGATCTTTTTCCTCATATGTGATAGCAAAGTCCACTAATTAGTTAATAATCAGTTACATGTAGGACTAACACTCGCTTTTCTTAAGCTAAATAAGAAGTGGCCATTTTTCATAGAAATACTGTATGCACTCATTGTAAAGTGTACTGTCTGTTCAGTTGAGAATTTTATTAACCCTGTGGTTCAAATAAAATATTAACAAACTGGCTCCTTATTGTACATACAGTATTGTCACTGGAATCTAAAAATAGTCATAAGACGTTTAAAATATGCAGATCCAGATATCATCCTGAAGTTCAGTTCTGTATTTTACTAAAACAGCATCTCCAATGAGGGATTATAAATAACAAAAATAAGAAAATATTTTGATATAAACAGTATTTCACATTAATATAGCTCATCAGTTTCTATACAGCTAGTGTTTCCAAAACATTAGAAAGTTGGGATTCGAGGGTCTCTACTGCCTCGCAGCTGGTTAACCCATTTTGTACATTTTCAGTTACTCTGTGTGAGGAAATATTTAATTTATTTCTGTGAAATAAACTCACTTGACTTTTACTCTCCATGCTGAGATATACCTAAAACCCAGTATCCTATGTTGCCTGCGTTATGACTCCAAACCTTTTGATTTGAAATATCTTCTATCTCTAACTCTAGCTGTGTAATGTTTCCCTTCTTAAGAGCATAAGGACATTGTTTTGTTTCTCATTATTGTTTGGCTGCAGGTTAAGGGAAAAAAGTAAAAAACAGTTAGAGGTTCTGAATCCAAACAGAGAATTCAAATAAAATGAAGGCAAAAAGGAGTACAGGTATGTTTCATTAGCAACACTAGCTGGTTACTAATTAAGAAAGTGACAGCAAACCAGGATCTGGGTTTGATGGCCACAATTTAGTTCATTAGTTTGTTACCAATAGGTAACCAGCCCAATGACTTCATCTAGATACTTTTTAAAAATCTGGTAATTTGTTTTAGATTCCCATGACTCTTTATCTGTAGAAGCACTTCCTGGCTTCAGTATTAAATGCAGTTCCCCTTAATCTCCGTTGGTGATCTTAAGTATGTCTTTCAGGCAAGTAGTGAGCCAATACTGATGGAACAAGATTATTCATGAATTTGAGAATTTTGAAGTACGTGATCTTCTCAAGACTTGAGGTTTAATTCCCATTGCCTGTCCCATAGCCTGCTTGTTAGTCCTAGGATGAACTTGGTTGTTCTTTTCTGCACAAGTTCTAGACCTGCAATGTCTTTTTGTGGAGTGGTGGCCAGAGCTACACACACTACTCCAGGTATTGTCTTGCTAGTAAATTATGCAGTCTGAATATAAGGTCCCTTCATTTGTGTTGAGAAGTATTACATGTTATGCAACATTTTGATTACTGCTACGCATTGCCCAGATGATGCAAATGTTGTGTTTAATGAAATCCTAAATCCTTTTCATAAGTTGCCTTATGCATGTCAGCAGTGGCCATCTAGCCATTTCATAATTAATGCTCCTTTTGCCTACATGTAGTACTGTGGACATTTCTTTTTTAAACTGCATTAACCAGTGTGATTGTTCTTGATTATTTAGTGTCCAAAAGCACCACCATTTTGTGCTATTTTCTTGTTGACAGTGGCAGTCCTTGCTACCCCATGACCAATAGAAGTCATCTTCTTATATAATACACCTCCGTGGCTGTCCGTTTGTTTGTCCAGGATTTTAAATCACCTGTAGCTTGCAAACTCTTTGAACTATTGACCTGAAATTTGGTATGCATATACTATGTGACGTCTACTATTGGCTTTCAGGGTGATGATTGACCTCCAAGGTTATTCCTCTTTTTATTTTTATTTTATTGTAGAATCAACTCTCGGCAACAGCCAGCAGGGCGGCCATGCAGCGCACGTGTATGGGCACCGTTGTCATCCCTGCCACCTTTGCCGTCACTTCCCCTACCTCTTCCCCTACCTCTTCAAGTCTTCAGTTTGCCTCAAGAATGATTTAAGTGCCAGCTTAAGTGAAATATTACAGAAAATGTACTATGAAAGAAGAGAAGAAGCGGGCCACTAGGGTGGAGAAAAGAAGAGCTGCTCAGGAAGCAGTAAGCACATCAACCTCTGGGTAAACGAATGCTAAACGTACAGAGAAAGAGGATGAAAACTATGAATGCTCAAGTCAAGTATATTCACTGCACATTATCATGCAGTACGCTGTTACTATACATCTATAAAAGAAGTCAACACACTTCAGCATTCATCCAAGTTTTTGAATAAATATCTTTTAAATAGCTATTTGCTCAGGTACGTAAAGGACTCCTTGATAATTATGACCTCCTGCACTTTTTTTCTAGACTTCTGCTCCTATGTTAAGCCTTAGATTTGGCACATCAGTTTTTCTGGTAAAACACTTTGGCATGTTTAAACACTTTGCTCACATTTTGCTCCTTTCTCCTCCTGGATGTCTTTCTCATGCTATTATTTTCTTAGACATTATCTCTTCACTGTGTCAGCACAACCAAGTGTTTGCTCAGTTTAAAGACTTGGTGTTTTTGAATTGTTTTTGCTGCCTCTCTCTCTGAAATGTTTGACATCAGTACATTTCACATGTTTACTAACCACATTTATATTAGAAACAAGATTATTCATATAAATGAGAATTTTGATGGCCCAAACACAGTTCCCTGAGAAGCTTTACTGATTACCTCCGCACATATAAAGCATTCTGCCAATGATCTTTTTTTTGTCTTGAGTAATCTGTATTTGCTTGTCAAATGTTATATGTACTTTTTACAGTACTGGGCTGCAGGAATATGAGGCCTGCTTCAACAGTTTGCAAGATCGGAACATAACTGCACTGAAAATAGCCTAATGCTAATTTATACTGACATGTCAACCTAAATGCATCTTGGTAAAAACACTCACAGCAAGGAAACCCATATGACTAAAAACAGAATACACACCCTTTAGACAGAAGGGAACAATCCTTCTGAGGTCTAAGCACTGTAATGTTGTGGCATACTTATTTCTTCTTGTGTTCATCTAAGTCAGTTTTATACATTGTATAGATGAATGAAATTTGTCATGGTGCGTCAACAGCTCAGTTCCCAGCCCCATCAAAATCTGCTTAGAGTCTACATGTTTTCCTTGTGTCCTAGTTGAAAGCTAATGTGTGAAAATGTGACTGTCAGGTCAGCTGCTATAGTAAACTGATCAACTATGGGTCTGCAGGGCTGCAATGCCCTGTGATGGACTAGACTGCAGGGTGGGCTTCTGTTTTGTGCCTCCAGTGTTTCCGTGTTAGACTCACAAACATTATACTGGGGATAGGGAGATTCGAAAATGGATGGAGAAATAGCACTAGTGTACTTATTTCAAACTTTATTATTATCCCATTATCTTATAATTTGAAGTTGAACACTTAAAGATATTGTGACCAAATATTCAAAATTTCTGTTCTGTTTTCTTGCCTCATGGAATGATTGTGGGAGGAGAGGAGTTTACCTTTTTAGCGTAATTAAGTTGTTTGTCAGTATTTTATAAATGGACTCTGAACTTAATGACTTTCCAGCCAGTTGTTTATTACATCTTGGTGGGAATGAAATATTAAAATCTTCAAAAATGTGAAGTTCCACAAAGATGTGTATATCTATCCTAAGTCTAATATTTTTGTACATCTGAATTATAATTAAATGAATATTAAAAAAATGGAAATATTGCCATATTTAACTTCATACGATGCTTTAAATGAAAAAAGTGGAACAGTTTACTCTTACTAGTCATGGAATAGTGCAAACATTTTGTTTTTTATAATTGTTAAAACAAATGAATAATTTAAAAAATGACACTGTGCTTTTAAAATTAATTACTGATTCCTTAAAGAGTTTTGCCTTTTTAAAATATTGACTGATAGCATTTGGAATCAATTATTGATTAGTGAAGTAAGTTTGCCTTTTTGTTTCATTAAATAGATTAAATGAAATAATGCCTGATAGCATTTTCAATCAAGTTGTGGTTGTCAATAAAGCAATTCAGGTTTGGTTTCTGTATTGCAGGTGACATTGTGGAGCAGTGGACAGTGTTGCTGAAGCTTTTTGGGATTAAGCGACATTTAAAATACTGTTCAGAGTATGCATGCTCCACCTGTGTCCATGTAGAATATTCCTCTGACTTATCTGTTTTCTCTCTTATTTCCCAAACTCATTCCTAGTATATGAACCGATGACCTTACATTGGCCATTTGTGAATGAGAGTAGACACAGTATGTGAGTTACTCTGCCCTGGGATAGATAATGCCCTATTCAGTGTTGGTTCTCAAAGGTTAAAATCCACAAAACATTCTGTAATAATGATCAGTAGTCCAGTTATCTGATCATTGTTAAATTCAAGACATTCTATGGCTATTAAGAAGATGGAATCAGTTTATTCTAGCTGCATAAATTTACTAAGTGACGGAGCCTTTCATATACATCATGATATAAGATTTGTTTGGTGAGGGTGATCTTTGGCAGAAAATGAAGCTTGAGGTTACAGTGCAATGGTAATCGATCAATTTCAGTATTCTCTGCTGTGCCTGACAGGACTACTTTGAACTGTGTAAATGGAAAAGGTCAGATATCTCATTCCAATATTCATCTTTAATGGTACATGAAAAAAGGAATTAATTTTATGTCTTGCATGCAAATAGTTTCTCTGACTCCCATGGTCTTGTATTACAACACAAAGAATTAAATTGCCTCTCGTATTTCCAAAAGAGAAAGCATCCACTCTCATCTGATATTCTTTTTGCAATGAAGCATTTCTGCATTTGACAAGAGTGATCCTCAGAAAAGAACAATTTAATATGTGGATGCATAATTTAATTTTTCTGTCAGCATGGATCAAGCATTAGACAAGAGTCATGAATCATCCATTCATCTATCCATCTTTTTTCTGAACCCGGGTCAAAAGAAGCTTGAGCCTGCCATTATCTTAAATAAAATATGTTTGTGGGAAAGACTTAAAGGGGATATAGAAATCACGCAAAACGATTCAATTACAAAGCGAAGTACATCTTGGTTAATTTAGATACTGGTACCAGTTGGACACATACTATTTTTATTATATGTATTTTTGTAGCATTCTGTAAGCATTGTTATACTACTAGGGCAAAGTTTTTATGCGTTTCAAACTCTGATGGTGCTTTTATTTAGCACATGGCTAGTGTGTGTTCCAAGATTGGAACTCTGTGAGCACAGTGATCTATATATTGCTATATCTACTGTATATTTATTGCTAGTTTGTTGCCACTTGTTTTTTTCTTTATGGTTATCATTCCTTCTGTCTCTTGTGTTGTTTGAGACATTGTGGCAGAGTGGTTAGCACTGCTGCTTCACAGCTCAGACCGTAATTTTGACCACAGTAATTACCCCAGCATAGTCTGTAGATGCTTCCTTAGACCTTGGAGACAATTAAAACACCATTGCACCATTACAAGCCACTCAAAACTCATTCAGCTTCTTCTTCCTCATTGACTTTAATGCGTGTCATGGAGTTCGGTGAAGTTCCCAAATATTTTTTTGATTTTGACAAACTCACAGCAATGTGACTTCTGCAAGGTTTGCTGAACACTATCCATGAATAGGAACTAATAAGGAACCAGCCATGGACAAGATGCTAGCCAGTCATTGTGTAAACCTAAGCCTGGAATGTTTTAGGTTAACCATTCAGATCGGGGAAATCCATGGACGCATCGAAAAAACACGTGAAGTCCATCCAACTGAAAAATTAAATTGAGGTCCAGAAACTGAAGGTGAAAATAAAGCATCTGTAAAATAACAAGTCCAACATCATCACCATACACATAGTAGTCAAGTCTGAATGGTTTCAAAGACTGTGTGTGAAACACTGGCTCTCTTGCTGATAGCACTACCAATGAAAAACAAAAGAACCCCTGTGACTGTTTAGCTAAATTGATACTAAAATTAATTTTTCACAGGATTTTTCAATTGTGAAATGGAAAGCTGAATAAAAAGAATGTTTTGGATTTTTTAAGAGTTTGTTTTGGGAAGGAAATAATGAATACAGTACTGCTTTCTAAAGGCTTTTTAACCCTTCTGTGTTTAGTTGTGTTCCTTTCCATGGCTGCAAAATGCATGTAATCTGTCAAACACCAATAAAATCAATTCTGTTTATTCCTCTTGATCACAGCACAGTGTGTTTTTTAAAAATGTGGCATGCTGGATATTTTCTACACAAAGACCCACTAAATTACACCATTGTGCACATTACTGTGTTTTCTCCCCAGCAACATCAACCTACGTGGAAACCCACCCCCAACATACCGTTGTTACCTAACAACGATCCTTTCCTGTTTCTTGGTTCCTACAGACAATGTTGGGGATATGCTTTCTAACCACCATGGAGCTTTAAGTTACTTTACTGTCTCCAATGCACATTTAAGACTGCCATTGACAAAATCATTATTATAATTGGCAAAGTGGGGATTGTACTAACAGAACACATCTGCCAGATTAAGAAAATGTCTCCACGTGACAGGAAATTAGTCCAGTGATTTTTCTTTACTAAAATGGTAAATGACAGGCAGAGACATGCAGAATGAATACATACAGTATAAATGGTTTTAGACAGGACTAAACACCTTTCTTTCTGTGTCAATAGCATGAATTTCCCTGGAAGTAAAATGTCATTTGTTTTGCAAATTTGTTTATGAAATGAAACACTGAGCTTTGCTGTGAATTCATTTTTTCCATAAATGTTTTCACTTATCCTTACTCAAGTCCTTCTTACTTGTCTTTCAGATTTTTGCGTATGTCTCTTGTTGTGATATTTGCTTGCTTGTGTATCAGACTAGATGGCTGTACTTGAGCCTACTGATATAACACATGCTTGCATTTTTATATTAAGTTTTTCGTACCAGGCAACTGCTTTTATTATGTCTTTACATTTTTTTCAGTGTCTTAAAAGTAAATCACATTTAATTTAAAAGACTGCCCACACTACAAGTATTATTATTTCACTATCTGACCGTATGGCTGACTTTCACTGGAAGGTCACTCTTGAGCTTCATTCACACCTTTGAATGTTGACTGCACAGCATAAATGTAACAGAAAGCTGTAACCACAAAGGGTTCCATAAATCTGGTGACTCAGAGGATTTTCCATTTCATTTACAATTTGTTGAGGACAATCTTACAAAGAAGAACAAAGACTGATCGTTTCTGAGCTATTGACTTGGAGACTGAATACTGTGACCACATTTTTTAACTGGAGGGAATTATTTCCCTGTATACTTTGGATCTGGCCACTGAAATTTTTTGTTTTGCCCTGGGCAATTAGTTCTGTTTTTGGTTTAATTAAAACTGCTAATATGCTTACTTTTGACCTTATGGAGTGCAAGCCTAAGACTATTCCCGTGGCTGGGAAGCCTTCTTAGACTCCTGTGGCTGGTAAACCCTAACCCTACTCCTGAGTTTTATTTATTTGACTGGCTAGATATGTCTCCGCTTTCTGCTAGCACACTTTTTTGGTTATGTATATATCTGTTTAATTCGAGGATACTGTCAGTACTAGCTCATTCAGCTGCCATCCATGTCTTTTCTCTCATCTCAATTATCTAGCAGTCATGTGCTCATTGAATGCACGTAGGTAGTAGGAATACAGTGTAATTAGGCCATTATGAAAAAAAGACATTATTGCATCCAGAAGCCCAAGTAGTCACATGAGCTGAATGAGTTCTCCTTTGGCCTGACTGGCTAAACTGGCTGCTTACCACAGTCTGCATGGCGTGTAGACCTGGGTGTGTGTGTGTCTTGGGAAATCAATGGAGACAGCCTTAGAGGGAGCACCATCACCTGAGTGAAGACAAACTGATTACACATATTTTGTCAGGCAAACAACTCCTTCCTCAGTGCCATAAAATTGATCATTGAGGCCTCTTTAGGAGTGCTTTTTATTTATTTATTTTTTAGATTTCTCTTTGCTTCAGTTTTTTGGATTTTACTCCATCTGTCTCTTCTGTTGGACTTTTGCCTGTACCTTCTGTTTCTGGTCTTGATGTTTCCCTTTTTTTGTACTAGACCTCCTGCCTGTTCTTGGACCATCTTTTTACTTGGATTGTAAACCTGTTTGCATTTTATCATTGATGTTCCATTTCTGCCACAGCCTTAGTCATAAATTCAAATAATATTTTATACAGTATATTTTTCTGAAACAAGCTCAGAGCGCCTACACAGATTTATAAATATAAAAAGTTACAGAAATGTGCAAAACCATGTGAAATTTATATACATAACACAACCATCATTTTAAATTTACAGAAATAAGATCTACAGTTCCATGAAAAGGAATTTGTCTCTTGATGCATTTTTGGGCAATTTCACTGTGAAAACTTCTCAGATGTTTTCTCTGGAACGTGTTTTTTTTTTTCTTTATATTGAAGATTGTGTTTGAAATAAGAATATCAGGGAGTGTTTGAAATAAGTAAAGCCAATAAAGACTGATGCATTTCCATTGGGCTGGCGACTCTGCCTTTTGACCCCTCAACCAGGGCATCTAACGCATGAATAAGACTTATCTTCTCTAGTAAACCTGACTTCCAGGGTTTGAAGTGGGAAGGACGCTTGACAGTATTACATTGTTTGTTGTGGCATACTGACAGTAAATGGATAGATATTGGCAGTAAATCTTTGTGTACCGGTATCTCCCAACTCTGACTTTTAAGGAGGATGCAAAACTCTCTTCTTCTAGTCTCCCAAATTAAGAAATTCTGTAAATATTTCAATGCAGAGGGAACCAGCACTTATTTGCTTCCACTTAAAGGACTGCTGCCTTCCAGCTGTTCATGCCACTGTAAGTCTTGCCAGCCAGACACCCTTTTGCAGTAGACAGGCTCAAAATCTAAAGGAGAATATGTGATTCAAAATGTTAAAAAAATCACTTGGCTACAACATAATTAGAGCTGCCAGAAAACATAAGAAGGTAAACAGAGTTATGGAACAAATAACACATAAGGATGCTAGCATGGGTAGACAAATAACCTGGAATTTAAGCGACTAAACAAACCTTTCATAATATCACTCCAGTCAAAGGAAGCCTTTGCTTATTGGAATGTCCCGATCACTTCTTACTTAATCTGAGTCCCACCAACTAACAAACACTTAGCATCTTCTGGTTCTTTATAGGATACATTTGAATTGAGCATTTTATTATTATTATTACTTTGCCTGATACCTTTATCCAAGGAGACTTACAAGATGAGGATACTTTACTATTGTGATCATAAGCAGAACCTCTCCTGCTGAGAATGTGGCTTTCAGCCTTAATTTATATAGATCATCTGGATAGGAATATAAATAAAAAAGGGGTTATGTTTGAAGAATGACACCAAAGCAGGTGGAATGGCAGTAAATCTAGAATCACACAAATCATTATAGAGGCGCTTGGGTAGCATACAAGTTTGGACAGATTGTGGAAGATGAAATTGAATGTAAATAAATATAATAGAAGTCATAGTGGACTAACACTGTTACTACATCAAAACAGTGCACTGAAGCCATTAAAAACACTGACAAAATGTTAGAATATATAGCATGATGTGTAGAGCAGGACATTATACTTAAGCTTTATAACACACTGGTGAGGCCTAACCTGGAGTACTGTGTTCACTTTTGAACACAGTACTATCCATATTACTAACAGGATAGCACTATCCTAAATAGGCAGCACTAGAAAAAGTCGAAAGAGCGACTAAGTTGATTCCAGGACTGAGAGACATGAGATATGAGTAAAGGAATTGAAGAGGTGACATAATTGAAGTTGTTTAAATTTATGAAGAGAATTAGAACAGTGGATTGCAAATATTACTTTAAAATGAGTTCAACAAGAACACAGGGACACAGTTGGAAACTTACTCAGGTTAGCTTTCAGATAAACATTAGAAGTTTCACTTCACAAAGAGAACCAGAGACACATGGAATAAATTATCAAGTAGTGTAGTAGACAGTAGAACTTTAGGGACCTTTAAAACTTAACATGATGTTATTTTGGAAAAATTAGGTAAATATGACTGATGAGCTTTGCTGGGCTGAATTTCTTGTTCTTGTCAACATTTTTTCGTGCTCTAAAACTTTCTCCAGTCAATTTGATGGGAGTCTCACTCATGCCAACCACTTCTTAGATGGTCACCATACCCACAACATTTATAATCCAGTCACCCATTTTCTGGAGTTAGAATAAGGTCATCATCCCTTTTGCATATTGTAAAAGGTAACTAAAGAAGGCTGGTGTCAGGAGGAGCATTCATATGTAAATATTCCTGCTCCAACACCTTATTTGAGGGGGAAATTTGCTAACCTATGTGAGCCTGGAAAATGGCCGTTAAACCACCAGAGAGATATTTTCCCCATTTAGTTTTATGATGAGTCTATTGTGGCATCAACATGTATGTGTCAGAAACTGGCTCAAAGGACTCCATGGATTTTAATGATGATATTTTGAAACATATCTGCTGGACTGGTTGAATTGCAAAATAAATACGTATATTGAGTGAAACTCTTTACTCCGGTCATATTTTAGGTACTTCATACTCCCTGTAATTCATATGATGCTGATTCACTTGGATGGAATTGTCTACTGCCTTTAACAGACATTCTTTTGCTTTCCTCTTTGACCTTCTTCATTTTTACTGAATACTTCCTTAAAATGTTGAGATTCGTAATCTCTCTCATGTTACATTAACAATAATGAGTTGAAGGCACTGAATGCTTTACTTTGACTGCAAGACAGTTGCAAAAAAAGTAGGAAGCTACTATATAAAACTATGAATACAATCCAAGGTCTGAACCCCATGTAGAAAAGCTATTGGATGTGTCAGTCTTCAAGCAAAGTAGTTTAGCACTTACAGTTTCTTTCATAATGTTTTTACTTTTCAAATTAATATTCCCAAAATAAAGAATCATAATCATAAATATTTCACAAACTCTGCACATTCATTTTCAAACCTGCTTAATCCGTGTCAGGGTCACTAGCTCAGAGCCTCAACGGGTAGCATTACAGACAAGGCAGAAACCTTGTGGGGGTCCTTTATGGGGTGCAAGTATAGCACAGGGTATATGTATTTATATGCCGATACTCAGTCAGTCAAGACTATTTTAGAGTCCCCAATTAACCTGACACTCATTTGTTTGTGATATGAGAGGAAAATTGGAAATATGGAGAAAAACTCTAGATAAGCAGAGATTATGAAAACTTACCAGAATCAATACCTATGTTGAGATTCAAACCCATTAGTGTCTAATTTCAAGGCATGAGGGCTAACCACTGTTCATCTATGGCACCCATTTCAAAGCTTCTTAGCAGATTAAACACCATCTTAAAGCAAGTATAGACCATATGCATATTTAAAGTAAACTCAGTATTCTGCAAAAGTCTTTCACTGTCTAACACCACATATCAGTTTTATCATTATTTTCATTATTTCCCATTACATTTCTCCAGTATATACTGAACAATCTATATATAGAGCAAGGCTATTAACGTTCCTAAGCAGGGACCACATTTTTGAAGTTTTTTTTTCTACTTACCCATTACATTCAGTGACCCCTTTGAAAGTGCAACAGCTGGGAAAGAGATAGGAAGCAATTAAAAGTCATTCTATTAGTCACAAAGCCCCTTTTCTTGTGAGATGCCTAACGCTCCTCAAAACTGGTCTGCAAAAGAGATAAAGTGGCAGCAGCTTCTGTTACACATGGCTGATGAGCATTTGCCCTATGTTTCCTTCTATTTTCACTGACAGCTATTTATTTACTTGTCCAGCTTTTCAAAGCGCAGCACTTCAGTCATTGTGGTTAATTACTAAGAACACCTGTCACGGTCAACACAGTTTGTAACAACATCGGCTACTTTATTGCGCTGGAAAACCTAGCATCTGAGTGAAAATGCTGCTGTTCTTTTACTGTTGTTGGCGTGGGACTCGTTTCAGTGATGAGGCAAGGTAATTCTAAACCAGATTTACTATTATTTAAGGAAGATGAATAAGCAATCAGATTCCTCCAGTGGGATTTCTTCTATTCATTTCAATCAGCTAACTAAACAGATTAAGCTATGAAGGCAATAAAAGAAAAATTATTATAGTACAACCAGTTTTAACTTACTATAATTAGGCTTTAGAAAGATTTTTGAGTAAAAAAAAATCCTTCAATTATAACAATATGTTTGGCAAGTTCTGTATGGCATGATATTAAAAAAAGAGTCACATTCCTTTGCTGCACTATAATTAATAGAAATTTTGTGTTAGTTACTGATGCATACAGAATTTTATTTTAAATTAATCTTTGTCAAGTGAACACATGAGTAAACTTAAAGAAATAAATAATTCACTGATTTATTGCATGTGCTACTAATGTTATCATCAGCAAGCAGTATACAGAATTGTGTGTTAAGGGAAACAGTTGATAATGAGCCCAGTTCAAGGTCCCATTAAAAGACCATTGGATCAAAATGTCATTGACACCACGTCTTATTGCAGGAAATGTAGGAGAAAAAAAGATAATTGGACAAATGTCAGTTTTCATTAACAATCAAACGGAGTGCTACAAAGATGTTATAAACAGCTCCACTAGCAGCTATTTTAAAATAATGAGTATACTGCCTCTGTTGAAAAACTGAGGCGAATAGAGCCCATCTCTCACTAATTACAAACCTTGGAGAGTTGTGATGTATTGCATGATCATTAGAACATTGTAATGACTCTGTAAACCTATAATATTGGTCAAATTGGACATTCCAGACTTTGGGGCCTCCTTAATTGAATTAGTTCAGTTTTAGGGTAGCAGGGAGCTAAGAATCTATTCTGGAAACATTGGGCACAAGGCATAAGCCAACCATGGATGTGGCAACAGACTATTGTAGGGTCACTCATGCTCACTTAAGTATTTACACTTTCCTGTCACCAATAAGTCTCGTCTTTGCAATGTACGGGGAAAACAGAGATGAACAAATGTGGGCACCTAGAGAACTTTCAAACTCCACACCATGAATTAGTAGAATTTAGAGTTGCGAGGATGCAGCTCTAACTGATACACCCTTATGATGGACACATTTTATAACAGATTGCTCAAAACAGTTCACAAAGTGGCCCTTGCAAATATGAGTAACAAAAAATCCTAACTGAAAGGGAAGTGTGTTAACAAAGCTAACATTTGTTAAAGGAATACTCCACCCAAAAAATATGTATATGTTTCTAACTTCATATGTACATAGTGATGGCGGAGAAACATCTTTCTTAGTGATGACTGAGAAATAAGTTTTAAACTTAGAGTAAGCAAAATGTATGTATTTTTTGTAAAATAACAAAATATTGATGAGTAAATAACTCTGGAAAATGAAATTAGTTCACACGCAGGAAGCTTCTTCACAGGGGTTGCACTTATAATTTGTAGACAAGACTCTTGACCAATGAATGAGAAGGAGAGATGGGTCTTCAATTGAAAAGCTCGTTTTGCCCATAAAGAGCATATGGCAATGTTGGTCACCATTGGACATTAATCAATCAGAAACTTTGTTAAGTTCATTTTTTTTCCTTGGTCACCACTACAAACTACCTGCAGTAAGAAACATAGCAGTGGTATTCATTTAAGGACCAAACACCTTGACAACATGAAACTTTTAATATTTAAATCAATGTATAACTTGAGATAAAAAGTACAAAATATACAAATTTCAGGATTGTAAAAATTAAATATATGAAAATATTATTTCAAAATGCACAAACCCAAATTTTTAAAAGAACAGAAGTATTGAAATACTGTATATTAACAAACTGTAACAAAATGACTGACATTTCTAAATATTTTAACCAAAACCAGCAAAATAAATAAACAAATACGAGTAACCAAAGACTAAAAGAAAATCCAAAAGTAAGTAAAATGCCTAAAATTCCAAAAGCAAGAATTCAAATCACCTTATTTAATTACTCACAAAGGGGTGAAAAAGAAAAAACTACAAAACTACAAAAGCAGAGACCACCAAAAGCTTTTATCGAAAGATTGAAAAGTGAGCTGGAGCACAAGAAAAAGATGCCACTGCAGTGTTTTAATAGCCTTCTAAGGCGACTGCACTTAATGTAGCACCTGAAGGTACTCTCTCATCAAGAAACTACACCTCAGAACACAAAATAGACTGAAGGTAAATTATTGGGGCAAATACAATGTAAAGAAAGAAAGAAACAACAAGCAAGGAGGTAGAGAAAATCAGCAAAAAATGGAACCAGGGACAAGGGAAGGCTTAAGTTTTAACAGCATTAAGACACCATTAGCTCTACTTCTCTTATGAGTAAAGTGTGATACCCAGGATACTGGGTTTTTAAAGAACAGAGAGGTCATGGGCGTCATTTAAATTTTCCCTTGTCATTTAAATATAATTATTAGAGCTTTCATGAGACAGCAGCGTTTGGAGTCTTCCAAAGTTCTTATGAAACACTACCATTTAAGACATTTGATTAATCACATGGTCCCCATAGTATACAATTTAAGTAGGAAAAAGGTATTAAATTATAGCGTCAACATTATCTGGTGCAGTGTAAATGTGAACAGAAGCTTCTACAGGCCAAAAAAAGCCAACAAGTTGTTTGTTTTCACATTTTCTGTCTGTCTTGGTTATGAATTCTTTATTAATGTATACCTAGCCTTGATGTTTGTTTATCCATCCATCCATCCATCCATCCATCCATCCATCCATCCATCCATCCATCCTCTTCTGCTTATCCGAGATCGGGTCGCGGCAGCAGCAGCTTGAGCAGAGATGCCCAGACTTCCCTCTCCCTGGCCACTTCTTCTAGCTCTTCTGAGGGACATAGTCCCTCCAGCGTGTCCTGGGTCTTCCCCGAGGCCTCCTCCCGGTTAGACATGCCCGGAACACCTCACCAGGCAGGCATCCAGGAGACATCCTGATCAAATGCCCGAGCCACCTCATCTGACTCCTCTCGATGTGGAGGAGCAGCGGCTCTACTCTGAGCCCCTCCCGGATGACTGAGCTTCTCACCCTGTCTTTAAGGGAAAGCCCAGACACCCTGCGGAGGAAACTCATTTCAGCCACTTTTTAATCGCAATCTCGTTCTTTCAGTCACTACTCATAGCTCATGACAATAGGCGAGGGTTGGAACATAGATCGACTGGTAAATTGAGAGCTTTGCCTTATGGCTCAGCTCCTTTTTCACCATGTCAGACCGATGCAGAGCCCGCATCACTGCGGACGCCGCACTGATTTGCCTGTTGATCTCACGCTCCATTCTTCCCTCACTTGTGAACAAGACCCCGAGATACTTGAACTCCTCCACTTGGGGCAGGATCTTGCTCCCAACCCTGAGAGGGCACTCCACCCTTTTCTGGCTGAGGACCATGGTCTTGGATTTGGAGATGCCGATTCCCATCCCAGCTGCTTCACACTCAGCTGCAAACCGATCCAGAGAGAGCTGAAGATCACGGCCTGATGAAGCATACAGGACAACATCATCTGTAAAAAGCAGTGACGCAATCCTGAGTCCACCAAGCCGGACTCCTTCAACGCCCTGGCTGCGCCTAGAAATTAAGTCCATAAAAGTTATGAACAGAATCGGTGACAAAGGGCAGCCCAGGCAGAGTCCAACTCTCACTGGAAACGGGCTCGACTTACTACCGGCAATGTGGACCAAGCTCTGACACCAATTGTATAGGGACCGTACAGCCCTTATCGGGGGTCTGGTACCCCATACTTTCGGAGTACCCCCCACAGGATTCCCCAAGGGACACGCCTCTTCCAAGTCTACAAAACACATATAGACTGTTTGGGCAAACTCCCATGCACCCTCCAGGACCATGCTAAGGGTGTAGAGCTGGTCCACTGTTCCGCGACCAGGACGAAAACCACACTGTTCCTCCTAAATCCGAGGTTCGACTATTTGATGATCCCTCTGTAGTTGGAACACACCCTCCGGTCCCCCTTCTTAAAGAGGGGGACCACCACCCCGGTCTGCCAATCCAGAGGCACTGTCCCTGATTTCCATGCGATGTTGCAGAGGCGTGTCAACCAAGACAGTCCTACAACATCCAGAGCCTTGAGGAACTCTGGGTGTATCTCATCCACCCCCGGGGCCCTGCCACTAAGGAGTTTTTTGACCACCTCGGTGATCTCAGTCCCAGAGAGTCCAGGCTCTGCTTCCTCATTGGAAGGCATGTTAATGGGATTGAGTCTTCGAAGTACTACCCCCACCGACCCACAACGTCCCAAGTCGAGGTCAGCAGCGAACCATCCCCACATATACAGTGTTGACACTGCACTGCTTCCCCCTCCTGAGACGCCGGATGGTGGACCAGAATCTCATTGAAGCCGTCCAAAAGTCGTTCTCCATTGCCTCCCCAAACTCCTCCCATGCCCGAGTTTTTGCCTCAGCAACCACCAAAGCCACATTCTGCTTGGCCTGTCGGTACCTATCAGCTGCCTCCAGAGTCCCACAGGACAAAAGGGTCCTGTAGGGCTCCTTCTTCAGCTTGATGGCATCCCTCACCGCCGGTGTCCACCAACGGGTTCGGGGATTGTCGCCACGACAGGCACCGACCACCTTATGGCCACAGTTCCGGTCAGCCACCTCAACGATAGAGGCATGGAACATGGCCCATTCGGATTCAATGTTCCCCACCTTCCTCGGGATGTGATTGAAGTTCTGCCGGAGGTGGGAGTTGAAGCTATTTCTGACAGGGGACTCTGACAGACGTTCCCAGCAAACCCTCACAACACGGCATTCTCCCCCACCATTGAAGCCTACTCACCACCAGGTGGTGATCAGTTGACAGCTCCACCCCTCTCTTCACCCGAGTGTCCAAGACATTGATGTTTGTTTATACTGTATTATTCATTTTGATTAACAATTGGTTATTTTTATTAGTTTTGTCATCATTGGGAATATTTTGCTAAGCACAATGCAGCCGTCGTTGGTGGCATTTAAAATAATCCAAACTTTAAACAATTAAAACAGTGACTCTAGATTTCAAGCAAACAAATTAACAATTTAGGAGGAAAGCATTGTGGTTTAAATTTTTTTTTTGCTTTGCTTTATTTTATTGTACTTGTTGATCATTAAAACTACTTTACTCTGCTTCATGATTTTGCTCTGCTTACTCTGCTGCTTGTCATTAACAAACTGGAATTCAGAATGTCAGGTCCACACAGACCATGACCAGCACTAACTACTGTACCAACACACTACCCAGAACTAAACTAATATATTAAAAATAATTATCATAGCAAGTTATCTGCGATATGTTTTATACAATATTATATACTTGTGGAAGTCTTTATTTGTATCATGTACTGTATATGTTTTAAACGGCTAAAGAAAATTGTGATAGAAATTCATAACTTCATAAGTTACTCAACGTATTGTTATTTATAATGTTGCATATAATTGTTTGTAACAAATCGGTGCTACTCCTAATAAAGACAAAAGAGAGAATATTAAAATAGAGGTACGCCAGGCTATTATCATGGATCATTTTTAAAGACTCCTAAAACACTTTTTTGATTTTTTGAAAATATATTCATCATGTATTTGCAATCATTACTAATCTCTGCTTTTCTCTGTTTTCTTTTCCAGTTTTCCTGCTCAAGGCACTGTGCAGCCACCGGTGATGCATGAATGAAGGTAGATACCCCTGATGTCCTTGAGATCCACTGCATTCTATCCTAGTGAAATTTCATTATTTTCCTAATACTATATTTTCTTATACCTGTACTTTTGAACTTAATCACCCTTTTCTCAATTGTGCAGCTCAAATGTCAGATAACATTTTAGACAACATATTTCATTATTAGCCAATCTCCTGTTTTTCAGTGGTTTTTGCCTTGTCAGGTAAACTCTTTGACTGACTGTTATAGATGGTTCATACTGAATTTTTCTTGACTTCACTGCTGTGTTTTTTCTTATCTTTTTTTGAAGCATTTTAATTTAAATTGTAATAAAAGATTTAATTTTAAAGTTATATTAATAACTTATAATATATATCCTTCTATATAAAAGTGGTCGGGATTGTCCTTCCGTTCCATGAGTGCTACGCAGGTGCGGAGTTTCACACACGCCCCGTCCATTTTGCAATGCACGATGGGATTTGTAGTTTCGTTTTTCCAGGTAAAAGATGATTTTCTACTCCAGACTGTGCGATATCTTCTTCTTCTTTCTTACTATATAAAAGCGGTCGGGATTGTCCTTCCGTCCCGTGAGTGGAAAGCGTAGCGGTATTCCGCTTATCACAGACTTAATACTTGCAGCTTGCGGTACGAAGCGACATGATGTGAGCAGGGTTCCGGTGCTCCCATCGTTCCCTTGCTTTTGTGCGCGATGCGCTGGAAAAATAGACAAAATTATGTCTCTGGAAATAATTAATGTTGATGGAGTACAAATGCCTCACCGCGTAGTAAATATCAGGGGGGTTCAAAAGGGCGACCTCAATATAGAAAAAAAGTTTAAATTTCATCACAAAAATAACAGAAACTACGAGTATTAAAGTAATACCGCTCAAATGCAATATAACCAAATTAATGAGTTTGTATAAAATATCAAATTGATCTACATATTGAATTGCCTTAAGAAGTGGTCAACTTAAAAGTCGGTCGCCTTAAAAGGCAGGTCAGCCTAGTTATTAATAATATTTTGTGAAGCGACTGCCACAATGTCACTTAGGAATTATACAAGTATGTGAGATTACAAATAAACCTCTGAGTTATTGTGTGTGTATTTATGGTGATCATATTCATGCAAAAAAAAACAAAAAACTTTGTGCTTTGTTTAAACTATGTTGAATTAGGATTATATTTTGGATTTATTGGTAGATTATTTTGTTTTACTGGCATTTGAATTTGCTTTGATTTTTGACTTCATCTGTTCTCCTGCCTCCTGAGCATGAGAAGAGGACCAGGAAATGGAACATAGTTAAAAACCAGAAACTAGACAAAACCTAAAGGTTGACACCTTTTTGCAACAAAGCCAAAACACTAATCAGAAATTAAAGTCAGAATGAAAACAATAAGATCAGAAGCAAGAAATTTGAGAAGGAAACAAACACTAAAGTTTGATAGTGTAAATCATGGATACATAATGAGTCTTTATGCCAGATTTAAAGGGTTGCACTGAAGATGTAAGGGGCAGTGATGTCCTAAACAACATTCCATGGCAAATGGGAGTATGCCAGCAACGGGAATCACAATATGGCAGTGCCCAAATGCAAAACAAAATAATGCTGTGGCACTATGAATTAATGAATCATTATATTCATATAACATTATAATGCAAGGAAACAACACAGAAAAGTTTCAATGACAAGGCAACTCACATTCCCATGTATATTTCTATTCTAAAAAGTTTATTACAAGAAAAAAAAACCTCAATGTGAACAAATCATAACACTGTCTTTCACTAAAAAACACTACTATTAGTTAGCTTCTTAGGAGATCATACTGGTAATACTGGCCTGGTAGGAGTAAGTAGAGAATATATGTGGATATCTAAATGTGAGCTCCTGGCATCCCACCTAGGTTACTTCATGTTGTATTCTGTGGGACATGTTGATGTCACTTCCCGGGGCACCCCTTCACAAGCACCCGCGGAGAGGATATGACTTTAAAAGTATATTAAATTGGTGGGAACCAGCATACACTGCTGGATATCAGCAACTGAGAGAAGTCTGTGGAAAATAGCTTGACAGTCCCACCTCAAGAGATTAAGTTGTTACCTGTGTCTGCCTGGAGAAGTTCAGCCTTGTCCAACACAGGACAGTAACAAATGCATGCAACATCTCAGGCTGTCTGAGTATAAGCGTCACTTGCCTGGGCTCTCACAACCTTCTTTATATACAATACCAACCATTATCTTCTAGTAAAAGTTGTTTTTTTAATTCTGACTAGCCAATAAATATGAATAACTCACTGTTGTATAGTTGCTATGATTTGGTTACAAATGAAAGTTTTTGTCACTTTCCCATTGATTTTTGATCAATATTTTGATCATTTTATTAGGTTTCTTCTTCTTCTTTCGGGTACTCCTGTTAGGGGTTGCTACAGTGGATCACCTTTTTCCATATTTTCCTGTCCTCTGCATCTTGTTCTGTTACACCCATCACCTGCATGTCCTCTCTCACCACATCCATAAATCTTCTCTTAAGCCTTACTCTTTTCCTTTTTCCTGGCAGCTCTGTCCTTAACACCCTTTTCCCAATATACCCAGCATCTCTCCTCTGCACATGTCCAAAACAATATAATCTTGCCTCTTTGACTTTGTCTCCAAAATGTCCAAACTGAGCCGTCCCTCTAATGTACTCATTTCTAATCTAGTCCATCCTCGTCACGCCCAATGCAAATCTTAAAATCTTTAACTCTGCTACCTCCAGCTCTGTTTCCTGCTTTCTGGTCAGTGCCACCATCTCCACCCAATATAACAAAGCTGGTCTTACTACCGTCCTGTAGACCTTCCCTTTCACTTTTGCTGATACCGGTCTGTCACACATCACTCCTGACACTCTTCTCTACCCATTCCACCCTGCCTGCACTCTCTTTTTCACATCTCTTCCACAATTCCCATTACTCTGTACTGCTGATCCCAAGTATTTAAACTCATCCATCTTTGGCAACTCTATTCCTTGCATCCTCACCATTCCACTGACCTCCCTCTCATTCACACACATGTATTCTGTCTTGTTCCTACTGACCTTCATTTCTCTCCTCTCTAGAGCATATCTCCACCTCTCCAGGGTCTCCTCAACCTGCTCCCTACTATCGGTACAGATCACAATGTCATCAGCAAACATCATAGTCCACGGGGACTCCTGTGTAATTTCGTCTGTCAGCCTGTCCATCACCATTGCAAATAAGAAAGGGCTCAGAGCCTATCCCTGATATAATCCCACCTCCACCTTGAATGCATCCGTCACTCCTACCTAAGAACTCACCATTGTCACACTTCCCTCATACATATCCTGTACAACTCTTGCGTACTTCTCTGCCCCTCCCAACTTCCTCATACAATACCACAGCTCCTCTCGATACAGCCTGTCATTTGCTTTTTCCACGTCCACAAAGACACAATGCAACTCTTTCTGGCCTTCTCTGTACTTCTCTGTACAAAAATAGCATCTGTGGTGCTCTTTCCTGGCATGAAACCATACTGCTGCTCACTAATCACCACCTCACTTTTTAACTGAGCGTCCACTACTCTTTCTCATAACTTCATGCTGTGGCTTACTTCTGCACATCACATTTTCTACATGATAAAATTTTGTGTTTATTATAAAATATGTAAAACATGAGAAAAAAATAAAAACACGTGTCTCCTCCTAATTTCAAACTATAAAACCAATTGTAATTTTTGAATATGTTGTCACACACTTGTACATAGGAAGCAGCCAATAGGCTTGAAAGACGGTAATGTATGCCGGATTAGGGGGTGGCAGTGATCACTAACCCTTTCTCACTTTCCCCAACAGACCACCTGAAGGAAATCATGCCTGAACCTAATGACCTCATATCCATAATGATATCACTTCCCCCAACCTGCCTATGTAAATTAAATTTAGCCTCCATTAATTCAGTTCTATTTTCAACTCAGCCTGTAAAGACCTGTTACTAATGCTTTTTTGTGCCTCATTTTGTCAAATATATGGGGCGGATACCACCAACCTTAATCTCTTTCCTTGTTGTCTTTCAGTTTTGGAATTAATATCAACATTAATGTTCTGTTATGTTTAATTAAGGTAATACCCAGTACAATGCAATAGTATCATTAAGATAAACCTCCAGGTAACTTCAAGATGCGGATGGTGGCATTTTCCCCATGCTCCACAGTATGAGCTATAATGTACACATGCACCAAGTAAGTTAACAGCTAGGAATCATTGATGGTGGTGTTAAGCAAGACAAACACAGAACCACACTTGCTGTATGATGAGAAACCTTTTCTTATGTTGCAAGTAGTGCATTAGAATGTAGTACAATTCCTTCAGTGGCATTGTTGAGCAAATCATTGCTGTATTACTCATTCACAGACAGCACACCATATACTGGAAAAATTATATTTGCCTTTAGTGCTGCATAGTGTTTAGTCTAAACGTTTGAAAGTATTTCATTTGAGAATAAATATTTATGTATGTAATATTCTATGTTTTGTGTTTTTTTGATTTAACATTTGTTTTAGAAAAGAGAAATAACCTCCTGATGTTTCTTCAGTCTTTGATTTCTGGATCATTAATTGCTCCACAGTGCTAGTGTCATTTTCTTTAGCTCCCCACCATCCTGGGAGAAAGTGTTCTGAAAATTAATGACTGGATAGATTATTTGTTTCAGTTTAAGTAATTTTGTTACCATTATACTATATAGTAATGTATTAATTTTTGGGTGCCCGTTGATGTAATTGAAATGGCAACATTCGAATGACAAATGCTTCTTTTCCAGGGCTAAAAATTTTCATATTTAGATTAAAAAAAGATCATAAACTCATTCAGTTAGTGTCCTGTGGCTAAACTTAAAAGCATCCTGTAGTTTGTATAGCAAGCATATGGTAGAAACGCCTCATGCGTGTAAAGGATTAGGGATACACTCTTTATTTTATTGGCTATACATTTTCTTTGCTCTGTATTATTTATTCATGCTTAGATTTTCCATACTAGTGAATTTGTTAACAAATTTAACTTCCCTAGAGGGACTAACGATCTGTTGTTCCACTGACTGTAATGACATCTAAATCAATAGGTTTCACTGACTGCTGTTGTTTTAACTTTTGCCTGCTTCTGTTTTACTGCCAGGCGGATTTTGGCTCTCCTTTTTCCTCTTCAGAGGCCTACAATCTGCACCAAATGTTTCACATTACCCAGTGTGAAAAACCTCCTATTCTTTCAGATTTTTTACAAGTTCATACATCCGTGGAAACTTGATATTTCATATTTCATTCTGCTTTGTGGATGTCATTGGGAGGGACGCTGGTTCACATGCAACAGTCCGCCGAGGTCTTTGATCAGTCTGACCGCAACTAATTGTGGATGGAGAACAAATGAAAGAAATATTTACAAATTTCATGGGAATTCAAGGAGAGAACTAAGCTTCCTTAATACTTACATTAACAGAGAAGGTCCACTGAATATTTTTTTCTAAAGTTTGTGTTTATTTTATTTATTTTTTTGTTTTTGAGTTAGGTGAGAGCAGTCAAATAAATTAAATAGAAGGTTTGCTGGTAAAGTTTTCTCTTATGCTTAAGAGCCAATGGACTATGAAACAGAAGCACTGTGATTTTAACCTCCCAAGACTCAATGAACAGCATCAAAGAGTTCTGGAAAACTCCCAGAAATAGTCAAAAGGAAAAGGATATATGGACAAGTTTAATGGAAATGGCAAAAACCTTGTTTCGTATTATTGCACATTATATACCTTTTAGGGTTCATATTTCAAACTGAGTTGGCATTAGGCTACACCCATTCATTACCTGGAACAAATACACCTACAATGAAATAATCCATCCATCCATTATCCAACCTGCTATATCCTAACTACAGGGTCACGGGGGTCTGCTGGAGCCAATCCCAGCCAACACAGGGTGCAAGGCAGGAAGAAACCCTGGGCAGGGCGCCAGCCCACCACAATGAAATAATTCATGACATTAAATAAAAATATTTACATGTGTGAATATCTTGTAAAATTACTTGCAAATATAAACCCAGAGTAGCACAATGGCTATTGCTGCTACCCTACACATCCAGGGTCATGTTCAACTCCTGGTTAATGTCAGAGTAGAGTTTGCGAGACAGTTTTCTCTATGGCTGTGAGGGTTTTTCTCGCGGTTCTCTGGGCTTTGTGTTTATGAAGTTAACTGGATATGCTAAACTGCTGCAGCGAGAGGGAGAGAGTATACGTGTGAGGAGGCCCCATGATGGACTGTCAGAGTTGTGCCCAATGGTGCTGTAATAAGCTTTGGTCTCCCACAACCCTGAATCTGATTAAATGGGCAGTGTGAGAATGTTGTGTTATGTTATGTAATTCCTTTATCATTAAAAAACAATAAATTCCATTTACTTAAGTAATATTATTTTGCGGCCAATTATCTTACACCAATTAGTTGATTTTTTTTACTTTTCACTGAGGAGCTTATTACTAGTTCAATTTTCTTTACTATACTTAGTATAAATTGCATAACGTCTGCAGTATGTTGTTCCTCTTTGACTAAAATCCACTGTCACAGATTTGTAGCTCTCCTGTAGAGTAGGAAAACAAATTTGATGAGCTAAAGGAATGTTTCTTTAACCTGTAGGCTACTATTACTCCTCTGTCAATGAACCATTTGTAACAGGTTACTTCTTTCTCTTTTACATTGTGTACACAGTTTGTCTAATAATTTTATGAATGGGACCACATAGCGGAGTTATGGATAGCACTCCTGCCTTATGCATCCAGATGATTGAGTTCCAATGCCAGCCTAGTCACAATCTTTGAGGCATTTAAATGTTACCCAGCATCAAACCAACAACTTGTTTATGATGAATAAACATACAGTAAACACAGCTTCGTTATTGCACCTTGTTGATAATGGCATATAACTTTTTGAACAGGACATCCAGATGTGCCAAACAAAGACTGAAAATGGCATGATGCCTTGAAAGAAGCAAATTAGAGACCCAGTAGCACTCAAAAATACTGTTAAACCTAAAGGGCAAGCAAAGAATCTTCTCTATATGTATAAAATACAAAGTCTATCTGTCTGTCTGTCTTTATGTCTATCTGCTTTTCATGAGAGAACTACTTTACGGATTTAGATCGCGTTTTTTTATATAATTTGTTTGGGCATACCAGTTGATTTTGCAACCTCTCTCATTGCGCCGAGTATCATAGTTCGCTTGTGTTACCGATTTATTTGCGCGAATCCAAGAGAAACGCAGCAGGCCGAAGGGAGAGGGGCGGGACCCTCCTCACTCATGCGCCAGCCTCGGGGAGTACCTTACATCCTCTTAGCTAGTGAACAAGAGAACTACTTAATGGATTTAGATCAGTTTTTTTTCTACAGTTTGCTTGAACATTCCAGTTGATTTTGCGCCTTCTCTCATCGCACTAAGAATCATAGTTCGCTTGTAGCAGCGATATGTTCGCTCTAATCTGAGACAGAGGCTGCGGGGCGAGGGCAGGAGGAAGCGTGACATCAGGAATGAGGAGTCACTCTGCCTCTGTGTTTTGAAAGATACCTTGCCCCTGCTTAGCTAGCGATACCTTTTTGTTTATTGATTTTTAAAGTTTGTCCTGTTTCACTGCTATTTGGGCGGAGCGGCGGGGGACAGCTAGCTATAAATAAAATGCTCTTCTTAAAAGTAAAAAAAAAAAACCTCAATCAACACAAAGACACAAAAAGAAGGCCTAAAATAAACCAACTCCTAGGCAAACCATTTCAGTAGAGAAGTCAAAATACAGACAAAAGTTTTTAGAAATCCTATGATCACAAGAACTGACTAACACACCTTATGCAGTTCCAACCAGGAGACAGACAGGTGGCCTGGTCTCTTGGGGAACACTCACAAAACACAAGAAACAAAGAGGAAAATAAATAGACACATTGAACCTAAATGATCAAATATACGGACAAAGAATACATAATTATACAAATAAACATAGACAACATTATTAACAAAACAAAAACTTCAAACATGCACAGCAAAGACATAAAGAAGAAGACAAAAGAATTAAAACAAGATGAGGGGGGGTTTACCTGAAACATAACAATAGACAGAGAGAAAGAGAAGATGGGAAAGAAGCTGCTAGGTCATATTGATGACTAAAAGGCTAGTCTAGAAAACAGGAGTGAGGCACAGAAGAAATAATGGAGTCAAGGCAAAGCAAAGGTCAAAACTAAAAGTCAAAAATTGAGATGGTCAGAACCAAAAATCAGAGTCAAAAGGCAGAGCTTTGTTTCAATAAGGAAAATGAGTTGCTAGGTTTGCTCCCGTTTCAGATACAAGTGACTGTTTTGGAAGAAACTTTATGCCGGTACACTAATGACATCAGAACTTTCACATCCCCAATGCATCAAGGTAGAAAGTCCCAAGGAAATAGACAATGCAAAAGCCAACAGATTACAGCACCCATTGAAAATGAAGCTGAAAAGGATGGTAAAAAAAGCATCATCTTCAAAATGGAAGCTCTAAGTATAATTCTGCCTGCAGAATTGGATTCCTTGGATATTGAAACACCAAAAATGACAGCAAGATGAATTGCTGAGCCTTAAATTAAAAAGAAACTCAAATCATAACACTAGAGTCAGTTCATTTAGGCAGGGGCACTGGTGAAAAAAGTAAAAAGGAGTTGTCGGTAAGAAGTCTGAGGAAATTCCCACATTACAATACACCCAGCCCAGTAGATGCTAAGGCTACCTAACTCTCTCATTAGAGTGGGGGTCAAGTTAGCGTAAACTGGCAAAGGCCCATTACTCTCTTGCAAAATTTTTAGGAAGCAGCATATGGTCCCACAGTGTTGAAGAAAAAGCACAAGGTGCCCTTTTCAGGAAAGGCTCAACAGGTGAGATGCCTGGAACACACAATAGTTTAAGAGCTATAAAGGGTTCATGATCCATGCTAGTGGTAGCTCTAGTTTGATATCATTGTAGGTTAAAGAGGTGCTATCTATGATATTGGAAGTAATTGCTGAATTTTGCTGGAAGTGACCCCCAAGAAGTAAAGTGAATGAGAAAAACATGCACTGGAAAAAGAGATGTAAATTGATATAAAAGCACAAAAAGAAGGACATGTACTAAAGAAAAAGGTAATGCTCAATTATAAGGTAAGACATTATGCAACCCTCCATGTTTCATACCCACTCTGTATAGGATTTTATAGGAGATTAAGCCATCTCCTGGATGAAAGAAAGCAGCACATGTCAGAGGAAGTGGATTATATTGCCCTTTTAATGCTGTGGTCATGGGTTTTATTATTATTATTAATTTTATCTGAAGCCCATTTGGCAGCGGCACATAGCTCCATTGTGGAAAATATTATCTGTATTGGCCTTTCAGGAGAGGGAGGATAGAAGCTGCCAAAGGCACTGTCCTAATTTTTCATCTAGGACACCAGGCTAAAACACAGTTTAGCAGCCTCAGGAGTGCTTGCACCCCTCAGTAGTCACACACTCCTTAGCTCCTTGTAGGAGGCAACTTGTTCCTTCTATTTAAAAGGAAGAACACCTTGTGGCCTCCATGTTGTGTCGCTTCCCTATCGACTGTCAACCACAAACGATAAATGCTTAGTCACCGGCCCTCTAATGTCCTTAAGGAACATTTCATACTTCAACTCAGTTTACATCTTACTGTCTACAGTAAAAGGTGTTCCTGCTTGTTGCTCTTCTGAGGCACCCAATATGTGCTTCCTATCATGACCCCATGTCTCGTCTCCCACTACCTGTATACATCATTTTGCTCTGGACTCCTCTTTTGAACCTTTCCCATGCCCAATCTCAATCTGTTTTCTGCTGGACATCCTCCTCAGACCTGTTTCTATGGACATATTAGCAAATAGTATGGTGCAGATATTTACTTCAGTTCTTAAACTTGAACTCTGTCCTAAGTTTACAGTCCCAACTCTTCCATTTCCTATTCCCTGTTTTTAAGAAATTCTCAGCTAACCTGAGTTACTGTGCAAGTTTACATTTCACAAATCTAATTTGAATTACAACATACATCAGTGTGAGAAACACAATAATAATTTATTCTACTATCTGCTCATTGTTAAATGCATTAATAACTTATTTATATGATAAGTTATATTTTTATTGTTATTTAGCGAAATCATTCCTTCTCTATTTTGTGTGGGGTGGTTTAACATGAACACCACAATAGTGTGCATTTGTTTTAATGGAGCCACCCTTTTCATGTTTTTAGACTGTGTGGGCTCTAGGCATCTAGTGCATGTGCATTGTGGCTTATGACATCATGGCTGCCAGACAAGATAAAAGATGCTTGATTGCATTTAACAGCATCTGGATTTTGAGCAATTAAAGAAAGGACCCTGTGAGGAACTAGGGCTTGAGCAAATGGGCAAGAGATTAAACTCATAGTAAATTGTGTGTGGTGTGAGGATTTTCTTACATATCATATTAAGTAAGTTTTAAAACATGTTACCCTTCTTAATCGTGCAATCATACACTTATTCAGAAAAAAATCAGTTTGTCACCCATATGTTTATTCCAGCCATCCATCCATTTTCCAACCCATTGAATCCGAACACAGGGTCACGGGGGTCTGCTGGAGCCAATCCCAGCCAACACAGGGCACAAGGCAGGAACCAATCGCGGGCAGGGTGCCAACCATATGTTTATTTTTTACCCTAATTAGGGTCATAGAAAGCTTGGGTTTACCTATCCATAATCGATACAAGAATGTTATGATGCTCAGACACAGTCACATACACTGAGACTATTTGGTATCGTCACCCACAAGAAAAAACGAGTCAATTGACTGCAGAAAATAGTTAAAAGAGCAAATATAGATGAACACAGAAACCCATAATTCTACTAGTGTTCAAGAACTGTGAAACAGCAGTGTTACCCAATGCACCATTGTGCCACTCATCAAATATTAGGCATAAGCTGAATGTTTTTACACTCATAAACACACACACGTAGCAACACATGTCCCTTTTACCTCAATTTACTGTATGCTATTTTTTCTAATATAAAAAGAATATTCTTTACATTTTTACACCAGCATCTATCCACTTCACTCCACTCAACTGTAAGGCAGAGTGAAATGGTAAGACAGAGTAAACCACACAGTTTTCATTTATATTCCCTGCTCCAACTCACTGCGTCACCTGAGCAGGTCACTTAACCTGCCTGTGCTAGAACTGGTAAAAGTAAAAAAAAGTAAACATTTGTGTTATCTATTGATCTTCTAACTAGCCTTGGATAGACTAACATCCCATAATACAGCAGTTTTATTAACAGCCATAAATATCCTTCAGCACCCCTCGTATTTTTAGCCTTTCATTTCTTGTAATTTACTATATGTCATAAACTCAGATTAACTCAAAGAATTGTTCACTTATTTTCCCACACAATAGCTGTATTACAGTGAGCCACGGGTTTAACCTTGTGGCATCTGATGACAGATACATTGTACTGCATTAATCTTTTCAACCAGGTTTCAAAGAAACATTTTTTTAAGTCAACTTTCAGGAAACTGCACACTTTCAGTGCTTGCTTACATTCCTTTTTCATGATGTCGGAGACAATTGACAGATTATGAACACTGGATCTCTTTCTGTAGACCATATGTTGATCAAACACTACTTAAGTATCCATTTAGAACTGCTAAAAATATACTTTTATGATCCCCTTACTTTAACCTCATTATGTCAATGCATTTCACTGAATAGTATAGTCATTTTGTTCTCAGAAATGTATTTTAACATAAGCACTTTTTTGCTACAATCTGAGAGCCTGCCTGTTCTGTTTTGAGATTAAATACTTTAATGCACCCTGCTCTGTTTTATACAAAAAGTAACACAGTAGTGCAGATGGGTATTGACAATTTATACAACAAAAACTCCATACCTGTGCCAATGCGCATTTACTGTATAATGCCTCACTGTGACTGTGACTGCTCTTGTTAACTCTAGCCAAGTCAAAAGATTTTCTTACTTTTACTTTTCTTTCCTTTTAGTCATTCTGGTGTATATTTGAGAGTGGGGATGTTGGCTGTCATAATATAATAACATTCATTTATTAAACCTCTGTAAAAAGTCAAATTTCCCCTGGGGACAAATGAAGTGCTACCTATCTATTTTAAATTATGTATGAAGGAAAATACTGCCTGTGCATTGGGAAGTGCCTTATGTTACTTGAATTAAAACAAAACAGCTGCCGAGATATTATAAAAACTTTCTAAAGGCATTGACGAAGACGATTGTCAGCCGAATCTATTTGCTCTTACTTCTTGTTATACTGTATAAGTTCTATAGCTGAATTTGTTTGCATAATGTAAATGATCTACAAAAACTAAATATTTCTTTAAATAAATAGATAATAATCAAAAATAATGCATAATTTTCACTTGTTTATTGATTATCTAACCACAATTTTTCAAGGCTGGGAGTGAATAAATAATAGTTTAATAATAGTTTTTACACTAACCTGACACATTAATTTAAAAATCAATAACAATAGCATGAAAAATATCACTAACATTTAATAATATTCATCTATCCATCCATCCATTATCCAACCCGCTATATCCTAACTACAGGGTCACAGGGGTCTGCTGGAGTCAATCTCAGCCAACACAGGGCGCAAGGCAGGAAAAAAACCCCAGGCAGTTCGCCAGCCCACCGCAGGGCACACATACACACGGGACAATTTAGGATCGCCAATACACCTAACCTGCATGTCTTTGGACTGTGGGAGGAAACCAGAGCACCCGGAGGAAACCCACGCAGACATGGGGAGAACATGCAAACTCCATGCAGGGAGGACCCGGCAAGCAAACCCAGGTCTCCTAACTGCGAGGCAGCAGCGCTACCCACCGCAACACCATGCCACCCCTCATGATATTCAATAAAAAGTAATTAATTACTACCCCCATTATTTCTAGCTACAATTAACTATGCAACTGGAGAAAAAAGCTGGTAAGAAAATAGACAAACTAAATTAAAATAAGAAGAAAAGGAAAAAGCTGTAGTGGAGCTGTCTTTCAGCACTAGCGAGTTGTGTTCATAAATGAATAAACGACTATAACTGTCAGGAAGGTGGTACTGATGTTATTGATTCAAGATGCCAACCCTAGGATCTAAAAACAAATTACCCTGCGGTCTGGCTTGTTTCTCCGGGCACCATCTTCTGATATATCCAAAAATAGTTTCACAACTAAATTTCCACAGGGTGACCCCAGGAAAGTGAATCTGTCATCTTAAAGCCAACGTTTAGTTTTCCAGAAAATATCAGGATTTTTTTGAAATTTTTCTAATATTTATGAGAACCTTTACAAAAGCCAGACAGGGCCAAAAAGCATGACAAGGTAATTCAAAAAGTCAAGATTTATTGCTCTTGGAAAAAATCAAAATCTGTTAGGGAACCAAAACAAAGAACGTTAATGTCTTCATTTGTTCAAGCCAAAAACCATCTATCTTTTCATTTTTAAGGCATTCTGCCCTGGCAATGTTTCAGTTTGTTTTTACATCCTAAAGATGTGTAAGCATTTTTAAACTACATGAGAATGAGTGAGTATAGATTTGTTTATAATTGTGCCCAGCTATGGACTGGTATATATGTCCAAAAGTTTGTGGACACCTGACCATCACACTTATATGAAGATGCTGGAGATCACATTCCAAAACCTTAGCCACTAATATGGAGTTGCCTCTCCCCACTACAGCTATAACAGCTTCCACTTTGCTTTGAAGGCTTTCCACAAGATTTTGGACTGTGTTTGTGGGAATTTGTGCCCATTCAGCCAAAAGAGCATTTAAGAGGTCATGTACTAATGATGGATGAGAAGACCGGGCTTCCAGTTCATCACAAAGGTGTATAATGGGCTTGAGGTCAGAGCTCTGTGCAGGCCACTTGAGTTCCTCCACACCAAACTCATCACACCGTGTCTTTATGGACCTGGCTTTTGCACAGAAGCAGAAACATTCTGAAACAGAAAAGTGTCTTCCCCCAAACTGTTGCCACACAGTTGTATCTTAAGCTTGCTTGCCACTGCTCAGTTGAGGAAACTCATTCCATTGACACATCCAGTTCTTGAGCTGATGTTGGTTCCAAATGCAATTTGGAACTCTACTGTGAGTGATGCAATAGAGGATAGGTGATTTTTATCCACTATATGCTTTACCACTTGGCAGCCCAGCTCAGTGTTGTCTGCCACTTCTTGGCTCAACTGTTGTTATTCCTAGATGCTTCACCTTCACAATAATAGTACTTTAAAGTTGGCCAGGGCAGAAATTTCATGTAGTGACTTGTGGCAATAGTGTCATCCTATGATATTTAAAGTCATTAAGCTCTTTAGTCTGGCACATTTTACTGCCAGTGATTGTCAATGGAGATTGCATGGCTACACAATATGCTGGATTTTATGTATGCCTTACGCCTCTCCCAGACCACATGGGTCGACCACCTTGGTGGCTATGAGGACCACGGGTACAGAGCTTTGAAGGTCAGCCCTGTAGGGGCCCGTGGTCACCACCAGGGGGCACCCCAATGCCTTTGGAGCCCTGGACCTCAGCACTTCCGCCACACCCGGAAGTGCTGGAGGAAAGAGGATCTGGGACACCCGGAGTGCTTCCAGGTGCCCAGCCGGTACTTCCGCCACACTGGGGAGTGCCGGCGGAAGATTGTCGGAATGCACCTGGCGCACATCCAAGTGATTATAAAAGGGGCTGCCTCCCTCCGTTCGACGGCTGGAGTCGGGTGAGGAGAAAGACAAGGTCATGGAGAGGCAAGGAGGCAGCCTGAAGAGAGTGAGGCATTTGATAGTTGGCCTGGACTTTTGGGGACTTTGGGGTGTGTGTGTACTTTTGTAAATATGGACTTGTGTAATAAACATGTGGTGGGTGATTCAAACGTGTTCACCTGTCTGTGTCTGGGCCAGCGTCCACAATACATATACTTATACATATGTATATATATATATATTGTCACGCACGTGCGAGTAGGAGACCGCGGACGGATCCGAACACACCTGGGAAAACATTCGCCGGCAGGGAATGGCGGGGTACTAACTTTCTCCCTTTACTTTCTTGCAGGAAAAGAGACGCTCCGCCACCATAAGCCGGGTTTTGCCCTCACTGCGTTACTTCCGCCCTTCCTCCGCCATCTTGTCCTGACGTCATCAATCCCATCCTCCCTCACGGCTCCTTCCCAGCATTCCTCCATTTCCAGCTCCTCCCTCATAAAATGGCCGCGGACGCCATGTTTGGCGTCGCACATATGAACTGTTATGGTTTATATTTTGACCAGTTTTTTTTCTTTTCGATTGTGGAGCATCTACAATATACGGGGCCAGAAAACCCCAGACCTTTTTGTTGTTTATTGTTGAATCTGTTACAATATATATATATACACATATACGCATATATATATATATATCTATACTAATAAAAGGCAAAGCCCTCACTGACTCACTCACTCACTCACTCACTCACTGACTAACTCATCACTAATTCTCCAACTTCCCGTGTGGGTAGAAGGCTGAAATTTGGCAGGCTCATTCCTTACAGCTTACTTACAAAAGTTGGGCAGGTGTCATTTCGAAATTCTATGCATAATGGTCATAACTAGAAGCTATTTTTCTCCATTTACTGTAATGGAGTTCAGCTGGAGGGGCGGAGTTTCGTGTGATATCATCACGCCTCTCACGTAATCACGCATTACGTAGAAAACCAGGAAGAGCTACAAAATGCGCTGAAGAAAACATGCATTATATAATTAAGAAGGCAGCGAAACAATTAGAAGCGAGCGAGTGACATATAAAACCATATTCAGCGGCTCACGTGAACTGACGCAGTGCGCAGACAAAAAGCAACAGTTCCAAAGAGTGCTGAACAAAAACCGAATTACACTGCTACGCTCAAATAGACAAACCACACGCCGTGGTGCAATAGTAGAGCATTCGCCTGTAGCGCCCACGTCCGAGGTTCGATTCCCAAGAGGGGATGCACTAAGTATGTACGCGCGCTTCTCGATTTATTTTAACCTCACATCCCCTTAGTTTGAGACGTATGAAAACGCATGCGGTTAACGCAGAAAGACAGATCACCTATTCACCTATTGAAGCTTCATGAATAATGGATACTTTATTCGCGATCAATGATTGTTTTGGTAAAGCCATACTCAGTGTATTCATTAGATGAACGGTAAAAAAGTAAGAGCGAGGGGACGGTAACTTACTGAAGCACACAAGCAAAACCACAATAGCACGCGGGCTC
>JANRMT010062835.1:49111655-49138018 GCA_026402145.1 Polypterus bichir lapradei | reverse complement strand
ATGTGAATAACCGTGTCCGCTGTCAACCTGGGTTGGAATTATAATTACATTAATTGAATTATAATGAGCCCTTAGCATGCCCCCAGTCACGTTTGTGTGATAATATATACTGTATATGTACTGTATATAATGTATGTGTAAAGCTTGGGTCGCATGACAGACAGACAGGAAGGCAAGACCCAGTTTCCAAGGAGAAATAACAGGCAGGAACAGGTTTACGACTTTATTCAAAATAGGAGCTTTTACTTCAGCCGGCACACAGACACACAGGATATGAGCAGCGACGAGGACAATCGTCCTGCATTACCTTCCTTCTTCATATAAATAGAACACAAAATCGTTTTCCTCGAGTGGGCTCACCAGCTGAGAAACACAGGCTGGAGCAGACATAGTCTAGAGAAGAGAAGAAAGGCAAGACCAAAAGGGCAGGTGAGGCCTCAGTTTTAAATGTTTTAAACATCATGCAAAAAGCACGTTACATGGTAAGCATGCAGCTGAGGTGTAGGGGGCAAATTAAGAGTGTGCTTGTTTCCCATTAAAATACTGTTTAAGAGGTAGTTTGCCCTTGGTTTACTTTTTAACAGAATGTCAGCGCACAGCCAGGAGGATCGTGCAGCAGACCACTTACCAAGCAGTCTTTGCACAGCTAGCACCTTCATAGACAGTGAATAAGTGGCGACAGCAGTCACTATATATATATATATATATATATATATATATATATATAGTGGCAGGGTAATATATAAGGTGGCAACAGCCCAGGCAATGTTTATTGTATCTCTCCACAGGGGGAAATATTGTAATGGGGATATAGGTGCCAAAAATGTGATGTTTGCAGTTTTTCACATTCGCTTTAGAACATTTCTCAAAACACCCTTAACAATTGCGAAATAGTAATTGCATTTCTCAAAACAATTCCTACAAACAGCACCACACAATGGATTACCTATAAGGTCTGTAACTTGCTCAGGATCCTTAATTTTCTCTCAAATTTAAACATGTCATTATTTTCAGAATGACAAGTCATTGTGTCATTGTTTATAAACAAGATAGTCAAAATGCTTAGTCTTGTTGTCAGTATAACAGTGTATTTTCTGATGTGAGCTATAATTAAGGTTTTAACGACAATGATTGTAAATGCACAAGGCTGCACTGTTTTTATGGCATATGCCCGTTTTTAACTGTACAACATTAACACATTGCTGTATATACAGTAGACGATTGATTGCAAGAGATTGGACAGGATTCACATTTATGCTTTTACTGTTTGTACTGTAATTTGTTGACAGACCATGTCATTAAGATACCAAAAAAAAAAAAAAAGACAAGGCTGTTTTACATCGCTACATATCACAAAGAAAATAAAAATACAAAACTAGAAATGTAAACATAGAAAATACCCCTAAGGCAGAACTGTACATGATGCGATGTATGGTAAATTACAGTGAAGTCTTTCTACACCTTCTGACATTCTTGTGTGTTTCAGAACTGGATGTGTTGTTTTGAGAATTTCAATTCTGATCTGAGAAATGCATCAAAATGAATGAGAAAAACTGTATTATAAAAACAGCACATAAAGAAAAATTAAAATTAAAATACAAAGAAACAGATGGCCAAGCAACCTTCTATCTCTGCACTGGATCTGACTCACCATCTTTCAGATAAAGTGACTAACATATAAGTCCATATAAAGTGTTCAACAGAAATTTCATTGATGAAATTTTGTTGTGAACAGCAAGGGTCACTGCTAGGAATCCATCTTTTAACTTAAACCATGTTACTAGAACAAAATCAGACTAAAAAACTATAAAACTATTTAATTCAGTTAATTATTTCCCTATTATTTAGTGTTTCTTTATTTTATGTGATAAGGCTTTTGTTTCGTTGTTTGGTTTGTTTGGATGCTTTGCTGTGGCTGTCACCATGGACACATAAACAATAAGTAGTAATGTGATAATATTGTCAGGACAAAAAATAATCAAAACAAAAAAAGAAGTCAAAAATTAATTTCTGACTAATTAATTACTGACAGTTCACCTTTCCAGTACCACTAAACAACTGTCTCTTTTCATCCTTTTTCTTGATTTCTTGACTAGGAACTTAGCCATCTTCTAGTGAGCCTTCATCCTTTTGTTTGAACAAACTACAGAATCATATTGTTATTTTGCCCACAGTATGTGTTGATTATTTCCAATATTGCATGCCATTTGGTTCACTTTATAGGCTCACAAAGTACTACTAATGAATGGCATTGCTGAATGTATGCTGGCACATTTTCATAATAAGGGAATGGACAGTGGAACTTTATTCCAGGTGTTTTTAATAATAGCTTATTGTACATTAGTACAATAGTTTGTTTTTTTTTACTTGTATTAAACGGTTACAACAAAGAAAGGTAAAAGCTTAGTGTACAGGAGATGCTTTTAACTGACAGATTTCAGGTTGAAATTTCTTGTCAGGTTGAACAGGTGTGCAGTGTATTTTGGGAAAACTGAAAAACTGAAAGGCAAAGCAGGATTTAAAGTACTTTGCTTAGTTAGGAGGTGCAGCTTTTGATTCCCATTGTAGAATTACCTTGGTTTTGTGATGATGATTTAGTAACATTTTTTGTGTGTTTTTGTGTGTTTTGAGAAACTGCACAATGTCATGGCATGCTGAACTAATGAAGATAAAAACAAGCAAGCCAGTTGTTTAGTGTGTTGAGAAGGAGTCATTGCTAGACATTTTTCAAAAAAAGCTTACTCTCTTAGCTGCTGTTTGAAAATGGAGCTTTTTTAAATAGTTGTGGTTCTGAAACTTTTGTAAAGAGCTCAGCTTTGTAGCTGCTAAGGTCACTTTCATGGAACTCTTCCTTATCTCTGCTTCTATAGATACATTGCAAAGAGTTCTCTTTCTAGCAAGAAATCTTTTTCTTTTTTATTTTTCAATCGAGGATATATAATTTGTAACTAAGGAAATAGACCATCTGGGAAAGTGTCTTCTGTCTCCTTGCTGTTGCTAAATGGACTGACTTAAGACTGCAGGAACACACCTAGTACATACTGTAACATTCTTTTAATTGCTTATAATGTTGCTATTGGTTTTGAAGCAAATAAATATAATTTGTAAGTGAGGGTATCTCTGTCTGATTGTTACTAGCAAGCTGAGAAGTAAGATTCTCCATTCCTTGCCTAAGTAGTATCCTTTAAGGGCATAAGAGGACACTCTTGTAAACCCTTCTATTAGTGTAAAAAAATTGAAATGAAGTAAAGGTTTGGAAGTAAAGACAGTCACCATCAGCAAGCAGCACTCCAATGAGGTCCCTAGAACCCAGATGCCTTACACAGATAGGGCAGGCAACACATGAACATTAGGCATTCCAACTTCTGTTACAGGTAGAGGCATTAAAGCTGCCATAACTGATGCATGATGCCTTAACACAATAGCATATTGTGATTCTTAAGTAACTGGAAAATTAAATATATATATATATAAGTTCCAATGAAACTGCATGTGAAGTCTTACTCAGTATAGAGCATTTGGAGATGACAATAATTGTGTGGCATACTACGCATTCCTCTGTTAACATCTCATTTTCAGAAGGCACATTGCATTCAACAATTGGTGTGGTCTTGGACAAAAACCAATAAATGACGTATCTTTGTTTCATACAATGTGATTAATAGCATACACCATTACAAGCTACTTGCTTTGTCAAACTGGCATGACAGGTGACAAGAAGCATGTGGGAGAGGTCATTTATTAACAATTTTCTGGATTTGGATTGTAGGAGGGGGAATTGTGATTGTAATTTGTGACCAAGGGTCTCTATCAATTCTCAGTAAGAATTCTTTAAAACTAAATGTGTAGATTTACAGCGAGGCACCAAACTGTAAGATTGTAAATTATATTTTTATGAATGAATTACGCAAATTAAATTATACTCTTTTTTAATTGACTAGATAAAAGGCTTGTGACTAATAATGACCAAACCCTACGGAGTTTGCATTTCCATGAGTCTGACAAAATCCTTGAAATGCTGGGGAACTTCGATGAACTCTGTGAAATGCATTGAAGTCACTGGTGAAATAGGAACTGAACTACTTTTGAATGAATTATAATGATCTGCCAACAATGATCTGCTGAGTCTGCCGACTATGCTATACCAATTATTGTGGCCAAAAATGTGACCTGAGCTGTGAGGCAGCAGTTCTTTCCACTGCGTCACTGTGCTTCAAACAACAAAATATGCAGACTGAATGGTAACCACAAACAGAACACATGAAATAGCCACAAACTAGCACTAAGTAGAAAATATATATATATATATATATATATATATATATACACAGTCATGCATGTGCGTTGGAGGACCTTCTCAGAGGCTCGAACAAGGTACGTGATAACCTGACATGGCTGTCGCTATTGCTGATGTTCCCTGCTACTTCTTCCCCACTCCGGCTCTACGAAGCCGCCTAGTGAGGGCACTTAGCTCCGCCCCTTGTGGGACACTCTGACACAAGAATTCTGGCCACCCAGAGAGGAGTTGGCATTTGATCCACAAGTGGACCACTAGATTGAGCTCAACTTAAACAACTTGTGTATAATTGATGTGCTACCTGAAAGTAGCCAAGTATCAAGCTCCAGTTCGGCAAATTGTTTTTGTTCCATTTTGTTTGAACTACCTGAAAATTACTAAACGGGACAACCTGGTTGGTGTCCCAAATATACTCCTGTTGTCTGTCCTACCTTACCGCACCTGGCCACTATATATATTTATATACAGACAGACGGACAACGGTTTTTCACCCAGCACACACATATTTATTATATACACTATTTACAAGTCAAGTGCACAACCCAGTGCCTCCAGCACCAATTCCCCAAAGTCCAGGCCTCACTCTACTGTGCCTTCCTTCTGGCCGCCTCCACTCTTCTCTCTCCAGACTCCAGTCCGCTTCCACCCGACTCTTGACTCTGAATGAAGGAAGGCGGCCCCTTTTATAGCAGCCCGGATGGGCTCCAGCTGCTCCCCGACACTCCTCCGCAGGCACTCCCCTGTATGGCGGAAGTGCTGGCTGTGCACCCGGAAGCTCTCCGGGCGTCCCCAGTCTTCTTCCCCCAGCACTTCCTGGTGTGGTGGAAGTGCTGAGGTCCAGAGCTCTTCAGGCACCGGGGCGCCAACTGGCGGTGACCACGGTCCCCTACAGTGTTGAGCTTCCAAGCTCTGCACCCGTGGTCCCCAGTGCAACCAGGGCAGTTGCCCCCTCGTGGTCTGGAGGACCTCCTGGGCGTCCTGGTTGGGTACCACCCCCAGCCGCGTGCCACTATATATATATATATATATATATATATATATATATATAGTTTCTTTCATTGTTTGACGCAGAGGCGCAGCTGGAATGTCTCTTTTATCTGCGTAGATAATTTTTACTTTTTTTCCCATCAAGGCAATAGAAATCTCTTGTAAATAGTACTAATTTGGTAATAGTTTTTTTCTTAGAGTCCCATGTGTTTTCTGACTCAGGGAAGGGAAGGGCTGACTGGACTGCAGACTGGAGTGCATCTCACAGTATGTAATGACATCACACATTTGCAAACAACATCAGGAAGTGACAAAATTAGATTAGATACAACTTTATTAATCCCATGGGCTAATTCATAAGTCAAAATGTGAAGTGGAGTATGCTTACATTACATACTCGTGAAAATTCTGCCCAAAGCTGCTACAACTCTGTGGTGTCACACTAGCCTCTCAAAGTATCATGAGGCACTGGGAAAAAATGTTTGACTAATCTAGCTACATGGAAAATTTACAGGAAAAAGTTCTGTGAACAAGGTCACTGGTGAACACAGTGCATTTTCTACAAAAACCTCTGCTGAATTTTGCTTATCAACACTACTTGTAACCCAGGCTGCAACTGACCCTAAATACAGTCTTTGTATATGTATAGCTGTGCCATGCCTCACAGTTCACTTTTGGTAAATGGCTCCTCACTCTGACATGTCTTTTGCTCAGCTCATTTTCTTTATCTGAGAATCTTCTGAGTATTTGTTTTATGCACAAGCAAATTCTTAGCTTTGCAGAGAATAGAATATGGATATAAGTAGACAGAGGAAACCTATTGCCATCTATAAACTTAATTGTATTTCTTTACTGATATAAGCAGAAACTTCTGACAAAAGTTCTACAGCCAACAATCGAATCATGATATGGAGTAAAGAAAAAATGCTTTGAATTAGTCAGATGGTGTCCTGCCGAAAGCTATAAAATGGGCTGCCAGAATTCCACACAGTGATAATAGGCCTTCTTGGGATTGGGTAGGGTATGAAAAATGAATTTTAAACCTTTTTTTTATTGGAAAGGAGCTTTACAAGCAAAATGTATTGAATCACTCATACTTTCATTTATTTTCTAGATCATTTTTTTCTAATATAGTTTTTCCCAGCAGCATCATGCTCAAGGCATGCACTAACTTCAGATAAGACTACAGTACACTGCCGGGCCATTTTAAAGTCACTAAGCAACCTGTGGTATAAAATCAGACTGGCAAGGGAAACTCACATGGAGACAGAGAGCATACACACTCCACACAGGTGGTGTGCAAATTAGGATTTGAACCCAGGAATTTAAAGATCTAAAGATAACCACTGCAGCATTGTCCCCTTCTATTATCAAACACAGCTTTCCTTAAAAAGACTCATCATTATTATTTATATGTATTTTTTGCAGTGCTGGTCATACTAATCTGATCCAAATCTATTTAACATCTATTATACCATTAAAGAAAGAAAGAAACTTATCCTCTACTAGGACAAGTCTTATTGAGTCAATAATCAAGCAGGACAAAGCTTGTGCATCTGTGTCATTGATTACTTTTGCAGTACCATGCTGAACAGCTGATGAGCATCCATCCCAGCAATCTGTTACAGCATGGTCAGAATGGTCAAACAATGCAGGTAGAGGATTATATTTATAGACAACTGAATTAAGGCTTACATACCATTCTCTGTTTGGTTATAATACATGAGATGCTTTATCGTACAGCATAACCAGCCTAAAATAAAAGTCTTTCCCCATTATATTCTTGATCTTCAATATCGCTTGAATTCAGCTCTTATTCTGTTATGGCAACTATATACGCGCCAACTAGTAAGTCTTACTTGGTGCATGAATAAAACATTACACCTGCTAGTTTGCTGAACCACCCACCTGGAAAATTATGCTTGCTTACTTGACCAGTTAAGCAGTCTCTTTATGACATTTTTAAAACAAATGTTTATATATTTCAATCTGTACTGCAAACCAAAATACTTAACTACTGTTACCTTTAAATTATTGTCTCAAAATCAGAATTTATTCCTTTAAAACTATTAAAAAATAAAAAATGGTATTTATTTGCTGCCTGTGATGGGCAACACGTAATACAGTGGAAGTACTATTATTTCATGTCCATACCTTTATGGGCCAATACAGTTGATTTCACTAAATGTGGATAAATAAAAGAATCAAAAGGGTTATCTGTATCTTCACTTTTTATCAAAGCCATTCCTAAGCTGCCCTGCCCCACTGGAAAAATTCAATGGAATTTTCCATTTTCCTTTATTCCAAGAACCAGCGGTATCCAGCACTGTATGGATTTATAAAACTTTCTTTTTTGCCAAAAGCAGTGTCTTGAACTCCTTCTGTTTATAAAATTATAGTTCTGCCATAAGCTTATACCATTAGCTGGTGCGTTTAAATTCCATTGCCACATGAGACGAGCCGTTGAGCCTCCCATTGACAGCGGCCACAACATACCTCACTTAACAAGTATCTAAACGCATTCACACTGTAACAGAGTTGAAACACATGGCTTGTAACACCGCTTGGCTGACAGTCACAGCATTTAGTAGTTTAGACATGCTCATAAGTCAGAAAAGTAAGTGTGGACAAATAGGCAGAAATGTCACAAAGTCATTTGGATGTTTCAAGATGTAAATACAGAAATCTTATCTGTGGTCTTTTCAGTGTATAATTTTAACATTAGCAAAATCTGCTTGCTTGAAATTAAATGCTTTATGCTGACTTTTAGGTAAAACCTTTATGAGTAGTGGGGCACACAATTACAAAATCAGAGCATTTTAGAGTTGATATAAAGACATCTAATTACTTCTCTACCAATACAGTACCTAACTACACTCTGACCATGTTAAACATATTGATTTCCATACCACAGTACAGTTTGTCAGTCATGTGAGTTGCCACATGGTAGCATAGTGGTAAGTGCTGCTGCCTCACAGCTCCAGGAGATGAAGCTTGATCCTTGGCCCCGTCATTTTATGTGGAGTTTGTACAATCTCCTGAAGTCTACACAGATTTTTACTCAGGTACTTTGTTTTCATCCCACATCACAAAGGTGTATAATTCGATCAAGTGGTGATTCTAAAGTGCTCATATTTAAGAGAATATGAATGTGCCCTCTAATAGGCTGGTGTCCAGTCCAGGGTTGGTTCCTGCCTCATGCCCAGTATTCAGGAGTGCAGCTTGACATTCTTTTAGTATACCACATTTGCGTGACAGGTGACACAGTGACTTGTGCTTTTGCCACAGAGCTTCGGGCTTCAGAGTTCAGTTCTCACTGTCTGTGTGAAGTCTGCATTGTGTCCATTTGGCATGCTGGGTTTTCTCTTGGTACTCCCAAAAACATGTCAGATAGAATGTGTTTTGACAGCACTGAATTATCCCTGTATAGACAGGCATCATGTCACAGATTGGTAAGATTGCCTTCAGCACAAAAAGGGATGACCTTTTGGTGCAAAAATACAAATAACTGTTAACCAAAGGTTAAGCAGAAGACAATGCAAATACAGTAATTATGAAGAGGAGTAATGGGATCTTAAATCCTACTCAGGGCCCTCATGCATAACGCCGTGCAAAGAATTCACACTATAACATGGCGTACGGACAAAAGCGGAAATGTGCTTACGCACAAAAAATCCAGATGCTTAAATCTGTGCGAATGCCAACTTCCATGTTCTTCCACTCCATAAATCCCGGTCAGCGTGAAAATTAACGCACGCGCCTGCTGTCCCGCCCTATCTCCTCCCAGAATTATGCCTCTTTGAATATGCAAATCAATATAAATAGCCCTCAAGCTCAGCATTCTGTGAAAAGGCAATGGCAAAAGCATGGGGGAAAATAGAAGAATTTCAGAGACTACCGAGTGGAGGCAAGGAAAAACGTACTAGTTGTTGGTTTAAACAGTGGTATAAACAACAAAAGGAAGTTGATCAAGTGACATAGAGTGTCAGAGAAACTCGAAAGCTCAAGTTCACAAAGTTGCACAGTGCCCGAAATAAAAAAGAAGTTGTCACATATCAAAGTCGCCATAAAAAGGCGAGTCGTAGCCCACCATCTAAGTGTCATATGAAAGCTTATTAGGATACAGAGAAAAAAATAGGCACACAGTGGGAAAAAAGCTTAAAATGTCAACTTTAATCTCGAAATTTCCACTTTAATCACGTAGTTTATTTTGTCATTAAAGCAGAATATCCTAAACTTCATCTTAAAATCGTTTAATTTACTAGTTTCTCTAATCCCATCGTAACTGAAGTAGTGCATTAAATGCTTTGTTTTGTATTTGATCTTCTATGTGCTCTATGTGTGTGAATCACTACGTACTTCTTAAACCGGCTTTCTCTACCTCCGACAGGACACAGAATCCATTACATTCATGATATTACAGCTCTCTGAATAATTAAAGTACTGAGATGTATACTTGATATCATTTTCATGATGATAGGAGTTAAAGCATGTTATTAAACATGGGATCACGAGGCAGGAACAATCCGTGAACAGAGCGCCAGCTCCTTGCTAGCGCTGCGACACCGTGTCCTCACATGATTATTTATTAACAATATAGATTGTTTAAATTAAGTTAAAGTTTTATTTTGCTGCATTTCATCAAAAAAATTATGTCGTTATCATATGTAAATACGCGCTTTATAAAGTGGCTCAGGTTGTGCAATATTGTAACTGTATCGCAAGTTTACAGTGAGGTAATTGTACTTATAAGTACAAACAGTTCTACAAGGAGCACTTGATGGACTGATTGAGTGTGTTTGTAGTTCTTGGTATGAAACTGTTTCTGAACCACGAGGAAAGGCTCTAAAGCATTTGCCATATGACAGCAGTTGAACAGACAGCATGGCTAAGGCAGCATGTACTTGATGCTGTATACCAATAATTTTCTTTCTGATCAGCTGCTGTACAGCTGTGATTCCCCACTCAGATACAGCGGTATAAATACTCCGAGTGGTGCAGTGAGAGTAATGTGACCTGCTGTGGCAACCCCTAATGGGAGCAGCTGAAAGAAGAATAAGAAGGCGCAGTGAGAGTAACAATGCTAAAACAGCTATTGTATTTAGAATAATTTGACCATTCTGTGCACCATTATATTGTTACAGGTTAATTGCAATCAGATGCATTAAACTAATAAACAATATGCGGCTAATTTCAGTGTATTTATAAAGCTGCGTCAGGGATGTGGATCTAAGAAATAAAGGGTAACCACACAGGAACAGTAGCACTGTTTTGATGCTGGGTGCCGCCAGTCTGCAAAACCGAGTGTAGAAATTGCGTACGACAGGGTATGAGCTACCGTGGAAATGTGTGTGGCTTTACGACAAGTTTAGGTTTTATACATCGCGATTTGAGCGTGGAAACGTTCGTATGTAATATTTTTGTGCGTACGCACCGTTTATACATGAGGCCCCAGGTGGTGATTGTTGCAACAGTAATTTGAATTAACTGTAATCTAAAGATACAAAGTTTAAAGTCTATAAATAACACATTGTAGTAGCCACATCTACTAGAAATAAATATATTAACTTCTTTGTCTCTTGTATCCATCCATCCATCATCCAACCCGCTATATCCTAACTACAGGGTCATGGGGGTCTGCTGGAGCCAATCCCAGCCAACACAGGGTGCAAGGCAGGAAACAAACCCCAGGCAGGGAGCCAGCCCACCGCAGGGCACACACACACACACACTAGGGACAATTTAGAATCGCCAATCCACCTAACCTGCATGTCTTTGGACTGTGGGAGGAAACCCACGCAGACACGGGGAGAACATGCAAACTCCACGCAGGGAGGACCCAGGAAGCGAACCCGGGTCTCCTAACTGCGAGGCAGCAGCGCTACCTAATGCGCCACAATGCCTTGTATACTTAGGAAATGCCATAAATTCCCTATGTTTTTAACTGGAAAAACAGACCGGTGTCAAAAATAATACTTAAGTTCCATGGCGAATTTAGGCCCCAGTAGAAAATGGAAACTTTTGAAAATGCTCCCTAAAGCCATATACTGGTGAAAGCACAGCCTCAGTGTTGTAATGTAGAGGGGTGAAAACATTGCTTTTTTAAAAACACATTAATTTAACCACACTCTGATTAGTTTGTGTTTATCATGTGGCACTTCCCTGATTGGATCTTGCTATTAACAAAGCTCCATTCCCTGATTTTCACCCTTCTCTGAAGGAAATCTTATTCCAATATACTGTGTTGGCTTACCTGTACAAACTGTATTTTGAACAGTTTGAATGCTGCAAACATGCACAAAATGCAAATTACTTACCGTTTGTTACAGTTTTGTGATAAACCCCATGGCCGGTGCTGTTACCACTCGTTCAAAGAATTTTCACCAATTTGTACGTGCCCATTGTAGGCAAATGTCCATGTCATCTGACTTTTGGGTTGTTTTAGTGTGAAAGTAGATAATTTAGCAAACAATGTGAAAACACTAGTATGAAAGGTGATTGTTTCCATTTAAATATGCTGTAGTAGTGTGGACATTGCCTCGGTTAAACTAGTTTAGAAGTACTGAGTTAAAACATTACATGACCCTGATGCTGTCTGTATCACTGCCACCATTTAATAACATCCCTGTTCTTTTTGTTATTTAAAGACCGGTAATTATGATTAATCCATTATCAATATGTAAAATCAAAGCTAATATGTCTCTTTTTAGTAAACCAGATCTCATTATCAAGTCCAACATTTAACTAAGATGCTCTGCAATTTTTATCAATTCACTACTCGCTGCCACTAAAAAGAAAAGGTCAACCCCCAAAAACAGCAAGAGTGCAATGAAGAGAAAATATTCCATATGAAAAGTAGAATCTAAATGTGCATTATTATACCTTTTGAAATCAGTGAACACTTTCTATCATACAAGATTTAGCTGGCTCTAAACATTGCTGTTCCTATTACCCCAAGATACACAGGCCAGCACACACAGACAAACATAAAAACAGACAAGTCTCTTGGAAGCTTTGTGATAGTAATGTAAAACTCAAAGAATGATGATACTGTATGTTGTCAGGTTTGCCTGGAAAGACTAGACCTAATGAAAAAAAAATTTTGAAGCTTAAATTAAGACTTTTTAAGTTGAAAGTTTTAGAATCCAAAATCTGATAACAGATTAAGTAAACATTTGCCATACTGAAAGATGCAGAATTCAGGACAACATGTGTCAAACGATACAGGCCCAGATGTGCTTTCAGAAAAGCCTAATGAAGATGTGAGAGAAACAGTCTGTCTGCATCTGTAAAATAATTACTTGTTAACTGCAGAATGAACTGGAGCAGGCTGTGGATACGCTTCTTACGATGGGAAAGAATATTGTTTCCAGACCACGAGTGCTAATTAACCAGTTTACAACAAGGACTAAAAGAAATCAATATAAAGACATGTCTGTTTACAGGAGTGGAAACTTCATTTTGCAGAAGACCTCTCAGTGGAAGATAGGTGTAAGAATGCAGACTGAACCATAAAGCTGACATAAAGGGGAAAAAAGTCTGAATAAACAAAAAACACGTTTAAAAAGGTTTAGAGTAGCCTTTCACTTGCATGTATGTTTTTCTCGTGTTTCTGGATAGTAAAAGTTTTTACTGTAAGTGCACTTTGTTTATGGATCACTACAAAGTCAGGAAAGAAACTTAAAAATGAAGGAATCAATAGCTTTAATTCTATTATTTAATATACCGTTAGGCCTTTTTTTATACTTTTAAATATTAAATGTGATTACATTTGTGTTACATATAGAAGGCCTATTTTGGTGCTAACATTCAGTTTTGGAAACTTGTAAGGGCCAATTAAATTAAAGTTCTTTTTTTTTAAATTTTATTAAAAGCATGTAATGTCCCATATAATCAAGTCAAACTTAACGAAACTAAATTCAGTTCAACCCTCACTCATGAGAAAGAGAAGGCCAACAGCCAGAGTAAAACTTTAAGAGTAGTAAAGCGGGATATTAGTCTTTCTCCCCAATATAAATGCTTATTCTAAAATATTATTAATTAGATCCTGCCAGGTTTAAAATAAGTTTTGGACAGATCCTCTAAATTAGATTTTTTTTCCAGTTTCAAGTAGTATATAACATCAGTTACCCACTGACTTAAAAGAGGTCAGCTAGGATTCTTCCAGTTGAGCAAGATATGTCTACATGTTAATAGTGAAGTAAAGGCAATTACCGTTTGTTTGTCCTTCTCCACTTTAAGCCTATTTGAGAGTATACCAAACAGAGCTATTAATGGATTAGGAGTGATTGTGTGACTAAGGCTGTCTGATAGGCATTTAAAAATTTTTGTCCAGAATGAAGTTAATTTGGTACATGCCCAAAACATGTGGCCTAGTGAGGCTGGAGATTGATTGCAACATTCGCAGGTTGGATCTTGCCCTGGAAACATTTTACACAATTTTAAACAAGATAAGATTTGCTTGATAAAAGATTTTAAGCAGAATAATTGAATGTTTTGCACATCTGGAGCTAGAGTGAATTCTGTGCATGGCTGCCTTCCACTCCTTTTCTGAAATGTTGAGTAAGAGATCCTTTTCCCACTGTCCTCTTTGATCTTTAATAGGAAGGGACTTTAAAATGGCGTGATATATTATAGAAATGCTTTCTGAATCTTCAACACTGATCAATATTTTTCTGGAATAGAAATAGGTGGGAGGTGTGGAGAATCGGGCAGATTTTGTTTAGCAAAGTTTCTAATTTGGAGATCGTGGAAAAATTGTGTTTATGGGAAGCTAAATTTAGATTGTAATTGTTTGTACAATGCTAACACGTTATTTGTATACAAATCTCTAAATGATCTAATCCTATATGTTTTTCCAAATATTAAAAACTGTGTAGGTTCAAGAGGGTGGAAATATTCTCTAACTTGAAGTACTTCTTACATTGGTTCCAGATTCTGAATGAATAAAGCACAATTGGGTTGTTAGTATTACCTTGTATTTACTGGTATACAAAGCAAGGAATATAAAGAAGTACTGTGTTCATCTATTTGTGTCAATGTCCAGGTTTTTATAGCTTGTATATTTGGCGCCCGTAATAAAATTGAAAACTAGGTAGAGCCGTGTCACCTTCTGGTTTAGGTCATTGTAGGGTCACCCTTTGGATATGTGGATATTTCGAATTCCAAATAAGTGAAGTTATGATCGAATCGAATTTCTTAAAAACTTCCTTTTTTATGTAAATGGGGATGTTTTGATGTATTTACTGTTCGATTATTGGAAAAATTCTCATTATTAAGTGTTAGTTTAATGAAAATGGTCCACAAATAATTAAGAAAAAAAATTATAATTTCAATAAGTTATCCAATCTATTTACACTACCAGTTTACTATTATTAATCATTCCATAGCTCATTTTCTTTCTGTAACTTGTTCTATTGATGCATTACATTTACAAGCTATATGATTGAAATAAAATTATTCTAAAGCAAATGAATAAATGTGATTTTTTTCAGAAATGTATTGGATTTTTATGTGTCTAGCATTTATTATAATAATCCATGCCCTAATAAACAGTATTGATTCTTTTCTTATAATATTTAATAGGACAGGAGAATAACTATATACAGATGTTGAACCAAGCCAGTATGCAAAATTTTTTTCTGCTTCTTTTTTTATTTTATTCATACATTCATGGAATGCTATCTCCAGAGTACAGGTTTTAATCAGATCCTGAAGACAGAGACATCCATTGTTAAATATTGATTCTGTTTTCCGTAAATCAATTCTTTTAGGACATTGAGATGTATTTTAATATCAATATCACAAAAACATTTCCTGAATTTTATTGCAGAAGCAACGATGTGGGTATTCCATGAAGCACACATCTAAAATTTTCACATAACTGAATAAGTTTCAGTTTAATAAGTCTCCTTAATAAGTCTACTCCACATAGCTAATTCATATATACTGTATATGACCCATGCCACCTTCTTTACACTAGAACAGGGGTATCCAACCTTTTTCCCCTGAGAGCTACTTTTACATAATGAAAATGGCCAAGAGCTACTCATGTTTTCTAACATTTATTCTCATAGGTTATTTCAGCCCAAACAAACTGAATAAGCTTGTTTTGCCTGAACATTTACAAAATGTTGGTGTCCACAACTCACATTTTGCATTACAACATCACAAAAAATATTTAGTTCACCTGCAAGTGCATTTTGTATGTCTGTTTGTATTTTCTAGTGTATCTCACACTATTGAATTAAAACATGAATGTTGTCAAAACAATGCAATTCCAAATACACAGATATTACTTATTCATTTGTCATTTTGTTACATGTCACTGTTTCACTTCACAAGAGTATTCACAGGTCCAGTTGCATGTGTGATGTGTTTTTTAGTTAGTCAGATGACTGGCACTGCATGGAGAAAAACAAGAGAGGTGTATGGTGGAGTGTAGCCACTTAGGTTCACTCTAATGGAGTCATTTAAATATTTAAATGTTCATCTATCAGTCTTGTTCTGAACTGATTTTATGACATTCATGTCAGAAAAGGCAAACTCACAGAGGTATGTAGACCCAAACAAAGCAGACATTTTCAGAGCTGCTTGGTGAAGATTCTTATAGTTATCTGGCTCTACTATGCTCCAGAAATGCTAAGACTTTAACTGCACATTATTTTGAAGGTTTACTAATATATAATATAGTGTCTGTCTGTCTGTCTGTCCGATTTTCACGAAAGAACTACTTGACGGATTTAGATAGTTTTTTTTTATTTTCAATAATTTGCTTGAACATTCTGGTTGAATTTGCGACTTCTCTCATTTTGCTATGTATCATAGTTCGCTTGTGGTACTGATTTATTAGCACAAATCCGTGTGAGACGCAGTGGGCAGAGAGGAGGGGGCGGGGCCCTTGTCACTCACGCTGCAGCCTTGGGGCGTGTTAAGGATTATTAGCTAGCGAATGAGAGAATTGAATTCAACTTTGTTTGATATTTAAAATAAAGTGTTACTTAGATCTTGATGAGTTTGAGTCCAGATATTCTCTTAAGTGTATGCCAAATTGAAAAGATAGATTGCAATTCAAGTTGTGGATTGTAATTTTGTGTTAAAAGGATCGTGATATGATTTTTTGGAAAGATTGCCCACCCCTAATTTGACTAATCAAGTTTTCAAATTTATGAAGGATTCATTAACCCTTTGGCAAACTACTTGGAAAGGGGTTGCGAGCTACTGGTACTGTAACTTGCGAGTGACGTGTTGGAGACCCCTGCACTAGAGTTTGTCAACCCTTATGATCCTGCACTCCAATTTTGCCTTTTTTAAATTCATTGACGTTCCCTTGATGAAAAGAGAGCAATCAGAGGTCCCCCTTAGTGAAACAAGTTCACTTTGAAATGGGGAAACACCTTAAGCAGTACTGTTGATTGTTTAGGTGACCCACCACAACCTACTCACAAACCAACAATGGCAACCTGCATCCCAGGTCACAAACCAGTGGTTGAAAAACACTGGCTTAAGTAACCCACCATGACTCACTCGTGAACCAGCAATAGCAACCTGCCATCTACGGATGGTACGATCCAGTTGTTGGGAAACATTGCCTTACATGGACCCAGTGTGTGGCTGCCAAGATGCAAAGGTTAGTTTGTGCTACTCCATACCAGCAGATGAAATATACACACTGGTAACCCACATTAGTTACCCTTAGAACCTCAACTGCAATGACTTGTACAGCTTCAGACCGCTTTACAGCCAATTTGAAACACAACCACATGCATGTCCGAAATGGAGTCATAATTTGGCATATGACTGTACTTAGCTTTTGAACTTGAAGTTGGACTCTATATGAAGCATCAAGAATGTAGTAGAAAAGTAGAGAAGAGTTAAGGTCCACTATTTTTCAATATGGGATTTCTAAAAAGAAACAGAACAGAAGCGTGTGTTGTAAATTGCATAATAGGATTTTACATATGTGATGTGCTCGACACATACCACATCTGCTGTTCTGTATAATACATAAACTACATGTATAATACAAACATAAAAAATAATCAACATAATATGAAAAACAAGCATAATATTATACTGTATAAAGACAAAGTGAAACCAAAAACAATGCAAAAATGATGTTTGAAAAACAACAAAAAGATTGAATAAAACAAAAAGTAAACTTAAGCCAGGGCAACAACCTTAGGCTGAAACATGACAGTTGCATTGGAGACAAAAAATGAATCAAGAAACAGGAAAGGGCAATTAATGACAGCAAAAGCAGCAGCAACAGCAGCAGGCAGTGTGGCGGGATGGGTCTGGTTGAACTTCCAAATAATGACCACAATGGTGTGGTCTGGTATATCTTCATGAGGAAAAATGAAGCATGACAAAGTTTTCTAAAATGCATAGCACTAATCTGTGATGATGTGAATTAGAGACATGAAGACAGTTAATTTTGATGGTGTAGTGGCAATTATCTGCATTACACAGCGGAGGAAAATAAACTCAGATAAACACAGGTAAAAAAAAGTGTGTACAAGGCATTTTTGCACTCTAGGAAAACCTTTTAAAATCCCGAAAAGTACTTGTAAGTGTTTCAAAACTGCAAAATAAGCAACAAAATTAATTTTAGTGTCAGTTTCACAATAATATGCAAATAAAAAGATTTGTGTTTCACTTAGGCTGCATGCAACTGGCTGAGTTTATAGAAATCAGTGCCGTTAAAATTTGCATATTTCTTGCCTTGATTACAGAAGTAAATTTCTTCTAAAAGTATGTTTTAATATCTTGTTAAGCAACTATTATGTTGGAAATTATGTTTTATTTTTGGTTATTTTCTACTAGTTTGATGTAACGAGTCATAACCACACCATACTTCACTCTATATTCATGTTCCAGAATTCAAAGTAAAGGGAGACATTGCTGTTTCAGACGTTTTACATCTGTAGAATAAATTATCTTGTGTACAAAAGTTGCAGCAAATCTTTACCAAAAAATGCACTTTGAAGGGTTTTTTTTTGTCATAAGTGTTGGAATACACTTTGAAGTTCCTGAATGTAAGATGGAATGTTTAGACAGAAATGTAAAATTGGTTATTATTGGTCATAACACATATAGTTTTACTGTTTTAAAGTAGTAAAACATTATCCTTTTCATCTGCTTTTGAGTTTTCAAATAAGTAACCATAGCTTCAACATGCTTTATTCAACATATAAGTTCCATATATCTAAGTGAAAGCCTTGTGCTTTCAGAACAGAGTCAGATGCTTTGCGAGTTGCATAATATATAAACATTACAACATAGTAAGTCACTAACAAAAATGTATTTTGTAAAATAAAACCATATAAAACAAAAATTAAAGATATTGTTTCTGAGAATAAAAAAGAAAATGTACATTGGACTTTTAGTAAAAATTAACATTTTATGAAAGTATAAAAACTTTTAAACAACAAATTTGTTTTCTATCTTAAATTAAGCCTGAGCACACCTAAGTATATAAAAAACCAAAACCTTTAAAATATGTATTTTTTAACATTTTTTCAGTGTCTCTGAGAATTTATTGAAAGATCTTTAATACATACAAAGACCGCCTTTATTTGAGAGGAAGAAATTTAATTTCAGGGTCAGACAGTGTTACGATTTAGATGGCAATGATGTTGCCCTGGCTCAAGTTTATTCTTTGTTTTAAGGTTGTGTTATTTTTTAAATATTATTTGCCTTTTTATGTTGATTATGCTTTTGGTTTTGATTTTTCTTTTTAAATTTTTTTTGATTTTATTATTTTGTTTATAATGTATTGTGTTGTTTAATAATTATTACGTATGTTTAATTAAAAATTAAAAATATAAGATCCCAGATCTCTGCATCACAGTACAAACCAAATACCAGCTTAGCAGGCCCTGTCTCACATTGCATTCAGCACTTTAGTAATTTTAATCCTGTAACTGAGCAGGAAGTCTTAACTTTAATTTCTAAAATGAAGCCCACTACTTGTTCCCTAGATCCAGTGCCAACAAAACTAGTAAAAAGTGTTCTTGCGGCGCCTATTCTAAACATTATCAATAGTTCATTATTGCATGGCACAGTACCTGATGCACTAAAAGTGTCAGTCATTAAACCATTACTTAAAAATTCAGACCTAGACCCACACATACTAAATAATTATAGGCCTATTTCAAATTTACCGTTTCTCTCTAAAATACTAGAAAAAGTAGTCGCCAGTCAGCTTCAGTCACATCTTACGCATTACAATTTATTTGAGAAATTCCAGTCTGGTTCTCGCACTGGTCATAGTACAGAAACGGCACTAACACGGGTTGTAAATGACATTCTGATATCCTCTGATGAAGGAAACTCCACTGTAATTATGTTGTTGGACTTAAGTGCAGCATTTGACACCACTGACCATTCTATTTTACTGCACAGGCTAGAAAATGATGTTGGGTTTACAGGCCCCGTGATCGCTTGGTTTAGTTCTTATTTATCAAATCGATTCCAATATATACAGAAATGTGCTGACAGTACTCCATCATTAAACACAGAAGTTCGATATGGTGTCCCGCAAGGCTCAGTACTGGGACCTTTAATGTTTTCACTTTACATGCTTCCACTGGGATCTCTCATTAGGAAACATGTTAATTTTCACTCGTATGCAGAATACACCCAGTTATACCTTTCATTTAAATCAAATGAAGTTTCTCCGATGTTGTCTTTAATTAGTTGTGTTAGCGAATTAAAGGAGTGAATGAATGAGAACTACTTGTCTTTAAATACAGATAAAACAGAGATGTTAATTGTTGGAGGGAATGACGCTGATCACAACAATATTCTGTCATCATTTAACTCAGTTGGAATCACCATTAATTTTACTGAATCAGCCCGCAATCTAGGAACTATTTTTGACTCTAGCATGTCATTTAAAGCGCATATTACAAAGTTGTCCAAAACATGTTTCTTCCATCTTAAAAATGTTAAGAAATTAAGGTGCTTTCTAAATAAACAGGATTCTGAGAAATTAATTCATGCATTTATCTCTAGTAGGACTGACTACTGCAATGCAGTTTCACTGGTTTTTCAAACTGTTCTCTATACAGCCTCCAGTTAATCCAAAATGCGGCTGCAAGAATTATTACAAGAACAAGAAAATACGAACACATAACTCCAGTTCTTAAATCATTACACTGGCTCCCAGTTAAGTTTAGGGCAGATTTCAAAATCCTTCTTTTAACATATAAAGCATTAAATGGCCAAGGTCCGACTTACTTGTCTGAACTTATCATCACTTACAAACCAGAGCGCACATTAAGATCTCAAGATGACGGTCTGCTTATGATTCCAAGGATTAATAAAATAACAGTGGGAGGTCGAGCTTTTAGTTACAGGGCCCCTAAACTGTGGAATGGTCTGCCTGCTTCTATAAGAGATACCCCTTCGGTCTCAGCCTTTAAATCCCGGCTGAAGACTCACTACTTCAGTTTAGCATATCCTGATTAGAGCTGCTGATTAACTGTACATATTGCATCTCTGTTGTTAGTCATTAACACTAAAACATAAGTAACATGACTGTTATAATTGAATACTAACCCTCATCTATTCTGTTTCTCTTCTCGGTACTCAAATGTGGCACTTGGTGCCACGGCCCACCTGCCACGTTGTTTTGCCTGCCTATGGTAAAGTCATCCCTGACTGAGGATCACAGGAATCATGGGAAAGAGGGGTCCTTTCATCGGATTGGCTGGCCCAGCACTGTTTTTAGCCGTGGAATGGCCAAATGGGGGAGGCAGCTTGATGGAAGAGGTCTCCAGGACTCTAAAAATATCCAAATCTTATTATATGATATCATCTACTGTTAAATTCTGCTCCGTACTTGTAAAATTTTTATTTTTATGCGTATTGAGGATTTTGTTCTGTTCTGTGTATTGTATTGTATTGACCCCCTTCTTTTGACACCCACTGCACGCCCAGCCTACATGGAAAGGGGTCTCTCTTTGAACTGCCTTTCCCGAGGTTTCTTCCATTTTTCCCTACGAGGTTTTTTGGGAGTTTTTCCTTGTCTTCTTAGAGAGTTGAGGCTGGGGGGCTGTTAAGAGGCAGGGCCTGTTAAAGCCCATTGCGGCACTTCCTGTGTGATTTTGGGCTATACAAAATTAAGCTGTATTGTATTGTATTGTATTTTATGTAAAAGGATTTTTGTTATATATATATAACGGCCGACCGTTGTGTAATTGCTGATGGACTACCCTCAGCCCATATATTCTATGGATATTCTATGGATTCAAGTTTTATTTTTGTGAGTATTGTTGAGATTTTCAGGTTTTTTTTTTTTTACTTGAGATGGTTAATTGGTCCATACGTAAAGATGATAACTTTCTTTGTTTGTTATACATATATGCAATATTTGTGAGCTTATTGTGATTCTTTTTTATTTTTAGTCCAACCTGCATATATGTAATACAAGAAAAACTAATAAAAAATATTCTGAACAAAAACAAAAAGGAAGTACTGTAGATTGAATGAATATTAACAGCCACTTCAGCCCCCGTCGATTTAAGTTTGAAAAGCCCTCCCAGCTTACTTATATAGCCAGAGGGAAGACCTAAGAGTGGTGACGCCTCGGTGGCTTCACCCACAAAGAACAGGAAACATATGCTGAAGTAGGAAAGTCAGAATTTCCGTGTTCCCAGAATTTTCAACTGGAACACCTCCTTAAGTTATATTTCCTACTCAGAAACTCAGGGCTGGTCTATCTACTCTGAGTTCACCTGATTTTAGTTCAGACATCAAACCAAAATGACAACATACACACGCATTTTAATGAAAACTGTAGCATTATACTGTTTATTAGCACTTCTGTCTATTTGTGTTTCAGTAAATCAGTCATACACAAGGTATTGTTCAACTTCTATCTGTGGATATGTTCCCACATTGTTTGGATACACAAAATACCGCATAATGCATTGTTATCAACCGCTATTTATTCCGATGGAGTAAACACAACATAGGTTTTCCTGGTTTTGTGGCCATATTGGCTTTTTGAATTTCTTTACTGGAACACAATCAACTCGGGTGTGTGACCTCACACTTAACTCCAACGTCCGACTTCTGAGATAATTGGAACTCAGCAACAGTCACATTTAGAAAGATAGTAAATAAAAATAAACATAATAGAAATTATGCAAAAATGTGACAAATAATATAAAAAAAACAAAATTAATAACAAAACACATACATTCCAACTAATATATAACTACTTCAGAGTAATTAGATTGCTTTTTTAAAAACTGATAAGCTGAAAATTGAATTTAAATTATTGCTGTGACACTTGTCAGATCTACACTGTGGCATGTTTGTGGACTAAGTATCTGTGTGTGTTTAATTAACCTCTTTAAGATATTCATACGCTAATTAATAGCTTTCTTTATATTGCAGCTAATTGTATATTCTACAGCACACAGTAAGATTTCACTGTGTAGACCACTAAGAAAACCTCCCAATTACCATACAGTATTTCTCACACTGGTCTGTCATCTTCTGCACATGTTTGCATAAGTTTTATATAGGTAGTACAGTTTACTTCCACATCCCAAAAATGTTCAAGTTGGTTGATTGGTGTTGTCATTGACTTGTGTCACCACAGGATGGTTTCGTGCCATTGGGTGGTCTCCAGCTTCCAGCAGTCGTATAATGGATTAACCAGGATTTAAAAAATGGGTAAATGAATGAAATAATGCTTTTTTCATTGGCCTTATCCATTGTACATTAAGGATTAATAGTATATTTATAGCATTATTGACTTGTCTTTATTAAAATAACTGCCTTCCCATATTCTAGTCCTTGTATTAAATTGCATTGCTTTAAGTACAGGGTGGTCCAGATCTAATTATGCAGATCCAGTTCATCTGGATGAATTTGATTTATGCGGGGACGATTCCAGTTTAGCGCGAAGACGATTCTTCATGTTGTCAGTTCGCACACTTGGCGATGGTCCGGGATTTTTCGGGTGATTATCTATGTAATAAACTTAATAAATTATAGCGTAATGAAAAGTGCATTATTAGATCTGGACTACTCTATAAGTACTAAAGTACTAAACTTTTGGTTAAACTGATATACCATTTAGTTACTAACATTTTCTGAATATTAATGCAAAACTAAACTAACAAGTATATGGGACACATGTTAAAAAGTACTATATAAATTGCACAAGTGTTAGAATGTTTCACCTGTTGTGTTTTAATTTAGCATATTACTTGTGTTAACAATAACTCAAAAGGTATAGGCAACAAAACATGTTTCTGAAATACTGTATATTAAGAAGGAAATTCAATAAAAAATTAAAAGCCATTTATAAGAGAAACAGTGATCATTTGCCAAAGCACTATTTTAATTATTCTCCATAACCTAACAAAGTTGTGTTACTCCTACAGCCAAAAGACCTGCCATTGCGGTGACTAATGATTTTAGAACGGCCTGCAATGTTTCCCTGTATCCATTCTGTAATTCTACAACATTTTCTCTCTGATAGGAAAATGCATATATGATTTTAGTCCCCTGTAGTCTTAAGGGTTATTGTGATAGATTTGAACAAAAAGAGAACTTGATGAATTATGTGCAAAATACTTAATACCTAATCAGAGGCTTGGAAACAAAGGAATGTTCTCAAAATTTCACCAAAACCCGTGATGTCCAGTGCATCCTCATTCCTATTTTGCAATAAATAAGGAGTAGGATTTTTTATGCATAATACAGTTGGACTTAAAATAAAACTATTTAAATTTTCAAACAGACCAAATATAAAACCCTGAGAAACGATACAAATGCAAAACTGTTCACTTATAACCATTATGTGTACATTGAAGAAACAGAATTTTCAGTTCTTTCCCAGTTTTTCTTCTGCAAACCATCTTTATAAAAAAATAACAAAAGGTGTATTAATGTATTATGCCTCAACACCAAATCAAACAGAAAATGAAAAATGAACTTCAATCAACAGATACAAGCATAGCAGCTCTTAAGTAAAAAGTATTAAAAGAACTGTGATAAAACTGCACATGCATTCCACACCGACATGCAAACCTTTTTAGTTCCACACAGTTTGCTCATATAATGGTCAGCCACCTGGCCCCAACACTTTTAATGTGGGAATTTCAAACTGATTTCACTTGGAATGTCAGATGGCTTCTCAAGATGACGCACCTGATACTAAAAAGCAGTTCACAGGACTCGTCGGTAAGACAGATAGCTCCCATGAGGCTTCCTCTACCCTCAGAACCTAATTTTTTAACACAAGCTCAGATTTGACAGCCACTCGCTTTGTGTCTTTAATCCCTGAGCAAAGGCTTAATGAATTGACTTTGAGGGGTCACTGGGACTTCCCATATGCCTCTGTCCTTTCAGATGGAATTGTTGCAAATCCTGCAAATGGCAGGTTGAAATCTGCAGGAGGAAGAGTCAGGAACAGGTCAGTTAAAATTCTTCTGTGCTCAATGGTTTATTTTGAATTTCACTTGCACATAACTTTTTTGTTAGACTCTGTTCCAGACTAGAAAGACAGGCTCGGCTTTAGTTCCTTTCATGTAATCCGATCATCTCCACATCAGAAACATGTTGTTTCTTGGCACTGATACATGCCATTATCTGGACAAAACACAAGTGTGAAACAGAGCAAGACGAAATCCTACAGCTTCAGAAGTCTAACAATTTTGCAAAAAATGTTCAGGTACAAAATGATTTATTCATAATTAAAAAAACAACTACTACATATTTTTATTTACTATTGTGATTATCAAAAAACTGTTACATAATACTTACAAAAAAATGACTCTGTCATCTTAAATTATTTAATATTTGAAAGTTCCTTAATGTGGTACATTCAATTATTTCATGAAATAAGTGCTTCTATTTTAAACAAAACCCAATGCCATTTCCCTGTGATATGTTTCGATTAATTTTTAAGAATGTTACATTTATCAGACAAATAAGAAGAGATCATTTGGTCTATTTAATTTTTCTAAACTCAGGAAGATTGACTGCGGCCACCATTTTTTTGTACAGAGGTGTCAAGGAGAACATGTGCTGTAACCTCTTTTAATCATAATCTGTATTGACATTTAACTAAGAAAATAAAATATAATGATCTATGACAGTGGAATAATAATGAAAGTGTACTCCTTCTCATAATGACATGCAGAGAGAAAATTAAATGTGTCCAAAAATAAACTCGACTAGAGTTTTTTGATTGATATAAAAATGAAACAGTACTGTTATCAAGTTGTGAACAATAATTTGGAAAAAATCAAGACAATTACGGTAACAAAACCTCTATGCATAAGCCTATGAGTTGCAATAATGTGGTCAACAGTGTATAATGTAAGTGCAATTAAAAACATAATTCCAACTCCATTTTTTGCAGCAAAACATAGCAATGCATTAATTTGGAATCAAGTTAACATGGCGTCCATATAGTGACAAGTTTAAAAGCCAAGGTCATTTAATAAAACATCTTGTGAAAAACGGAGTTATGATGTAACTGATTTTACAAAGCATAGGAAAAGTCATGATTGGCCTATAGTTCTTAAACACATCTTAAGACCAAGGAACCGAGACGGCCACCTGGGCTTGAGCTATTTTTAGCCTTTAGTGATGTGCTAGCGATTTCCAGTAATATTCAGCAATGAAACATGAATTGCTTACCTATGCAGTTTCTCGATCAGTCAAATTTGCATAATTGGTCCAGGAAAAAATGTATATATTTATTTTAACTGCAACCTTGTGGCAGTGCTGATGCAGGGACTACATTTTCCAGGAGTGCATTGTGGTGTCCGATTTGATCAGTGCCCACAAAGTTTAAATTGGAGCTAAAGCAGGGTGTCATCAAACATTCCAGCTGCTGCATTTCTTTTTATCCTCAACCAGTTTGGGATAACATTTTCATTGCCTTGAGGGATTATAGCTTGTCACATCATGGATTGTGTTTAACCGTGTTGTATTTGCAAAAGACACCATTTATTTTAATTTAGACCATTTTCTAAGAAATATATGTTTCAAAAAGTGGCCTATGCCAAATAACTATTTTTAGTGAGTTTCATTTTTGTAAATC
>JANRMT010062835.1:49061369-49111645 GCA_026402145.1 Polypterus bichir lapradei | reverse complement strand
ATCTATCTATCTATCTATCTATCTATCTATCTATCTATCTATCTATCTATCTATCTATCTATCTATCTTTTGCAGTAGAAATCAACATCTTAATTAAAGAAAGAAACTTCTCCTCAACAAGTTCGATAAAACCCGCAAGTCAATAATCAGGTAGGAGAAAAGGTTGTCCAGCTGCATCATTTATTTCTCTTCAGCTAAAGCTTGAACAGGAAGCATTCTTCTACAGCATGATGAGAATGGTCAGAGAAACAAAGGATAGAAGTTCATTTTATAAACTACTGAATTTACATACATTATTAATCGATGCATACACTTTACTCTGGTTGGTTTGTTGGTTCACGTCCAAATATCTTGTGTAAAATAAAAGTCTATTTTTTTGTATTCTTATTTTTCTCATGTCCTTTGATTTGAGCCACCACCCTTGAGATATCTGTGCATATAACAACTGTCCATTCTGGTTGTTCACAGGACATCTGCTGATTTATTAGTTATCTCTGATCATCTTCCAGTAAACTTTGCATATTTCGTCTTTGTCTTTGTTATTCACTTGAATTTGATTTGGTGTCCTGATATGCCTGAATATGTTTCTTAACATTTATTAACCTTTTATTCTATTTTATAAAGATGAATGCTATATTATAATGTGGAAAAGATATCAAAACAGTTTATCCTAAATGACAATGTGACCCCTAGGTCTAATTTTTTTTCCACATTATCTATCAATTTTTTTCTACAGCTGATGGAGATGCTGTTTTCCAGAATGTAATAGAAGAGAAGTACAGGGAACAGCCGACTGAGAGAGTAAAAGTAATTAGTCACTTTTATTGTTTTTTACTTTCTCGTATATGAAGTATAGGGAGAGTATTGTAATCGTCCAAAAATCTGATGCAGAGATTTTGACATTTTATACCTCTTTGTGTCCGAGAATAACTTATTTGGAATTATGTCTGTCTTTGTGTCTGTGTGTGTGTATGTAAACACAATAACTTGAGTACACTTTCACTCGGGTCAACCAAATTTTGCATGTAAGTATTAGGTACAAAACGTAGATTTCTATCAACTTTTGGGCTATTTCCGCTAACTGGAAGTGGTACTTGGCAGTTGCAGTGGTAAATTAAGGCATTGTTGCCAATGCAGAGTAGAGATTTTCAATGGTTTTTTAGCTTTGAATGAATCAATTTAAATTGCTTTTATTGCATTATGAAATGCCACTATTGGTGATGTAATATGTAATATGTAATATGGAGTTCTGCTGCAATTTCTTTCACACAATACAATGCCACACGCAAAAACACCCCGGCATTTGGGCTCCCCATACTGTAAACACATTCCATAGTCTATGAACACCTCCAAATTTAGATTCCACGTTTAAGCAGCATTCTAAGAATAGACTTTTATGGTGACTCTTTTGGCAATTCTTTTTTAATAATGAGATATATGACTACACTAAGGTTCAATATAACCTGCATGTAAATTGCTTAAAGACTTTATTGAAATGGATTGTAAGGAATGTGCGATTTTTCTCGTTAGAAAGGTTAGATTTGCAATTTTCAGCTCTATTTTTAAGTCAAACTTGGTAAAACAAAGCCCATTACTGAAATATCCAGATGCTGACGCTAAATATTCAGTTGAGTACCTTCTAAAAGCCCTGTCATGTTAAACAACTTTTCCAGCAATTTTGAGTCACAGACTTCATTTACATAATAGTAATGAGTCAAGCCCATCGCAGTACACAGCTGTGTGGTCTGATATACCCAGCAATGCAGTCCAACCAGTCTGAAACTCACCATACCAAAGTCAATTTTCAGTCGTAGTTGTAGGGTTTGTGTGTGCGAGAGTAGAGAACAATGAGCACTCAGCCAGAAGTACAAAGCATGTAATACAGAAATAAGGAACTTGAAAACAAAAGAAAGCATTGACTAGCTGATGTCCGGTGTTTTATGTACCATGACAGAATGGAAAAAAGATAAATGCATTGTACTGTATTGTATTGACCCCCTTCTTTTTGACACCCACTGCACACCTAACCTACCTGGAGAGGGGTCTCTCTTTGAACTGCCTTTCCCAAGATTTCTTCCATTTTTTCCTTACAAGGGTTTTTTTGGGAGTTTTTACTTGTCTTCTTAGAGGGTCAAGGCTGGGGGGCTGTAAACAGGCAGGGCCTGTTAAAGCCCATTGCGGCACTTCTTTTGGGCTATACAAAAAAAAAAATTGTATTGTATTGTATAAAAAGGGAAGAGATTGCCATACCCAGAAAGCATCTGTAGAGTACCAGCTCTGCCAGAAAGCACATTATTGGCTGTCATGAAAACTTTGGAAATGTGAAATTGTGCTAGAAAGTGATTATGGAATCATTGAATTTGTCTAGTCATGTCATTTGACATTGTTCGGCAACAAGAACAGCAACTGCAGTTGTGAAGTCTAACTGAATGGAAGTCATTTAATGTACCACTGGCATAACTCTTTATTGACAGCATTAAAAATATTATATGTTTTAATGTAGATACTAAAACTCAAAGCAAAAACGATACAGGAAATGCATTATCTGGTTACGGATAGCTACAGTACTAGAAAAAAATAATAATAATCCACAAGTGAAGATCACCACATTCATTGTGTTCACATGAAAATATTCTCTGTTTTATAACCAGAAAAAAATTATAAAAAATGTCTTGGACATGTTGAGCTGTAAACAACAGCAATCATTTTACTTTAATAATTGCTTAGAGTGAGATGTATTCCTCTGCATACAGAAATGAGCTAATTCCTGACAAAATTTTCTTTTTGTTTCATTTGCACACAGTTCAGCAAAGTATTTGTTAACACAGTAATGACACTTCCTGTCAGCCATGAGGTTTTAGTCAAACTCTAACCAGGCTAATACAGTATGTACAGTATTCAGTTGCACAGTGTTAAAAGAAATGTGATCTTGGTAATTGTAAGCATTCTCTTTAACAATATGTTAACTAAACCCTTTTCACATAGAGAAATCTCTTCCCATCAGTCACTCCATTGGATATCTATTCAAGTAATCTCTAAAATATTTGGAGTATGTATTTTCAAAATGTGCAGTGTGATCCGCAGTAAATCCCTGACACTCACGTAATGTTTTAAAGAATTTTGTTTGCATCTTTTCACCTACTTATCTAGTTTATACACACACACTACCTGACTTTATGCAAAGTTTCCTTTGCATAAATTTAGCCACTGCCTATTGCTACTGAGAAAAACTTTACCAACCAAATATCATATCTCATCCACCTTTCATGTGTTCTTAGTTAAAAGATTGTTTTTAACTGAAGTTGGTAATTGTACATGAAACTACCAATGAGATAAATGCAGAAATATACACACCATGAAATGTGAAAGGACTGTTATGAATTGTATGAGGCACACTCTGTGACTGAAATCAGACTGCTGACAGGAAAATGACTTTACCTGCATAAATCAAGCTGCTGATCATTCACTTCAGCCAACAGGTGGAAATGCCTGTGATTAAGAGAATCAGCGATAGGTGTAAAGGTGCTAGGAAATTTCACATTCAATGTCCGGAAAGAGTGGTGCACACTCTTCCAAAATCAAAGGATTGATTGACAGAAATGGGAAATGTATCTATTTAAAAACTAATCTACAACACAATAAAGTGTACAGAAAGAGAAGGGGTTTGAATTCTTTGTAATTTCACCATTGATGTATCTATTAGTAATGTCATTTCTCAGGACAGGAACTCCTGAAGGACATCTGTGTGGAATTTGCCTGTTTTAACCTGTGTTCTATCCCAACCTCCAAAGTAATACTGCTATTTTATAATACTTATAATAGTGTATAGTTAAATTTTGGAAATTAAAAGAATAAAACGTGCGATGTATTACAATCGATGCAATTTGTAGCAAAAATATTTTGAACAGTGAACATCAATCATGGCGTTTTCTTGAACATCCATCTGTCCATGTGCCCATCAATCACTAAGACCATTAGAGGATCACTGGTAGTTATAACCTATCCTGACAGCACTGGATGTAAGGTAGGACACCAGTTCAGAAGTATTCCCAGCATTTTCAATTGGAAATGTCTGTCATAATTCACATATTTTATCTTGCACTTCTAAATTTGCTATGGTTGAAAAGCAACAGAGCAGGCAGTGCTGGCGAATTTGTCCTGTGCTGTCCCACCTTAGCGTGACTTATGCTTCTGATTTGTATGTATCACTATGGAGTTTGCACACAGTGCACACTGCTAAACAAATATATTAAAGTATCTAGAAGAATATAACTTACAGCAGTTGGAAGATTTGAAACAAAGGATAAAAGCTTGATTTGATTATACCACAAGATAATGTTAGAATAATTCTTTTTATTTACGAAAATGTACATTTAAGCAAATGTTATTTTTTTCTGACAATATCTTATTCAGAGTTTTTACATGCATATTATCTCTCCCTCCATTTTCTCAGCCCATTCATCCAGTACAAGGTCACTAGGAGGTGAAGCCTATTCCGGCACAGTTAGACAGGAGACCAAAAAAACACCCTTCGTTGTGCCACCAGTCCAATACAAGCTACACACACACTCATACCTGGGAAAATTTAGTATGCCTGACTAACCTAACCTTCACAACTTCAGGATGTGGGAAGAAACCAGAGAGAACATGCAAACGCAGAGCCAGTGAGCCAAATGAGGAATGAACACATGTCCCTGGAGCTGTGAGATGACACATATTGTGAATGTCACTAGAGAGAAAATATGCCATTTTTAAAAAAATATTAAGTACTAATTGTCTTTTAGTACAGTGCACTTGTATTGATAACTACAGAGTAACTATTATTGTGTGTTTAGTTGGTAACTTGAGGAACAGTATAGATAAGTGCAGACTTAGGAGTGGAATAAGAACAAGAACTGTGTAGTTGCCTGCTGTATACCATTCTGCAGCTTGTACTTTAGATTCATAGTAGCAATGCCTATTAGTTACCAAGATGATTACTGAATAATTACAGTGTAATTGGAGAAACAATGTAAAATATTCTCTTTTGAATTTGAGCTATTAATTCAAATTTTATATTAGGGCTGCGGCTAATGTGATTTTTTTATTTTAAGTAGAAAGAAAGTAGATCTTCATACTGATTTCATTGCAATACAATAGTGTATAATTTCCTAGCAATCCAGAATTGGAAAAAAAATATATATATGCATGTATACATAAAGTATAACTAAGAATGACTATTTTAAAAGTGACTTTCAAAGAGCCTCTATCTTCATAATGAGGGTGTGAGGGACTAAGTAAGGGCTTTTGTATAGTTTGTAAATGTGTTTCATATATATCAGGGTTGCTTTTAAATTCTTGTTGATGAAAGACAACACCTGCATTTTTATTTATTTATAAATGCTTCACTGACCAATGATGCTGAACTCACTAGAATGGAACTAGAATGTAAAAAGGCTGTTTTTTTTCCTGTAGAGTGTACAGAGACGAGGGAGAAATTTTAATTTAGAGGTGGAATTACATGACTATATTATTGCTAAAATATCCAAAACCCCATTAAAAGAACGGACTCCATTTCATCAACTGTTAAATCAAATAATTTTGTTCATGACAAGGAAAAATATTTAAGCAGACAAGATTACCCAGTTGCTCTTCTGGGGTTTAGTTCTAAACATGCAATTTGTAGCTGTGAGGGTTGCTTGTCTTTTTTTCCTTGTCCCACTGTAGAAGTGTCACTTCTTTCTTCTACTGTTAATCATTATTGCCAAATAGATCCTGGCCTTTTAAAGTCATTGTGGGGTCATTTTTGTGAATTGAATCATCATCAATATCAGACGGAAATCATAAAATACATCACTGCTATTTCTGGGGCATTGAAGACAAAAAGAATATCTTTAATTCAGCCATCCATTATCCAACCTGCTATGTCCTAACTACAGGGTCAAGGGGGTCTGCTGGAGCCAATCCCAGCCAACACAGGGTGCAAGGCAGGAAACAAACCCGGGCAGGGCACCAGCCCACCGCAAGGCTATTTTTAATTCAGGTGTTGTAAATTATAAATGTTTCTTATTTTCTACATCTTGTATCAGACATGTAAATGTCAGATTCTAGTTGTTGGGTATGTCAGACTACTGACAGTAGTTGCTGATTTCGTCGGCAGACCATGTCAATTTAAATGACTGAAAATCACTGGGCATGCAAGATTTACTAACTAAGTGCCTACCGTTCAAACACAGTGCTCGCCCTTATGGTAACGGCCAATAATGTGCCACCTGACAGAGCCTAATAAAGGGTTAACAGGTAACTTCAACTGCAGTCTCAGCTCTTTTATTTTTTCTCATAATGTTGTGGTGCATAAAACATGAGACATCAGACAGACAAATTTTTCTTCTGTTGGTGAGGTCCAAAACACTCACGTTTTTTATTCCTTGTTAATACATTATATGCATTATACTTCGAGAAGAGCATTGATTGGTTATTGACTCTCAGGTACATAGAGCCCACTCATACGATTAAAGACAACATAAAACCAGTTTGATTTTATTGGTGCAAGTCATGGACCAGATGAAATGAATCTCTGAGTATGTCACATTACGCAACTGGCTTCACAGGAGCATGCATCTCCGAATCTCAGAGATTATGTAAATGAAGACTATGACAGAAAATTGCTGGAAAAGTCACACATTATATGCCTTGAGACATACTGCACATCAGAATGTGGCAAGTTTGACGGACAATGTAGGAAGACAGAGGTTCACATTTTGAACGTTTGTTCCAATACAAATGTGGGTGTTGGCTCATCAAATGGCACATAAAACATAAATATGTGTATTCATTTGTTTAGAGTTTCATAATAACATAACAAGGTGTGGCATAAGGAAAATTACACTAACAGGTGGAAAACCCATGCAGATACAGGAAAGCATGCAAACTAAATCCAATCAGTGACTGGACTAAATTTAAAACAGTATGACTACTCACTGTCCAGCCTTAGTACACTCTATTAATTGCAGAGACCTGCAGTATTATTTCTTTACGTGATTTAAGTAACCAAAGTAAAATGCAAAATTATTCCAAACAACTCAAACTTCCTGATAATTAGAATTTGGGCTGGCAAAAAATCTTCAAAGTCCATGTTCACACATGTAATTTTAAGACTTATTAATAACTATCAGTTAATGCACATGGAGTACAGAACAAACTGGATTTATGTGGATTACAATCAAGGATCAATATCTTATAGTACTGTTTAAAAAAAAAACCTAATGAGAGTTCAAGAATGTGTAAATACTAAACAAGCCTGATGGGAATAATCAAACACACGGGTAGAAGTTTCAACAAGACATGGCAGTGCTGAGGTTTTATATGTAACTAGCAGTGGTTCTCAGTGCTGCCCTGTGTTGGGACAACAGCGAAATTTTACAATGAAAAGGGGGATCTGTGCAAGCTAAACAAGTTGGTGTTAGTATGTTTGTGTGTTTTGGCGTTATAACAGAAATTAAAATAAAATGTGCTGAGTATATTTGTATTGGAAATGACATGTAACTAACATTTATATTTGTTATATGGAGATGATTTACTATTTTTAATTTGTTTTTTTACAGTATTTCACAGTTGTTATCACCATGATTTTCATTCCACTTTTTTCTGCTTTTAAGATATTACAGTACTTACTAATGAGAACCGTAGTGGGTCTGACACTGAAGCAGCTACAGCCTTTTAAATGTTAGGATCTTTCCTGATTGTTTCTTATTATTGTTGTCGTGGTATTTTTGACCATGTTTCATTTTCTTGATTTGTACTGATAAGACCAATGTGTTTCACTTTTAGAATGTGATGTCTGCTTTTCTCCAAATTCAGAATACAAGATGAAAAAAAAGCTAATTAAATAATGAGAAATAATGAGACTGATTTGTGGAAAAATAACTCACTGATTCTGAAACTGGTTGGAACAAAAACCTGTAGCCACACTACTGAACTTGAGAGTCTCTGCTAGAGCATTATTTCAGGAGGCAGCTAAATACATCTTCAGATTCCACTGCAACATTACACACAGCCCTGTAAAAGTAAACTCATAAAAATTGTTTTAATTGTGAATAGTTATTTTTACTTGCATTCATGAATACAATAAAAAATTAAATTCAAATATTTCCTTCATGCCATATTTAAGTCAATTCAGCATGAAACTATTTAGTCAATGTAATATTTTTTAAAGATATATGTATAGAAAGGACCAATACATATTTATTGGCTTGTATATAACCTCTCTCATTTTTGTAACTTCTCCAGTTTTTTGTTCCAATGGCAATCATCCAGCAGTAGACCACAATCATACTGACATACCTGTACCTTCTTTTCATGTCCTTCATATCATGAATGGAGTCTTTTACTGTACCTCACTCTTCACTCACCACTCCAAGATTTTTAGGGATAAATTGCAAAGGTGAATCCAAAAAAGAAACTTTGAGACTCATGTTGCAGTCTAGTTCCTTAAACTTAACTAATAAATCTTTCACAATTTCTTTATAATTTGGAACTTTATTGTTACCTAAAAACATATTTTTTTGTTACCTAGGAACTTATTTTTTTGAATGATACTCAAGCCCCTCGTTTCTAGGTCCCTAATTCCTTGCACCATCAAATTCTGCTTCAGAACTTAGTTTTCTAATATCAGGTCCAGCAAAAATGTTCTTTTTCAGTTTAGTCTCAGACAAACCCGGAAATTGTTAGCACAAACACCTCATACAAGCTCCATCTTTTGATTGGGCTTTGGCAAACTGCCTTATTAAACAGCTTAATTTGAAGTTGGGTTTGCATGACTTTATCTGGATTCATCAAGCTAGGTCTAATGATGTTTTTGGCACCAAGCTGTAGCTTTTGACTAGCTGGTCACTCCTTCTGAACCGAATGTCAGTTCTTGGCTCTGCTGCCGCACACACAGAGCAAATATGGGCTTCTAATGGCTTCACATGCTGCTAAGACTTATTACCGTGTTCATTTCCAGCTATACTCTGACCTTATTTTGGAATAGTATAATTGGTCAAGAAAATATTAAATTCACACAAATTATTATTAAAATAAAATATTGGTATTTAATTAATAATAATATGAGAGAATAAAAAGTATAATTAACAGCTAAAATGTGCTTTATAAGAAATGTTATGTGATGGAGGAAAATGGTTTTTCATTTTTGAATTGAGCACTCAAACTAAATATATAAAAATCATATGAAATAATCAAAACTTTTTTTCAATGTATACCTGTGTTATCAACAATCATACAAGTCTGGACTAATTGCAAGATAAAAATGTTTTTGTATGTGATGAGTGATTAGTTTCAATCTCATCCTAAAAGTGTTTTGAACAAATAATTACATTTCTTCTTCTTCTTCTTTCGGCTGCTCCTGTTAGGTGTTGCCACAGTGGATCATCTTCTTCCATATCTTCCTGTCTTCTGTATCTTGCTCTGTTACACCCACCACCTGCGTGTCCTCTCTCACCACATCCATAAACCTTCTCTTAGGCCTTCCTCTTTCCTGGCCACTCTATCCTTAGCATTCTTCTCCCAATATACCCAGCATCTCTCCTCTGCACATGTCCAAACCAACGCAATCTCACCTCTCTGACTTTGTCTCCCAATTGTCCAACTTGAGCTGACCCTCTAATGTACTCATTTCTAATCCTGTCCATCCTCATCACACCCAGTGAAAATCTTAGCATCTTTAGCTCTGCCACCTCCAGCTGTCTCATGTTTTTTAGTCAGTGCCACCGTCTCCAACCCATATAACACAGCTGGTCTCACTACCATTCTGTAGACCTTCCCTTTCACTCTTGCTGATACCCGTCTGTCACAAATCACTCCTGACACTCTTCTCCACCCATTCCACCCTGCCTGCACTCTCTTTTTCACTTCTCTTCCACAATCCCCATTACTCGGTACTGTTGATGCCAAGTATTTAAACTCATCCACCTTCGTCAGCTCTACTACCTGCATCCTCACCATTCCACTGACCTCCCTCTCATTTACACACATATATTCTGCCTTGTTCCTACTGACCTTCATTCCTCTCCTCTCTAGAGCATATCTCCACCTCTCCAGGGTCTCCTCAACCTGCTCCCTACTATCACTGCAGATCACAATGTCTTCAGCAAACATCATAGTCCAAGGAGACTCCTGTCTAATCTTTTCTGTCAACCTGTCCATCACTATTGCAAATGAGAAATAAGAAATAAGCAAATAAACTAAATAATTGGCAGTTCAGTTTTTGCATAAAATGCTGATGCTGGTCAAAGAAGATTTAATAAATAAATAAGATTTAATGAACAGCAAAGTATCACGCATGCATGTCGAAGGGTCACCTTCCGGGCTCATCTGAGGGAAACACAGCCACTCCAGGACACCAGGAGGTGCGATTGCTATCTCTCGTATTATTATATTCTGAGCATCTAAAGAAGGTGAATCATTTCTAATTCTATTTAAAAGAGGAAAATATCATTCACTCCTTTAGCTGGAAAAAAGATGGTCAAGTAAATGCGCATGCAAAAATGACTTTAGCCAATGCAGTTTTCAAATTGTTATTTTCATCATTTGCAGTGGAGCTGTCACAAGCTTGAGATGAAGAATCTGATATGAACAGCCAAACAAGAGACAAAATAGTTGCAATTAACCTCCGTGTCGTGATGTATTGATAATATTCAGGTAAAAGACAGGTGCATATGAATAAAGAATACAGAATGTGGTGACCTAAGCTTTCTTTTCCTTGTTAATGGCCCTTGAAATCACTCTCACTGATGCATCCACTTTAGCTTATGGAGCAGTCTGCACAGAAAAATGTGAACCTATTTTCTTTTTTTCAAAACTGAATTTTAGAGAAAGATATTGGTCAACATACTTGTCAAAACATTTTTGCTTAATAACTTACATAGATTTTAATAATATATATATTTTTAAGGTGCAGAGCTAACACATTTCTAAAAAAAAAGCCTAGTGAAAACAGACTCCCAGGTGTGCAGGGTTAGGAATCGTACAAACATGAGCTTGTAGTCCTGAAAACAATGATCCACAAGCAGCACAGCATAAATCTGCAACAACATTAAGTGTATTGACCTCTTACTTTTATTTTGCCATGTGAACTTCACAGATTTTCAATTTCTTTTTAGTGAAGAAAGAGCCTGGAGTACACAGTGCAGTATATTTGAGTTAAAGATTATTTGCATGGGAACTTGTCAGTAATATCAGTTTGTGTTTTGGTTCATGAAAACCAGATTGCATTCAAAGAAACTGAACCGGGCAAAATAAGAAAAAAAAAACAAACAGCTAAATAGCTGTCACATAGATTGCATATTCTCAGAATTGCACACTCAGAGTGACTAAATATGTTTTAATTACCTCATTAATCTGAATGGGCTAAGAAGGAAATACCTGAATAATTGAGTACGACTATTCAGTTATTGTTGTCTTAAATTCATTAATTTTACAGCCAATGCCTCAAAAAGCTTAGGTGAAAATATTGATAACAACAGAAGGAAGGAAAGGAAACCACTACCTGAAGCTGTAGGGTTGCAGTCATAGTCACATAAGTGATGCCACCATAGTAATTGTGGCTTTTGTCTCTTGACCTTATTATTCTTGTCTTTGTTTTGTTCTATATTTTTAATGTCTACAGTTTCATGAAAAGATGAGTGTGCTGTTCAGCATATTCTGGTGCACTGCTGTATTAATAAATATGGTTGTTGGGAGAACAGACATGGAGAACTTTCTAAGTTGAAGATGCCATGTGTTAGGAACTCCTGCTAATTCTCTGTCAGTAGTGTGAGATAAGTGAAAACCAAAGGAGCAGTGCCCTTACTCAAAGGAAATTTTGGTGTGAACCCAGATCATTCTGTCACCATTGGTGATGGTCGCAAAGTGACTGTCTTGTCTGTGCTAATAGGAAAAAAGACAACAAAACAGCTGGCTGCAGAGTTCTTGCAAAAATTGATTAGGAGGGCGGCTTCTTGGAAGACTGGGACAGGCTAATTGCTTCAGTGCTGTTAAAATTTGTGTTAGGATTTGGTTTTGTTTCAAATTATTGTTTTCATATTACATTTTTTCTGGACCATTTACTAGCCCTATGAGGTTTTGAAGCATGCAAAACTTGGTTTTGACCATATTTTATTCCTAAATTAGTTATTTGGAGGTATGGAAATATTTGGAAATATATTATTATTCAGCTACCATTCTGTTTTTCTATGGATACCACCTTTTTGTGGCTTTGTTGCCATGATCATTTCTAGGGGGAAGGTTTCAGATGTTATAATGGTCATCACTTAATACTGTGCTGTTTGAGGGGCTTTTTATTGGTAAGGATTGGGAGAACAGACGTGGTAAGAAAACATGGCAAGTTTGTAACTGTGAAGTCAAAATTATCTATTAAACAAATCGTACAAAAAACTCAAACCAAAAATTATATTCCTTTAACAAAAGCTAAGTCTTTTGCTACCAGAATTATGCCAAAAGAAATAACACACTAAAAGCTGGTAACGCGCTAATATGCAGGTCAGGCACGTCTCTCTGATGTCATCACATGCAGCATACATCCCAGTGCTTTCTGGGTAAAATCCCTATGGAAACTGCAACACTGAATAACAGAAAATGGTTTCACCCAATATGGCAATGAGAAATAATGCTAAAAGTTATAACTTTTTAGGAGCCTTTTTACACTAAACTAATGGTGGAATCTCATTCTGCAAGTTTAGAAAAAGAACCTTAAAAGATGTATAGTTTCTTCTCACAGGATGCAGAAAACACATATATGTTTAATAAATAACATCCATCATAACAAACATTTTCTAATTATCCATCCATCCATCCACTTCCGCTTATCCGGGGTCGAGTCGCGGGGGTAGCAGCTTAAGCAGAAAGGCCCAGACTTCTCTCTCCCCGGCCACTTCTTCCAGCTCTTCCGGGAGAATCCCAAGGCGTTCCCAGGCCAGCCAGGAGACGTAGTCCCTCCAGCGTGTCCTGGGTCTTCCCCGGGGCCTCCTCCCGGTTGGACGTGTCCGGAACACCTCACCAGGGAGGCGTCCAGGAGGCATCCTGATCAGATGCCCGAGCCACCTCATCTGGCTCCTCTCGATGCGGAGGAGTAGCGGCTCTACTCTGAGCTCATCTTGGATGACTGAGCTTCTCATCCTATCTTTAAGGGAAAGCCCAGACACCCTGCAGAGGAAACTCATTTCAGCCGTTTGTATTCGCGATCTCGTTCTTTCGGTCACTACCCATAGCTCATGACCATAGGTGAGGGTAGGAACGTAGATCGACTGGTAAATTGAGAGCTTTGCCTTACGGCTCAGCTCCTTTTTCACCACGACAGACCGATGCAGAGCCCGCATCACTGCAGATGCCGCACCGATCCGCCTGTCAATCTCACGGTCCATTCTTCCCTCACTCGTGAACAAGACCCCGAGATACTTGAACTCCTCCACTTGGATTTTCTAATTATAATAATTATAATTATAAAATAATTATAATTATATATAATTATAATTAAATAATAATTATAATTATATAATAATAATTATATTATAATAATTTTCTAATTATTCAAAACAAACAGAAACATCAGTCTTTGGCGAGTGTATTTTGGTTAGTGATTTACTGTCAATTTGCTTTGAATTCTCGATTTACATTTTTTGTTTTTGTGTTATGCTTGATAACGAATCGGACTGACTTTTGTTAATGAACTTGGCTATGTTTTGCCACACATGAAAAAAAATGTTCCTTTAAAAAATGATAATAATAATGCCAGAATGTAGATTTAACAGTTCAGCTGGCCTGCATCATAGGCAATGTCCACCAGCATTTTTTATCAGAGCTACACATTCCTGTTACAAAAATAAGCTAGCAAGTAATAAATGAATTGATTAGGACTTAAATTCACTATTACCAAAGCCAATCAGAAAAGCCTAAACCCCAAGCCAATAGTTGAAACCAAATTTCTATTGCCAAAATCACAAACAAAGTCTGAAGTAAATATTGAGAATCTTGGAAGACCTGAAAATGGGTGGTGCTGATCTTTACAGTCGGCCTCATTACATGACAGGTCGCAACTTCCAGTCATCCTTCATGGCAACCACCGAACAACACACGAAGCACCTACAAAATGGCTGGTCCAAAAAAGGCACAATGTCACCAAAAGGAACACAATTTAATTTACATTAAACACATTACATTTAAAGCACATTTCAAAATAAAAATAAATGCTAAAAATGGAATTGGCAACTCAGTGTCATTATTGAAAACTGTACACACACAGACACACACACACATATGCATCTACATAAATTGATTTATATTTCTTATTAAAACAACATGACCTTCTGAAAAAAAATGAAAAAAAAACCAACTCTGCTAGTATTTAGCTATGCAGTTTGTTAGGGAGGATGAAAACACTCAACTCCTATTGCTTTTTCTGCCTATAAATATTTCTCAGTATTTATTTAAATGTTATCTTAGATGTTGCTATAGATAGCAAAGATCCACGAGGCTGGAGTACTAAACAAAACAGTAACCCCTTTTATTTTTAACCTAAGGAATAAAAAAAACTGTTGAGTTTCCAATGAAAACCAGTATTCTCAAAGCCTCATTAGCATGGAAATTAAGTTACAGCAGGATTGGCCAAATAAAGGCATGTAGCAGCACGTGGAATGTCAAGAGTGAAGGAGCAGAAATGCAAACTGATTGACCTTTTACACTCATCAAAGCGCAAATTAGACATGCATGCATATGTGTGAAATCACTTACTACTGAATCAGACGTGTCGCTGTAATGTTAGCCTTCAGACAAACTGTTGTAATGCCACAGAGTAATGTAACAACAAAGTATCAACAATTTATTTGAATGGAATATTCTTTATTATATTATATGACTGTGATTACTAAACAAACCACTGCAAACACAGCCATTACCTGGTAGTGAAAGAGCAAACACACACAATAACATAGCTTGACATAATATTCTCAAACATATTTAATTCAATTCAGGGTTGCAGGTTTCCAAGGCCTCCCTCGGTGGCATCAGGCACAAGGCAGTAACCAACCCAGACATGGAGAGAATGTGCAAGCTCCACACAGAGAGCAACTGGTTAAGGAATTTGAACCCAAGTTGATGGATCCATAAGGTGTTCTACTGTCCCACTATGGTGCCCACATCAACCTAAGCAGTGGGTGGCAAATGTAATTTACTTCAGAATTTAGATAAATGCCCTAACTCTGGAGAAAAGCATACTCTTGTGGGCCTACAGTTCTTATGCATTATGTCTCTCTGTTCCAAGTCGTTGACATTCATCACTAGAAATGGTATTTTTGCTATAAATATTTTTCTGAGGACACACAGATCTGGAGAAGACCTGCTGCCAGAATGGGCAGAGCCATCCAGTCAGAGAAGCCTTGCAGGTGGTGTGTGTGTGTGTGTGAGAGAAAGAGTGAGACAGAGAGAAAGATGATCAAGCACATAAAAAATAGCAGTTATTAGATGATGTCTGTATCTTAAAATCCATTGGCTGGAAGCATAGCTGCAAATGAGTCTCGGGAACACCTTGGATTGAACCATCTCATGGAGTGGAAAGTGAGTGTAGAGGATGTTGCCTCACCCCATGTCAGTGGGGAGAGAAGGAGCTTGCAGGGTGGCTGTTCAGGTAGTAGATTAGAGCATTGAGCTTCAATAAACAAACCAAGGAAGATCATCCGCTGTGGAATTGGAGGTCAGCAAAGTAAGGTGACGGCCACCAGTAAACTTCACACTTGGGAGTGAGGGAGAGACACCCCCTTTTAAAATAAATTAAGCTCCCAACACCAGTGATCATATGCATTTTAACAAAACACTAATATAATTGTCCAGACTGTAGTGGTGATTTCACCATTCAATTATTGTATAGTGTAGGTAACACTTATACAGATTTATGGATTAGAGATTAGAGATCTTGTCACATACACTGCAAGTGCATAGTGAAATTCTTGTACCACAGTTGTGGTGATGTGTAAATAAATACAGTAAATAACTAAGAGTAGAAGATAAATAAATACATACATACATACATAGAGTTTAAAGTAACATACAGTACAATTACACCTAAACCAGCAGATGGGTACAGTACACAATGCAGGAAAGAAGGATCAGGTTGTTGGGAGTTCAATGACCTCATTGCCTGGGGAAGAAGCTGTGGTGAGGCTCAGGTAGCCCATTCCAGAATGGCAGAAGTAAAAACTGGATGAGCTAGAAGGCTGTCATCAGAGAGGATGGATTTAGCTCTTCTCAAATATCTGGTTGGATAAAAGGTATGAGCCCGTGGAAGGTCAGTCCTAATGACTTTAGAAGCTCTAGTGATATTGAGGAGTTTGTGATCCTGGCAAGTCTGGTTTCTAAACCACACCATGATGCATCCAGTCAGGATACTTTCAATAGTGCAGCAGAGTAAAGTACACTAGTGTTTCGGTTCATACCCCAAAGTTTTATGACCGTTTCAGGGATAAGACACTTTGCTGAGTCTTTTTGAGTATGCAGGCGGTGTTGACTAACCATGAAAGGCAGTCTGTGATCTGGCCACTCAGGAACCTGAAGCTGCTAATTGTCTGGACTGAGGAGCCGTTGACGTGGAGTGGAGCGTGACAATTCATGCAGGTCCCTGTACAGGAGCCATGAGGATGATCCAAGTATTTAGCAAAAGAATATGATTGGGAGATGTGAAGAAGGAAATATGGGTGGACAGCTACAATTAACATGGACCAGAATTTAGAATAATATTAACTTGCAGGGCAAGGTCTAAAAAGTGTTAGTTAAGAATAATGATACTTTCCCTCTGGGTAATGAAATCTACCTAAAGCACCTAAGCACACATTTTGCGGTGAACAAACACATGATTTCCAAGACGCAGAGTGCATGCTTTTTCCATATGTCATTTAGACAGAGTATACCTGCAAAAACCTGTATACCTTGGATCAGACATATAGAAACAAAACACCTGTGTGTATGGAGCAATCTGCTCTGTTCACACTCAACCACAGCCACTAGATGGCGCATGTATGCACTTTTCAATTTTTTCGGCGCTTCCATGTACCTCACTTCTCACTACGAAAGACCTGTGTACAGCAAACACCACCATGCAATGGCACTGTGCTAATGACACAGATGAAGAAACACCATGTTGAAATGAAGAAAAACGCCGCAGTTCAACAACATGTAAATGAAACACCACAGCAAAAGAGGGCAAGGCTTGTAATTTTCACTAAAAACATTATCTATCTGGAGGTATTTTCTTGAGACAAAGATTAATAGGACTCATATGCCAGTGATACGGCTAAGATATGGTATTATCAGTGTCTTCTTACGAAAGCCAGTGCGGTAGCAAACACAGGTGGGTCTACATCCTCTGCATTGGGTAATTCTTAAGAGTTAGCTGATGTCTTCCCAAATTTACGAAAATAATAAAACTGCTAGGGAGTCTTTGGATTTTGTCCTAAAGACCACACACAGCTACTATAAGATAAATAATATCTTTAGATTACAAAGTAATGATCTGCTCTAATGATATTTCCATCACAGCTGAAATTTGCAAGGTTTGGGATTTGCTGCGTTGTCAGTCCAGTTCCTTGACCACTGTGATACCCTCAACGTTTCTTGCAAGTGTAGTCCAGGAAATTAATCACAAAAAGGTTCATTGTCAATCACTTTCTAGTCTCCAGTCATTTATTGTCACATATTATCATCACTTGGTATGCTTATAAAGTCTAAATGGGTGATTTATTTTTGGACACTGAGTTTTTATATGAGAAAGTGCATTTAGAACAGCATATTAAATTAAAATTTGTGTTATGCTTTTTAAGGTATTTCAAATTTAGGTAATGTGTCTGAGATATAGTTTAAAGTAAGAGCTAATGGCGCTTTGTGTATTTTAATGTTGTGAACACAATATATTGGCACTGCTTCAAAGAAACCAGTAACAGTTTCTCATTTATATCTTCCTGCAGGTGCTTTGGTCCAATCATGGGAAAAATAATACCCATTGTTTTATGAGCCATTTGTTTTGGAGTTAATAAATTTTGAAGTATGCCTAGAAAACCCTGGGATAAAGGTGGAGACATATTTAAAAAATTGGTTTTAAAAATAATAGAATGGTGTATGCTACTGAAAGAGGTAGCAAAAGATCTTTGGGGAAACAAGACAGGGCTTGGAGTGCAGGCAAAATGCCTCTGATCCTCCTGGTTGATAGGTGACAGCATTTCTTTACTAGCTAGGGAAACTGAGACCATGTTGCCAATTGAAGGGTGGCAAAAGACCTTTATGCCCAATGTCTACAACTTGTAGGAGGCACAGAAAGTCCTCAAGTGAGAGAAACAGACCATTGTTACACTTTCAGGAAGTCTGCACAGTGTAAATGAAGCAAGAGAGGTAGTTAAAAATATGAAGGAAACAGTGTAGAAGTAAAAGAAACGTCGTAAAATCTGGAAAGGTGCAAACGACCACAACAACATTTAATTATAGAGCACATTTTCATACATGAAAGTAGCTAAAAGTGCTTTACAATAATAGTAGGTAAACACAGATACAAAAAAGAGTAAAAAGTAAAGAACAGATACTTATAACAGTAGAGAGTCTTAACATCCAGCCTAATTGCAAAAAATGGTCAGATTACCAGGGAAGACAGGAAAATCCAGTTGGTGGGATGTGGGAGAAAATAAACCTGTGGGGTTTCAAGACCAAAAGACCACTCAGCCTGCTCTGGACATTCTACCATCTCGAAATGTCTCACCATTAGCAGAATTTCTTGTGGAGCTCTCTTACTTCAGCTTGCGAATATCTGAGGTGGCTGTCGCATACTTAGATCAGGGAGTGTCACCACAGAGTACCAAAAAAAAAAAAAAGAATACACACAAAAGTAACAATTAGTGGCCAGTCTTTAAAACACTAAAAAAAGGTGCCTTTAATGAAAAGAATCTGTTTACTCCTGTTCTCAGCGTGAAGGAATGCTAGTGAAGCTAGTAATTTGTGACGTAATCATGAAAGCTAGATTAAATAGGTATGTTTTTACTAGTTCATTGAAGTGTTTAACTGCACTGGCTGGTGTAAGTCCTTTAAGGGTAAAATATTTTAGATTATTGGTGCGTAGAAACAGAAATCTGCCTCACCAGTTCTTTTTTGCCTCACTCTCAGAAAACTGAGAATGCTGATGTTAGATAATCTGCTGCCTACATATGGACCACCAGGTGGTTTTGAGTCCCATGCCTAGGTGCTCTCGGCATGAATTTTGCCTGTGTTGGGTTTTCTCCAGGTTTTGCTTCCATGCCTGAAAGATATGTGTGTAGGCATATTTTCCACTTCCAAACTGGCCATGTTTAAGAATGGGTGTTGATGAGGATGGGTGCCATGATGAACTTGGTGGCCTTGAGCATAATGCTGCCAGGATCAGGTCTCATCATCCATGTTCCATGTGCTGAGAATGTTATGATATCTCATTTTAAACAGTAACTACTGAAAACAGCAAGTCTTTGTAATTGTAAAAGGAATAATTGGACAGGGTGACCTTTTAAGTGAAATATAAATATATTATACAGTTAGTGGGTATTTAAATGAAAAAAAGCATAATGAACCAAAAACAAAAGAGTATCATGTTTATTTCTACTTTTGCTCTTGGATTGTATTTCAGTTTTCCCTGCAATAAACGAGTTTTGATCTGCCCCTTGTTTGTTAATGAAACAGGCAGAAGTAGTAATGTATACTGTATGCTGAATCAAAGCAGTGGTGTTATTATAAAGGTGTGCTTTAAAGCCTTGAAATTTTTAAGAAAAGTAAATAAACAAAGCTTTTTATATTTTCAAAATGTAAAAACACAGTCAACATTTGTCTTTAAATCAAGCCAAAACAAAACTTGATTTAGTCAAGTTAAATATTAAGTACAATGTCTCAAATATTGCTCTATAGTCAAATATAAAGACAGTAAAGTTGTATTGTTTTGAAGAGTGTGCCCTGGAGAAATGTTAATTAAACATTTAACAGGCCAACAGATTTCATAAGCAACATTGGAGAAATGGCAGTTTTACATCAGTCAAAAGGTCATTAGCTGAGATGTATAAGTGAAACAGACATATTCTATACGTGCAAAATATACAAATGTTGCAGTTGTTTTCTTGTTTAAGATTTTCCTTTTTTTCAACTTTTATTTTTTTGTTTTCATTTTACAAGTTGTAAGTGACGCTGATTGAGTGGCTCAGTCTAGACCATTTATTTATTTAACTAGCTGTGGTATCCATCTAAGACGGGTTAAAATGTAAGCAATCAATGTAGAAACATAGACCTCAGTGTTAACGTTTGCAGTGCACAAAGCAATGCATCTGTCTCTGTTATATGCCATTAGGTATGAGATTCATAAAAGCAGTGTTAATACTTGTGATTTGCTGTTTGTTGGAATTACAGATGCAATGCATTCTTTTACTAAAAAAATGTTTGTGATGCACCATCTATTGGAATGACAGAGCCGTAGCAACAGGATGGCCACACAGACAGAAACACACACATTTACTCTTTTATTAAGGTTGATTGGATTATTTATTTAAGAAATGAAAACAATGAGAGTTTCTATTTTATTCAATCAAGAACATTAAAAAGGAAAACAAAAGTTAAAGGGAAAAATTACTTTAATTCACAAAAGTATTAGTGGTTGCTATAGTTTTGATGTCTCTATTACAAGAAGGATATAAATAGAGTTGGGGAATGTGTAGAGTAGAGGTGCTTAAGGTTTTACTAATGTTACAGGCCCCACTAGCGGGCCACAGCAACAGAAATGATGAAAGTAGCAAATCCCGAAGTGTATGCGAACTTCGCCTCCACCAGAGGATGAGCTACGTCAACCAGGTCTGGAACTGAACTCCACTGGCCCTCAATGGTGACGTAATCCAGGTCATTGACCCTGTGAAATAGGTAAAGTGGAGCAGCAATGAGAGCACACCGCTTTCAGTTTGTTGTCCAAGTTGCGTCTGAGGGGCGGGCCGAAGTTCGTCCCTTTACTGCAACCCTGACGGAACCACTTCAGTGTGAAACACGTTCCTATCAATTACTGCTCATGCCACAGTCCGTTTTCATGGTCCAGTCGACAACAGGGACCCTTTGTTTACCAAATAGTATTCACTTTTGGCGATTACATTAATAAGATCAATTGTGGCCACTCTTTTTTTTTTGTTTCTGAGTGTGCCACACTAAACTAATGGTTTTCTGGTATGAGAGCGTTTAACAGTGCTTGAGTCTTTCTCATTTTCCTTTTTACTACCAGAAAGCAGGAGAAAGAGCTGGAGGTGGCAGAGTTAAAGATGCTAAGATTCTTTTCCTAATATATTCCTCATCTCTCCTCTGCTTGTGCCCAAACCATCTCAATGTAGCCTCTCTCACTTGGGCACCGAAATGTCATACCTGTGTTGTCCCTCTAATATTCTCATTTCTAATATTCTCATTTCTAATCCTGTCTGCCCCTTTATTCTGAGTGAAAATCGTAGCATCTTCAACTCTGCCACTTCCAGCTCTTCCTCCTGTCTTGTCATTAGTGCCACCGTCTCCAAACCATAAAACATAGCTGGTCTCACTACCGTTTTATAGACCTTTCCTTTTACTCTTCCAGTTACTCTTCTATTACAAATCATTCCTGTCATTCTTCTCCACTCAATCGACTGTGCCAGAACTCTCTTCTTCATCTCTCTGCCACACTCTCTGTTGCGTTGGACTGTTGAACCCAAGTATTTAAATTTGTCTACCTTCACCACCTCTGCTCCTTGCAGTCACACCCTTCCACCACCTTCACTCTCATTTAACCACATATACTCCATCTTACTCCTACTGACTCTCATTATCCAGCTCTCTAGTGCATACTTCTACATCTCCAGATTCACCTCAACCTACTGTCTACTCATGAAGCAATGAGAGTGAAGTGCACATCTACAGTTGGTGGAAGCAAAGAGCATTATTTTGTGTTGGGGACCCTGCTGCACATTAGTAGAAGGATTCTTGTGGGATTACAGGGGCAGCAGGATCCAATGAGCTAGTGTTCCTCACTAAGAGATAAGCTAGAAATGTTCCTGCGGAGACTGGAAGTGAACTTGGAATTACTTAAAAAGGGCCATTGAGATAGAGGGGTCAGATACTTTTCAGAGAAGGTGCTGAGACTGGAAAATTAGGTGTGCTGGTAGTAACTTTAGGTGGGCAAATCAATAGTTAGTCAAGAGTCCTTTTAGTTAGGCCATTTGGATACTTAGCATACCCCTTGTATTATTTCTCCTTATATTTAGTAATTTTGGAATTAACTACCTTATTTTAGTCATTTGTTCTATATAGTGAACTATCTGGATTCTGGGACACATTAAAAATGTCCCCTACTAATCACTATATGTCTATATGTTTATTCAATAATCTAGGCAGCTACATCTGTGATGTACTTCAGAATTATTTCTTATTGAGGGGGAGTGCATGCTGCATTACATTGTCCTGTGAATCCTGTTTGTTTCTTCTCTGTGATCATCTTTTTTCCACACAGATGGTACTCACCTCTGAACCCTTTTTTTTATTATTAGTTTAAGTTGGCTTAGAAGAAGTGTTTGATTTTGGTGGGTTGTATAAAAAGAGAATGTTATAGAGGGCAAGGAGAAGGAGAATGACAGTGAAATGTGGCACTGGACACTGTTTGAGTTGTAAATACTTATCAGTTGTCAGACTCACGTCTCCTCATGTTAGATGTGGGAAAGAACAATGGAAAGAGGAATTCTTAAAGTATTTGGTATGAAGATGCTGCAAGTCAAACTGAACATCTGCAGCAACACAGATCCACAAAAATAAAGGACTCAAGCAGAGTTTCCATCATATAGTGGGGTTTCTTGATTTATATACATATAATCAGGGCCTTCATAATGCATAGGCATGCTGGGTAGTTGCCCGGGAGCCCCACGAGCATACTGTAGGGCCCCATGCTAATCTATGTATGTTGTGACTTGCTGAGTGGTTGTGTAGTAGGGGCCCCAATGCACTGCTTTGCCCAGAGACCTATAATGCTGTTTTTTGTGGATTGCCTCCACAGACTTCAACACACAAATCTTCAGGGAAATCCTACTGGAACGAGTATGAAGGGTTAATCAAAATTGCTTCAAATGATGTGAGATGAAGGCAGATATTTTTTACAAATGACAATTTAAATCTGAAAAACAACTCCCATGACAGTGGTGTGCACACGTATGAAAGAATACATTGAAAGATTTTTATTTTAAATTATTTTTACTAAAAATGTTCTTTATAACTTTATTGTTGGTCACAAGATGTTTTTAAAAGCAAAAAAGTCTGATTTAGTATTTCTTTATTCTAGCATTTACATCAACAAGTGTTGAAATTTCAGTAAAGTTGTTGTGCATGGATGTCTGAGGATCACCTTCCAGGCTCAAATAAGGTATGTGATACCCCACCAGGGCAATAGGGGGTGCCACCACTAATAGTACCATCTCATTTCTCCTCTGCAGCTCTGAGAATCTGCCCTTTGTCGGTATCTAAGCCCCATTCGTTTCTATTGAAGACTCATCTTTTCCAGTCTGGGCCATATAAATCCAAGAGATCCTTGAATGCAGTGTTTCAGTTTAAGGACAACAGAACTCCCTTTCCTGGACCCACTTGAGATGAATCTTAAGATGAGCCACAGGGGCTCAAAAAACATCTGATATAGCTCCTTTCTGTTGTGTCACCGCACACTCATTTTTGTTCAGTGTTTTGGACAATTGTAGTAAACAGGGTGGCCCAGTTAGCACCCCTACTCTTCTTTGGGACTCCTTTGCCTCATTTGCTTTAAACAGTGTGCATATATGTTTGATACCCACTCTAAACATAATATATTCCTCAATATTTCAGTACCTAATATAGTAACAGTGTGGTTTGTTTTGTTTTGTCAGGAAACAACACTCTATTATAATGAATGGCATTCCCTGGAAACTATGCAGAATGTTTTTTGGACAATTGCACATTGTCAGAATAAAACTTTCACTTTAGAATCAGGTAAATATTTTTTCCATTCTCTTTCCAAACTTTTCATTTTTGACTTATTTCCTATAAAACACTTAAAATAATTTAGTCTTCTTTTTCATGTGGAATTGTGAGTTTTTAAGGTCAGAAGATTAAATATGCAGGGGGAAGCTTTAAGCATTAATTCCAAGTTCATAATTTCTGTCATCACATCGTGGCTGGTTAACACATGATATATCCAATTGTTCAAGTATTTTATGTTTATTTCTGGCATCTTTGCAAAAGAACAATGTTTAATGTATAGAGAAATTCAAAAGGAAGATTTCAATGTCATGTTCATCATTCACTGAACAATAGAACAGCTAAACTGGGCTGAAACTGGCTTAAGTGGATGTTCTGAAATTTGAAAAAGATGATTTTGACAATGCAGAAGAAGGAATAAGGCATTGAAACTGCAATAAAAGAAGTTATTTATATAGCAAAACACTATCGCTAGTAACAGACTGATAGAAAACATAACTTCTGATAAGTCTGTTTATTTGGGGATCGAACTTCAGATGTTCACCATGCACATGCTTACCTAGTAAAACACACATGCTAAGTGATTTTAATTAATTTTATCAGTAGGATTGTTACTGTTAGATTTGTCATGTTATTACAGCAGTTTTTAAAGAAGAAGAAGAAGTCATTGGAGTGGCGTTATCTGGCCATGGAAAAAGTTCTAAACTATTGCAGTCATTGAAAAATGCATGGACATACACACACAATCAATTGGTTTTTTATGTAAAACCGTTCAATGTTGAATACTGTACCGGGGAATTTTTTATTGGGAAAACTAGAATAAAATTTAACATATATGGCTTTATTTTTTATGACAATAATGCCTTGTTTAACATATCTTATATGAATTAAGCTACTTTACTGTATAATGACATCTGCATAAAATGCACTATAGTGCATGAGCAAATTCAAGTACTAGGCTGCAAGTGTACTGTCATCATGTATTTTCTTTCCACGGTATTGTCATTAGCTGTCTTTGCTAATGTGTGGCCATAGAACCAGGTGCATGTCCACCAGTGAGTCTTCTGTTCGCTTAGATTGCCTCACACAGTTGAGAAAAGTAATGCAGATGGTGTTACCTCTGAGCCCAAGTTAGGTGCAAGGGGCAGCTGATGTGGAGCTACAAGGAAAAGGCCATGCAAAAATGGTGCATTGTTAGTGATATTGCAGTGTGGCCATTGAAGGGGACAGCAGACGGCATTACATACAACCCTGCCCAGCCTACCAACAATAAGCCAACATGTGCCAAAGCACTTCATTTTTTGTGTATCCATTTAGGGGTAATAACAACAAACTCTGGCATGATGGGCAAATTGTAGTGGGTCTAAAAACATTGTACTATCTTTTGACAGTTTCTTTGTAAAGTGAATTAATTTCTAATTATGTAGGGGCTTCAGATTCAGTTGATTCAGTGTGCCTCTCTTGAAATGATGTAAAATATTTGCTATTCTAGAGACAAACTATCAATAGAAAAAGAGTCTCTTATTAATAAAGATCTCCATTGAATTTTTATTCTCTTTACTGAAATTCTTTGAGCCAATTAGTTACAGTAAGTCTAAATGTGAATTAAAAACAGTATTCTAATTTAGATGCTATTTTTGATTTCAATTGACTAACAAACCCTTACATGCCTTTACATAAAGAATTATTTTTTTATCCTCATGGAGAATTAAAGTATTTTGTTGTTTTATATAAAATAATCTACAAACGTTTGAGTTCTTTTCCTGATCAACTGAGATCGTTGATCAAGTACAATTGCATATTACAGTATATACATGGTCTTATAGACTCCTGAGTAAATTATGTTTGAGTCCTTGGAGTACAGCATTCTGCCAACTGCGCCTCTGACTTATTAACAAGTGTCACGAAACTGACAGTCTGGTTTGTTTTTAGACCACACTTAATTTGAAAGTGTTGGGAACCTGAGAGTTCCTAAACACACAAGTCCCAAAAATGCCCACTATAGGGTGTTATCAGGGTCAGACCCTGGCTAGTAAGAATGGTAAACACAGGATCTTATAAGATAAAATATTTATTTTCAAAACAACTCTGTCAAACAGTGAAGCTCCATGGAACACAAAGAGGCAAAAAGGAATTGTCAGCAAAGTCAATCCAAGGTGAACAAAGTCCCAATACGAAATTCAATGAATAATCAAAATACAGAGCACAGAGGTCAGATATCCAGCAAATAACAAATCACAATTATCAGAAATCATAGAACTCACCACTCCCTAGCACATTTGAATGAACCACAAAGAACTGTGGGTGGCCCCTACATTTAAAGAGCTGAGGGAAGTCCCTTGTGGTGGTGGACAGGTGGCCATGCCTTTTAGACTAACACCTACAAAACACAAGAAACTTCACAAAGGCATGACTGTGTATACATAAAAAGCAAAGAATAATGCAAAACAGCCATCCATCCATCCATTATCCAACCCGCTATATTCTAACTACAGGGTCACAGGGGTCTGCTGAGGGCAATCCCAGCCAACACAGGGAGCAAAGCAGGAAACAAACCCCGGGCAGGGCGCCAGCCCACCGCAGATGCAAAACATTAATGCAATATTAACATAAACAAAGGAATCACAATTAAACAAGAAAGACATAGAAATAGCTTTTGAACCAGGATGAAATCTAACAGGAGGAGCACATCAATTTATTTCAATTTTGGTATTGTCATGAAAAGCTTTTATTTTTATTGTTCCTTATTCACACTGTTCATAACTGTCCCTTCTTTGCTAGATCCTCCTGACTTTTTATCTAAAATTCCCTATCTTCATCAAAATAAGAACTGTTTGTCTTGTCAACCTCCACTCTATGCTGACTGACTACTGCTGGGTTCTATATATTTTTATGTCTGAGCTGTGTGGTTTTCAGGTGGCCCACCAGAGATCCTGACTGATGGGCAGGTATGGCACAGATCAATATTCGATTATTAAAATATGTCTCTGTTGAGAACTGAAGTGGGGAATTATAGCAAGACCACTAGATGTGGGCAAACACAAAATCTTATAAAAATAAAAAGATTTATTCCTCTCAAAAAGTCTTCCAATCATAATGAAGCCCCATAGGGCACAAAGGCAAAAGTGAAATTTCCTAATAGGGTGATAGGGTGTCAAAAACTAAAGTGTAGCACATGTCTTAGGGGTGTTGGGCTGACTACCAATGTGACACCACGACTATCTCAGTTTCCATTTGCCTTATAATGGATGAGAATGAGAACCTCCTGGTTGACTGATGAGGTCACTTCCGCCAAAAAACAGCAACTATCCTGCCTCTTCCACTTCTGCTCTGATATAAATGCCGATATAAACAGGAAGAAAGCATCATTTGAGAACAGACATTCATCAGAGACACTATAACTGTAGGCTCTATAACCTTTGGCACCATGATATGCCCAATAATTTACCTTTTCATAGTCCAGTAACATTGAATATTAAGAGTGGTTACCCACTGGTACCCCAACTCTTCTTTTGTTTTCTTGTGTATTTTAATTAATATACATAGATATTAAAGTACAATTTCCTCCCTTTACATTTATGTACTGTATTTGAAATCATGGATCGTTTCTGTTGTACAAAAGGGTTAAATTTGTAAATGATATCTTACTGCTTACCACATTAGAATGTGTGAAGAACACAAACATTTATCCAAAAAAACAAAGAACCAATTTCCCAGAGTTAAATAGTCAACAACCCCCCCACCCCCAAAAGTTGCAAACTCAGAACCAAAACTCAACACAGAATCACAGTCAGGGATGGCAAGTCTTAAGTATCATATAATCAATCTGGTGTCTTGAATACGAGGACAATTCAAGAAACAATGGCAGTAGCATAAGTTCCTCATTCTTATATAACATGACAGATGTCACACTCAATCACTGGATGCCACTAAATTGTACAAAACACAAATTAAACAAATGAATAATAAAAGGGCTATCTAAAAATATCCTTGATCTGACAATATGATTCCAGGAAAATTACTCCAGAGTCATATATGTTTACATTTAATTTACACTGACATTATTATGAAACTGGCAGTTTTCTTAACTAAATAGATTTAGAATTTTATTTGTGCAGAAGGGGAAATTTGGCTTTTTGCAAAAACTCTTTCAGTAAATAAATGCATAAATAGGTAGATAAATAAATAAATAAATAAATAACTACTATATTGTATGAGCTTTTCTCATCTATTCATTTACCTACCGTAGTTATCATTGTCGGCTTATTGTTGGAGCTGAATGAACTGCACTATACAATAGACACGTCATCTGCGTCCTGCTCTATAAATATTTACTCTCTGAAAACGGGAACCCATTGTTCCTATTCGATATGGTACATTAGCTTAGTAATTACAGGTCTGCAGCAAGGGAAGAATTGTTTGGGTTTTTTCTGTGTTTATGCAATAATATTACTAAAAGATGCTTAATTTATTTTAACAGCTTTAAGTATTTAATACCAAATACTGTCATATTGAATGTGTAAACATAACTTACTGATGATACCACCCATTGTGCACCCATTGTCCACTTACTGTTAGCAAAGAACTATAGCGTATTGTATCAACACTACCCAAGCAGTGTTTCGTTCCTTAATGTACATTAGTACTCTAATTTAAGGTTTCTATACAGTATATACAACAGAAAAATAAATACCAAAAAATAATAATTACAGTGCAATTATACCAAAAATACAAGAGCTGTAGGACTACTTCAGTTCTAAGTATCTCTCATGTTGAGCTGATGTCATCATTGTAGCAACCATAACAATACTTAATAGTGAGGCATGAACTTCTGTAGGCAACAAGAAGTTATTACATTAAATATCTTACTGTTCACTGTAAATCTTTATTCTCTAAATCAAGTTTATTATAATCATTGTTAATTGCTTTAATTCTGATATAACAGGTTTGACATACTGTATGTGATTCACTAAAAGCAGTCAGAAAGGGACTCAGATCCCAAAATAAAATAAAGCACAATATAACAAGAATACAGAAGGTTCAGAAAGAATTCAATTCCCTTCACTTTCTGCATGCTTTATTGTTTAGGAGATTTAATTTTAAATTGATAAATGTGCTATTTTTGCCCATCATTGACAATCAATAACTGTAATGTCAAAGTAAAAATGTTTTCAGAAAGATTTGTAAATTTACAAATCAAAAACAAAATCTCTCACTCAAACACAGTAAGTATTCAGACCCTTAATGCAGTACTTTGTAGAAACCCCTTAACAGCTTCTAATCTTCTTGAATAAGTCCTTATAAAATTTGCAAACTTGTCAGTTTATCTTCTTCTTCTGATATTATTCTTCCAGGCAGATGCTCTCAACCTCTGTTAGATTTGGGCGGAAGTGCCTGTAAACCTCAGGTCTCTCCACAGGTGTTCTTTGAAGTTGTGGCGCTACTCAAGAACAGTCAGAGACTAATGCTGAAGCCATTCCAGCATTGTCTTGGCTGTAAATTTCAGGTCATTGATGTGCTGAACCATCACTCCAATCAGAGGTTGGGTACAGTCTGGAGCAGGTTTTCTTCAAGGACTTCTCTATATTTTACTGTATTCATCCTTCCCTCAGTTCTGCTCAGTCTTCCTGTCCCAAAGAAGTAGCCCCATGTTGCGATGTTGCCAAAACCAATGGAATGACAGGTCAAAAGACAAGATAAATGTTGGGGTAATCCCCATTTATTTCCAAGATTTAAATAAAATGGGGCATAATGGCACAAATACAAACAAACAGCTTCACCCTCTGGCATTCTTTCTAACAAAATCAGTGCCTGTTAGGTTAGATTAGATCGATGCTATTAATACCAAGGACACATTCAAATGCATACAGCAACAGAAACATAGAAAATGAGAATACAGACTTACAAGACAGATAATATATCCAATCAAATAATCAATTAATAAATAAATAAACTTAACAATTACATCGGGATGGAAACATTGAATTGCCTGGTGGCACTGGGCAGAAAAGACCTCCAGAGGCCCTCCTTAGCACACTGTGGTTGAATGAGCCTGTGGATAAAAGTACTATTAAGGCTTCCTTGATCGCTTTGCTCAGGGTTTGAAGGAGCTCCATCTCTTCAGGTTTCCAGTCAGCAAGTGATGGTTGCAAGGATAGGCTCAAGCCTCTGCTGGATGACTTTTGATGTTGGATGACTTTTATGCCACTAACTCATCAGAGCATAAAATTAAAATTAAAAAAATGTATTGTTGTATCATCCGAGACTACAGACAGTTCCTATAAATAACACAAATTTTATTATTAACTGAAACTGGTTCATAAAATCATTACCGTATAGCATACACTTTCTTCAAATCGCAGCATTGAATATGAGTTTCCTGTTTGACTCTTTTTTGTCTGTGAGGCTTATTTAACAAATTCTAATTTTAGTCTTCTGCCAAATGTGAAGCTACTTTAAAGAGAAAGAAGCCAGGTGGCCTTGTTTGAACTTGACAGTTGGTAATTGTAAACTCCTGAACTAATTGTTTTTACTTTCTTTCCTAACCCCAGAACCGCTGTTACACTTAGCCATATTACAAAAATGCCCCACAGTAAAAAAAAAAAAAAAATCTAGACATATTTTCATAGACATAAATGGCACCCATCATTTTGTAAGCAATTAATTACCTTTCCGTTGAGTATAAGGTTTCACCTTTTGTCAGATTTTTGTGCCTGTTAAGAGGAATAAGCCATACATATATATTAATGACAACATTAGCCAATACTGGTTATCCCAGAGGCAAGGAGAGCAAAGATCAAAATATGTTGCAAATATGGGCATACACTAGGCTATTCTATAAGCAAAGTATAGTTTTGTTTGTGTGAACACTTATCTGTTGGGACAGAAATGCATCTTGCTCATTCATGTAAAACTCTTGAGTTATTTACTTTAAGAATTTGTCTGTCCTCATTTTAGAATCTGATTCACTTGGAGCTGAAAGGATCGCAGTGACCCATCTAAAACTAGGGTTTACTCCACCGCTTCATTGCTGATATTTTGTGATGTGATGGTTAGTAAATCTGAGGCAGCACTGAATCTTGGTGGTATGGCACAGAGGTCAGAGATGGGTGATGAGCTCCGCTTGGGATTATTTCTTATTTAGATATTGTCACAAAAACAACCAAAAGACATTTGAAAGGTTTAGAGCAGCCACCCATATAATTTTTCCTGACTGCAAAACTGATTAATAAGAACAGACATGTTCACACGACTGAGTCCAAAACAGAACTGATTAACTGGAAGCAAGATGGTGGCTTTAAAGGCCAGTAGAGGAAATGATGTCATCAGGACTGGAACCGGAAGTGAAGTTGTTGGCTGCTCCAGAACTGGGTGGGATTTCCTGAGAATGGTCTGCAAGGGATTGAGAGAGAGAATTAGTACACTTCGCCACCCCCTGGTCCAGTGTGGAATTACACCTATTCAGGCCCTTTAGTTGTCCCCTAAACACGCATGTGTGATAATATATTGTCTCTTTATATTATATAACATTTATTCTTTGATTATTTTAATTAAAAAATATTTTATACACAATGAATATTTAAAGGGGACATAGTTTATATTAAATGGTCTGTGCAAAAATGATACTTAATGTGTTACCTACCCCATGTAGTTTGTCGTGATGGCGGAGAAAAAAATTTGAATCTGATGCTTTCATGCAGAATAGAGAGAAACAATGTTCCTGATAGAATAAAAGTCCACAACGACCAAAGTTGGACAACAGCAAACATATTCAAAACATCCATGAAAAAAATCTCATTTTACTCAATGCAAAGTCATCCACTTATATGCTCACAGCATGCCGAACACATTTATTTTTACTAACATATTAAATAATTAACTTCCAGAAAACGCTCCTGTAAACTAAAACGGAACATGTTCAAACTCCCCCAAGCATTTGAATTGAAGAACCGACCACCCCCACTTATAGCCCAGTAACAGCTTATTCATTGGCTAACATTGCATTTCATTGCAAAATTCACTGAAAGATGTGTACAACTAAAGATTAAGTTAAAGAAAGGTAAGTGAAAACATTATTAAATTAGTAAATACACAATGAATCACGCATTTAATGTAGAATCAACACAAAGAAATTTAAAAAATAATGGCATAGTTTAAACTTAAACAATGATCTTAAACCCAAGCTTTTAACAAAATAATATTTGAGTAAGTACAACCTGAATTCGAGTGCCTTCCAAAAAGGCAAGTTGAAAAGAAGGCAAAAGGAAAACATATTATTTATCAATTTGGCATAGCATATGAGATACTGAAGTGTCAAAGTAAAAATGAAACAATTGAAACAACTGTTGACTTTGAATGCACTGCTAAAGACTGATTTAATTGATAGAATTAGCATCTCTTAAATTGGCATAAATTAAAACTTATATAACTCTGTTATATAAAACAATCTTGGGACAAGACGAGACTTTAACAGAGAGATGAGGCATGACTTTCTCAGAGGGACACTTTCATGTCCCGCGAGACAAGACTTTGTGCCAAGAGATTTAATCACTCCCGGGGCCGGAAATAAAAGATAAAGAGTAGATGACAAAGTAGAATGTCGTAAATAATTCAAAAACGTTGGCACGATACATATACAGAGTAGGTTAGAGATAATGGAAGTATAAAATTTGAAAGTCTCAAAAAATGATAGTAAAGATCGCATTAGTGCAAGCAAACGGAAATTATTTCTCAGTGAAATAACAGAACAGCGAAAAGAGTAAAAGAACAAAAGAACAGCTGCTGTACAGGCTTTTAAATGTTTGAAGTGCCATGCGAGATGCAGATTGCGTGGCATGGCAGGAGCAGCAGCAGCAAGCCAACAGCTGATCGAGCAAAGAGGAGGTAAAAAAAACAATTTGTTTCCCATTGTATCACCGTTTAAGAGGGGGTTTTGGAGAAGCGACCGCATCTCCTTGGGGTGTATTCAGCCCTCCTCTTCACAAATCGAGTGGCAGGGACGCAAAATGGCTGGCACGTAGCGCAGGCCATGGGGCTGGTGAGGAAAGCGAGCAGGGGGCAAAGCCCCCTAGTCTACTATATAATAAAACACTAAGGTCTGTGTGTCCAGTTTCTCAGAGCAATCTGATTATTAAGTTTAGCTTTGGTGACGTGACAAATGAGAATATGCGAGAGTGAGACGCAAAGGGATGAATAAAAGCATGTGCTGAGAGAGTTACCCTCAAGGATTGAAAGTACAGAACCAGACAGGAGGCAAGAAAAGCACTTCAAAAATAATAACAAAGTGTGAAAAGCAGGCTTTACAGGAACACACTCCAGTAAAGAAAAGTTCAGACATACCTGAATAAGGAGGAAAGGTGTTGAAAGTACACATAGATCAAGAGATAGCAAATATTTTAAAATTATTCTATTAATAAAGTTAGAGAAACATAAAATAATAAGGTTTGGGGCAGCCACCCGTATAATATGCCCTTGCTGCAAAAGGTAATGGTTGAGAGTTGCTCACAGGTCAGAGTCCAAAACAGAACTGATTTAAGTAGTCAAAGATGGCGGCTTTATATACTGGGAACGGAAGTGACTTCTTCAGTGGTGCTGGAATCCTGTGAGATTTCCCATGGATGGTCTGCAAGGGATTGAGAGAGATTGTCAATGCACCTCGCCGCCCTGTGGAATTACTATCATTCAGGCCCTTTAGCTGTCTCCCAATCACACGTGTGTGACCTGATCCTAATTGCTTTCATAACAGTGGCATCTGAAACTGCTGTTGGTCCTGCACTTTAAAGGTGGTGTTCCTATGGACCAGGAAACCCACCACCCCTTAAGGTAATCAAAAGAAAGGGACTAGGAGGGCATCTACATTTCTACTGCCAATGCTAACTAAAATCATAGAAATCAAAGGCTCAGTTCTTTAATTTTCTTAATGTACTTTTTCTCTGGAATGTACTTTGTACCTAAAGAGTACAAACTTTCTACATACATGGTTCTATCTAACCATGCATATGTGTGCTAAGGTTGTAAGGTTTATTACATTACTGTTGCCATATTATAAAGCAGTTTGAAATATGTAGAGTATGAGTGTGCTAAACCTGTGCTCAGTGAAGAGTAGTATTCCATATTAAATTGAATTATTCAAAAAATTAAATCCCATTTATGGTGATAATGGAAGCACCATACTATACATACAATAATATTTTAGAACTAGCCGACACCCGCTGTAGCGTACGGCGGTGTAAGAATAGGAACGGAAAACAATGAGAATGGAATTCAGAAATCAAGAAGAAAGAAATACTTCTTTCTTCTTGTTTTTTTCTCGTTCTTATTTCAGAATTATTGTGAAGAGTAAACAGCATGTGGGCATGAGGAAGGCCACACTTCTGAAATTCGATTATGTAAATATAAGAGATAGCAACCCCAAAAAGATGTTGTTGTAGAATGTCTCTAAGTAATTTCTGCAGCTTAATCCAAATGACTTGTACTACAATATCAGGTCTGTGCTCTGGTCTTTGGGTATCCGACAGTGCATGTAGAATTTCCGGCCAAGCAGGATTACATGTGAAAGTGATAAATAAATCAGGCTTTCTGAATTTATGTACTATGGCCATGGCATCCTGATAGTTTTGTTGCATGTATCTTGGACTTCCTGGAAATGTGGACGGTAATATGATCATTTTGCCTACACGTATGTTGTTATTTTCAACCTTTGCTTGCAGTGCATCTGATAGTCCTTTGTATTGTTCCACACGCAGATCTTGTTGATGTAATCTGAGATAGTTGAGACGCGCGCCCTCTGTTTTAACATACGCATCTACGACGTACTGTTGGAATAGTTTGCCGCTGAAGTGCAAAATACTAAATGTATTCCTCATTGATAATCTGTACGCTTAAAATTGGCATTGAGTAAGCCTGATTCGGTTGCCGGTTCTTTTATCGGGAACATGTTGTAAATGTTGTAAAGCCAGCCAATGTCTCTGTAAGGGAATAAAAGTGGGTAAACCATAGGATCGCAATTCATATTGAGCATGGAAATCTGTTTACAGGAGTTGCCTCTGGGATAGATGCAAACGTCCCCTTCTTTTTCGACGAAAATCGTTGCAACATCGGTGTGACATGTCGGGGCATTGCATCGTTGTAAATCCTGCCCAGGGTTTTCCATGAAAACCATTTGTACAGAAGCTGTTGGACTGGACTGAGTGATTTCATGCATATGTTTGTATGATTTAGCGAAGGGGTTGATGATTCTGAGCATGGAATCTAGCCGGAGAAGTAAATTTTCGCTGCATGCAGAGTTTGCTTTATTTTGTAAGCGTACTTTAGTAGCTTGCGCTGTGTCAAAAACATACAACTGTCCATATCCTGGAGAGGTAGAAGTGTTAGCATATAGTGGAGAGATATGGTTATAAATTTGCCCGTGTATTTTAAAACAGTATGGTCCGTGGCCAGGAAGTTGAGTTATCTGTGCACCAATGGAAGCAAACGGTAATCGAGAAATGCCGTGTCTGCTGCGTGTGGGCACGACCGGTTTTGAAAAGGAGCCACTGGCAGTGTGGGGAAGGGTTTGGAAGAGGACGAATAGGAATCGAGAAATGCCGTGTCGGCTGCGTGTGGGCAGGACCGGTTTTGAAGTGAAAGCAGGACGAACCAGAAGAGAAATATATATAAGATATGTTTCAGGCATAATGTATCCAGTTTGTATCCACAATTTTTTGGTGAAATAAGGATTCAGGGTTAGCTTGTATGCTTTCCTTGACAGCTATAAAATTACACAGAACAAATTCTCAGAAGAAATACATATAACATAGGACAACTGTCCAAAAATAACCATCCTGCACTAAAAATGGAGAGGGTAGCATTGCTGTAATGGCAATTTACATGCAATATATTGTTGAAAGGCTGCATTTATTATTTTTAGGACAGCAATATGGTGGTTGTGAGATTTTCTTACAGTTGAGTTTAAATGTCATTATCAGAGCTTACAGCAAACATCAAGTCAATGAAATATGCAAATCTTTGCATACATACGAAGTAAAAACAGACACTTAACTGGTTTCATGTGTCCAGTAATCCCATACCCATTGACAATCTGTCAGGTAACTATGCCTTAAAAATATACACTATTATCAGGCATTTTACTTTAAACAGTGCATTTAGCAGTCCAATAACTTTAAGTTTACTCAACAGAAAGAAAATGGTTGGTATTGAGCTAACGTAATCCTGAAAATGTTAGATTAATGGAGTCTAATAAGCTCTTCCAAGTATCATATCATTGTCAAACTGGCTTAAATCAATTCAGGGTCATGGTGGCTAGGGCCTACCCAGCGGCACTGAATGCAAGAAAGGAAATAGCCATGGGTAAGGCACCAGTCTGTCGCTGGGCTTAATGAAATATAACCACACTTTTTATATATGGCATATTTTATTGTCAACATTATTTGGGAAAAAAAGGTTTTCAAAGCAAATCAAACCATAAATACTGTATATTACAAAGGATAGTAACTTTAGAAACTGGTTAATCCTCAGCCTTCAGACACCCATATAGGTTTGTACTTACAATAAATCATCACTATCCACGGGTTCCCTTATCCACTTCCATAAACAGATAGCTCATTTCACAAAGCTCACAGTCTACTCATGTCTGTTCCTGGCCATGTGCAGTAGAAAAAAAATTCAGAGAGAACTACTGCTCACCAGTGACATGAGCTCCACCAAGGGAAGCTACAGCCTTGTTCTTATGGATCCTGTTGTGTTAAGATTGACACATGAGAGATACATTAACCATTACTCTATTGCAAGTGCTTCTAAACAAATGCACACTTCACTAATTGATGAAAAAGTGGTGTACTACTGATTCTCTTTGCAATACACCAACACTAAGAAACCCTTCCATCTATATCCCAGAGGTTGTAGTTGGTACTGCAGATTGTTTAATAAGAAGTGTGTCAGCATGTACACCTTGGTTCGTGGTCTACTTATTTGCATGCTATCCAGTGTAATTTAATTTTACAAAGTCTAGTAGCTAGGAAAAAGCTCATATATAGATCATCTCATGAGATTGTGAGAAACCATGTATTTACTGAAGAAAACACAGCGAGTGAAATGTGGAATTAGGAATGGGCATGTTACAGTTGATACAAGACAATAAATGAAATTTTTCTTGCTGTGAAAACCTGAAAAAAAGTATAAAACACATTTAAATTTGAAACATGTCCTGTTAGAAAGTGCAAAAATTGGTGCATCGAAAAAGAAATGGAAAATGTCATTTTATTTTGGTGTACTAGTGTCTCAAAGGTAATGTCTTTGTGTATAAACTTGAATGTGAACTGTGTGAAATAAGTGAATCTAGACCTTTAGGATTATTACCTAGAATGTAATACTCTACTTTAGATTAAGTGTGTTTAACAAAATATGTATGTTTAAAGCCAGTGATTTGAAACAAGGAGAAAGAACAGAAAAAGCTGTGCCTTTTACCAAAGCTTACCTGTACCAAGCCTATCGATGGAAAAGAAGTATGGCTGTGTGCATAATCAATCATTAATTTTAGCCGTACCCTCACTTCTATGTGGGACAGTCTTGTTTGACCATAAATGTGCGTATAAAGTGGATGGAGGAAATATTCCTGAAGAGGACTGTTTGGCAGCTTGCCTAAAAGATCATTGACTCTTTCTTTGGCTATCAGTACTTGACCACTCCACCTTGTGTTAACAGTTTGAACCCTGCCCTCCCCAGCATTTTTGGCACTATAACTGTATCCTCGTAAGCAAGTTTCAACAAATTTGAAAATCTAAATTTTTGATTTATGAAAGTAAAATTTTATTATAAGATAATAATATGATGATAAACTACAATTTTATAACAACAAATTAATGCTATTAAACAAGCTCTGTCTCTTTCAACTTCACAGTTTTCATCATTTTCTCCCATCCATTATAAGGACCTAACACCAAAACTGCACCTTTGAGTGATATGCTTCAAAATAGTTTTTAGTGCCGGAAGCAACGAACAGGAACACTTCACATGATTTCACCATCATCTGATCAATCGCCTCTCATCTCTCCTTCCCTGTGGGGCTTTTGCTTCTGGTGTCAAGCACCTGAACTCTCTCAGGCTTGTTCTGGGAAAGTGGCAGGTTGAGAATTTGACTGGGGTGGTAGTACTGTTACACCTTAGCGCAGATGTCCAAAGGTGAGATCCAGGTGGGAAGAAACCTCCCGTGGAACAGAAGGGCAAAAAGATCACTTTGCCTTTGTACTTCTCTGCACACACTAAGCAACTGTGGCTTTGAGATGCTCCCATGCCAAAGTACAACTGAAATCCTTTCTATTTTCTTGTTGACACCTACAACAAAAAACAAAAGTGACTGGCAGCTAAAACACAGCAGCATAAATTGTGTAAGTAGTGTAGCAGTGTAACTAAACAGTGGTATATTATGTGAGTAGTCTCATAGAGCAAAGGCCGGGATTCCAGCCAGCTGGGTTGTGACAGCAGAGAGGTGTGGTGGCCTATTGAGAATATGTCTCTACGGCAGTGTACTGCATGATTTAGAGAGTACAGTAGCGAAACAGTAGTGTAGAATAAAAGATATGTGTAGGCCATTATTCAGGCCAGCAGAATTTAATGGTAGATAGGTGGGCTGTTACACAGGCCTTTTGGGTATATACCGCTATGCTGCTGGCCTGAAACCTGGCCTGCTGGGTTCAAAGGGATAAATCCCCAGACTCAGATGTGAAAAAGTAAATATTTAGCTGGGAATCAATGAAAATGTATAGAAATTATATTTGTAGGGGTGTAGATTATGTTCTAAATTAGGTTTTCTCCATTTTACATGTATTAATGATGTCACAAAAAGGGAGTGCTAATGCAGCTCAAAATGTTTTAATGCAGAAAAAAGAACAGAATTTATAGCCTCTTCCAACCTTGTTATACAGGTGGTTGACCTTTGTTTCTTGGAAGGGTTTGGCGTATCTGTTAATCCTAATGTTAGGGAAAGCACAGGGATACAGTTGACAAGCAAAAGGAACGTGGTGAAATTCAGGCAATAAAGTTGTTAACAGAAAGTCTGTTCAAACTTTTTTGAAACCAGAAATTGAACTCTTTTTGCTAGAAATAAGTAGTCTAGATTGAAAAGTGAATCCTATCACAAACGCTGTGAGAATATTTGATTTAATATCTGTAAACTCAGATGACAAGGAAGTGCATGATGCCTTTAGTGACACACTTCCTCAGGTGACATTGCAAGGCAACACTGTAGTAAATCTGCTGTAAATGGAGTCACAAATAGAAAAAAAGCACAAAAAATTTGTAACTAACTAAAAACAAATTCCTAACTATCAAAGAATGTCAGAAATGAAATTTACAACCTAGAAAAGTTATATTTGGACATTAATACAGAATGAGATCAGGAAAACATACAAAAAGCTAATAATGAGTACAGATCATAACAATTTGTACTCAGGCCAGGAACGGTTGACAGCTACTGGATTATCCGTCTTTTAGAGTGGTAATCTCTGAGTGGGGGGGCATTGCCTATTTCAATCCAGGTGGTCCTTATTAATAATAATTCATTTTATTTATAATAAACAGTGTCATCTGTAAGTGCTTTATATAGTTATACTTCATTTGACAAAACAAATACAAGATTAGACAAACTAAAACAAAAAAACATATGTTAAGATTCAGAAATAATAAACATTATAAATTTCAAAAACACGACACAATAGCAATTAGGTGGTGAAGGGGTGAGAGAGATAGCTAATTAGAGACAGGGGATGATTGGGAAGCCAGCACGACCAGGCCATGATAGGCAATTGAGCCAAGACATCGATGTACATTGTACTGTTTTTGAAGGGTGCCAAGGAATTTTTCTATGATCACAGAAATTTATGACCTCAGTGTTATGTCTTATCTGAAGGATTACAGCCTTTTCACAGCACAGTGTCCCCATAACTGCACTGACACATTGGAATCCACTCACAGACCACATGGTTAAGTGCCCCCTGATGGCCTCACCAACACCTCTTCCTGCAGCAACCAAAGCATATGCTAGATGGTCTCCATGTACTGGCGGGACCCAAACATGCTTAGATTTAGATGGATTACATGTGGTATGACTTGTTGGGATTTTTTGTGCATCATTGTGCCAACACAGAATTGTAGGTCAAGGATAGAAAATAGATGAGCAACAGAAACTGACCAAGTACTGTCCCATATGGAACTCCAAAAATAACAAAGAAAGGTTTTGACTTTTATTTCCCAATGTTGACATGTTCTTTCAGCCTTGTAAGATAACAAATAAACCATTCCAATACGGTGCCTCAAATAAGGTAGTAAGATACTCTGGTCGACAATGTCAAAAGAAGCAGTCAGATCGAGAAAGATACGTGGGCTTCAAGATGCTAAATCCTCTGACATAAGAAGAAAATACGCAACTCCAACTGGCGCTGTAATAGTACAGTGAGTAATGTGTAAATCAGACTAAAAAACTTCAGAAGAATCATTTGAGTCTAAATGTGGCTGCAGTTGGAGGGCAAAAGTCTTCTGAGCGCTTTAGAAGCAGAGAGGTTGGAGCTGAGATGGTAATTAAATAACAGCAGAATAAAGATTCAGTTTCCAACATTTGCTTTATAATAGCATGCAGGAAAGCAGCAGGATTTTTGTAAGAACTCAAAGACATCCATTATACATAACAACAGCAAGGGGTGCTCAAACTTCTACAAGGCAAGCTTTCAGCAATGGAGGATACATAGGGTCCAAGAAATAAGCAGTGGAACACAAAAGTGTATCAGCAAGGTCTGAATTGGACAAATGACAAGGAGCTAGGCTAAACTGAGTTGTTCCCAAACATTTATAATTTTTCTCTGAAAATGCTGAAGAAATCTTTCACAGGTATCTTCAAATTGTACCAGAGACATGACTAATTCTTTGATCATAGGATCAGTTATAGAGAATAGACATTTGGGGGCCCTATTGTTAGAACTTGTAAGCCAAGAGTAATATCAGGACCTGGCTTTTCTAAATGCAATGGAAAATGATCCCTACATGCTAGCCAATGAACAACTAAGCCTGACTTATTTCATTTCAGCTCCAGCCTGCAGACTTTTTAAGGCCCAGAGATCTTCATTGTATCCATGGGAATGAACGACAAAAAGAAACAATGTGCATTTTCTCAGCAGACACGTGTGCCAAGGTTGTTCATAGGGGTGTAATTATAATAGTCCATATTTTTTTCTAATGACAAAGCAGCAGGTTGTGATGACAGGACATAAGATAGAGCAGATAAGAAAACAGTAGCATCAAGAGTTTTTTAACTACAATAAAGTTATAGCACATTGACTAGCAGGAGCAGGTGGAGTACTGATAACATCAAGCAGCACCACACAATGATCAGAAACACCAATGTCTGTTACTTGAGTGTTGACAAGAAGAGTGTGGCCAATTAGAGCAAGATCTAAGATATGACCCAGTTTCTTTTCTCTTTTTTCTCATTAACCTATCAGGGTGCTGCTGTCTCTCGCTCCTCTGGAACATTTAATGCCCATGCAGGGCATATTGCATCCTGGCAGTGCTCCTACCTACTACTTTGGTATGATAGCATGCATTCTTCCTGCCATGTGTTCTTATATCTCTCCCTTCCTTTCCTTTGTGTTATCCTTTGCCTTTTCTCACTTAAATACCCTGTCTCTACTGGGCGACCTTTTCCAATCTACATATTTTTGTTTTAACGGGTCATTTGTTTATGATTTGTGTTTGCCTGAAAATTGCCCCACGGGTACTGTACAATGAATGACCCTGTGTTCCCCCCTCCCCATATGTCATGAGAAAAGATAACTTCCACTTTGGAATTAACAAAGTATCTCAAAAAAAGTGAGATGTTATCTTCATAATACTGTGATTCACTTTACTTTTGCTTTCATCTAATTTCCTTGGAAAGTTATCATGCTTGACTGGGTGAGTGAATAACAGCTTGCACAAGCTAGACATCATTAGCTTGGTAATTTTTATTCTTTTGCATTAATTGTCCATCTGAATATAGTGAATATATTATCACTGTTGTTATGACAGAAAGATTTAGGGGCCAAACTGCTCAGTGGCAAGTGATGACAAGTACAATGGTGTGTCTTAAGATTTTAACCACTGGCGTTTCACTCCACCATGATATAGAACAAAATTTCCATAGACCATTACTGTACTTTCCAGTGACTGCCAATCAATTCCATGAATGCTGAAGGACCAACATCCACATGAATGTGACATCTATTCCTTCAAAAAAACAAAAAACAAAAAAAAAAATCATACATGTGTGAGGCATTAGCCACTTGACAACCTACAACAAACGGCAATAAATTCACTGACCGTGACCATATTTGTCAGGTTTTAGGAGATATCTCTGTACTAATTCCAAAGTTTTTGAAGTGTTTTTCTTTGGGCTTTTGCATTCAAGCAGTCACACTTTGCTGGACAGTTATCTTATCAGAAGATCTTGATTGTACATATTTGTCCTCTCTTGCCAAACGAATCTTAGGTTAGAGAGGTCTGTTAATATTTGACATTAAAGATGTCTCACATGTCCTAGTGTGTATATAAAACACAGGTAACTCCAGCTTCTGTATTACTCCATGACTGAAAAAATGCCATGAGCTGCCTTGAAAGCTTGTATTTTGTAATCTACTCAGTCAATCAACAGTGTCATTTTGCTTCACTTCTCATTGCATCCAGAAATGGCTAACACAGTATGTCACTCTGCTACTACTGGTTTCCTCCATGATTTCCTCTGCCCTGAATGAATTTAGAATTTTCTTGTATTTGACCTTTGCAACTCAAAAATAACACCAGTTATCCAGGGAATTTAAAAGTAAACATTATTGCTTTTGATTCTTTTTCATTTGCCCAATTCGATCATGACAATATTGTAGGTGACTAAACAAAAACTAATCACGCTCACCCTACAGAATGGCAGGACAGATTTTCAGCATTCAAAATTCTCTGTAGATGTTCAGTAACACCCCAAGAGAACGTTTATGTAATCCAAAACACTATCATATTTCAAGTACAATCATGACTGTTGGTCGTTGTACTATCCATGTTTCTAGCTACTCTGTTGAGTTCTGTTTCATTTTCATAACATTAATCAAAAATTGACCAATCTAGTCTGTTATGGTAAAATTTAAAATGTTGAAGGTCAATCTTAAAGATTTTAAATGTCTACTAGAACATAGTATGATCAAGTGGGAGCACTCTGCCAATCAGAACACAAATTCTGTTTTTCTTTGCCATCATGGTGAGGATGACTTTAATAGTTAAAACAATGCAAAATCAGTAAAAAATGACTATAGGATATCCTCTAGGGGTTTTCATAGTTCTAGACCACTTTTGTTCACGGTGCAAAAACAAAGAATAAACTAAACCTTCAAAAGTCCACAATACAACAATCCCTCATTTTTGAAGGTTTAGGGACATTTGAAAGTCACTAGTACCAAATAATGCCTCAGCTAGTCGCAAGCTAAGACTGTCCTTTTCTTGCTGTCTGAAGTGAACTGAATGTCTAGTCCTGGATTAATTTTAGTCAGGCATATTGCTCTGACTGGTTTTCTGGGCCATTGATCAGGCACTTCTGGTGTCCTTCTTCTAGGTCATATCAGTTTTTTTCCTCTCCTCTAGGAGCTGAGAAAAGCAGTCTCTGACGTATCTTGCCTTGCCTTTTCCTTTATGTTATTCCCCACGTTCTCAGTTCCTACCTCACGAGGACATGGACTACAACAGTTAATGGTCTATTTGCTTATTTAAAGGTGAACACTGGCATTATGTCTAAACATTATTTGTCTCTGTGACCAAAAGGTGGTGCCCCAGAGCCACAAACTTAAAACACAAATCACCCACCCAGTCAAGGATGCAAATAAAGTGACCTTTAATAGTACTTTTCATAGGTTCTTTCTTCAATGTACAAAGTGACCTCTCAAACAAACTCAATAACCACCCTCCACACTCCTCCAAGCAATTGTTGTCTTCTTCCACCTGACTTCAGCTCATGTGAATAGGGGCAAGTGGAATCTTTTTTGATGGACCTGGGTGTATTTCTGGTGCCGTGGAGCACTGAATGGCAGAAACAACTGTGGGTCACATGGAAGTTCCACAAAACAGGGATTTATTTTCCCTGCCAGCTGCTCTGGCAGCACCCAAAGACCCAGACAGGGTTATCCTTCAGGACTACAAATCCCATGGATCCTTGTGTGTGTGTCCATACTAGGGCCATGCCAGAGAAGCACTGCCATCTATTGTACTGGGGAAGGAACTGCTCTTGACAAATAATCTTCTCCAGTCATATTTCCATTAACTTCCTTAATAAGCATTTTAAAATTAGAAAACAAAAAAAAAAAAACAGCAATGGAAAAGTAAAATAAAAGAAAACTTAAAATTTGCAAAAAAGTTTATACATTTGCTTGAGGTTGTTTTTCAGGCAATCTGACAAAGCAATAATTTGCAAATGTAATGTGCGAATACAGCAGCATCATGAACACTACCAGGTGACCAACACAAATCTCATCAGTGACCGCCTGCAGAACAATAGATGACCAGCCTTTCCTGTTAACATATTTCTGATGCCCATCACCTGGTGCACAAATAGGGATATGTGAGCTGTCGATTGCACCATGCACCTGATGTATTTTGTGTGTCTCATAATTGCACTGCAAAAAATTCCATGTCTCCTCCATATCAGGTAAACTGATGCATTGATTCATGTGTTTGTGAATGTTGGTTTTGATATTCAATTTTTAGAAAGTTTCATCTGGTGACTTTAAACAGAATGCTTAAAAATTTATACTGGGAAGTTGTAAGGTACTCTGGATGATCATAAGTCCTCATTATTGTGAGTGTTTAACAGTTTCTTTTCCACAGCTTTGGGGTGGTGTATGTCTGCAACACTGAACAGTTTTGTGACTTGCACTCTGTAGCTGAAGATTGAGGACATGTGCCAACCAGATAGATAAAGTAAGCTGCTAGTGGTGATGTTTAAGGGCAGATTTGATAAGGCAAGATGGATGAGTGAAGGGCATAAAACATGCAGAAAATGGAAGAAGGTGAGGAAACCAGTGAAAACTAAAACAGTAACTAGAAAATAGGCTAAAATTTAGCTCAACACCAGCAAAAAAGTCAAAAGCACAAACAAGGCATGTTCAAAAACAAAGTGCAAATCACACACAAAGTCAAAGGGTAACTTACTTAAAGGTCCAAAATACTGGAGAAAACTATCAAAGCAAGAGATTACTTGAGACCACTAATATACTCAACAATGGTGTGGTGAGCAAGTGCAAACAGCTTGCATAAATAATAAAATGGATTAGGTCAAATTAGCTTCACTGGACTGCTGAGTGAGGAGTGTGAAAAAGGGAGAACAACAGGCAAAAAGAAAGATGATGACTGAGTAGAAGGTTGGAGGTGAGGCCAAGGGTTAGACTAAGAAAGAGGCCTGTCAGTGGTATGGCAAAAATATGTATATTGTGAATGCATTTGTTAAGTTACAATATTATTTAAGAGGTTCCACAACTGTGTATTCAGAATATAGATTTTTGAATGCAGAGTTACTTTCATTCATAGAAAACTGTACAGCACAAATCCTACACATATAGACACTGTCTAATGATAATAAGATAAATGTCGCTCTCCATTTTCCATCTTGTGGTGGTGCAATTTCTTCTGTAATATTAAAACCTTATCTCAGTTTTCTCAAGCCCCATGGTTTCAATTTCAAGTTCCTTCCAACTTGCTAATAGTTCCTCCTTTTTATGTCTTGCATTTTTTTGAAAAGAAAATGATTGTACTTTATAGTCTGTCTCCAAAGAAGTTTTAAAAGTACCCATTTGATGAAAACTCCTCTAAACACATGTGTTGACACAATAGCTTGTCACTCGCAGTGATACGAATTGGCTTGTTACATGCCTTTTTGACACTACTCATTATCACCTGCACAAAACCAGGAATGACAGATAAGAGGATGCAAGAAAAGCCACAATCATACTTCCGTCTTTTTCATCATGGCATTCTGAATGAGCCTCACTCGTTATTATAACAGCGTCTCATGAAACTGGAGCCGACTTCTTGCTAAATTCCAACATTTGTCATAGGTGCATATTACAGGTGCCGGTCATAAAATTAGAATATCATGACCAAGTTGATTTATTTCAGTAATTCCATTCAAAAAGTGAAACCTGTATATTAGATTCATTCATTACACACAGACTGATGTATTTCAAATGTTTATTTCTTTTAATTTTGATGATAATAACTGACAACTAATGAAAGTCCCAAATTCAGTATCTCGGAAAATTAGAATATCAATTAAGACCAATGCAAAAAAAGGATTTTTAGAAATGTTGGCCAAATGAAAGGTATGAACATGAAAAGTATGAGCATGTACAGCACTCAATATTTAGTTGGGGCTCCTTTGGCCTGGATTATTGCAGCAATGCGGCATGGCATGGAGTCGATCAGTCTGTGGCACTGCTCAGGTGTTATGAGAGCCCATGTTGCTCTGATAGTGGCCTTCAGCTCTTCTGAATTGTTGGGTCTGGCGTATTGCATCTTCCTTTTCACAATACCTCATAGATTTTCTATGGGGTTAAGGTCAGGTGAGTTTGCTGGCCGATCAAGAACAGGGATACCATGGTCCTTAAACCAGGTACTGGTAGTTTTGGCACTTTGTGCAGGTGCCAGGTCCTGTTGGAAAATGAAATCTGCATCTCCATAAAGTTCGTCAGCAGCAGGAAGCATGAAGTGCTCTAAAACTTCCTGGTAGACGGCTGTGTTGACCTTGGACCTCAGAAAACACAATGGACCGACACCAGCAGATGACATGGCACCCCAAACCATCACTGACTGTGGAAACTTTACACTGGACCTCAAGCAACGTGGATTCTGTGCCTCTCCTCTCTTCCTCCAGACTCTGGGACCTTGATTTCCAAAGGAAATGCAAAATTTACTTTCATCAGAGAACATAACTTTGGACCACTCAGCAGCAGTCCAGTCGAGACGCTTCTGACGCTGTCTCTTGTTCAAGAGTGGCTTGACACAAGGAATGTGACAGCTGAAACCCATGTCTTGCGTACATCTGTACGTAGTGGTTCTTGAAGCACTGACTCCAGCTGCAGTCCACTCTTTGTGAATCTCCCCCACAGTTTTGAATGGGTTTTGTGTCACAATCCTCTCCAGGGTGCGGTTATCCCTATTGCTTGTACACTTTTTTCTACCACATCTTGTCCTTCCCTTCGCCTCTCTATTAATGTGCTTGGACACAGAGCTCTGTGAACAGCCAGCCTCTTTAGCAATGACCTTTTGTGTCTTGCCCTCCTTGTGCAAGGTGTCAATGGTCGTCTTTTGGACAACTGTCAAGTCAGCAATCTTCCCCATGATTGTGTAGCCTACAGAACTAGACTGAGAGACCATTTAAATGCTTTTGCAGGTGTTTTGAGTTAATTAGCTGATTAGAGTGTGGCACCAGGTGTCTTCAATATTGAACCTTTTCACAATATTCTAATTTTCCGAGATACTGAATTTGGGACTTTCATTAGTTGTCAGTTATAATCATCAAATTTAAAAGAAATAAACATTTGAAATACATCAGTCTGTGTGTAATGAATGAATCTAATATACAAGTTTCACTTTTTGAATGGAATTACTGAAATAAATCAACTTTGTCATGATATTCTAATTTTATGACCGGCACCTGTACATGATTTTTAAAATCCACAAGCTTACATCAACTGCAGTGTAGTTTAGTATAAATTCGTAGCAGACCACAGTCTGCGCTGCTGATGACCCAAATGGTCTCTATGGATTTGGTCAGTTGAGTAAAATGATTATTTCAGGTAATATAAAAAAGTTTTTCAAATTTGCAGCTAGCTGTATTACTTTAAAATTAGAAATGTTTTCTTTGTGTACAACAGGAAATTTATAACTATATGTATTGCTTTGGTTTTAAGTAACAAAAATTATACTCAAGTTATGAGATGTCCCAATACTGGGTTATAACAACAGATGGCATATTGCACCGATGTGCCTTTGGAGCAAAACTATAGTCCTTTTTGGCATAAAAAGAAATTTAAAGAGACCATTCAGCCCATCATGCTTGTTTGTTTATCTAATAGCTGAGCTGTCCTAATATCTCAGCCAGATACTTTCTAAAACTGCTTCAACTACATTACTCTGTAGTTTGCTCCAGATTTCCACAACTCTTTGCCTGGCTTCAGTCTTAAATTCACTTCCCCTTAATTTCGATTGGTGTTCTCAAGTGCAGAATTCACCCTTAAGTTTAAAAAATTCTCCTGGATCTATATTATTAATGCCTTTGAGAATTTTGAAAACCTGGATTAGGTCCCCACATACTGTAGTCTCCTCTGCTTGAGACTAAACAGGTTTAATTCTCACCCTGCCAAAGCACAATATGTCCTTGAGTCCTGGGATGCACCTAGTTGATCTCCTCTGCACAGCTTAAAGTGCTGCTATGTCTTTCTTGTACAGCAGTGACCAGAACTGCACATAATACTCCAGATGTGGTCTCACTAGTGCCTCCTATACACTATATCAATCTTACACAATTAACTTCTGACATTTTGTTTTAGCTCCTATTTATTACCTTAAATTGCTGTAAACCAGTATTGTTAGCCCTGCTGTGTAACAATTGCTGGTTAAGTGCCTTGCTCAAGGGCCAAGAAGAGTAGGATCTCTTTTGGCAGTAATGGGGATTTGAACAAGCAACCTTCTGAATACCAGTGTAGATCCTTAGCCTCAGAGCTACCACTGCGCCCAAACATTACAGTTTGGAACCTTCAATGAAGGGCGGCACAGTGGCGCAGTGGTAACACTGCTGCCTTGCAGTAAGGAGACCTGGGGTCACTTCCCTGGTACTCCCTGTGTGGAGTTTGCATGTTCTCTCCGTGTCTATGTGGGTTTCCTCTGGGTGCTCTGGTTTCCTCCCACAGTCCAAAGACATACAGATTATGTGCATTGATGATCCTCAATTGTCCCTAGTGTGTGAGTGTTTCTGTGTGTGTGTTCCCTGCGGTGGGCTGGCTCCCTGCCAGGGGATTTGTTCCTGCCTTGCGCCCTGTGTTGGCTGGGACAGGCTCCAGCAGACCCCTGTGACCCTGTGTTAGGATATAGTGGGTTGAATAATGACTGACTGACTGACCTTCAATGAACATGTAAGCATGGTAATAAGCAAGTTTTAATAAATGACGTATTACAGACTTTCATCTAAATATTTCCTTAACTACTTATTAAGTTCAGGGTTCCTTGAAAGCAGGTCTTATCTTGGCAACAATTGGTGCTATCCTTTGCACAGCATACTCAAACTCCCAGATTTATCTACACAATGCTTATTTAAAGTTACCAATGAACCTACTGTAACACATGTATCTTTTAAATGTGAGAGGAAATCAGGAATGGAAAGCCAACACTTATACAATGAGAACATGTAAAATCCACACACACAGTAACTGGGTTGTGAATGTAGACACAAGACTCTGGAGCTATGGGGTGGGGAAGTAGTGATGATAGCCACTGCCCAAATGTACCAACTATTAATGACCTTATACTCGCAAATACATTTTTCATATTTTTCCCAAAAAGTCTGGATACTGAATGGAAGTATTCAATTCAAGCCTAGATTAAAAACCCCGACAGGTCCCCGGGTGACTTATCTCCTTAACAGAGAATTAATCATACTTTAAAACAGGGGTGCCCAATGCGTTGATCGCGATCGACCGGTAGATCGCAAAGGTAGTGCAGGTAGATCGCGTTGCATTCAAAAAAAAATAATTAAACGTTAGTCTATCATATATCCTCCCTATGGCATTTGCCACTTGATTGACATACAGGGCGGCAAGTCTGGGATATCTTTTCTTCTGTCATCCCGCACGCACGATCAAACGCGCGAGCTACTGCAAAACTCCGGCTGTAATCTAGTTAGCTTTCCAATTTATACTGACTAAAGAAGGGATTTAAAAAAAAAATTGTCTGGGGAGGGTATGGGCTGGATGTGGAATTGGAAGAGGTTTTTTTTTCTCACAATGTCACAATCGAAGTGCGTTTGTCTGATCTGTCAATCTATCATTGCTATTCCAAAGAAGGAAAATGTGGAAAGGCATTTTCGAACTGTTCATAAAAACTACGAAACTGACGTCCTTCCAAAAAGCGATCTTGGAAAGTAGAGGGAACTAAAATCGCAGTTAATCGGACAGCCGTCATTTTTCACTCGGCTGAATTCAAAAGCTCCT
>JANRMT010062835.1:48961098-49041369 GCA_026402145.1 Polypterus bichir lapradei | reverse complement strand
TATTTTGTTATAATGGAAATTTTGTTTTAACAAATATCGGAAAAATACAGGGGTCCGGGGTCCCTGGCAATTCTCCATCTCTAACGGCAGTGGCACAAGGACAGCTCCATAGCTGCTCTACTGAATCTGGCAAATAGATACCAAATAGATATATAGTAGGAACAGAACAGAGAACATAAAAGGGTTGGGGTGTTCTCTGAGAACCCTGTTTAATAGCAGCAATGCTAATACAATACAATAGCCTGATGCATCATTTTCTCACTTTAATTTTCAGGGTATCTTTGAATTCAGCCCTCTGTAGGTTGATAATTTTTATTTCCATTAAACAATGTGGCATCTTTTCGTTCCTAACATGTTACCCAGTCCAAATCAGTATAGATACCCAGCATGATTTTTTTCCCATTGAGATCTGATGTGTTTTCAATGTGTTTCTTTAATTTTTTTCAGTAGTTTATATATGTGTATATATATATGTGTGGGAAACCCTTCCTTTGTAAGTGTTTCTTACCACAGCCACAAGTACAAACACTGTAGCACAAGAACAATGCAGTCAGCACTCAACAACTCTTTATCTGTTCTTCTCTTTGTCTTCAGTACCTCTCTGCCTCCTTCACTCTTCATGTCAAGCTTTGTCCTCCTTCCTCCTGACTCTGACTCAATGAGCAGTGGCAGGCAGCTCTTTTATCTTATCCCCAGAAGTACTTCTGATGCACCCAAGGCCTAGGGGCACGTCTGGCTAAGGCTGGAGCCCCATTCCATGCGGCAACCACGGAACCCAACAGGGCTTAGTCACTGAACTCCAATCCCCATGGTGCCCTGTGGGAATCCGTGGTGCTGCAGCAAGCCAGGGGGGCTTGCATCTGGAAGTTTGGGAGAGATAATGTATATATGTTTTCTATATATATTATAAATATTCACTATATATATATATTTTTTTTTCTGCGTTTATATTGCATGTTGCTTGTGTGTTTAGCATAATGCTTATACACCCAGTCAAGGGCTTACTTCTACCTTGCACCTGATAGTTCTGTGTATTTATTTATACAAATCTTCCAATATTCATTATTTTACTCTTATCATATCTCAGCTCCTCTCATTCTTAAACCTTCAGGAAGCTTAAGTCTGCCCTGACAGCAGAAGACAGATGGCAGCCCTGTACTTGGCCCCTAAATACAAAAACTCCCTAAGGCCATTTTTAAATCATTGGTTACCCCAGCCTGCAAAGCTTTGGACATGTGGGAGAAAATCCTCACAGAATTTTGAAAAACAAGCAAATGCTACATGCATAATATCCAGGCATGGGGATCACACCCAGGAAACAGGGTCTTGCACTGCACCACTGCTGTTGATATTTACTGCATATCATATTTACTTATAAATATACCTGTATAAGCACCTGTAGTGAACGTAGAGTGCAACAGAAGAATAAATTACAATGAACTGAAATTAACAAAGGCGGTTTATTTGGATGTAGGTTGTACTTTTGCTTCATGTCATTCTGTGTTTTAAATGTAATTAAACTGTATTTGTAGTATAGCCTCACATTTATGAATCTGCTGCTGTCAATAATGGAGAAACAGTAGTTTGAAAATGAAATCTTAAGTATCCAAAAATCACAGCAGAGTAGGAAAGATTTCTAAATACAGAACTAAACAGAAAAATACAAGAATGACAATATACTTTAAACAAAAGAAGAATAAAACTGGTGGGGCCTGTTATGAATATAGAACACCATGAACAGGCAAACGAAAAATGAGTGGAAGCCATTTAGATGGAAAGATGGAGTTAACAGACACATTGATATGTGACTGAAATGGGATAAAATTGGAAAGAGGGGACACAATGTACTGTATACGGAGAGCAGTGGGCAAGGCAGACAGGATTCTTGCTGCATAAGTATATTGGTGAAAATATATTAATTATTATAAAAAGTGCTAGGTCCATAAATGGGAATAGAATAGACAATAGAACAAATTTATTAATCTAATCCTTCATTCATTTTTGTAGCATTTCAGGGTTCCTCTAATCCAGCAGCACTGAGCTCTGAAAGATCGGCATGTCAGATACTACAATTTTTCCAAAAGTTTCTTTCTAATTTTGCTCAAAGTCCTCCCAACACTAGTGATGAATTTGTTCATTCAGTTCTGAGCTCTGATGATAGCATTCCAGAACACTACCTGTTTCTGATTTTAAGTTTCACCATTTTGGCCTTGGCTATATTGTATGTTTTGCTTTACATGTCAGACTGCAGATTAGTCTTTCTCCAAGTACCTATGCTGAGGATTTCCCTGCACTTTGCTTTCTTGCTTGACCCTGTCTTTTAGGTCCTGACATACACAGTGTAGGCAGCTCCATAGCATGATGTGTAGTGTCACTGTTGCACTAAACACAGCACTCAGTTTTGAGACCAAACCAAGTTAACTGTGATTTCATCAAACAAGAAAATTTTATTGTAACGTTGTCCCAAAGTCTCATATAGGTTTGACAAAGTAAAGTTGAGATTTCATATGCTTTATATATATTTTTAGTTATACAATTATTTAAATTTTTCACAATACCACAAAACACCTGAAAAATTGCTGTCATATGCACATATGTGCTGTCATTCCATTTCAGCTGTAAAAACTGCAGCTCATGTACATCACTATAAGCTTCCTATTTTTCTCTTTGTAATTTATTTTTATTGTTATAAACCAGAAATGTAAATACATTTTCACTTGGAAGTAATCTACAAGGACAATTATTCATTTCTCACCTGAGGCCTAACAATGATGTTACTTTAGGATGAATCTTTTTAGCCAATCAGCATTTAGCCATTAAATAAAATTATAATCTTACAGTCTGCTAAAGCAGTTTTTGACCTTTTTGTTCTTTTAATTAAATAAATGCTTAGGTAATCTTGCTCCAGATTTTTTGCTCGCCCTTTGTTTTCAGCTGTTTACCAGTCTTTTTCTTTTTGTTTTCAACATATGCAATAAAGATGTTTGTAGACCCAGCAGTTTCACTTACGGTGTGAGTGATGAGAGCCTGCATGAAGGATGAATGGAACTGAGGTAGTTGCTACAGTATGTTAGTGGGCAAAACTGAGGAGCAATTGCATAGCAACAGGGATGCAGAAGAGCCTGTGTGCTGCGAAGAAGTCAAGGTGGCTGTTTAGAAACTATGTGCTGGAGAGGAGATTGTGAGGAGTTGGCCACAAAATGAAGTGTGACCCATGATTGTTAATCAGTGCACATGATGGGGGACAAAGATAGGTGAGCCATCACTTCCCCTGGTGTCTAGGTGCATAATTTCTTTTTTGGAGGTATATCTCTTGGCTGTATTCAATGAAACAATAAATTTGCCCAAGAAGGGACTGTACTGCTCATTCTTTGTGAGTCTCCGTCAATCCTGGCTCCATGTTCATTGTAATACTCACAATAAATTTGTTCTTTTCATCTGAAGATGTTACGTTTCTAACCCATGAACCTGTAGTACCAGGTAGAATCAGTAAGAGTAAATTTTGTTAGATTGTTCATATAAAGAAAAAATAAAATATGAACTTTATGTCCCCACAACATGCTTTTTATTAATTTATAATAGTCAATATATCTGTACCATAAATAACCAAGGTCAGCACACATATTATGTGTATATTTTATCCCTTTCTTAATATTAATCTCAAGCAGTAGTAATAAACAGATAACTACTAAGCGACCTGTGAGTAATTAAACTCTTCCACAATCACCCAGAAAGTTGTATTGTAAGTTGTCATTACTATCAGCTCCCATGAGTACAGGAAAGTAATGCTAATATTCTGCAGTTACAAAGTACATGAGGAAACACACTTTTGGCTAAAAACATTTAAAAAGCAATAAGACAACTAAAATCCCCTTTCTAATTTTTGGCCAGGCGAGGCATGCAGTGGTAACAAGCTGAGTAGCAGTTCTGACAAGCTAAGCAGGGCAGACCAAACTCGCCCAAATCAAATAAAAGTGCTCGACTCCTCATGGGGAATTCCCAGGTGCTCCCAGACAGCTCAAAGATATAATTCCTCCAGTATGTTCTGGATGTAAATCTGGGTTTCCTCCAAGGGAATGGTGCTCAGTGCACCACTCGCTTTGAAACCATTCACACTAGATACCCAGGCCAGACTTCTGAACCCTCTTCATCTAAACCTGCTGCTTTCCTAGGGAACCTAAAATGAAACTATATCAGCCATTTCTTTCTCAGATTTCATTCTTTCAAATGCTACAGAAACCTCTTGAAGATTGACAAGGAAAAGGAAGTAAACAGACCTGTAAATGAATACCTTTATCTCAGGACTTAGCTTCTGTTACACCACCATCATTCAGTAAAATATTTTCAGTCACTTTATCACCCAGTTTGCTTTACCATCTAATGTAATTTTTTTATAAAGAAGAAGACCACCATTGAAATTCTTCCAGTTGTGTTAGCTTTTTTCCACACTTGCAGAGAACAAGCCAATTAACAAAGAATTTCATCTGAAGACAACACAAATTTGGCCCAAGATTCTCAAAAATAAATTGTGCTTAATGACACCTGGAAAGTATTTTCATGGCACTACTGAGCAGAAGGAGAAAGAACACATATCTTTGATGGAGTCCTAACTACATCTCAGACATCAAGAATGCAGATGCAACTTTCACACAACACCAGAGAAGCCTCCAATTGTTTGGATTTTGAAGCGGTGGACTCATTCCATATGGTTTACACACTTTTTGCAGTTTTTTTTACTATCATGGGGCTTTGGTTTGAATTCTTTCCTTTGTTTGTGTCTTGGCAGAACACATCAATGATATTCTCAGCATGTATGTATTTGGTACCCCACTTCATGCTTTATTGTCACACAAGTGCACACGCTTTTGAAATACTGGACTATGGCTTCAGTAGTTGTTGCTTTCCAAATACTGTATATAAAAAAACATGAATTCTGAAATAAAACCAATTATTTTGAGGCAAATACAGTCGTACTGTCTTAGATGTGTAAACCCTGGACTGAGTAGGAGTTCTATTAAACTAAACAACATCTTGTGTTCAGTTGGGAATGTCCTTCCTGTCTTGTTGTACCCCTTATATTGCCCAGTAGCTATGTGGTTTTGTAGCTAACCATCTCTCTTCACGTAGTAATGGTTTGTTTATCTCACTATGTTGGTGATTTCATCAAGCTTTGACCTTTTAGAATTGGTTACTGTGACTCGATGAACTGTACCATAGGTGGCATGTACTATTTGTGCATATACGCCATAGGGCATGGGTGTATGATTTTGGTGTCCAAATTTGTAATGGCAAGCAAGTCACATGCATGTTAATTATGTAAGGAAAGACTCTTTAGTAGAATGGAAAAAAAATTGTTTCTCAGACAATTATTTTTAGAAAAGCTTGTTTTTAGTTTTCAATCCTGCTTAATACCTGACAATGAGCCAATTTTGTCCTTTTGATTCTGTAATAAGTTCTTCCTTATTAATAAGTGCTACCCAATCCTGCTGTCCTGACTATTCTCCCTCTGCCCTTGAAAGTAATCCCTCTTCTTTAAATATGGAAAATATGGGTTGTTACTACACTTTTTGGCCACAACTCTTTACAAACAACAGCACCAGTAAATTATGAATATGATCAACACCTCAATTCCTCCAAAATGCATTCAGATATCTTTAGGAGCTGAGAGTCAAACTTTCTGTTAATAGAGGACACTGTTAGGCATTCCCTTAGCATCCATTTGGGTCTTTCAAGTCTATTCTCTCAGTACTTCTGCCATGTTTGTTAGCTCACCACCAAACAGTGACCAGCTGAAAACACTTCACCTCTCTTTACTCAAACGTGAATTCAGATCAAATAACATTATCAAATTAATCAATGATTTTTGGCTCCAGTTACATAAGTATCGAGTCCAGTTATGAGCAACCTTGAGTTTACACATAATGCTTGTTTAAGGCAATCTAAAGCAGAAACCTGATAATAATTCATAACAGTCAGGTGCTTACTTCCACTTCACATTTCTCAATGTGTCTCACTCACTCATTACATTAACAATGAACTCTCACTAAGATTACAGTGTCAGTAGCTGACATCCTCTCATTGAGCCCGACTCACTGAGAAGACCGAATACTGATAACTGTTTAAAAACGCATACATGCAAACAACAGAGTTTTCAGCTTAAACTCAGATTGATACCTCTACTTTAGGAAGGAGGGAAGCATTTAGTGTCATTGTACCAGTACAATGACATTGTAAAAGCTACTGTAACCAGTGCAAATGCATCAAACAACGGCAAACAAATAATATAAAAAGCACACATCCGATGAAAAATAAATACCATACATAAATAAATAATGGGCAGGAGATTATTATTCACTAAAGTAATCGTCATACATACTGGAGAAAAAAAATATTGCAACAGTTTTATGAGTTCTTCAAATTTTAAATTCTAATGGCCCAAGGATAAAAAACTATCTGCACATCTTTTTGTTTTACTTCTAATGCTCCTGTACCACTTGGTTGAGGGTAGTAGTGTGAAGAGTGAGTGGCCATGATGGTCTGTAATGATTGTCCTGGCTCTGCGGAGGCATTGGGCACTGGAGAGATGTTCCAGGGAGGACAGAAAGCAGCCAATGATTTTCTCTGCCATGGATATTACCCACTGCAGAGCTTTCCTGTCTGCTGCTGTACATCCAATATACCATCTTGAAATACAGTATGCTAAAGCAGGAATAAATTTGTCCCCTAAAACCTTCAACAACAATATCACCCAGCTGAAGGCTTAACTGTACTCTTGAACCCACTGGAAGTATCTGGCACTGGTTGATTTAAGTGTAAGAAAGGCCACATTAATAAATCAGTTAGAGTTATATGCTGAGGTGAGTCCAACTATGTAAAGCCATTTCAACCTTCAAGATCTATTTCTTCCAGTGAAGTGATATTCTGTATCCCAAAAGCCATGATGCACTGCTAAAGTTTAGTCTGTGGCTGATCACCCAACCACATAAAAACTTCCACTCACACATTGTATTTTTTTTTCATTTGGCTGTCAGTTACTTGTTAGTGAACACCATCCCAGACTTAGTATTATTTCTACTGTTCGGGCAGGTAGGGCAATAGAAGATGTTAGCTCTTTATAACAGTCAAATTCCTTGTCTGGCCCCTTCCAATGCCAATACCAGTTGTTCAAAGCACAACCATAACAATCCCAAATGCATGCATACCCCTTCACCATAAAATTGTAATGACCCAAAATCTCTTCATCCTGTTAGCTAAATCTTAATGGAAAATATAAACAGTGGTCCTCACTTAAAAAATCTGGAAGCTTTCCCTTATATCTAGATGCCTCTTATATAGGTCAATGGAGTGGCTTTGAAATTATTGGCTTGAAATTTCCAATACCATGTCAGTTTGTCTTCATTCTGTGGCAAGTTTTACACTTCTTTTGTCCATCAAAGGTTTATCCTGTATTTGCGAAACAGTAAAATGGCACTTCCCAAAAGGTTAAGTGTAATCTTAAATAACGAGAAAAAAAAAGAAAACTTTAAATAAACAATTTTTGTGTACATCCAATTAAAGTAACCATTCACATTATTTTTTAGAACAAATCATTCCATTGCAGAGACTCTAAATTTTTAACACATTCAAGAATACAAGATGTTATTGATATTTTAAGTTATTTTAAGAATATGCCTTTAATAGTTTTGCAAAAATAATGAAAACAGCAAACATAATTAAAATAAAGTATTAATTTCCAAGTACAAATATACACACTTGAGTTGCACAACAAAATGAAAGTATATATTTCACAATAATACTTACTAAAACATAACATTCAAAGAAATACAAAGCACCTGCAAATGTGCTTTGTTTGTGATGAAATAATGTTAATGTGACAAATCAAAAGATTTCTTCCTTTCTTTTATTTGCTCTAAAGCTAGTACAAAGCAAAAAAAATTCCCTCACAAATTGTTTGTCATTCTTCTTTTCAGATGACAAGAAAAGAAAGTATTATAGCAGCAATGTAAACAGTCTCCAGTGTTTGACAGATGTGGAACTTTCAAAATCAAGAACAATGCAGGCAGTGTTACAGTAAAAGAGAGCCTTTCAACAGGTCCTAAAAGAAAATATTACAAATAAAACATTGTGCCATGGGTTACTAAGATCCTTGCTTAGTCAATGACAGGGAAATGCAGACACACAATCTGGCTTGTAATAGCTTGCTAAAAGACAGTGAAATCAAACTAATTGCTGTGTCAAAGAAAGATGATTAATGGCAAAAACATGACAAAGTAGAGTTTTCCTCAGCATTTATTGAAGCTGTTAAACAATGTCAGGTACTGGCAGCGTTATCTGATGCATCTGTAAAGCTACCAGCAGAAGACAGATTGCACTTTTTGTGAGATTCCTGATTAATACTGCCAGAAAAAATTCTTTTTAAACTTTCTTGGTTTCACATGAGCAGTGCAGAAATTAATTACTTAGAATACATTTTCTAAAATAACTTTAACATATATATGCAAAATAAACACACACAATAGTAGTAGCTATTTAAAAGAGCAGGGTCTAAGAATGTTACATTTGCAGGTTAAAAAGTATACATAATAAAATGCAATGAAATTTGCAAATAAAACCCCTCATATCAGGTGAGATGATTAACCAGACAGAAGTCCTTTGTGATTAAGTGAACTCCTTTACTGGCATCTCACAAAGCAAAACGCATGTGTGATAAAATGACAGCGGCCACATGACATGCAAAACAGACATTGCTTGATATTTCAGTCTTTTTACAAGCAGAAATGATGCAGCATGGGATGGTAATAATAATAGCAATTAATTACCTTTATATAGCGCTTTTCTAACTTACTCAAAGAGCTTTACACAGACAGTGGGAACCACTTCAGCCACCACTAATGATGATGTGACGACAGCCATTCTTATGCCAGTGTACTCACCATGTATTAACTTTTAGGTGATGAAAGGATGAGAGGGATAGTTAGCCAGAATGAAACAGTGAATAATTAGGGGACCAGAATGACCCCCTAATAGTCACCACCATAGTCTTTTCAAAAGATGCCAAGTGATGCCAGGACCTCAAGTTTAAGTATCATCTGAAGGACAGCTCTGATTATGTTAGCACAGTGTTCTCATCACTGCAATGAGGCATTGAGATCTTCACATAGGCCTCAGGGTAAAGACGTCCTGATGGACTCACCAACACCTCTTCCAGTAGTAACTGAAGCTTCTCCTTGATGGTGTTCCATCCAAGTACTGGCCAGATACCAAACTTGTTAAGCTTCAAGTGGATTACCTATTCTGAAGTGCAGGTCGTATGGCTGCTGGCAAATCATTAAGGGATAAAGGATCACTGGGGTGCTGCCCATGTTTCATGTGTAAAATTTTGGGCAAGTAACAAAAATCCAGGATGTGAACCATGGTTTCCTTACTGCAAGACAATTATACAAGCAAAAAGAAGATTACAATATGATAAAAAATATCCTTAATGAAAAATAATTGAGAAGAATGTCATTAATAAAAATAACTATATTAAAAAAACAAACAATTTACAAAGACAAAGAAAATAAAAAATAACAGGAAACACATAAGAAACCAGGCAGAACTTTGACAGCAGGTTGAGAATGACTTTTTCATCTAGTTTCCTGCCCAGTTAAATGGGTGCTGACAATCTTGACTGTCCTCCTTGCCAGCCTCATAGCTGGTCATTATGGTGTTCTGTGTCTCATCCCATCCATGTCCCTGATTCTTATTTCTCTCTGGTTTTGGGTGCTCTGGTATTAAGTGTATATTCCTCACTTTGATTCTGTATAGATCATTTGTGGAGAAATAAGTTGTTAAAGAGTTAGCTAGAGAAGAAAGCACCAGCTAATTAAGTAATGAGATTAATTAGAGCTAAAATGACTCACTGATTAGGAAACTGGTTGGAACAAAACCTGAAGCCATAAGGGAACCCCAGGCCCAGGTTTGGATGCAGTGCCATAGAGTGCTAAACATTCAGCTTGCAACTCAGTTGTTTAATGGTAGTGGAGGGGTGATTGTTTTTGATCTTCACTTGACAATAAATTAAATGACCAAACAAAAAGAAGATTTGTAACAATATTCATAAGAAAACTGAAGTACACTGCTTCTCTAGGGTGAATATTCTAAAAATTACTACGATAAGAGATCTTGATAGATTTCTTCCTTTTGAATGCATTTATTGTTGTAACTTTTCAATTTGCTTGCTGTCCACTAGTGCTGTTCAGAGACCCTAGACTGGTGCAGTCAGAGGTCTGCAGCAATCACGGGAATGACAGTAATAATAAAGTCTATGGGTCATTAATAAAATGCACAAATATCTTTTCCTACAGGCCAGCAACAACAACAAAGACCATGCGTGTTTTGCATTACAGAATTTGTCTTCCTGTTTTATTCAAATATCAAAATGTGTAAGCTAGGTAGGTGTCCTTCATCCATCCATCCATCCATCCGATCTGTATTAAAATTTTATTATTTTCATTTGTTTTCTTTATATTTTGTGCATTGTTAATAAAAGAAAATTAATGTAGTTCTAGTGTCCCGCACATACTGTAGGTGGTGTGTGGGTCTGTGCATATGCTTTTAGAACTAAAGGTGCCAGAGTGATTCTTAAGCACGATGCCATAGAGGAACCATTTTTCCAAGGTTCCAGAAATAACTGTTATTAATTTAGATTCATAACAGGCTCCATATAGTAAATAACTGCGATGATAAGAGATTTGTAAAATAACAATGTGTCGTGATTTTAAAAGGATTTTTGCTGCATACAGTAACACAGGCCAATTCCATGTTATCTTAATCTGTTAGTGCTATGTTAGATTTTTCTTTTTTTTATATTTTAGAAAGTTTGCAAAGTACAAAGAACACACTTCATATGTAAAAAAAAAACCCTTTACAGAATGAAATAGTGCTTGGTAAAGCAATGGCTGTATGAGTAACAACATAACCCACTAAAGAACCTTACAATGCCATTAAAGACCCAGTATTTTTAAGAATGTACTTGGCTCCTTGAGAGCTTGGTTCCTTAAAAGCTTTTTTTTTCACAATCTGTAGTGCTTCACCCTTTTCCAAAATGCTAAAAAAAACTTTCAGAGAATTTTCTGAAAATACTATTTGAAAAAAAACTGCTTTAGCTTTCTTACTTTGAGTCAGTCAGTCAGTCATTTTTCAACCTGCTATATCCTAACACAGGGTCACGGGGGTCTGCTGGAGCCAATCCCAGCCAGCACAGGGCGTAAGGCAGGAACAAATCCCGGGCAGGGCGCCAGTCTTACTTTGAGTTTGTTTTATTATTTCATTTGGCTAAAATGAAAGGTTTCAAAAAAGATAAATTTGTTATCTTATCCTAACTCTGAAACCTAAATATGTAAGCTGCACGTATAGTATGACAGAAAATTGTTTAATAGTGAAATGGCCATTCTAAAAGACAGAATTTAAACCCTGCTGTATGTTTAAGGCAGCTCAGCTGAAAGCAGCTTCTGCTCTGCTGTGTTTTCCTGCTGTTTCATGCTAACAGTATTTGGGAATTTTTTTAATGTGTAAATTGTAATTCATATCATATCATCTTATGCCTGAGTATCAAGTTATTCACTTTTAATCCTTTAGCGAGGTGATATCCACTGAAATAATTCCTCAGGCATTGCTAACAAAGTGGCTTGTCATCAGATATAAACAACTGTAAGGAGATTGGCTTGTTGATAGAAACATTCAATGTGTGTCACAAAGCCTCCCAACATCAGGTTATAACCAGAACACAAAACGTAGTAACCTGCCACAAGGAAACAAGTTCATTGTAAGGTAGCTATTTCTCAAGCCCTTTGAAAGATGTAACTCCACTTAATCTGGCCTGAGGGAACCAAAAAGTTGGGATTTCTCTCGTATGTAATGCTTTCCTATGGGTTCACAGTGTTCCTTAACTGTTTAATCACATTAAGGGGTCAAAGGTGTAATGATCCCCAAATGTAATTCCAACTTAGACTTGGAAAATATGCTTGACAGGCAGCACAAATGGACACTTCCTGCCAATGACAGATAACCTTGAAAGGAGGGGCTCAGGACGGAGCTCAGTCCTGTACCTGATACAGTATGTGAAGGAAATGGTCAGAGATGGAGCTCAAGCTTACACATAATATTGCTCAGAAGTGGTTTGAATTTAATGAATTTTGTTTTTGTTCATTATTAGCTTTGTTCATTTGTGAAGAATGCAAACACTTTTTTCTTATCTCTGACTTAAAGTTCTTAATACTCTAAGGACAAAATTCAGTATTTCTAGATTCGTTATGTATTATCAGGCACACCAGTTTTGTATAAGCAAACAGCATTAATTAAGTCATTTTCTTTTCTGAATCATGTATGTTCCAGCTAAAAGAGGGCTTTAATCAGGAATATGTCATTTTATGTGATTGCAAGACAGACAATAGTCTGGAGCCCCGAACTGGAAGGGCGTCCCCCGAGGGCATTCATTTACATAGGTACTCACTGCAACGACAAATCTATGGGATTTCCCCTTAAAGCACACCATCAACACACTACACAACGACATAGTTGGAAACTTCTAAACTCCATTGCAAGAATATCAGTGGTTGTGATGAACTTTACTTTTTTAGTAAAGGTTAAGTTTGATTTTGTCTTAAGTCGTATTGGCAGGGTTGTAGTGTGGGCATGAGAGCTGACAAGCAATGAATGCTCATCCAGAAGAACAATGCATAGAATGTGGAAATGGGGAATCTGGAGCATGCATGTTTTAAACCTCATGAACGGAAGAGTGGCTTGTCTTTGTGATATATCTTGATTTACAAACTAAAACAGAATAGAAAAAGAGAAAAAAGGGCAAGGATTACGACTAAACTTGCCACACCTGTTAACTTGTTAATCCTTCCTACAGTGCCAGCTCTGTCAGGCAGCACATCATTGTCACAAAAAGGGACCAGCTGTGCTGGAAGGTCTGTAAATGTGACATGAGCAGTGATTTTCAGTCATTTAAATTGACATGGTCTGGCGACAAGATCAGCAGTGGCAGTTGACAAACCTGACATACTCCATTACTAACACTTCACATTATATTGAACAGAAAAACATTGTGTCTCCACTGCCAATGTGCCTATGGTTCTCATGCATTTAGACTGAAAGCAGGACTCTAGAACAATGAATAAGTGGGATAAGCTGGTCTTCAGATCAAAAGTGCAACCCTACGTGAAGAGGCTTCCTGTTCATGCTCTACTTTCACTTTTGGACTTATTAATTTAACAGTAACTGAGCAAAAAAGACATGTGTTTTGCACATTGTAAACATATAACTGGATGAGTAGACATGTTGATAATATTGATAATAAAACTGATATAGTGGTTAAATGTTGAAGGATTATGTACTTTACTAGTACTGTACTGCATTATAACTGTAAAACAATGTAAGTGCTGTGAGCCTGTAGTCATTGTTACCCAAGGGAAAGCTATATGCATTTTTTTGTTCAATTTACACACATATATGTACAGTTTATAAAATCATAAAATGAACACTTCAGTATTTAAAAACATACAGAAAAAATAGTTTATCTACTAACAGAAATAAGCAGTTTACACAAACTTATCTGAAGTACAAGCATGTTTGATCCAGTAGCTACAATAGACATTAGAAGTAAGAGAAAGACCAAGAATGCAATTCTAAAACTGTACTTCAGTGGAAAGCATTATCAAATGGGGGAAGCTGAAGGCGTAAATGGGTCAGGGACAAACTCTAGCTGTTTATATTCAAGTGTCTGCTAAGAAATATAGTTATCTTAATTGGATAAACTATATAAATTAAAGTATTGAGAAATATTACACACTCATTTCATGTTAAACATTTTGATGAATCTTCTACAGCAGGGGTTCTCAACGTCGGTCCTGGGGACCCCCTGTCACTGCAGGTTTTTGTTCCAACCAGCTTCTGTTTTTAATTGGACTCCTGGGCTAAATAAGTGAACTGATATTTCCCAAGTTCTGTGTTTAAGGAACAATATATTAATTAGAAAACTAAGTTTGCTAAAAAAAAAAATGTACCATGCAGTTATATAGGAATAATGTATTTTTTTCTTTTTTAACAGTATTTTCATCTTGATTTTCATTCTACTTTTCTAGGTGTTCTAATTGTTTAATTAATCCATTATTTACTAATTAGTGGGTCTGACTCTAAAGTAGTTGCAGCCTTTGATTATTCAGTGTTGTTTGCCTGGGTGTCTGCTCTGCTCGTTTTAAGTTGTCATTATTAAGATACAATGAAGGGGGGAAAACTGCACAGAAAAAGGGCAAAGTAAAATGAAATCAACAAAAGAGAGTTAAGCATTTAAATCTATAGCAAAAGCAGAAATATTTATAAATGTCTTATGAATGTAAAAATCATGCTGCTATGCTTTTCTGAATGTCGAATAAAAGAAAAAAAAATACCAGCTAATGAAATGAGATCAGTGCTATAAGGTGTTGTCACTGATTAGGACTCTGGTTGGAACAAAAACCTGCAGCCACAGGGGGTCCCCAGGACCGACGTTGAGAACCCCTGTTCTACAGTGATTGTCAAACAAGCATTTAATCATTTTATAGCATCTTTCTATGTGAAATATATTTGTAACTAAACATATATATTTGTTTGCTTACTGTTGTCACAATTTTCTCTGAAATTTTAAAGGTTTATGAAGTGAAGCAGAGATGAGGATGGAACCAGCAATTAAAATGAAGAGTGGTAAACAACAGCATACACCATCACTGGCAGTCACAGAGAACTTGTTTCAAAGCCAACGACACTGGACAATTTGTACAAACCTCCACATTATTTGAGTCATAAGGCACCTTTTGCAAAATATACTTTAACAAGAGTAAATTAGAAATTTGTCCAGAAATTTAAACTTCTCAGTTTCTGCATGCAAACTGTTTTCAAAAATAAGAACATAAACAATTTGACAAATGAGAGGAGACCATTTAGTCCATCAAGCCCATTTTTTTAGCTGATAGCTAAGATGTCCCAATAGCTCATCCAGATTCTTCTTAAAGGTTGTCAAAGTTTCTGCTTCAACTTCATGTCTCAGTAGTTTGTTCCAGAGTCCCACAACTCTTTGTATGAAGAAGTGCTTCCAGGCTTCAGTCTTAAATGCACTTACACTTAATTTCCTCAGATGTCCTCAAATATGTGATTCACCCTTAAGCTGAAAGAATGTTGCTGTGCCTACTTTATCAATCAATGCCTCTGATGATGGTAAATACCTGGATTAGGTCCCCATGCAGTCTTCTCTGCCCGAAACTAAACAGGTTTAATTCTCTGTGTCTGTCAGAGTATGACATGTCCTTAAATCCAGCAATGCACTTGGATGTTCTCCTCTGCACAACTTCAAGTTCTACTATGTCTGTAACTGAGCTCTTTACAGATGAATGAATATCTGTTCACATAAAAAAAAATGAAATATCTTCGTTTTACACCATAACACACTCTGTGCCACACAATGTAATTAAATAATTCAGAATTAGAAAATTTGAAAAACTTTGTGTGTATATTATTTTATAGGGTTACATTCCTTCCTGAAGTGCACATTCAGTATAGAAAAGTCTTCTAAGAATGTTCCAGGAAAAGTTAAAGAAAGTAGATAAGTATTTAGTATTTTATAAGTTTATAAGAATAAAGAGAACTGCTCTTTTTTAACAAAAATAAAAGCTTGTACTCACCAGTGAAAGTGAAGCTTGAGTGAAGCAAATTTCAGGAATCCACTGAATATTTTTCATTATAAAATGTCCACAGGTAATATGATACCAGGTAAGAATTCAGCTTAGTGCTGTTTTTAATTTTTATTTTTAACAACATCTTTGAAACCTCAGATTGGAATTGGATGGTTTTTAATCTCATCTAAACTGACATGAGTGTTTTAAATCTTATATATAAACGTCTTCGCGTGGAACTGTGTCTGTCTGTCTGGCCTGGAAGTGAGAGGTGGAGTCGGGGTAAGGGCTCCACTTCCGAGGAAATGGAAAACTCTCTTAGCCGCTAATAACAGAAGCTGGGTCAGCACGTTGGCAAAATGAAACCTCCGAAGAAAGTCAAAGTCGCTTAGCTGCTAACATCATCAAAATGGTAGCCCTTTTACTTTTCCTCCCACTGCTAATACACATACACATACCTGACATCTCTACATTTCAATTTTTTTTCTAATGATTTCAATAATTTCTAGGACCCCAGGCTTTTTACAGCACAGGCTTACACAGCTAGTGTATGATAAAGGCAATTCCTTAATTTCCTGATTGACACAAGATACATCTCTCATAAAGTCCTGTTAAATATGAATTATGCATATTTTAACTAGGGAACCCCCAATTTAATTGGTAGAGTGTATTTTTGATTAAATAAAGGAAATAAATAAGATGAAATCATTTTAAACCATAAGATGCTGTCTGAAAGGTATAGTTTTCTATATAATTAGTGATGAGCCAACCATTTCCAATGCAACATCTGCATGAACGTTTGTTTAACCTAAGTAGGTTGCAGTCATAATCATCAGGCTGGGGAGAGATGTAAAACATTATCGGTCACACACAATTCTGAAAGGCATGAAATTATTAATACTGGAATTTGTTGTAAATGTCTTACAGAGGAACTGCAGTTCAAGAAGAATTTGAGTGAAGGACAAATAGGCCCGAAGATGGAAGAAACCAAAAAGACTGGTAAAGGCATAGTGAGAGCACAAGTGTTGCAAAGTCTTTACATTGTTGTTCATTATTTGTCCAAACTACAGTTATCTTTATAGTTTGTTTTCAGAAAAAAAGATGTGATGCTTACATACTCTATGCTATGTGTCTCCATTTAAATAAGGTCTGCATCATGATGCACATCGCAAACAGCCTGACTGCAGGACTGGCAAAGTGTTAGCCTATGAACAAAGTGGTTACTGCCAACAGAAAAAAAAAAAACATAAAATAAACAGTGTCTGCAACAAAACATTCCAAAATTGGAAAAACCATAATGCACAATACCAAAGCCAGTAGTGGATCTACTATGAAACTAAAGTTTAAGCTTCAAGGCCTCTAATCCCGGTGGGGCCCCAGAAGTGACTTTAGTGCACATTGCTTAAACATTTTGGGTGTCTGCTGTTTGAGAAGGAGTTTGTAGAAAATAATTAATATTAATAATATAGTGTAATTCAATACAAAATAATAGTTAACATTTATTAAAGTATTATGTAAACTAGCTGTAAAAGAAAATATGTTCAAGTTAAGGATTTTTTATTCTAAATATATTTAATATAAAATAATTATAATTAATTTAAAACACTATTAACATTTATGACAGTAATGAAAAGTGTTATTTAAATTATTTATGCCTATCACAAGCTGTTAATCAGAAAGGAATTTTCTCAAGCTATTCTTTATAAAGAACACATTTTGGTCTGCCGTGACTGAAGTATGCTTTAATTCCTTATGCATATTGCAAGGAAGCTCTCATATTCTAAAACTGGTCATCAATATGTTGTTAGAAAAAAAAAAGAAAAAAGAGTCTCTTTGCAGTTCTCCCGCTCGTGTATGGGGATACAGATGTACAATTTAAACAGATTTTTATTTTCATGGGAATTGTTACATATGCATCAATGCAATGTATAACTGCCCGTGATTGAATTTCGTTTCTTTCTCACTATTAAATAAAATGACTTTTTCGAATGTTTGGCTCTGCAATTTGCTAATTGCCTTTGCAAAAGCTATTCTAACGGGAAACTGTTAATGTTTTAATATGAATGGCATAGCAAGATCTCCTTTGTTGTCTAATGTTATCTGCGGAAGATGTACTACATTACCTTTCTTGGGTACATCCTTCTTTCTACAATAATTCATGCAGTGGAAGACTGGATGGTCTTAATGGTTGTAGATATTCTTTGGGATATTGTGAGTTGTTGTTTACATCTTCCGCACGATCACCACCAGCTGTTTCAGCATAGTCTATTCATACGCTTTTAACCAATTTGCCGTGTAACCAATCAACATTTTTTGACGCAATTAACCAATTAACCGTGTAACTGATAGACATTTTTAGCGTTAATTCATTTCACTTCCTCGTTTCTCTGTACTAGGATTGCCCGTGTACTCAATTTTTATGTAGATAACCCTTCGTGATTAAATTTTTCAATAAGATTTGGACATCTTCTTCTTCTTTCAGCTGCTCCCGTTTACACCCAGTGTAAATCTTAGCATCTTCAACTCTGCTACCTCCAACTCTGTCTCCTGCTTTCTGGTCAATGCCACTGTCTCCAGCCCATATACCATAGCTGGTCTCATTACCATCCTGTAGACCTTCCCTTTTACTCTTGCTGATATCCGTCTTTCATAAATCACTCCTGACACTCTTCTCCACCCATTCCACCCTGCCTTCACACTCTTTTTCACCTCTCTTCCACAATCCCCATTACTCTGTACTGTTGATCCCAAGTATTTAAACTCATCCACCTTCGCCAACTCTACTCCTTGCACCCTCACCATTCCACTGACCTCCCTCTCATTTACACACATGTATTCTGTCTTGTTCCTACTGACCTTCATTCCTCTCCTCACTAGAGCATATCTCCAACTGTCCAGGGTCTCTTCAACCTGCTCCCTGCTATCGCTACAGATCACAATGTCATCAGCAAACATCATAGTCCACGAGGACTTCTGTCTAATCTCGTCTGTCAACCTGTCCTTCACCATTGCAAATAAGAATGGGCTCAGAGCCGATCTCTGATGTAATCCCACCTCCACCTTGAATGCATTTGTCACTCCTACCGCAGACCTCACCGCTGTCACACTTCCCTCGTACATATCCTGTACAACTGTTATATACTTCTCTGCCACTTGTAACTTCCTCATACAATGCCACAACTCTCTCGAGGCACCCTGTCATATGCTTTCTCCAGGTTCACAAAGACGCAATGCAAATCCTTCTGGCCTTCTCTATACTTCTCCATCAACACCCTCAGAGCAAACATCGTATCTGTGGTGCTCTTTCTTGGCATGAAACCATACTGCTGCTCACTAATCATCACCTTACTTCTTAACCTAGCTTCCACTACTCTTTCCCATAACTTCATGCTGTGTTTCATCAATTTTATCCCCCTGTAATTACTACAGTCCTGCACATCCCCCTTATTCTTAAATATCGGCACCAGTACATCATCTTCTCCACTCCTCAGGCATCCTCTCACTTTCCAAGATTCCATTAAACAATCTGGTTAAAAACACCACTGCCATCTCTCCTAAACGCCTCCATGCTTCCATAGGTATGTCATCTGGACCAACGGCCTTTCTATTTTTCATCCTGTTCATTGCTGTCCTTACTTCCTCCTTGCTAATCCGTTGCACTTCCTGATTCACTATCTCCACATCATCCAACCTCTTCTCTCTCTCGTTCTCTTCATTCATCAGCCTCTCAAAGTACTCTTTCCATCTGCTCAACACACTCTCCTTGCTTGTGAGTACGTTTCCATCTTTATCCTTTATCACCCTAACCTGCTGCATGTCTTTCCCAGCTCGGTCTCTCAGTCTAGCCAATCGGTACAGGTCCTTTTCTTCCTCCTTAGTGTCCAACCTCTCATACAACTCATCATACGCCTTTTCTTTAGCCTTCGCCACCTCTTTCTTCACCTTGTGCCTAATCTCCTTGTACTCTTGTCTACTTTCTGCATCTCTCTGACTATCCCACTTCTTCTTTGCCATCCTCTTCCTCTGTATACTCTCCTGTATTCCCTCATTCCACCACCAGGTTTCCTTTTCCTCCTTCCTCTTTCCAGATGTCACACCAAGCACCCTTCTTGCTGTCACCCTTACTGCATCTGCTGTAGTTTCCCAGCTGTCTGGTAACTATTCACTGCTACACAGTGCCTGTCTCACCTCCTCTCTAAACTCAACCTTGCAGTCTTCCTTTTTCAACTTCCACCATTTGATCCTTGGCTCTGCCCTGACTCTCTTCCTCTTCTTGGTCTCCATCATCATCCTACAAACCACCATCCTATGCTGCTTAACTACACTTTCCCCTGCCACCACTTTGCAGTCTTCAGTCTCCTTCAGATCAACTCTTCTGCATAGGATATAATCTACCTGTGTGCATCTTCCTCCACTCTTGTACGTAACCCTACGTTCCTCCCTCTTCTCAAAATATGTATTCACCACAGCCATGTCCATCCTTTTGGCAAAATCCACTACCCTCTGACCTTCTTCATTCCTCTTCTTGACACCATACCTACCCATCACCTCCTCGTCTTCACTGTTCCCTTCACCAACATGCCCATTGAAATCTGCTCCAATCACCACTTTCTGTCCCTTAGGTATACTTTTCATCACTTAATCCATCTCACTCCAAAAATCTTCTTTCTCACCCATTGCACACCCAACTTGTGGTGCATATACACTAACAACATTCATCATCACACCTTCAATTTCCAGCTTGATAATCATTACTCTGTCTGACACTCTTTTCACCTCCAAAACACTCTTGACATACTGTTCCTGTCCCTACTCAATTTCTCCTCCCATCCACACCATGATAGAACAATTTGAATCCATCTCCGATTCACCTGGCTTTACTCCCCTTCCATTTAGTCTCTTGCATGCACAATATATCAACCTTCCTTCTCTCCATCATATCACTAACTCTCTCCCCTTACCAATCATACTGCCAACATTCAAATTTCCTACCCTCAGTTCCACTCTCTTTACTTTCCTCCTCTCCCCATGCCTCCGGACACATCTCCCTCCTTTTCTTCTCCTTCTCTTCTTTGGCCAACAGTAGCTCAATTTCCGCCAGCACCCTGTTGGCTAACAGTGCTGGTGGTGGTCATTGTTATCCCGGGGCTCGACCAATCCGGTATGGAAATTTGTATTGTTGTCCACATATTGATTTGGCAAATTTTTACACCGGATTCCCTTCCTGGCGCAACCCTCCCCATTTATCTGGGCTTGGGACCGGCACAAAGAAACACACTGGTTTGTGCATCCCCTGTGGCTGGGTTCAATAAGATTTGGACATAATATGTCTTATTTAATTGGGAACTTAAAGTGAGGACAACATTAAAATTTATAAGAGTCGAGAGCACAGTAAGTGTGTCTGACAAAAGCATTCACACGAATAAGAGGTGAGAGGACCGTGGCCTTGTTTGAAAATGTTTGAGAGGAGTGCGTGACTTGAATAAATCTCAGGGCAAAAGTCTCGTCTCGCAGGACTTGAAAAAATCTCTCTTCCAAAAAGCCTCGTCCCCAAAATGTCTTGTCGTTGAAGATTTTTTTTATATAATAGAGAGATATTGACTGTGGTCTTTTGTTTGCTTTATTTCACCAATCTATGCTGCATCATGCATGTAACATTATATAACATATAATATTTCCATAGTTTTCCTCTCCCCATAACTTGAAACCTATAAGGCATAGGAAATTATTACTCATACCAGTGACTTTGACATGTGAGGTAATCCAGTTCAGCTGGTTTAATCAAAATTTGAGATGACGTGGTTAAATTTTTTTTAATTTCTGGTGATCTGTCATGGAACAACCCCATTGAAGAAGATAACAGTGGTTACCCAGACCTCATTGCTGATTGCAAAGGGGCCCTCATAACAGTTCAAACTTCAGGCCCTCAAAAATGTAGATCCACCACTGGCCAAAGCAAAGATTCAATACAGTATTAATATTGGGGATGTCTAATTCTGAAGAACCTCTCTTTCTGAGCTTTGCAGCTCAATGCTCTAATTGCAGAGGTGATGCTTATGATGGAACGTGACCTCCAAAGTGAGGTATCCCATGCACTCTTTATAGGTACAGTATGTGTGCTTGATCTTACATGGGGCTTTAATAACATCAAAAGGGTAATAGATACAGCCCACGCCTGCATTGTTCTTGTTGCTTTCAATGAAAATGACTTCTTAATTGGGTGGTCATTTTAATTCTGCTTTAGAACTTTGAGCAGTTCACTGAACTGCAATTTATCTTTCATTTTTTTGCAACAAACATTTCTAAAAAGCACTAACAGATACTAACATCTGCAGTCTGTCATTGGTGTGCAAAAATCAAATGCTTTTTCTGCAAAAGGAAACAACCTCTGTCACAGCTTAAGAAGCAGACTCTTTGTTAACAAAAACTGAATGGAGTTCACAAAGTCTGCAAGGCTGGTTCAACTTAATTGAATTCTGTTTCACAAAGAAGTGGCCATAGCTAATCATTTCACAGTAAGATTGTTTTTGACTGCTTTGCTTTAGCAGTTCATTGTCTTTCTGCATCTGGAGGTTGTTGTGAAAACCTTCTTTTGTGCTTGATTCATTGTAATATATTTTCCATCCACATGAGGGTGTATAGAGCTGTGAAACAGATGAGGGATGCGCGTGTTTAAGGCTGTTTAATCACATGTGCTGTTCTAGAGGTGGCACTGTAGGAAATGTAAAGAGATATGATTTTTAAATATAATAATTGCTACATGATTTATCAAATATAGGGTGGCCTTAACTCTTACTAAGTCTTCATTTTTTTAAAAAATATACCATATCATATCTGTTTATCACCGACTGCAATGAGAATATAAAATGACAATGATTAAGCCAAACAGATGCCTTATATCAGATGGTAACTTCAACATAAAATATCTGTTCAGTGGGTCCTTTTCATTCCTCTATAACTCCTCAGGGTTGCATGTACCTGACTTAATAAACACTTATTATTGTTATATTAGCTGAGCTGAACATCTTAAAATAAACCAAGAGCATATGTGCATACCATTTTAAGGCTACAATTTCACAACTGAATTCCTTAACTTCTTGGTCTTTTATTTAGTATGTTTAAAGTTAATGTTTCTTCATTAAAAGCATCACATTTTGCATAATATTAAGCACTTTAATTAATCTTGACAGAATTAAACAAAAGCATTCAAATATTTTTTTCAACCTTTAGGATTGAAAGCTGGCTGTTTTGTTAAGAAAAATAAATAAATACCTGGAATATTTATCCTCGTTTGGGAAAATACCAAGCTTTCCACAGACAGGGAAAAAGGTCAAAAGAAATTGGAATGAAGTTTTTATTTAAAGTTTTAAGTTTTATAAAAAAGAACATTTGGAAAACACATTTAGTTACATCATCTTTTTATAGAATAACAGTTAAAACTGGAACTCTTATCAAGAATGAAAACATGTAAATCTGATTTTTTGAAAATATTACTCATCCTTCTATATAAAAGCGGTTGGGATTGTCCTTCCGTCCCATGAGTGCTACGCTGGCGCAGAGTTTCACACACGCCCCGTCCATTTTGCAATGCACGATGGGATTTGTAGTTTCGTTTTTCCAGGTAAAAGATGATTTTCTACTCCAGACTGTGCGATATCTTCTTCTTCTTTCTTACTATATAAAAGCGGTCGGGATTGTCCTTCCGTCCCATGAGTGGAAAGCGTAGCGGTATTCCGCTTATCACAGACTTACTACTTGCAGCTTGCGGTACGAAGCGACATGATGTGAGCAGAGTTCTGTTGCTCCCATCGTTCCCTTGCTTTTGTGCGCGATGCGCTGGAAAAATAGACAAAATTATGTCTCTGGAAATAATTGATGTTGATGGAGTACAAATGCCTCACCGCGTAGTAAATATCAGGGGGGTTCAAAAGGGCGACCTCAATATAGAAAAAAAGTTAAAATTTCATCACAAAAATAACAGAAACTACGAGAATTAAAGTAATACCGCTCAAATGCAATATAACCAAATTAATGAATTTGTATAAAATATCAAATTGATCTACATATTGAATTGCCTTAAGAAGTGGTCAACTTAAAAGTCGGTCGCCTTAAAAGGCGGGTCAGCCTAGTACAATATATTGGTCTTCTCACTGGTTACATATTTATATAAATCATTTCATTATTAACATAAAGGTTGGCACGGTGGCGCAGTGGTAGCGCTGCTGCCTCGCAGTAAGGAGACCTGAGTTCGCTTCCTGGGTCCTCCCTGCATGGAGTTTGCATGTCTGTGTGCTTGGTGTGTGTGTGTGTGCCCTGTGGTGGGCTGGTGCCCTGCCTGGGGTTTGTTTCCTGCTTTGCGCCCTGTGTTGGCTAAGATTGGCTCCACCAGAACCCCGTGACTCTGTAGTTAGGATATAGTGGGTTGGATAATGGATGGATGGATTAACATAAAAATAATTCAGCATGTGAATATCCACACAGAAATGTTTCACATACTTGACCAAGACAGTATTCATTTATTTTTTAGGTTTCTTAACAACTGATTAGCAAAAAAACAAAGGACTCCTTTTGATATATTTATCTATATGGTTAGTTTTTTATTGTTTTCACACCAGTTGATGAGTAATACACTGGCATACTATATATGTGGATAGCATAAAAAAAGTAAAATGTAGGATATATGAGCAAGTGGAATTTATTTTGTTATGTATTTCTTAAAATATACTGCTCATATTTAACAATCTTTACATTCTTGTCTTTTACCATAGCAAAGGTTACTAATCCTATTATGGCTGACACTCTTATATTTTGAAGCCCTTCACCAAATGCTGGACGGAGGGAGGGAGTGTGATTATAATTTTTGATTGAAAGTAAACATGTCTTTTTCCCATCACAGATTGACAACGCACAATATTACAAACTACATCATAGAAGAGGGGAGTGGAGACATTTTAGTGGTTTAAAAAGTGGATGACTATCTTTGAGATGGATATGTTTTAGTAACTTAGTAACTAGATCATTTTTCACAATATTACTTATAGAAACTGCTGCAAATATTCTGTACCCTCCATGGCATTGAGTACTGGGAATTAATGGAACACTACTTTTTCAGAGGATAACATGTTAGAGTCTCACTGGGTCCACCTCTATTCAAATATATTAAAACCACTCAGCCAACTCTTCTTATTAGTTAAGGGGAATTTGCTTAACATTACATAGCTCCTAAAGAGCATGCACAATGCTAAACAAACGTAATATGTGCTCAAAAAAGTAAGATAATAATATACTGTAATTGTGAAATGTACATATCCAGTTAGAATATGGCTATCAAAACTCAAGTGAATTCAGTTTCAAAAGATAAGATTTTGGCTGTTAAAAAAAAAATCAGAAGAGCAGTCTTTGTCATTGTTCTGCCATCAGTAAGGTGAACAAACTGAAAGTGAAGAGAAGGACCTGGAAATGAGACATAGTCAGACAAAGCAGACAAAGGTGTTGAAACCAGGAATTAAACTGATGTTTTTGCTTTGCCAAGGGGTTATCAAAACTTAGAAAAACCAAGAAAAAGCAGAGTGTTTAACTTATGTACACACTTGGCCAGTGAAAGTCTGCTACTAAACTACTATACTGTGCCGATGGTACGATCCAGTGTGACTTCCGGGAAGATCCCCTTAGTAACTCTCCATTTTGTGCCAGCAACCAGTGTGCAAAATCTCAAAGTCCATGATCCAAACAAAATACAGTCATGGTAAAAATACAGAAAACAACTTTTAACAAGCAAACTAACTTTACCAAAGGATTCTGTGAAGTGAAAAACAAGTTTCAACCACAAAAATGTACAGAAAAATGTACTATGTTCTTAAAATTTTAAAAAATAACAAAATCATGACAGTCGTGATCTGATCTGGTTTCTATCCCTGGTCTCAGTTTTATTTTAGTTTTAAGAGCCAGTTTCCTAGTTATATAAGACTCTTTTACTAAATGACAAAGCATAATCTATTGGAGGTTCCTAAAACCCCCATAAGTTGAATTGTATTGGTATATTCTTGCCATTTCTAATAGCTCTGACTAAATATTATTCTCAGTCAGTGACCAGCCTTGCCATGTGTAAGGTTTAGAGGGCATATGGTTTTAAATCGTGCCTCTCGTGTCCTGGCGTACAGGCCTTTTGAGTGTGTGAAGTAACTCGTAAAACAGCACTTATTTAAGTGCTAAGCCGTACATTTAAAGCGTACAGAAAAAGAAGTTAAGAATCTTTACGTACAGAAGAAGAAGTAAAGAACTTTTAAGTACACAAATAACTAAAGTTTCTCAAGAAAAGCTAAGTTTAGAGAAGATACATTTTTCCTTTTTTTGCCTTTTATTCTACATGTGTAACTACTTTTTTCTTTATTCTTGTATGGATTATTTGCTTTTAGCTTTCACCAAATATTTTTAAAATGAACTTTTAGACCGAGAGATTTCTTTCGTGCTTGATCTCGCCTTATACTTCGGCGACTACATTAGTTTTTTATGTTGTTATTTTTTTATTGATTATCTTGTGATGTTTTTCAAATGTAATGTTTTTCCCAGGGTTCTGTTTGATAATTTATCATTACTCTGGAATTGTGTGTTTAGTGAATTCTGTTTATACTTTTTATTATTAGTTTTACATATGAAGTTCAAGAGGATGAGGCGTCCTGACACTGCAGCTGTGCAGCTACTCCAGATTTCTGGCTATGAAGAGTTAATATGGTGATATTGATCCTAATTTTTTGAATCTTATCCTTTTTCCATCATGCACTTTGTGAGGTTTTTTTTGCTTATGTATGTGATTCTTGAATGGTTTAGAGTTTTATTGTTATACAACTGTACAAGTATTTTGAGTTTGCACTTACCCAAGAGGGCGGCACAGTAGCGCAGTGGGTAGTGCTGCTGCCTCGCAGTTAGGAGACCCTGGGTCCTCCCTGCATGGACTTTGCATGTTCTCCCCGTGTCTCCTCCGGGTACTCCGGTTTCCTCACGCAGTCCAAAGACATGTAGGATAGGTGCATTGGCGATCCTAAATTGTCCCGTGTGTGCCCTGTGGTGGGCTGGCGCCCTGCCTGGGATTTGTTCCTGCCTTGCGCGCTGGGATTGGCTCCAGCAGACCCCCGTGACCCTGTATTAGATATAGCAGGTTGGATAATGACTGACTGACTTAGTCAAGAGTGATATACAAAGATCCAGAGCATCTCATACAGACATTTTATGGTAAGTAACTTTTCACCCTATTTAAATATGACTATTATTTTGTGCTGACCTACTAACTGTGCAAACATTCTTGACAGTAAAATCATTATTAGTCATCCATTTTCCTGTAACCACAATGCATGTCCCAATGTGTATAATTTGTACTTTGACAGTCACTATTTTTATAGAAGATAAAGAGTTAAAATTATTCAGCAATAATTCATTTCCAACATTTAGAAATTTGTCCTATGAGGCTAGGTGTGATCTTATTTTATGGAGAAGGTTGATCTGCTCATTCCTGAACTTGTAGACATTAGATAGTCTAGTCCAATGCCATATTAAGCATTTACAGAACAAACAGTATTGCTTGTCTTTCTTTTTATTTATTATTTATGCAAGCAGCTACTGCCTTCTGCAGGTGGGGTAAACAAGAAATTCTGGCCATTAACAAAGCCTTTTAAAACATTGTATACATCTTATAACTAACTGCTGTTTAAATAACAGCAGAAAACTCTACACTTATAACTAAACTTATTGAACATTATTATAGCATTACAGTTTAAGAAGGCAGATATTAGTTTTTATGAAAATGCAGGTACAAGTTTCTGCAGGTACTATAAAGAGGTGAAAAAGTTATTGCACATCTGTGTTATTTTGAAAAAAATACCTCTTAGGCTTCTAACACAGGTTCAAATTGCTCAAGATTTGCTTTATGATAACAGTTGCATGAAGGTGCAGCCTGCTAGCAGGGCGCTTTGTATACACAGGAATTATGCGCTAATTACACCTCTGGGTGGTTGTCAGCCCATCAAATGACAGTCTACCTGTGCAAAGACAGGAAAGAGAACATTTGAAACATTAATCTAACGAGTAAACACTTAACTCCATTTTTCTGTCAAAATGACTATTAAAGCCTCTGTTAAAAGACAGTTATGTATGTTTCAATGTAAAACAGATCAATTAAGAGCACAAAACCAAACTGTCAACACCAGGAAAACATCTGAAGACAAAAATGTGGACTCAAAAGCCAAAGGCTGGGTAAACTAGTTCAGACGCTATCTAACTTAGTGTAGGTTCACAGGGAAATCTCGGAAATGTGCAGTTTTATTATGAGAAGTGTCTTTCCTATTGTGTGGTACAAAGAACAGATGACTTGTGGACATAATTAATATGCAAAAACATAATTAGTGTATATTCTTTAATACAGTGCTAAACATGTTATTTTCTCTGCTAACTTGTTTGAAATGTCATTTTTCTGGTATATTATTTCAAACAATTGTGTTGTTATAAGTGGTGCAGCAACATTACAACTCTTGCATTGAAGAAGAGTAATACTTATAGCGTGGACTAAACTGAATCTTTGGAATGAATGTTTCATTTTAATGCTCCTCTGCAGCCTTTGGAAGTGAAAGTCTTAATTTCAATTCCTGTTGGCCTGATGGGTTGAGTGACATAGGGTGGTTCTAACAGTTCATGTAAATCGGAGTATTGTTTAAATTTTTTGTTTGTTTGTTTCCAGACTTGCTTGTAAGGAGGCTTGTTTAAACCATGCAATATTGAAATCCTTATGGCGGTGGCATAATGTCATTCTGTTGTTGTCCTAACTGACAGTGTGCAAGTCGGGAGGAGGACTGCTTGTCTGTCAGCTTGCACACACAGAAGAACAACAAGGTATTGTGTGATTTCTGCGGCCAGAAGTTGTTAACAGAGCTGCAATTGACACCTCGTATTCATGTGCTTAGTATGATGATAATAATTTTTGTAGCAAAAAGTGATCAGACAAATGTGACAAATGCAAAGTGTCAGGAATGGCCATTAGTTATTAGCATCCTGCTAATGGTAATCCCATCGACAAAGCAAAGGCCAGGAGAGGTCATCAATTTGCAGGGTGACGTTGAGGTGAAGGAAGCAGTGTGAAAGTATTTATACTCTGAATCAAATTTTGTTTAAGTATGCCAAAAGAGAAGGAGGATATAAAGAGAAATAAATTTATTTTAGGAGCTCTCCTATGTAATTTATAGGAACACAATTTAAGAGATAAATAAACTAGTCTTTTTAATGTTATTTCATTCTATAGGGTGTGATAACAAGTTAAGACAAATTTAAAGTGTTGGGGCACCTTGCAGCAAACTGAATAATAATAATTAAAAAAAAAAACATGCATTAAACACAAATGGAGTAGTCGTCAGAGCTACAAATGCAGGCAGGACGAAGGGGGGACCCTGGAAGTGGAGGAAAGAGGAGGAAAGCTGTCAATCTTCCTTTCTGCAGAAGGTGAAAAAGAGAGGCCATTATCACACAGCCCTAACCCCTGGATCAGTGGAAATTTACCATCACCCAAACCCTTAAACTTTCTCCCATGCACCTGCACCCATGTGACAATGGCTCTATTTTATGCAAGGGTATCACAATGATCTGATTCCAATCAAGACAGACGAGGCACCACCACTCCCTGCTTAAATGAGTAAGTTTATTGAGAGTTTGTATGGACATATTTTAAGAACATTTTGTGTTTAACACTAATCTTTCTAAGAAAAGTACACAGGATTATCAAAGGTGTTTGGCAGGAGCGCAGTATGCACAGAGTAATGCAATTATCACATAATCACACTACAGAGATCTGGTCATAAAAAGTGTCTTCTTTTAAAAGCACTTAAAGTCTAGTAACAAATAGCTTTAAGTATAATTTCTGTAAGCTAACAAGAACTGTAGCAGCCTTTAAGTGTGGAAAAATGATGATATAATGTTTTTAGGTCTACAATTAAACATTACAAGTCTGATAAAAGGAACAGAAAAACTTAAATAGTAATAAATATATAAATATTTAGAATTTTACACTATAATTAAGACACCTGCATGTTCTTTTCTTTTTTAAAAGAGACAGATTTCTCTGCTGTTGAAATGGAATTTTCTTTTCTGTGTATGTATAGAACTTTTTCCGCAGTTTGGAAAGCCCCACTGAGGCTGAGGAATTTACAGTTATTTTTTTGTGCTTAAATTACTCTGGTGAAATTCCGGCTTGGCAGAAATACAGTAGATAGGCAAGCTGCAGAAACAAGTCTAATAAGACTTCACAATCCCACACGACCCCTTGGAATTTTGACATCAAGGTAAGCCTGGAAAGCCAAAGGAAATTTGAAGATAGTCATAAGAAGAGGTGCAAAGAGGATAAAATGGGTTAAGAAGAAAATCTGAGTTGGTTAAGCAGCTTCTCTTCACTCAAATGAACAACAAAATAGATCTGATTGAATTAAAGATGGGATAAAAATATGAAAAAATTGTTATGATAAAAGTAATGTATCCATATCAAAACTAACAGTGCTGCTTTAAACATGGAGAGAGCATGTTATGTTACATATATATACTGTATATATATATATATATATATATATATATATATATATATATATATATATATATACACACAGAGATCCACAAAGGGAGAAAATGTATCACGTATCACGAATACGTAAATGTATTCCTGAGCTTTCAACCCCTAACAGGGGTCTTCATAAGAGGATAATGCTTAGACTTACAAGAATCAAAGGCAATATATAGCAATAACTTACAGGTTGTGGGTAGGGGTGGCTAAGTCCGTGGGGTCGGGGGTGGGGTTATTGGGTGTAAAGTCTTGTTTATTATGAATAAGTTCTTCTTAAGTTTGCATATGCTGGATTTATGTCCAAGTGTCTGTTGATGGCGTTCTCATTTGATAACCAGGATTCAGCCAGCTCTCTGGCACTTTTATTATTGGCTTTAAATTTTACTTGTACATCGTCCCAATTAAATGTATGTCCTGTTGATTTAGTATGCGTATAGATCAATGATAGTGAGTTCTTTCTTCTGACGGCATTGCGGTGTATACGTGTTGCGATTCTTTTTGTAGTCCGCACCCATTGTAATACGAAGGAAACAAAAATGAAAGAGAGACGCTATCTCTTCCACCTTTTCACTTCAAACGGATACTCAAAAACATTCATTAATCGAAGCCTACAAAGAAGACGCCAAAAACCTCAACAAACAATTGATTTGAATCAGAACCCCCACCCCACCTGGCACTCACTCCCTTATCACCACAATGTGTCTGAAGGTGCAGCACGCATCCTGGCCAAGTCAGGTGTCAGAATAGCACACAAACCCACGAACAATCTGTGCACGGTCCTCTTTAATGCTAAAAACAAGAAATCAACAGCAGAAACACGAAACGCAGTGTACAGCATTCCATGCAGTTCGTGCTCAGCGGTATACATTGGACAAACTTCAAAAAGAATCCCAACACGTATACCGGAACACCGCAACGCCGTCAGAAGAAAGGACTCACTATCATTGATCTATACGCATACTAAATCAACAGGACATACATTTAATTGGGACGATGTACAAGTAAAATTTAAAGCCAATAATAAAAGTGCCAGAGAGCTGGCTGAATCCTGGTTATCAAATGAGAACGCCACCAACAGACACTTGGACATAAATCCAGCATATGCAAACTTAAGAAGAACTTATTCATAATAAACAAGACTTTACACCCAATAAACCCCCCTCACCCCCGACCACACGTACTTAGCCACCCCTCCCTATATATATATATATTGTCACACACATGTGATTAGCAGGCAGCTAAAGGGCTTAAGTAACGGTAATACTATGCCAGACCAGGGGGTGGCAGAGTGTGCTGACTGTCTCTTTCAGTCTCTTGCAGACCATTCTCGGGAAATCCCATCCGGTTCCGGCGCCACTGGTGATGTCACTTCCGGTCCCGAAGACGTCACTTCTGGTTCTGACCTGCATGACCTCATTTCCTCTCCCAACCTTTAAAATCGCCATCTTACCTCCACTTGATCAGTTCTGTTTTGGACTCTGTTTTGTAAACATTGCAAACCTTTTTTCAAACCTTTTGCAGCCAGGAACATATTATACGGGTGGCTGCCCCAAACCTTTGTGACTGTCTGGAGTCGATTTTGTTACAAATTTATATATGTTATATACTGTATATATGCATATCAATCAACAGGTGGATTAAAAGATTATGAAAAATTAAGTGATTCAGAATAAAACTAACAAAACTAATAAATTATACAGAAAATTAATTTATTTATGACTACCCTTGCTTTAAGAAGCTAAACAATTCCTGTAAGTCCCTCTGCTACCTGATTTTTCATAATACAGATACATATTTAACATTCACTTAAACAGGAAAATATTTTAAGTGTTGTCTGACTTCCACTTTTGATCAAATAATATAAAATACCTGTAAATTAGTATAATAGTAAAATTAGTCATCAAAATAAACCATGATTCATCATTTCCTTTCATTCAGTATTTTTCAGTAAGGCTGTTTACTTATGCTTCATCACTTCTAGATTCCCATTCATAGGAATGGCCTCTGGATCTTTCTTTGGCTTTTCCAATTCTTTTGTAATCTTTTTCTGGAGCCAGGATGCCAAAAATAATGTGAGAAGACACAAGAGCAGCACTGGTTGCAAGTTGACTGAAATTAGCCATAATAATGACTGAGACTGTGATTTCACATCACCAACATCCAGCCTTGCCTGAAAAATACAGCTTCATCTCCATCTTCGTCCAACCCCGCTATGGTACGCATGCTTCAGCATGTTACACTCAAAATGGCTACAGAGATGATCAGGTTTTAGCACTAGGTCTGAGAATCAACCCCAGACTCAGTCTTTGTAACCACACAAATTGAGCTTTCTTGTGGTTCGTTAGGTTATAAAATGGCATTAAATTACCTTCTTATACCCACATTTTCATAAAATGATTGTACGTAATTCTGGAGACGACTATGCCTAAAACTACCCAATTTTATTTTTTTGTTCCATGTTGGGTGACCCAAGACATATAGTAGGAGAAGAGCCTAATAAGGTTGTAAGGACAATAGGTGAGCATGCACTATTTTAGGTTGCCATGACAGTGTGTAAGGAAGCAGAGGTGCAGTCAGGGAGTGCAATGTTGTTTATGTAAGGGAAATCCCAGAAAGGCTATGCAGAATGTCACGAGACATTGTCTCCAAGCAATTGTTGAGACAGACAAGCAAGAAACAGGAGATAATAATGTGAGACGACAACCATAATGAGGGCCAGGTTAGGTCAAAACTGGAAGATCAAAAAGAAACAATAGTGAACATGGCAGAAGGTCAAACAAAAAATCAAAGTCAAAGTCAGAGAGGTGATCAAAAGGCAAAATGAAGCCCAGCATTTGGCCTACATTGCATTGCATACTAACTGTTGCTAAAGATTATTGAAGTTTATCCACCCGAGTTGGATAAAAACATGAAAACGACGCCTGTTTTATAATGTAATTACTGCTTACGTTACAAATGCACAGACTGCAGTTATGTGTGATGTCTCCCGTGTCTCTTAAACAAAAGAATGTAATGAAAAAAAAAAACTTTGTGGAAACAAAACAAAATTGTTAGAAACATCCATGATAAAAAAAATAACAAAGACACGAAAACCACATGCTGTACATCAACTTGTAATTGTTACACAGAAGGAAAAGTACGGAATGAGGTGTGTTGATTGCTTCAGAGCACTACTGGTGTAAAGGTCCACAGCACCCAGCTAATTTCTATGGGAAATATGAGTATGATGGACACAACTGGTGAACCTGTTCAGTTCCCACTAAATATGTGAAGTTGGCATTAGGGACAAGAAAGCTAAAAAATGCAAAATCATTATCATAGGATTCCACAGAATCATTACTATTCCTTTATTGGTCTCACTTAATTGTTTATTTGTTTATTAAACTTCTATTTTTGTATATCACCGCCACTTTGGCTTTATAATGTGTACAAGAACCTGTACCAAAGTGACCCTTGTTGGGTAAATAGTCTGGTTGGCTATCCTATCTATGATAAGTGTATCCAGAACCAAGATGTCATTTTTGTCCCTTCTACATGTTGTTTCTTGTTATGGGAAGAAGAAAACCAAGAAGAGATTTACACAAATAAAAGTAGGTGCAGAAATTGAGCTGGAGTGTGCACCTAGTGCAACCCATTAAACCCACAGTGCTGGATTTGGTGTAAGTGAGGATGCAGTTTTAAATCTAGCCTACCTAAGGGAGCAGATGGTTTAGAGGTGCTGAGGGGCGAGGGGCTAATAGATAGAGGTCTGTCCTAATGATTCTCCTGCAATAGTAGGGCTGACCGAGCCTGGCAAGTGATGTTGGCAGTGTCTCTAAGGCTTACTAATTCTAATTATTTGCCAAGAATACAAACATACTTGAAGACTGTGTGGAAAAATTAAGACAAGAGGATGAAATAAAGTTAAAGGAGCAGATTCAAAGTCAAGAATGTGCAAAAAGGTTAGAATACTGGAGGAAGTTGAATAACCCATAGTCAAAGCTCAAAACCCAACAGTAAGAAACAAAAAGAATGAGGCAGAATTCCTCAGACTCACTATAGTGTATTATTTCTGACTATATCTAAGAAAGATGTTAGTTTTGTATTTCTAAGAAAGGAATCCGAATACTAGACTGCCACATCTTTCACGAAACCATCTATAAAATGTGGTGATATCACTCATTACGATGTTAATCACATGACTAATAGTTTGCATCATTACTCATAAACAAGATGACTATACAATGGAGGCTACTGGGACAAACTAAATCCCTAAAATGATGCTGAGATGATGTCACCATCAAAACAATTAACATACAACAAGATGTAAACAGGTGCCAAAACTGGAAAAATTACATACTTGCAGAAAGACATTTAGATTCACTGTACTAACCATAGTGTAGAAAGTAATGACTTTTGAATTGAAGACAGGAATCTTGGCCAGTGTATCAGGAAGACAGAGGGATCTTCAATCGAAAATGTGATGCCATATGAAAGGGCTTCTGGGTTGTGGGCTACTTTGGTTTAATAATGCTTTAGCATAAAAATCCATGCATTTTTCAAGTTTAGAACTATATCTATATATATCTGATGTTGATTATGCAACATGAGTAATGTGAGATTTTTTTTCACAGATGTTTTCACACTGTGTTTGCTGTTGTGCAGCATTGATGTGCCCTGCTTCCATTAAAGCATATTCTCTAATAGCTCTGTTCTGCATGAAAACATGAAATTAAAAATGTTCTCAGTCATCACTACAAACCACAAGGGGCAAGTATCACTGAAAAAATATTTTTGAATTTTCTTTAGAACACAGTTTCCCCATTTTGGGCCTTGTTAGGCTGAAGACTGCCTGTGGAACTGCCTTATGGTGAGCCTGTTCTGGGCAGGCCAGTAAAAGTCCTGACCTGTTCACAACAAAGAGAGACATGCATTAAGGTGGAGAAGAGAACAAGTCACTCCTTCTTGTAGACAGGTTAAAAACTATAGGCAGACTCAGGGTGGCTGCAAGTTTTTCTGTCTTTCCTCATCCTAGTCTTTAGTCACTTAATACATTTACTATTTTTGTATATGTTGACCACTGTCCTTCTTTGCTTGTCATCTTATTTAGGACTGATTACTTAAGTAAGTCTATTATTAGACAGACAGGCTCGCTCCTCCTTTAGCCTGATGAATTTTTAAATGTTAAATTGCATTAGATGTATACTATATATCACTAATATGATAAATTGTTCATCTAATTTAAGGTTGGTCACAGAGGAGTCAAACCTAACTTGATTAGAATAGTCAAAAGGAAGAAAGAACATCTGGATAAAGTGTCTTTGCACAGCTGGGTGCATCCAAATACAAATATAAACACTGTGAACATGAGATTCTTTACAATGCTATTAGTGCATAGCATTATATAGCAGTGGAGTTTGCTTATTCATTCTTCATAACTTAATTGTGCATATTTTCTTCATGGTATATGAGTAACAAGTCGCTAAATGTGAAAGAGACACTTAAATCAAACTTCTTATCATTCAATAATCCAAAGGGATGTCTTAAACAGATAATGGTAAGGTTGAAAAGCTGCATGTTGTCTGTCCAAAATGACCCCTAGCTATTTATCAGTCAGTTAAAGAAAAGCAGGTTAGTTGGGAAAACAAGCAGTGTCTAACGTCTTATAAACTGTCATTTTGGATTACCGAGAAAAAATGTTATTCATCCCATTATGTCCTCACGGTAGTCTTTAATGTGATATTCCCACTCACTGTAAACAAACACTCTAGGTTGTCACCTGTTTATTATGAGCCATCTGCAATTTTCTATATATCACTCTGTTTTTAAAGCAATAGCAGATGTTTCTACATATTTTTTTATTTTCCATTTGCTATCAAAGACCATAACATGAAAACCAGCACCAATCAAATTTTCCCAGTGACATCTGAAAAAGAATTACAAACCAAATTGAACTTTATTTCAGTTTCTTATTGCATATTACAATTATTTAAAAAATGTATTTAGTACATATATTCTAACTTTTTGAGAAAATAACAGAAATGAACAGAAAAAAATAAGTTGAACTACATTCCAGTTACATAGGTGAGCCATATTGTACTCACTGTCATTTTAGCAGTGTGCTTCAGCTATAACAAATGTCTAAAAATGAGCACTTAGATATCTAAGTTTTCAAACTAGCAGGAATCAACAGTAAGATTTCCAAAGATGTCAAATAGTTAATGCCTACATTGCAGATTCATTGGTTCCAAAAAATAATTTTCATAGAGAAACAGACTTCAAAATCATGAGGTAAGCATGTCAAATCTCACTGATAGAGATAGATGAACATTTTAAACAACAATTCAAAATGGCTACTGATTCCAATCGTCATCTCTGTGACTCAGTCTTAAGAAAACCTCTATGTTGTGAGCTTCATAAAGGTGTGGTTTATGGCAAGGTTGCCATTCATAAACTGTTTATAGCCAAGGGCAACATACAAAGACATAAAACGTGGTGTAAATAATACAAAACATGGAACACTGAGCAATGGAGAAAAAGTAACTTGGTGTGCTGAACCAACTTTCAACCTGTTACCTACAAAAGATGTCTTCAGCTCATAACATTTTTCGCCAAATGTTTAACATGTTTGGGGACCAGCAATGGTTTGGTAACTATCTTCTGGGAGTCATTAACTCAACTGATTTCTCTACATGTTCATTTAACGGTCAAGCATATATAAGACCAGGGGCAGCCTATGGTGCAAACACTTTTCTTTCATGATGTTCCCCTATTCTGGGATGATAATGCTACCATACATACATGGTCTTACATGACTTGATGAACACCACAATGAACTTAAATGCTTTCCATGGCCTCCTTAGTCATTAAATCTAAACATCATTAAACCTTCATGGAAAGTTCTGGAGTATACAGTGCAAATTAGATTTCCTCCTTTTTCTCCTCTTAAAGAATTGGAGGCTTTTCTTCTTGAAAAATCTTTCAATATCCCTCTATACAGGACTTGTATTACAGCATTTTAAGAAGCACTGAAGCTGTTCCAAAGACAAAAGTGGTCCTCTTTCTTATTAGGTGGTCCTTGATATTAAGATATTTTTAGGCTTTTACATTATTTTGTCCACCTACTGAAAAAACTGGGTTAATTCATAACACCTAAAAAGACGTGTCCAGTGATCCAAACCCTTATGCCCTCAGGCTAACAGAACTGCTGTATACCAGACACACAATAACCCTACCATCTTGTGCTGTTGTAACACTGTCAGATAGTGTCATGGTCTGGTTACCTTAGTGTCTTTATTTCTGTCATTTCAGCATTTGCGTATGTGATGTCTTTTGCCTGTGCGAAAAGAATGCAGGCAACGGAGATGGCAGCTATAACATAAAGGATCCTTGCCACATAATGTTCAAGGTTCCAGCCACTGTTACTGGGGTTGACCTGCCAACAGCTGTTAAAAGCAGGAAATAAGTGAAAGTAAAGAGAGCAAAGGAAAAGAACAACCAGAAAGCCGGATGTGAGAAAAGTAATGTAAATGGGTATAGCAGCTAGACACACATCTGAATTGGAGACATTCAGTACCCTACTGGATTATCGGAGAGTGGCCACCTCAAAGACGGACAGCACAATTACCAGAAGCCAGCAAGAAATCGGAGAATGAGGAGCACTTGGATCTGACGACACTGTATTTTCCCAGATGGGAGACACTGAACTGATCTTTTTTCCACAGAGGTTGGAAAAGTAAGGCAATACCAGGACGAGGAAGTGAACCAGCGGCCGATATTATCTTTCCACATTTGTTGTTGGCTGGGACATTGTGCTTTATGTCATTTGTTTTGAGTCAGTGTTTATGTGTAGTGTACTATATGCATTATTGTGCTAAGTGTAGTGTATTATAACTGTATGTATTAAGGTGATTTGTGTTGCATATTATACATGTTATTACAGTCATGACACTACAAATGTGATTTACTTTTCTTCTGGAAGTTAGAAATATTTTGTGTCGGATTAACTCTGAAGCTAGGTACAAGTGGGGTGGGGCTTTGATTGAATACGCAGTGTGATGAATGTTATTCTAATAACTATTATTATTATAATGCTGTAATTTCGCTCCTACATTAGGTGAGGTGTTACACTGTTATCTGTATCACTAGATATGTTTTAAGTTGTATACTCTTCACCCTCCTTGATGAAGGACATCTCTTTACTTGACTTCATTGTAACCAGGACTTGAACCGTGGCCCTAAAATTCCCAGCCCCTGAAGATCAGGACAAATGAGCAGCCTAACTGGTTGAGGTAATGAAGTTCTTCTGTATCATTATTACTATATACAGTATATCCATTGCAGTAGAGTGTTGTACCGTGTTAGCCATAGATTGATACAACAGAAAGTAGGGTAAAATGACACCTTTTATTGGCTAACTAAATAGATTACAGATGCAAGCTTACATGGTTACACCTTGCCTGATGAAGGGGCCATAGCTGCCTCGAAAGCTTGTATTTGTAATCTATTTAGTTAGCCATTAAAAGGTGTCATTTCACCCTACTGTCTCCTGTATATACAGTATAGTACTCTTGTGATTTCTGAGATGCCTCCAAAACTTCAAACTGGGATTCTTTGGAATGCTTTCACTCTTACAATTTATTTCAAACTCAAATGATATGGAGGGAAGGGGGGAAAAACTTCACTGCTCTGGAACACTTGATCATGGCGCTTCACAGCATGGATACTCCCTCAGGTAGGCAGAACTCAAGAGAATTCAGCTATGTCATCTTCCAAATTGGAGGTCGGGTGTAAAGTGCTGGCTTCCTCAAGACCTTTTGAATCCTGAGAGAGTATAGTCTACAAAAACAAGTTGTCTTCTTCTGGACAGTAAAAGGGGTAACATCACAATTGGTGGACCATCTTTTAAAGGATTTATTTCTTGAGTGGAAAGCCATTTTTCAGTTATTCCTTTTTCACAGATGCTTTTAAAAGAGTTTTTTTCTGGCATCATCTGTCCCACATAAGGATGAGAACTGCAGAGCTATATTAGCAAAATCTGTGGAAACTGAATCACTAAAGGTGCTAGCAGGGAAACGTGTTGCACTTCTTATCAACTTCAGACAAGGCGATCACTACAGCATCTATAGTATTGCTCTGTGCATTTTGTGTACAGTGACAAGGTGTTCTGACTCAAAATGAAAAGAGGCACAGAAACAGCTTTAAAAGACCACAGTCAAAGACTGATATTGACAGCATTCAAGATACCTGTATACTCACTAAGTTTTAAACTCTAAGTCTTCAAGAAGCTAACTAGCTATATGGAAAATTGTTTATATATATATATATATAAATTTGTTAGTTTTCGCATACCCCTTGGGGTCAGAGCGCAGGGTCAGCCACTGCACGGCGCTCCTGGAGCAATTGCAGGTTAAGGGCCTTGCTCAAAGGCCCAGCAGAGTAAGATCTCTTTTGGCAGTGATGGGGATTCAAACCGGCAACCTTCAGGATACCAGCGCAGATCGTTAGCCTCAGAGCCACCATAATCTTGGACGCCTTCTGAAACATGATGCTGACTTACTTACATATCTGGCTGATGGCATCTGACACAACTTGGAAGATATGCCCCCTAGCAACAACCCATCATGTCATAGTAACAGCAGCTCAGATGACACAGATCATGAAGAAGCAAAATAAAACAATGACCTACAAGAACTGCTTCAAAAACAAACTAATTATACATAATAAATGTAGAAATACTGTATATTTTTTATGATTGGAAACCCCCATAAAAATACAAAGATCAAAGGAAGTAATATAATAGTATAACACCAAAAGATGCTTTTTCACCTCTGTGTGCCATATCAACATCAAATGAATTATTTTTATCAATAGAAAATAACAAGTAAAGGACTAATAGCAAGGAGGAAACATACGTCTCTACCTAAAAAAATACCCTGAAGGCATTTCTTCCTTTTTAATCCACCACCAAATTCACCTCAAACTCTCTACTCAAAGGAGCCGTAGCAAGCAGCCCATCTTTGCAGTTTGGCCAGGGCTTGTTTCTGAGGCAATACCTTCAATTACCTCTTCAGTCACCGATGCTCTATAAAATCCAATATATGCTAGAAAATCTTCCCTCCAAAGGTTTGGGAAAACACTGCATCACTAAACCTACTCATTCATGTGAATAGGATATAAATATTTTCTAAATAGAGAAGGAGGAACCTAGTTGTCCCATGCAAATTCAGTTGACTTTTTATCAGTCCATAATAAGGATTATTTCACTGGAGTATTTACTTTTGATGCATTTTTAAACTTCTCTACACTGAAAGTAGACAGATCACAAGGCCCTCGAATAAACTCACTTAGTGACCTTAACCAAGTCTAACTTGCTATGCTCCACTTGTAAAGCATATTGTGTATTCACCTTGGGTCTATAGTAGCTGAACACCTTCAAATTATGTTGCACATATTCAGACCTTTAATGACTCAGATTGGCAAAAAAGTTATATTATTTATAAGGCTCAAATGTGCCCAGATTTAGCACTGAAAGGGAGACAAAATGCAAAAAAAGGCATTTGGGGTAATCCCTGAGAGACCATATCACTAGCCTGGAAAGGAAAAGCCCATTTCATACCTTTTCATAGTAACAAAATTCTGCCTTACCTCTTATTCTGCAGAGTCAATGTTGATGCCTGCCTACTTTAACTATATCCTAAATTAGTCCAAAGCACCAAAAAAAGTGAAAAAGCAACAGCCTTATATGAACACAGCAAACAGGAGCAAAATATGCACACATGAAACAATATAAAAGGAAGGGAATGTCAAAATGATACAAAAGCAGAAAAACTGACAATCCATCCATGCTCCCAGATTTGTTTAATTATGTGTCCCCAAAATGGTTTCCAAGGCCACTTGGCCACATGTTGTGACATTACACAATGACAAGCAACATTCTAAAATTGCAACATTGATAGTACACAGGTTTCTGATAATGGGACCAAAATCAGTGAAACACTTTAGAGCACAGATTTCTAAAGTTGAATTTCCAAGAAAAAAGAAAAGTATTGTGCAAATAAACTTTTAAATACATAAAACAATTCAAAGTGAACTTTCTGTATGGTGCCCAAAAAACAGAGCATTAAAAATAGTGAGAAAAAGTGTCTCTTATAGCACATTAATCTTACTATTGGCTGTTGATTGCAAAGTTCCTTCAGTAAATATCAAGGGCAAAATAAGACATTACATGAACAGTTAAAATTTTTGGTAAGGCTCACTCAAAGTTACATCCAATCTTTTATCCCTCTCTCTCTCTGTCTTTGCCTCCAAAGACTTTTTTAGAGACAGAATGTCTGTACTCTCAGGAACTTTCACAAAACTATGGACATCTCCCCTATGCACTGAACCCATCTGATCCTGCAGGCCAACAGATCACTGCCATGGCAAACCCTTCCATCACCAGTAGCTTTGAACTATTTGGGTGACACAACTAGCATGTTGGTGAAGCAAACCTCTTCATTCTTATATGAACTCACCAATCACATGTAACAAATGGCACAGATGAACCTATGGCCATGCACGTATAACACTTCCAGCAACTATAAAGGCCAGTGCTTCTTTTGGAATTTTTTGCTTGTCTATGTGCCAAACTAGAGTAGCCATTTTTCTCTATTTCCTCTAGGTTTGGTAGATTTCTGTGACATTGCATTAGACAAAAGTATTTCATGTTATCCACCAACTATAATGCCTTCTTCTGCATCCCACTTTCCACTGAACATTATCTTTGACTCTTAATCAGCAGTCCTACCAAAGTTGCATCTTTTTCAATGTTCTATGTGAGCTGCTGCAAACTATTTCATGAAGAGTTAACTACAACTAAATCATCTGCAAAGTCAATAATCATTAGCTCATCTACTTTTGTGGTACTCTTACTGTCAGGAGAGAAGCTTCTGATAATTGTCAGTACTTTGTCTGAGATCCCATGATACTTTAACATGTTCCAGACAGTAGGTTGGTGGACAAAATCTTGAAATCACTGAAATAAATGATCATTGATTAAATTCCTCATTCTCCATAATCCATCCAAATGCAAAGATCTAATCACAATAAAGATATCCTTTCTAAATCCAGCTTACTCCAACTACAATTGTCTGCCTACTGCTTCATACGGCCTGTGTTGCAGCATGCTAGCTATTCTCTTGCTTGGAATCGACAAACAGATAATCTCTTTCCAGATGCTGCCATCAGACAGATCAGACATTTTTGGAAATGGAATAATAACTTAGTCCCTTCAATCTCAATGTACTTACTCACTTGTCCAGGCTTTGTTATAGAGCTTTTGTCTCTTGACCAACACTTCATAGCAGTTCTGCCTGTATACCATCTATCCCTGCAGCTTTGCAATTTCACACAAATTCACACCCAGAGATTGGATGCAAGAGAATCTCCAGCTCGATATGTGGTTCATTATTGAATCACGTGGTGTTGTTAGTTTGGCACACTGTAGTATTGTACTAAAGTTTTCCTTTCATTTCTCAATTAATTCTTTAAAATGCGAGTGAATGAAATATTCAGATGGTATAGCCATTAGCTAACCAAAGCTAATGATGTGCTGACAGACTGACTAACAGACATTGATTGGTAAAAGTTTTTCACGTTCTTTAAAAATTAATAGAGGAATACAAATGCATTGACTGTTTTGCCCTATCAGTAAAAAGCTTAAAGTAATGATCTGGAAAATTATTTGAGGCAGTGTCTGTTTGGAAGAGTGCAATGTAAAGATTGTTTGATTAACAGATTTCAGTTAGTGGAAAAAGTGAGATCTTGTCATCATGTTAAAGCACCAGTGTCTTCAGGGCTTTTCAGCTGAACACTGCCATAATTCATTTTGAATAGCTGTAACAACATGATAATTTGGTTTGGGGCTGGATTGAATAAACTCTCTAATTCCACTTTATTAAGTTACTCTGAGAAAATTTCCCCTGCAGGTTGTTGAAACAATCTATTTTAAATCATTCTCACTGTTTAGTGCTATCAATCTTTGATGTCAATTGGTCAGAAGAGCAATATATTTATTAAAGTAAAACAACTGTGCATCAAAGTTTAAAGCAATTTATTTAGTCCTTAAAAACAAAATTTCACACTTTGTTAAACTCCTTTACTGTAATTTGGAAATGGCAAATAAATAATTAATTGCAACAGTATGAGAACATTGAGCAGTCAAATTGTTTATCAGAATCTCTTTAGTGCACTAATTCCACTTTTCCACTAAAACCCAAAGGCAGTGGGGACTATTATTATTATATTTTCCAGCTTGCTTGATGATGATCAAGATATCTTTACTTCTTGTTTTTTTTTTACTTTTTGCTTCCTTTTTTAGGTTTGTATATGGTATGAGAAGTTTATATTTTTGGTTGTGATTTACTATGCCCAAGAGATGTTGTTACTATACACATAAAAACGTGTGTCTATGCATTATGTCATGAAGCCATTTCTGTAATACCAAGCAGATCTTGATCCTGCAAGCTAGAAGCTTCTGTAAATTATAAAGGAACATACAACACTTTATGTTGCTTAGCTGTAGCTAATTCCTAAAGGGCTTCTTAAATATAGAAAAACCCATTGGGGTGCTGAAAAAGCGAAAAAGGCAACGTCCAGAGAGAAATATTTCCAAAAAAGAGAGGAGATGGCAATCTTGCCATGCTTCCAAGCTTACTTTCATATATAACAATGACTGGGCTGATATGCCCACTATGGCACGAAATGACACCACTGTGGAGTCAGGATATCTGGGCCATGGTGAGTTGGTTTCGTCTGTTGTGGGAGATGGACATCTGTGACGGAGCTCAGCAGCAGAGTTATGAACATTTACACTTGAAATTTAACATCCCATCAACACAATTTTTCCATTACTTTCTCATCAGAAACTTCAGTAAAAGGAATCTGCACACTTTTACTCACCTCCCATCCATTTCTGTTCCACAGGGAATAATGATCAGTCTTGAAGACTCAGACAGTATCTCAATAATATGAAAAAAATTTTAAAGTCATTTCCTTTCAAAGATCCCAGGGCACAGTGGATAAACGATCATTCACTTAACATCTCAGAAAAGGAGCAGAAGGCAGCCATGCATAGAATACACTTTTGCTCCATATGCCCAAAGCACTTACTCATTCAAATGAAAATCTTTTATTGATCATATTTATTTAATTTAAAATTGTCCAAAATGCATCCAGGCCATGTTTCAACCTGTGAACGTTGCAGTCTAGCTTAAGCCTCACTGGGCCACATATTTTGGGCATGCACCAAATTAACATCATCTGAACCAAAACCTTTGAATGCCTATCAACAGCCTTGGTGTCACCGTCACTCCTAACCCATTAACAGCTGTGTTTGATGAAATCCCGGATGGGCTTAAAGTGGAGAAGGACAAATTGATTGTAATTGCCTTTACTACTCAAATAGCACGTAGACTTGTGCTCAACTGGAAGAATCCCAGCCCACCTGTTATAAGTCAGTGGGTAACTGATGTTCTATACTATTTGAAATGGGAAAAAAATACATTCTCACTTAGGGCATCTGTTCAAACTTTTTTTAAAATATGTCAAGATCTAATTAATCAAATCTTAGAAGAAGCATTTATGCGGGGAAAAAGGACATTCTGTTTGTTGTTTTTAAAGATTTGCTCATGCTGTTAGCTCTCCTCTCTCTCAGGCAGAGGTTGAATGGTTTGTTAAGTTTGACTTCATTATATGTAATGTCATCTTCCTCAAATAAAATCAATACAACATAAAAAGGATATCTGGGCCATTATGGATCCAGGAAGACAAGATAAGTTAACCAACCAAATAACATAATATTATAAAATAACAAAACATAAAATGCTGAAGACAAGATAAGCTACCTGTCCAACAAGAGACAATGTTCATGTTTTATTCTTTGAATATAATAACTTTATACAGTGGAACCTCGGGTCATGAACATCTTGGGCCATGTACAAATCGGGTTACGACCAAAAAGTTCACCAAACTTTTGCATCTGTTCACGACCACACACTTGGGTGACGAACAAGCCAGTTTCCCTTCCGGTTCGTACAAGCCGATGATTTCTGCACGTGTTCAGTCTCTCCCTGTGCATTCCCTGTGCAGCAAGCGCGAGAGAGCGAGTGAGCAAGAGAGAGAGAGAGAATACACGAGAAGGCAGTTAAAGAAGGCAGTAAGGCTGAGAAGGCAGTAAAGAATGCACCGGGCTTGTTTTTAAAGAGACTGCTTTGAGCATTGTTTTAATCTCATTGTATTTAATGAAGACTTTTTTCTATTGGATTTTATCCTCCACTTCACATCTGTTTTTATGGGATCATTTATTTATTGAAGGATTCTGAAAGCACTGCACTTTATTTAATTTGGACTTTGTTTTTGATTGTTGTTTTGTTGATTTTAATAAAAGCACTTGGCACTTTTTGCACCATCCGATTGCTCCATTGTTGTGCCTCAATGTCGTGCTCATCGGTAACATTACCGATGGTGACGGGTTTAAGGGCTCCCAGAAGTGAGATAGGAGCATGCAGCAAACCCGTATCTTCACAGACTTTACCTCAAAACTGAAATCTCCTCTCCACCAAGTTCCTCCTCACTTCCTTCATGCCAGAACTTGACTCATGCAAGGTTAGTTTTCTTGGTTGTTTATGGTTAGTTTTTGTATAAATTACAGATTTTTCAAATGTTCATTTTTTTTCCCTGTGCTTAAAACTCATTAAGAAATGTGTTTACAGAGAGCGGTTCGTAAGGCTATAGCATGAACTCTTGTAATGTTAGTTTTCTCTGTTCAAGGTTTTCTCAGTGTTATTCAATGTTTTTACATTTAGTTTACTATTACACTGTGCATTCTATGGTATAATTAACTATTTTTGTGCTTAAAAATCTTTAAAAAAATATATTTACATACAGCTTGTACGGTCCGGAACAGATTAATTGTATTTACATGCAATCCTATGGGGGAAATTACTTCGGGTCACGACCAAATCGGGTTACAACCAGAGTTTTGGAACGAATTACGGTCATGACCTGAGGTTCCACTGTACATATTTTGATATTTACAGTATGTTTATCTATATATATAAAAGCCAAATACCACTGACTCACTCATCACAAAATCTCCCGAACCATGAGGACTTGGGACATGAAATTTGGAATGTAGGTTACCCTTGGCCCATACGTGTTCGCTAAGAAACGGTTTTAAAAATGTCGTGGTCCAAGCGCGAAATTTCTTTTAGTTTTTTAGACCCACTTGTATGTCTGTCCAATTTTCACGAGAGAACTACTTAACGGATTTAGATTAGGGTTTTTTCTATAATTTGCTTGAACATTCTGTTGATTTTGTGACTTTCTCATTGCGCTAAGTATCAGAGTTCGCTTGCAGTACTGATTTATTAGCGCAAATCTGAGAGAGACACATCAGGCTGTGGGGAGGGGGCAGGGCCTTCCTCATTCACGTGTCTGCCTCGGGGCGTAACCTTAACTTCGCTTAATTAGCGAACGAGAGAACTACTTAACAGATTTAGATCTTTTTTTTCTATAATTTGCTTGAACATTCCGGTTGATTTTGCGACTTCTCTCATTGCGCTAAGAGTCATAGTTCGCTTGCAGGAAAGATATATTCGCGCTAATCCAACACAGAGGCTGCGGGCCGAGTGGAGGGTGAAGAGTAACGTCAGGAGTAGAGAGCTGGGCGGGGCCCTCCTCACTGTTCTGTTTCACTAATACGCTGGCGAAGCTGCAGGGGATGGCTAATTATTTATGAGGTTTTGTTAGTTTGATTACTATTTAGTTTCTGTGTATGAGTGTATTCTGCTTTGTTCCTTGTGTTTTGAAGGTGGTTCCCCAAGAGACAGGCCCTCCTGTCCATCACTGTTGAGGGCCTGCTTCCAGGCCTATTAAGTCTAATGGGAAATGCAGTTCCTTACAGTACACTGTATGCACTTGGTGTTGGTGAGTTCTCTTTATGATTATTGTTTCTTTGGATTTTCTGGTTATTTGACATTTTTTGGACTTTGATTAAGGATTTTGATTTCTGTTTAACATATTTGCACTTGGTTACTGTGGATTGCCTTTTTAGGCAACTTCTTAGTGCCTCGTTTGCCTCTTGTCAACTTTTCCACTTTATTTATTTTTTTTGTAATAATTATTTTATTTTTAAAGATTCTTTGTTGCCTTTGTTGTGTTCAAGCTGGATTTTACAGTGACCCTCCTACTTGTGGGGTCTTTGCTTTTTTTTTTTTTTTAATTTTTACAGCATTCTTGCCAACTACTTATTTATTAGCCTGCTCCTACGCCAGGAAGCAGGCCGCATTATGGGCTTGGCTGGACTAAATGAGCCTCAACTGGGCAGACCAGTGAAGATCTTGGCCTGCTTCTTGGCTGAATTTTGAAGACCTTGCCTATTTTGGTTTGAAGTAAACACCATTCATAGCAGTATGAGCAGTATTATATTTCCTTCTTCAGCTTGTTGTTTGTCTGACTTCAGGATGTAGTGTAATTCTTTGCATCATTTTACATTTGCTGCTATTGGTTGCAAATAAATATTTTTATATGAAAGCTTAAAGCCAGTGTCTCTGTCTGACTGCTATTAATGTTGCCAAGATCTTTCCTTACCTAACTGTAGTCCTTGATGGCACGGAGGATGCTATTGTGAAGCCCTCTATTGATGGTAAACTTGGTTGAAGAAAAAGACTGAAAATAAAAAGACTGTCCCTGTCAGCAAAATAGCCTGCTGATAGAAGTCTTTAGAATTGAACGCATGGGGTACAATACAGAGGGTGAGTCAGGAAAGATAACAAATATATAGCAGGTTTTGACATTTCTTTTTACCTCCCCTTAAGAAAAGAACCTGAAATGTTAGTTGTTAACATTTGTGTTTAATACCATATAACATTCCTCTTTTGAGGTACCAAACACAAAACACAAGTAACATAAGGGAACACATCGTGCTTAGGTACTCCATAATAAATAAACAGAACATCACTAAAAATATCTAAAAAAAAATGATAAAACAGATAAAAATAATACTTCAAAATAAACAAAAAATACACAAAAAAGAAAAAATAAGCCTAAGACGAAAAACATACCCTGGCTGTAAAATAATAGACAAAAGATTTTTGTCATTAAGTCTGGATTTAAATTCCTCACAAAACAGGCTTATCTTACATCAAATTTGACCGTGCTGATACTTTTTTGGGGCCCACAGTTAAGGAGATCACCCTACAAAAACATAATAAACAAAGCTATAGATATTACTTCATAATTATAAATCATTATAAACTGGATTTGTCAAAATTGTTTTCCATATATACATGCAAATACAGTTTTTTCGGTTTCAATTCTTACATTTGTTTTTCATTTTGAACTCATTTTAAAAGGGCTGAAAAGCTTTTCTGATGCTATTTTGTTTTCATGGGATATGCCATTTTGTAGGTTCTTTGTGCACTGTTGCTGGAGAAGCTGTCACCATTGGATGACTTGTGACATCATCAGGTCAACTTTCAGTTCCTGGTTATCCAAGATTTTGAAGAATGTGTGGCTGGTCATGACCTCCATGCTATAAATCAAACCACCTCCACACTGATGTAGTTACTCGCTGAGCTTCAAAGCTTCATTCCATTGATAAAGTTGCTGCTTTGTATTATACGTGACTGATGTTATTTGATACGACTGGTTACACTACAGTTAAAGTTCGAGTTGTAAGAGGGTTATCTGACTCAAATAATGTGCCTGAAAAGTAAACTTTAAAGTGATTACTTTAAATTTACTTTTAATTACTTTCTTATTTTATTTAGTACATTTTTGTTAATTTTTAAATTTTCTTGTGTTGATTTGATTTTTTTTAACATTAGAGGGTTTTTTTTGCATTTTTTAAATTGCTTTGTCTTTTTGTTGTATTGTAGTAGTTTTTGTTTCTTTGCCTTTACTTTTGTTTTGTTTTAGCCTTTTGTCTTTATTGTATTTTGCCAAATTTACTTAATTATTTTAAATAGACTTGATTCTTGTTTGTGTAGTTCCTACTTTAAGTAATTTGCTAATAACACAATTAAAGTTTAATATAGTCATTTTTGAGGGCTCAAAGTTTTCCGTTCAGCTCTTTAGCCTAAATCATAACAGAAATAAACAGATAATTGAAACAATTAAAAAAAAAAGAAGTAATAATAGTAACAGTAGGTCCAACTATTACACATCACCTCTTAAATTAAACAAAATACAAATTTAGTTCAAATATATTTTAGAAATTCAATTAAACATATGTTTGTGAAGTCCATGTACTAAACAAGAAAGAAACTCGGTCCTCTGGTTTATAAGACCATTGGATCGATCATGAAGGATGTGAAATTGAAAAGCAGTTCTCTTTAAACTGATGGCACTGGATCAAGCCACTGTAGTTCAAGGGTCTTCACCTCTTCATTAGGTATCCATGCTATAAAAAGACTGAAACTAAAAGAGTAAAAAATAAGGAAAACATATATACCTACTGTATAATGATAACATGCATATACTAATAGTGAATTTATTTGTAAATAAATCAATCTTGTGGAAAAGGTTAACAATTATCAAGGTAATATTTTAAAAGTAACCTATCTAGGTGTACATTTCCAATAAATGTTCCTGGATTAAGAGCAGGAGTAATGACTAAGATCTGAACAAGGTTCAAGTTCAGATCACTGCTGTTACACTTCGAAAAGGATTGTGAACCCAAAAATTTTTTATTAAAATTAGTTTATTGGAATTAAACCTAAAAGATTTATACATTAATACCAAAGAAGAAATCATTAAAATTTAAGAAAAGAAAATACTAAATCTCTTAAAGGAACATGAAAAGGTTAAATGAACACATCAGTTACTAAAAGGGGAAGAAATTCTCAAAGAACATTTCAAACAAATAGCAGTTATTCAAAAGAACAAAAAAACTTTTGAATAAATAATATTCTAAGTAGCTATTATAGTTAATTTTACTAAAATCTCAACATTACATATAAATTGCAAATCTCAGGGAAAGGCGCCAAATACATAGAGTGTGGAAGCCACTGCCTCAGTAGATATACTGGAGCTAGTGAGTGTATTAAAAGGGGGCTTTGGTGGTAGGCCCTAGCAGCTGTTCATGATCAGGCTGATACTGCTATTTTCCATTTAAGACACCATTTTGTATAATCGTCACTAGGGTCACTTTCCACATTTCTGAGCTGTGGTCTTCAAGGTGGGTCAATCTCAAGTTTATCGGCACGATGGAATTAAAGTTCAGCGAAATGCACCAGGCTTTATTTGATCTGCAGATAAATCCTTAAAAAAAGAAAACAAATTTCCTTTGCTTATTGATCTTAGTATTGCCTGGTTTGACTTCTTGTTTATTTTTGACTTTTTGCCTCCCATTTCTGTTTTGGTTGCTTAGTTTATTTTTTGTTTTGTTTTGCCTTTTTTGCGCATCTCCCAGTTCGTCTCAAAATTTACTTCATCTGTTTCCTGCCATGACAGGACAAGAGTACAGTTACAACATTGGGGAGCCATGCCCCCTTGGGCTCTTACAAAAAGGACCACACAATTCAGAAATGAAAGAAAGATACTAGCAAATAATTAAAAAAAGAAAAGATAATGCTAAACATAATTAAATACTAAAAGAAACTATTTAAGTATTAATAAAATGTAAATTTTTAGAAAGAAAATGAAAACCGGTAATAAGTAATGCTAAAGCCAGGGATGGAGCCCTGCCATGAACATAACAACAAGTTACAGAAAACAACTTATATCTTTTCATTCATTCTTAAATGGCTGGAGGTATGACATTTAACAATCCAAAATGCTTCTCTTAAGAGAAGTAATTTATCATAATCACCTCTGTGAGGTGGGGCTTAACAATTTCCAAAACTGAGTATTTAAGTGTTGTTAATTTGTTTAAATTCAGTGAAATATTTAGAAACTAAGTGCTTTATATTATGCAATTATATGTCATTCAATTTTTGCATTATGTGCCCAAATTATTATTATTATTTCCTATATGCTGTGGCAAGCGGCTGGGGGTGGCACCCAGCCGGGATGCCCAGAAGGACCGGAGGAGGGATTACACCTCCTCCAGACCACAAGGGGGCGACCGCCCTGGTAGATTTGGGGACCACGGGAACAGAGCTTAGAAGCTCAACCCTATAGGGGCCCGTGGTCACTGCCAGGGGGCATCCCAATGCCTAAGGAGCCCTGGCCCTCAGCACTTCTGCCACACCCGGAAGTGCTGGGGGGGAAGAAGATCAGGGACGCCTGGAGTGCTTCCAGGTACGCAGCCAGTACTTCCACCACACTTGGGAGTGCCGGCGGAAGCTAATCGGGAAGCACCTGGAGCACGTCTGGGTGTGTATAAAAGAGGCCGCCTCCCTCCATTCAATGGCTTGAGTCGGGAGGAAGCAAGACGGAGCTCGGGAGGAGAGGAGTGGAGGCGGACCAGAGAAAGAGAGGTGTTGTGAGGCCTGGACTTTGGGTGAGTTTTGGGGTTGTGTGTGGAACTTTATTTGTAAATATTGTAAATAACCGTGTGTTGGCTGAACTAACGATGTCTGCCTGTCAGTGTCCGGGCCAGTTTCCACAATGCATTAACACATAAGGACACACATTAGGAAGAAGATAACTGCTTTAGTGTGATAGTCTGATTTGGTGCTACAGTCTAATTTTCAGGAAACCTGAATATGATCATTTAAAATGAGAATCATAAATGCAGCAATTTTATCATACCAGACATTTTCCAGTTCAATAAAGCTATTTCTTGTTTTTATAGTTGTATTAAGTGTACTGACCTTGTAATTTTTTATTTGGGATTTTTAGTGAACAAAACTGGGGAATAAAGTGTAAAAACTTTTTGAAATTACTTAAACTTATGAAAGGAACTTGAAATGCTAACAAGCAATGGCTAATAAAGTTCACTCCACCGGTATGAAGCAGTAATGAGAAGAGTTTATTTCATCTAACAGATTAGACCTGACTCAAATATTCAATTGATGATAATTTTATTCTCCTAAATTAGAGCTGTTAGGATTAACCAAGCACAGAGAGGCAAAATGGCAATCAGAAACACATACCTAGCACTAGGGCCTACTTGAAATTGAAATTCTTGTACTAAATGAAAGTTTTTTGTCACATGTATTCACCAAAGGGTTGATGCTTATTGTGACTGTCAAATATATATAATGTCTAATCCGTGATGGCATCAGCACAACGATTTTGGTCACGTGATGCCTCTAAAAGGTTCCATGTAAATAAGGAAAACTAGATGTGATCAAAAAAAAAAATGTTGTCTAATTAAATCAACCTAAAAAATAAACCACAGAAATGAAATCCTAAGGTGAAAAACAAATACAATATACAAAGTGAAAATGTATTAATGTGATAAAATGACAGGATACCTTTGTAGCGTACTTGATTTCAGATTAATAGCAAGGAGACTAGAGGGTCCAAAACAATAATAAATTAATAAGAAGAAAATTAACAAAGATTGTCAAAACATTGGAAGTACTCAAGCTAGAACCAAAGTACAGAGTTAAGTAAAACTGACTAATCCATTGTTGTTTCCTTATATATTTTAGGTCCTTGTATGGTCCATTGAGTCTAACTGCCAATTAGTGTCATTCTCCTGCTCACCACTTCTCACCTTCTCTCCCATCAGCCTTTCATCCCTTCTTCCCATCAGAAAAGTGATTGTTAACGATCCTCCCAGCTTCACACTCACTGTGACACTCACACAAGGGTTACTGCTATCCTAGCCAAATCTTTTCCAGGCTCAGAAGTAGCTCCATAACTACACCAGGGACACCAGATTAGATCTCCCTCTATTAGCTACTGGTGGCCCCGGGTCCTTCTTTGTGCTGTAAGAGCAGCCCCATATTAACCTTTAAGCAAAATGATCACATCCTTAGGGTGGTGAGGGTAAGGGGGTATCAATGCAGTTATCATGCAATTAACTCTTTCACTGCCACATTTGACTTTAGTTGACTTTTTTTGAAGTTGTCATTGCCTGCCATGTTCAATGTTAATCTGTATTCTGTATTCTTATTTTTTTTATCATGGTGACCAAAGTTTAAAAGTTACGTTTGAAGGTGTAATCAGGTATCTTTCTGTCTCTTGGCATAAGAGTTTGACTTCCAATAAGTGTAAACACACCTGGCTGGGTCTGGCTAGCATTGCAACTCAGCCGATTTATGTAATGGACCCTTAAGCTCATTTTTTATTCTTTTGTTACTGATTTGTTACATGGACAAGATTAGTTTAATTCTCTTATTTCACCTTCAGCCCTTTATTGAATCTTAATGTTTTGTCAGTTAAGCAATGGAAGGGCCGAGGGGCACAATAGTTGGGCATCTCCAGGTGCTCCGGTTTCCTCCCACAGTCCAAAGACATTCAGGTTAGGTGCATTGCCGATTCTAAATTGTCCCTAGTGTGTGCTTGGTGTGTGGGTGTGTGTGTGCGCCCTGCGGTGGGCTGGCGCCCTGCCCGGGGTTTGTTTCCTGCCTTATGCCCTGTGTTGGCTAGGATTGGCCCCTGCAGACCCCCGTGACCCTGTAGTTAGGATATAGCGGGTTGGATAATGAATGAATGAATGAATGCTTAGGGCGTCAGTTGGCCTTAATATAACCCTGTGTAAGAGTGAAGTCTTCTAGACAGGCTCCATTTGCCCTTTAGCAGTCAAGAGGTGTTGATGCCACCTGTATCTCCTTGTTAATATCTCTTTCTTTCCAGACAGAAGGTCATGTATTCCTGATAAGCTTTGCTCCTCTTTTCCTGCAGCATTTGGGGGTAATGTAAGTTTCTTCTCTACCAGCCATCACATTTTTTTCTCTTGTGCATGTGTCCTTGCCGTCTGTTCTACTGAACCAACACATTGTGTCTCCAGGTGATGCCCTTCCTTTTCCTTTCTCTAAACTGATTACACTCTTTTGTCTATCGTTCTTTTGCTTATATTCACGTAAGCAACATCAGTAAACCACATTTTTTATCCTGTAGATAAAACCCATGTGTCTGTTTGAACTGAAATCTGCTGTCCACAGAAATACTGTATGCCTAAATTCTTCTAAAGCCAATTAATTTAAAGGTGTATAGAAACGTACTGTTGTGATTGAAAAATCCATAAGATGGATTTCTGTGGACATCAAGACTGTATTCATTTTCTGGAATCATTCTGAATCATTTCTTCCCATCCTTCCTCTTTATAGGCAAGTTTTTCTTTTTTCTAATTAGACTCTAAATTCTTCTGACCTTCTGTCTTGAGAGCATCCAGACGAAAAGCCAGTGAACAGTGCTGAACTCATGCTAAACTAAGGGATGACACCATTGTAACCAGAAAAAACCCATATAAGTATGGATAGAAAGTGCATCCTCTATTGTGTGGCCTAGCCAGGATTGAACCCAGATTTGCAGAGCTATGAGATACCATCATACCATGCAACTAAATAAATTTCTGTTGCCTCTAATGTCCCTTTTAATTCTAAAATGGTAGTGACACTAAGTTGGTTGTTTGTGCTTTAGGAATGCTAAAAGTCAAAACGAACTTGCTAGAACAATGTTTAAAACAATTTCATAAGAAGGACACACTAGAAATGCATTCCTGTATAGCAGTGAACACTTTTCATCAACTGGTGTCTCTGCAGAAAAATCAGAAGTATTGGTGAAGGAGATAGAATGAGTGAGGTAGATAGTGTGGACGCGGCCCGGACACAGACAGGCGGACATGTTGTTTTCCACCACCACACGTTTATTTACAATAATATTTACAGTAATTCAGTGCACACAAACCCCCAAACACAGTCCTGGCCAACACACAATGCCTTCTCCTTCGGGCCGCCTTCTCCTGCCTCGTCCTGCTTCCACCCGACTCCAGCCTCGACTGACGGGAGAGGGCCCCTTTTATATTATCCCGGATGAGCTCCAGGTGTGTCCCGGCATTCCTCCCTGGACACGCCCCAGTGTGACGGAAATGCCGGCTGTTCTCCCAGAAGCTCTCCGGGTGTCCCTTTTCTTCTTCCCCCTAGCACTTCCTGGTGTGGCGGAAGTGCTGAGGTCCAGGGTCCCCAAGGCATTGGGGGGGGCCCCTGGCGGTGACCACGGGTCCCCACAGGGTTGGGCTTCCAAGCTCTCTACCCGTGGTCCCCAAAGCAACCAGGAAGGCAGCCCCCACGTGATCCAGGGTGGCCATTGACCCTCTTCCGGTCCCTCAAGGCATCCCGGCTGGGTCATTGCCCCAAGAAAGATTGGTTAATCTTGAAAGCCAATATGCTTCCACACCAATCTTTAAACTGCTATGCATATATGAAGGCACTTCTAGGATACTTTTAAACTTTTAAGTGTAGCTCCCCCGTTGCACAGCTACACTCAGGTCCCAATCCGGGTGGTTTGTCATGTGGTGGGTGTGACAACATGTTGTAATCAGCACATGCTCCCAACCCCTCTCTCTCTCTCTCTCTCTCTCTCTCTCTCTCTCTCTCTCTCACTCACTCATTTGGGAAGGTTCTCCAGAGAAGATTCCCTGTGAACCCTTTGAAACCTACTTAGACAAAAGCATGAACACAATGGGCTAAGGATGATTTCTGGCATACATTGTAACCTTGAAGATATTGGCATCTAGCATGACTGCAAACAATGTACAATAAATAATTCATAAACACAGACCAAGAGCAGAGGCAATTAGTGGATTTGTGAGTGTCAAAGTGTAGACTATTAGGTGACTGATAAGGGGAGTAAAGTACAGAGACCAGAAGCAGAGTCACATACATTATGGAGCAATCTGTGGATGTTCCCTGTACCTGTATCACGCAAAACTTTAAATTGGACTTCATGACTCCCTTATCTCAGATCAGTCTCTCCCTGTTAATAGCATTATTAGTGCATTAGCTCATTTAAAAGGCTTGCAGTTGATTTAGAAGTTTAATTGAGTATAGTTTGTGTTAACAGCCCTGTTTTGGTTGTGGTATTGTTAAACAATTGGAAGTGATTTCATTTTTGAGGTATACACAACCAGCAGTAAGGGAGAAAATGTGAATATAAATATTGTATGAAAGTAAAATGTAAGTTAGGTTGCTTAGGTTGCACCTTAGCTACTTCTCATAAGGGTAAGGGTGTAGCACCACACAAAGGGAGAAGAACCGGGTAGATAAAAAGGACTGGCCTGGGAGTGCTTTTTGGAATTTCCGTAGTGGAGATAATAATAGGATAGTTAGTCTTACCAGCTCAGTATACTGCCAGTATGACTCTAGGCTGGAAAAACAAAAGAAAGTGAATCAAACTGAAATGCAAAAAACTTGTTTATTTGTCTTGTTCAGATCAAAGGTTTTGTGATGTGATGCGTGACAATTCAGAGAGTACTTTTTAAACCATTGTACTCATGAAATGTGTCAATTAGTTAACACAAAAGTGAAAGCTCTCACTCTCTCCATATATATATCCATCCATCCATTATCCAGCCTGCTATATCCTAACTACAGGGTCACGTGGGTCTGCTGGAGCCAATCCCAGCCAACACAGGGCGCAAGGCAGGAAACAAACCCTGGGCAGGGCACGCACACACACACACACACCAAGCACAATTTAGAATCGCCAATGCACCTAACCTGCATGTCTTTGGACTGTGGGAGGAAACCGGAGTACCCGGAGGAAACCAATGCAGACACGGGGAAAACAGGCAAACTCCACGCAGGGAGGACCCAGGAAGCGAACCCAGGTCTCCTAACTGCGAGGCAGTAGTGCTACCTACTGCACTACCGTGCCACCCTATATATATATTGTTAACGGGACCCGGACACAGACAGGCAGACATGTTGCAAAGTCACCACCACACGTTTATTTACAATATTTACACAGTCCTTAAGTGTCACACAAACCCCCAAAGTCCCCAAAGTCCAGGCCTCTCTCACACTTTGCCTTTCTTCGGGCCGCCTCCCTTTTATTATCACCCGTATGTGCTCCAGGTGGGTTCCGGCAATCACCCGCCGACACGCCCCTGTGCCGGCTGCATCCCCGGAAGCACTCCAGGTGTCTCTGCTCTTCTTCCCCCCAGCACTTCCTGGTGTGGCGGAAGTGCTGAGGTCCAGGACTCCAAAGGCATGGGGGTGCCCCCTGGCGGCGACCACGGGCCCCTGCAGGGTGGAGCTTCAAAGCTCTGTATCCGTGGCCCCCAAAGGAACCAGGGCGGTCGCCCCCAGATGGTCTGTGGAAGGCGCAAGCCCTCCTCCGGTCCTCCAGGGCGTCCTGGCCGGGTCACCACCCCAGCCACCTCTGACAATATATATACTTCAGAAAATAAACTAAATGTATTCAGAAACTAGTAGCATACTTCTGTTCTTTACAAATGTTTAACATTTATCTTATAACATACTGCAGTTTACCATAGTCCTCGTTTAAGTAAAACAGGACTGTAGAGAACAAATAGAGATCACTATTAGGGTGTGGCTGACCTCAGAGACACATTTCTTGAAGGCTGCAGGAGCAGTTACGATTTTTAAGCACAACAACATTTTTGGACTGAAAAAAGTTTCTGCAACAGGGAAAACACAAAAACCTAAGGTCATTAGTGGCCTGTTCATTAAAGATGTTATTCAGCAATAGTTAAGGCACTTAGTCAGGCTGTGTATCCTCTGTATGGATCTTATCTTCTTTTTATTAGAGTTATAAATAGTTTATTATTATTATTATAAACATAACATAACATTTTCAAATCCAGTCATACCAATTCAAGGTCGCAGAGGACAAGAGCCTATCTCAGCAGCGGCACTCCATTGCAGGCCATGCTCATGTACACATGGGGCCAATTTAGAATCTCCAAATAAAATAAGCCTTGTCTTTGGGTAGGTGAGATGAAAACCCACAATGACACACAAGTAGGAAATGCAAACTCCACATGGACAATAACCAGGGGTCTCATTTTTAAAACTTGCTGTGGATTGGAGTGTAAAAGTATGTGTATGCCGAAAGAAAATCTGACTTATAAAACCTGAAGAATGCACATTTCTTCACAATTATCCCTTTATAAATCACAATCTTCTTGTAAATGTGCACACGTGAACTAGCCTCAAACCCTGCCCGTTTGCAACTCTCGGACAATCCTGGTATATACTACTCACAATGCTGCTGACCTTCATTGGCTGGCAGATTTGATTTACTCCTGACGTCTTCAGACCCCAGCAGCTGCATTTGAGAAGGTGTGCTATGTAGGGAATTGAAGCGCCTCTCCCCTGCGCTGTGAGTAGCCACTAGCACCTGGCACATGCAATAACCTAATTACTGTTACACTGAAAAGTTCAGACTGTATGAACCACTAAGGGTTTAGCCAGTTACTTTACCGACAACCCATTTATCATGTCCTGCACTTACACCAAGTCGTCTGCCAATGCTACTTTGCCTCAAAATAAATTAATGATGGGTTGTCCCAGGACACCGAGTCACAATGTTTGTCAGTTTCATCTTGGGATTACTGATGACTTATGTGTTAATGGAATGTCACTGCTTACAGTTAATAACAGCAGCTTCATTCTCGCTATGTGCCCTTATTGTAATGTGAGTGTAGAAAATTGCTCCGATTACATTAGAACATTACATCTCAAGCTGTTCATGCAGGTCAGTATACTAAGTGTAGTCCAGGTCCAACATTTTTACAAGGACTAAGCACACATTTACATGCATCCAGAGAGAGGGAGAGAGGAGATTCTGCTAGCAGACATACCAGTAAAGAACAGTGACCTATTGGAAAAATATATAGAGAGACAGAAACTGAAGATGGAGAAAAGCAGACCAGTGCAAGAGCCTGTAGGCTAGGAGACGAATTTTGAACTGGATCCAGAGAGCAATGGCTAGGTACCATGAAAGTTGAACAGAGTACTATAGGAGTTAAAAGACCATATGGGCGTGAATGATTTTAAGTGACCGAATACAAAGGTTGGTGGTTTTCTTAACACTATTTTATGCTGTTGTAGCTTCTTTCATATTCACATATACACCGCCCTTTGTTAAAGTCTCAACTACTGCTAATTGCTTTCACTTTGTCTTTAGTTTTGTGTATTGTAGCCAAATTTGAAATTAGTAAGGCCAAAGAACATTAACAGATTAATTTAAAATGACCAGGAACTGGAAATCTATTTTAAGGAAACACAGAGGGAATTATCAAAGTTCAGGAGCCTAAAATAATTGTGAGAAACCAAGCCTCTAACCTCAAAGTCAAAACCAAAAGATCAGGCCAAAAAGGTTGTGACAATGATTGATATTTCACCCTATAGCCATTAGAAAATTACACAACTTCTAGAGAATGTCAAACATAGTGATTGCAACTGCTGGATGTTGTCTTGACAATGTTCGATTAACCAGCTTGGCATCACAGGGATGACAAATTACATAAGGGGTCCAGTACAAGTTTACATTTCCAAAGTATCGTAAACTTAATACATTCTGAATGTTGACAATGTGCCTCTTGACGGTGCCAGTGCCTGTACAAAGACTTTCCAGGTATAGGAAGTTCAGCCACAGTCTGCCCTTACATTTTCCTTTTTCAATTCTGTAAAGGTATGATGGATAAGCCTGTCTTCTACTAGTACAAAGCACTTGTGTTCCTTCTTTCCTTGGACCATGTTGAATGCGTTGTTTTTCTGGGTGAGTGCTCATTAGTTGTCAGCTCTTCCACTCCAGCCTGCCCCTGCAACGTAAGACAAAATCAACCATGATTTTGTCAGGGCGAGTTGCAGACAAAGGTGACTGAGTTGCTGAGGATGTCAGACTTTACCAACTCTCTTAAGATTATGTAAATGAAATCAGTGACTGACTGTTGGGACGGGGTTTTAACTATCCTAGCTACTTGTTGTTTGGTTTTTATGTGACTCCAAAAGCATCTATGCTGAATAATGCATGCTTCCGTCTTATTTAATGAGGATGTGATGACGTCAAATGTAATGTTGTTAGCAAATCGTGTGACTGGTAATGGATACCATTGATAACAACATAATGGCCAAGGCCATAAAAACAAAACAGTGGAATAAGTGGTGATCCAATGCAATTAGGTTATTAAAATTACAATAAAACATAGTGACAATAAAAATAATAAAAAAGTAAAAGTTAATGAAAATGATTCTTAATGTTCTCAGATTTATGCATAACGTCATGTACTTGCTACTCCATTTTGGAAAAAAGCAACATTTGTTCAAAACCAAATAATTCTAAACAAATTAAGAAACCTGTATTTCAAAAACAGCACACAGTGACATGAAGCTTCTGGTACGGGCTTCCTTTCTCGTGACTACACACAATGTCACAATGGCAGTGTTGAGCTGTTTTCTGGTCAGTGTAGCTGGAGTCAACAGTGCCATGAAATTTAACAGCTGTTTTCATGAAACTTCAGATAGAAACATAATTAAAACAACATAAACCAGGCCTGGCCTGGATCCACCTCGTTCTTGGCTGTTAGCAGAAAAACAGTGTAAGGAAGCAATGCTGCACTTTATCACTGTACTGCAATCAAAACAAATAAGCAGCAGTGTGTGTTTAATGGAAGACAGTAAAGTAATACAGATTTCAAAGTGATTTTTATATTGAATATTGGGAATCAAAGAGTGCATATGTCAAGCAAATATTTGGGTTTTAACTACGTTTGTATGATTATATTAGCAAATGTTTTTTGTAATGAATACTACAAGCAAAGGTTTAGTAGTGGTCATCAAAACTGTTAAGCATTCACGACCAAATACAGATTACTGAGTTTTTAATTCATGATGCCTTACGGTATATAAGAAGATGGGAGCTGCCCACCTTTCTTCAAGCCTGTGTGTGCAGCTCTGTATTGTGCCTATTAATGCAGGAAATACAACGTGTGCCTCTCCACTTGTGCTTGTGCATGTGCTTGCTTCGGTTACAGTCAGACACCTCAGTGAGATGTGAACAGATGTTGGACAGGCTGTGATAATAAGCAGAAGACAGGCTCTTATAATGAGTGACAGAGCACCTGCATATCAGGCAACTACAAAGGACTCCACGTTGACAGCATTTCCTTCATTCAGACATTCAGTTTGACCTTTTTGGAAGCCTGCACCATATTGGAAAAAGATTTTCTTAACTGAACTCTATTAGTTCCATTCCCCAGAGGACTATCATGCCATTCTTTGTCAAATGTGCATCAACAAAGAATAAATGCAACTTAGAAAGGAAAAAATAACAAACTTATATGCACCTGCCATAAATCTCTCTGAGTATGGTTTACAGTATATATTTAAATGTATGTAATAGAAAAGGTTAGGATGGTTGCTTTTTTGTTACTGCTGTCACCTCATAGTCTGATGCAGACAGATGATAGGAAGCATTCTCAATGTGCTTTCAAACCCAGAACAAAAATCTATGAATGCTAAAGTTACAAAAAGTACACTTTCATTGGCAAAAATAAATTAAGGATATAAGGAACTTGATGAGCTTTTCAAGTGTAAGTGCCAGAGGGGAAGGACAGGTATCTCGGCCGGGATGGAGAATGATTTCTTGCCCAGATGGGAGGCCATAGTAGAAGGACTGAGGGAGCTGAGATTTGACCAGGCCGGAACACCATACATTTTTCACCCTGGCATGGAGAGAAGGATGATGAGTGGACTGGGTGAACAATAGTGCCGAGAGTAGCTCATTCCCCCACATGCAGGTGGTGGTGTTCCTCCACGCTCTGCATGGGACTTTGAATCCAGAAGTACAACCCTTTTGGGGTCTTTGGGTACTGCCAGGGGACAACTACTCCGGTTTCCCACTGTCCCGGAAGTGCTCCGAAAGACCAATCCCTGGGATGCCGGAAACAGTCCCGAGTCTGTTTTAAAAGAGGCTCACAGCCTCACCTCAAGGAGTTGGGTGGCAGCAGGCAACATTCATCAGAAGGAGGAAGAGAATCTGCATATACTTGTGTATTTGGTTAGCATTTAATTAGAAAAGTGTTGGTGGCAAATAAAAACCTTTTATTTGAAATTAGAATAGTGTTGGGTAATATTGTATCCGTGGTTTGGGCCTTGATGATTCAATACATACTTAATGCATTCATTTTGGCTTTTATAATCTTTAAGTACAAATCAGAGCTAATTCTTATTTGAGGTTTCCTCAAAATGCCAAGCAGAAATTTATGTGGATGGAAATGGGAAAGTGAGTCATCAAAAATATTATCTCTGAATATTCCCATTCTGTTGTGACTTTTTCACATGCCCACCTATGAGAACTGTAAATAAGAGCTCCAATCTCCCCCTTTTCCACAGCTTTGTCTCAAATCGATCCTGTGGCCTCACTTCACTTCCACTTGCTAATCAAGCACTTCACCAGCTCACTTCCCACTTCTGTTGTAGTTGTGGCTGGAAGTTGCTTTTAAACTTCAGGCGAGTATTACTACCTAGGTAACTACCACCCTGACAATCACCCAACCGCAGCTTCAAGTGTCCTTAGTCCTTAGCCCCAGAATATAATTATCCCCCCCCCCCTTCCCCCCAAATAGTGTAGCTATCATAATATGGAGGAGAAAGCCATGCATACTATATGGGGACACACTGCCACTTGTTGGACTGGGGTTCTTTCCTTAATAAATTATAAGTCTTACAGGATCATCTTCAGAACATCAGTGCCATGTGGTATATACTTTTGGGGTTCTCTTCAGAAATATAAGATTAGTCAGCCATCTACGGTCCTGGCTGTATCTGAATCCCTTGTCACAGCTAACCTTCTAAATCTTGTCATAACCGCATCCTTATCAAAAACGGCCCCTGGTTGTCTGCAATGCTGGACTTAACCAGCCACTGCCTCTACAGTAGAGTGTAATGTTTCTTTAGTGTTGGTGTTGATTTTTTTTTAGCTAACAAACTTTCTTCAAGGGGTTTTTCCTTCTTTCATTTGGCTATGGCTCTACACAGCCGTGAAATAGAGGAGTATAATGTAAAATAATAGGCAATTCTAGACAGACACAGCACAGAGTAGTTTCTTATTGTTACTGATTCTTTTAGTCTGTTTAAATCTGAGGTTGCTTACAATTTAAAGGTAATTTTCGTGAGTAAAATACAAATACGTAAAACTGTGTACGATAAGGGTAATGGAATATTTCAATGGCTTTTTAAAATGGATTTTTTAAGAGTAAGGTATGTCAGAACAGTTAACATTCCAGCAGCCATACCACATGCACTTCAGAAGAGGTCATCTAAATATGTTTGGGCCCAGCCAGTACTTGGATGGGAAACCATCTTGGAAAAGTTTGGGTTGTTGCTGGAAAATGTGTTGGTGAGGTCATCTGTTCCAGGGGTGTCAAACTCCAGGCCTGGAGGGCCACATTGGCTGCAGGTTTTCATTCTAACCCTTTTCCTAATCATTGACCAGTTTTCACTGCTAATTAACTCTTTTCCCCTTCATTTTAATAGCTCTGTTTTTAAAGGATTCACTGCTCTGAATTTATTCGTTTCTTCATGAAATGGCAACCAAACAGAAATGAGATGTGAAACGAGACAATAGATGATCAGCTAAACTGGGATTTCAAACTCCAACCAATCTTTTAATGAAAAGCTGATTCTTGCTGTTAATTAAGCCCGTTATTTAATTCCATGGCCTGTTGTTGCTCTCATTTTGCCACAGCAGACATTTCCAAAACCGTTGACTTTCTGTTTGTCAAAATGTTTTGGTGACCTGAGAGATCAACCTTACCGAGACCTTCACTTTTCTTTATTTTCAGATATTGTGTGACGGGCACAGGTGAGCCGGTCATGTGGCGGCTCGTTTTGGGCCTCATTATTGTTTGACTGCTAATTAAAAAAAAGAGACAACTAAGGGGCCTGAGTCAAGTTAATTAAAACTAAAGCAAAAGAAGTTAATTAGCAGCAAAAACTGGTCACTAATGAAGAAGATGGTTAGAATAAAAACCTGCAGCCACTGCAGCCCTCCAGGACCAGAGTTCGACACCGCTGATCTATACAACTGTGCTGTAAAAATGGCGTCATCCTTTGGATGAGGAGTAAAGTTCTGACTCCCTGTGGTCATAAAAGATCCCTGGGAATCCTTCGTAAAGAGCAGGGTGTCTTCTGATGTCCAGGCTAAATTGCCCTCCATGACCTAGATAGATAGATAGATACATAGATAGATACTTTATTAATCCCAAGGGGAAATTCACATAATTTAGCTATTTGTTCTAGCTCCCTAATCATATCATCTGTAATTGGCTATCTCTCTCACTACTTCACCACCTAACAGCTAATGTGTGGTGAGCGTACTGACACAAAATGGCTGCCTTCACATCATCCAGGTGGATGCTACACATTAGTGGTAGTTGAAGTGGTTCCCCATTCACTATGTAAAGTGCTTTGAGTAGTGAGAAATGCTGTATAGAAATATAATGAATTATTATTATTATTAATGTGCCCTGTCAGACGTTATGAACAGCAACAACCCAGTTAGCCCGTGTGAGCATCTGAACATTTCCACTTAAGCTGCCCATATCTAAGATCTGTTAGATAGGAATATTTTTCTAGGGCCAAAGGTGAGAATGTCTGCCTTTTATTCTCTTTAGAGCATTCATGTGTGTGCCACACACCCCCTCTCTATATCATCAGCTGGAATGATATGTTACAACTATTAACCTTTTCAACTTAGGGTTGCAGTGACCATATCTGTGATTGACAATTGATACTGTTATGAACTTCTTTTAAATGATTGTTCTGAAATCACTCTACACAGTTTATTGTTCTATATATTTAATTATAAATTGACAAATTTGCAATTTTTGCTTAACAATCTAAACTGAAAAAACCCATAATGACAAAGTGAAAACGTGTTTTCAGAAAGGTTTACAAATTTATTAAAGCTAAAAAGCTGTAATCTCTCAGTTCTGTAAGTTTTCAGTCCCTCTGCTGTGACACTCCAAATTGTGGTCAGGTGCATCCTGTTTATTTTAATTATCCTTGAGAGGTATCTAAAATTGATTGGAGTCCACCTGTGGCAAACTGAATTGATTGGACATCGTTTCCAAAAGCCCGTGTTAATTACATATATATAAAAGCTGCAAATTCGAAACTCCCAGAATGACACTGATTCCAGTTCATCAACATTAATGTGGTGGTGATATTCACAGAGTGCTTTTGTAACGTTCCACAAAAGTCGCACTGCTGGGTTAATTTCTGATGATTATCAGTGCTGCCTGAAGGAGTGGTTTCTCCATGAGTAGTGTGGAAGAACCTGAAGTCAGACAAAAACAATGGCTGTGGAAGCAGCATGGGCCCAGTTTATTATTGGAATTATTGGCTGGAAAGATTGAAATTCTCTTTAAGAGGATTAAGGACAGATACATAGCTCACTTGTTTAGTTGTCATTTCTTCTCCTCCTCAAAGAGGCTGTGTTCTAGATCATCAGAATGCTGTGACTGGAGAGCTCAAGCCATTAATAAGAACATTTTTGGGGTTTGGTTGGAGCTTAAAATGAACCAAACCCTTTGTGAAAGAGTCACGTTCCCTGAGGAGAAAAGGTGGTGTTATTAGACATTTTGGATGAGACTTCTCTTCTAGAGATGGTTGATGTGGTGATAGTGGTATGAATGCATGTACTTTAAGATAATTGCTATCATTAAGGACATTTTTTTTGATTTTGTAACCTAACTAGGTAATGATAAAAAAGGGTGCCTCCTTATGTGTAATTTGACACCCAAGCTAATTCTCTAGTTACAAATTTCCAGCATGTGACACATTTTTATTCCTTTTTGAATATGCAAGAGAATGCCACATTTGTCCAAATCAAGTTTGCCTTTATTCTCTGATTTGTGTTAATTTATTTCTAAGCAGCCAGCCTCTGCGCCAGGGCTGACCTGCTGCCTTGAAACTCCATTTAGCAGCCATTTTTCACTCATTTCAATGCATTTGAGCAGCAGATTAGGTTGCTTTGCAATGCTTTCTGCAGATGTGCTCCTTTTGCACTGTGGCAGAACTACTTTTGATGACCCAAGTGCACACAGCATTTTATGTGTGTCTTTATAACCTCTCTAAATCAAGCTGTTCTTTCCTCAAGTTCAAAGGTGTACTACATATTGAGAACAAAGTGTTTTAAAGTAAATCTCACGATTCAGCATTTGAATGTATAGCAAAGTCTGAAAAAGTTTCATTTTTTTAATACTATACCTCCAAAGCCACTTTAAAGCAGTTAAAAGAGAAAGAATCAGTTACTTATGACTTTAATGAATGAAATTTAGAGATACAATGAAAATGTCCAAAGTGATAAAAAACATATTAGAAAAATGTTACAAATAAACCAAAACACATTTAAGAAGTGCTAAATCAAACAATAAAGTGTTAAAAATAAAATATAACTAATAAATATTACTTAAATTTAATAACTATATTTATCCATGAAAAAAATATATGAGTGGCAAATTAAAATTTTTAAAAACTTAATTTGAAAATGTATTTATTCCTCTGGCATTAAATTGATGTTCTTTCAGCTCGGAGCTTAATTAATTGTATTTTTCCAAGAGTAAAATTGCAAAAATTGAGCTATTTTATTATATTAAGAAATGATAGCATCTTGGTGAGATTATGATTTCTAGTTCTACTGGGAAAAAATAAACAAAGCACATGAAATATTTAGTTGTAGCCAAGTTAATATTACAAGTAAAATGAAACATAGTTTTAGTGTCTTCTTTCATTTACCATAAATTAATACTACTGAGTTTTAATCTTTTAAAATAAAGCATTCCATGTTACATTTTTGAAATGATCTAATATTATAGGTAAAAATGGAAATTTAGTGTAAATGACTGAATTTCACTTTAAATAGAAACCCATCAATTTTCAGTATATTCCATGACATGGTTTTCAAAATATATAAGCAAGTAACAAGTTATAATATGGTGTTGATAGTTAAAAAAAGTCAAAATTGTCATCCATCAAGTGCTTTTCAAGTTGACCCTAAGCAGAACATTCTAAGATCTACTGATCCAATTCAGGGTCTCAGGAGCAGCAGATGACTGCGGATGGGGCACCAGGCTATAGGGATTTGAACGCAGGCTGCTGGACACATGAGGCAGCAACACTAACTACGACGCAACCCAGTCATTAATCAAAATTAATTAAATTAATCAGCTCAAAAACAGCAACACTGTGCTATACTTGTAAGGAAGGTTTCGCTTTTGTAAAATACTTTCAATAACATCATTGGTAGTTTCCAATCGATCACTTTATTGATTCTCATTTATTAATATTACATATTAAGAATGCAAATGTATAATATTATTTCTAATGTGAAACCTAATATTCTCTCTAAAACATAAGAAACAAACATTTTTTGTATCTTAGTATCTTTTCTAAATGTGACTGACATGATATTTTTAGGATTTGCTTCATTATTGTTACAATATTATTAAATTGCATTTTTTGGTAAGATAAGGATGCTGATGTGTAAACACATTTGGATGATGTGATGGTAGCAGTGTAAATAGTGGTATAAATGTGTCCGCACTAACCACTGTGCCACATACCGTCCCATCTCTTAAGTGTTTGAAGCGCTGCCTAACTACACTTATCCAGAAGCAAAGCATTTAGTTAAAATTTGAAATTTGTCACTAAATAAAATATTGGTGCAAAAATAAAATGTACGTATAGTATTATTACAATGTTATCTACAGTGACTGCAACCACTGCAGCACCCTCTTCAATATACTCTTTCCTTTGTGGTTTGTGTTACCTTTGTATACGTTTTCATTGATACTTGTGGCTCCATTTGGCAATCTCTCCTACTACATATATTTTCCTTTACCTCTTAAGGGTTAGGTCTTCAGAGCAGCACCCATGTTGTCAGGCCTATTTGGAAGACAGTATTGTTCCATGTGTTTCTTGTACAATATAACTGTATGGAGGATATTTCACCTTTTGTGTTTCCTTGTGGGTTCACTCTGTCTTTGAACAGGGGGGCAGGCATGCCCGGCAGCTCCCAGGTCACTTACATGCTTCATTCCAGGTCAGGCTTTACCCCAACCTAATACTCCTTCAGATCACACACTACAGGTACTTGACTTAACAGCCCTTTAGTAGCAGGCTTTAATAGCCTCAGCACCACCATACTAGCATCTACAGGACCTTTAATGTAGCCATGCCACTTGTTTGGGGGATTTAAACCTGTCCTGTGCCATCCCAGGGTACCCTTACTCCTAGTAACCCTTAACTTCCTCACAGTATACTGTATGTCAATGGACAGTAAGGATGAGGAAAAAATAAGCACACAGAATATGAAAAAATTTATACAAAGCATGAATCTTTCATCAAAACATTTTATTGAAAATTGCAGGAATTAAAGCTTCAATTAGATGTGTAATTTTAGTAGATCAGTTAATCCCAGGGGCACAAAAAGTAATCTGTTTAAGAAGCAACATTCAGGACCACAGAGGCCTGGCCCATCCCAGCCCTTATTACCTTAAAATATCTTGCATTAGTGGTTTGAGTGAAATTGATGCAGTGGTAATTTGTAAAAACGTTGGTGATAATGATCAAATTATGGTATACTGCTGTAGCTGCATTTACCCAAAATTATGAATGTTCTGCTGCTTTAGTTTGCTTTGTGGGATTCTAGCAATAGTTTGACATGTTGAAATGATTCCACAGACAAAATATCTTCATCTTTAAAAGCTTTAGTAACAATTCAAGGTAAAACAGTTCACACAAAAACAGAGAAAAAATTGGTATTGCAAAGTAAAGAAAAGTTCTGGTTTAAGGCTTATATATCTTGTTTGTTTCTCTACGTTTTCTAATACAGCTGAACCATTTCTAAATGGTCAGAAAACCGTATGCGTATCCCACATGCTAGCAATGAGACTAATTCTAAACACACTGACTTAATTAACACACTGTATTGCAGGTATAACTAAGAAGGGTCTGTCTCATGTTAACTTACGGGAGTAAAAGGCTATAACATCATCTATAGCTATGAAAGAATTGTATTCTATTCAAATTAAGCAAACACTAATATGAGTTGAACTTAAAGCATTAACTTTCTAACTTTGGCTCTTACAACTGCATTTTATCATATAAGAATCAATAGCCTTACGGAATATTGTTGAGCACCTACTTGTACTCTTTTTCTCATCTTCCATACTATTACTTATGGTTGTTGCTTTTGTTTTACAAATAATGTAGTAATAAGTTTAAAAGAAGTTTATTTATTATTTTCTCACTTCAAACTTACAGGCACCGGGTTCACTTCAAAGTTTGCCTCCTGCAGGCCCTTCACAGTGTTAAAGGTAGGAAAGTGATCACCTCCACATCATTAAAGTAAAAAAAAAAAAACATTAAATGTTTGAAATGAAATCACTATGGCGTTTTTGTACATTTGTCTCCGATTTCCTGGTAACTTTCTCTCCGATGATTGTACCATCAGTTTCAGGCTTTTTTTGCACAACCACAAGTACTGACAGAACGAACAAATATTCCTATCCTGTATGCTGAGCTCCATCTTGTGATCAGATGATGTAATATCAGGCACGTCTGGTCTAGCAAAAGGCTGATAAAGCCAGTGATTATGGAAAGCATATGACAGTGGCATGTAGTCATTCTAACGATTTTCCACAAAGGCAAGCCCCCGAGCTGAAATTAGCACAAAACAATTCGGACTAGTCTACCGTTTTTTTCTGTTGATATAAACATCTTAGGTAAGCTCAGTTTCAGAACTACTAATATATGAACAATCTTCTTCAATCATATTCATCTAAATTCATGTGATGACTGAAATATTTCAAATACTATTTGTTCTCTACAGCAATCTATGCTACATCTAAACATTGTAGCGTGATGCTAAATATTCATAGTCTAGTGACATTCAAAAGTTTTGTATTTAATGATATTGTATTAGTAAATTCTGGCATAGGTGGATGAAAGACAGTATATAACAAGGTACACACACACACACATACAAACAAGACCACTACTTTGAACACAAGGCTTGCTTGTTGTAGTATGGATACACTTCCCTTAATTTGCCAAAGTGTCAAGACTCTTTAGACATACTGTATAGTAGGAGATGATATCACACTTTTAGGATTCCACATCTGGGAAAGACTGCTTATAATTTATGTATCAGAGTTATAAATGTTGTGTTGTAAAGCTTGTTGCATTTGTTGTACTTGGAAGCCAATAGCAGGGTCACATCATCTTAAATATATTTCCTGTGATAACATTACACTACTTTACTTCTGGGTGTCGCATGGTAGCCATGGAATGAAAGTGACAAAAATTTATAAACAAAAAAAGTACAAAAATATAAACTAGAATGCAGAAACCCCCAGAATCATTACAATACAAGTTTGAATTCTTTCCAGAACCATTCTGTAATGATCTACTTTGGTATCATCTGCAAACGTATCCATCTTTTTATTTAGATTTTTATTAAAATGCTTTATCATATATTTATATACACTGATCTAAACATCACCTAATCAGAAAAAGCTCATTGTACCGTAACATTTGAGGTTTAAGTCACTTTTGCAAACATCCACACTTGGTGTTTTTAACCCCTAATTGTTATACTTTGAATCTCATGTAGTAAACCTTCAGAAGCATTCTGAAAAATTCAAATAACTAACAATGTACGTGCCTCTCTGATCAAATGCTTTCGCTTATTCTAGCATATTAGTAAAATATGACCTTTGCTAATCTTTGGCTTGATAATTTACATTTATCTTACAGCCCTGTGGTTTCTAGGTCTGCCATATCACCTTTTAATGTAATACAACAACACTTTTTGTATCTTCCAATCTGTAAGAATTTCACCAGCGTGTGATGTTATTAAAGAGCTGCATTTTGACTCTGATATGTATGTTGAGGGTTTTATATTTCACTCTCACGGTCAGATGTTATTCCTTATTATTTTTTGTTGAACTGACATATACTTGCTAACATGTAGCTTATTTTAAACTTAAAGAGGATACCTATTCAAATCTACTCTTGCCACACATTTTTCATTTTGCCTGACTTTTCTAAAAATCACTTATCCATATTATACTGTACTTCTGTCCATGTGAGAAGGTTAAACCAGGCTTCTATTGCTGCTATAACTTCATATTTATGCACAGCTGCATATTGCCTGTATGTCTGTAATTTCAAAGCTATGTATTAATATTACTCTTTTGTTTCCTTACATGATGAACATGTAAACCTGGCCTCTCCAAATCTCCCAGCCGCCTCATCCCCTTCTCTAGATTAAACAGTCCTCCGCTTACAACTTCCCATTACATTTGTGCAAAGACACATTGATGTTGCTGCAGTTCAATTCAGCTTTTCCTGGTTCAACAAATTCCTTGTATTGCAGAAATTGCAGAAATGTCCTATAAACCCTTTACCCCTCTATTTCACACCAAGGTTTGAACCTGGATTGGCGAGGGGCACAGGTAGCACTTCAGAAAGTTCCACCTTGCCAGCTCTTCATCTCACAATAGCACCTAACACTACAAATGTGTTTTGTTTTGTTCCAGTGTGGGCAATGACAACTAGACCTGCCACATCTCTGGTCAAGAACTTAACCAGGTCAGGGAGATCCTCTACCTGTGTATCTCAAAGGCAACACACTGTATGAGAGCACACCTCCTGTTCTGAAGTCATCATGTTGGGTTTCAGGTATGCTTAGGGTTGCCTTCAGAATGTTATTTCCTAAATATTGTATAAAACTTTAAATACCCTGGTCAGTAGTTGGCTATCTAAAGGTATCCATTGTAAACAAACCAGTGTGTCCTTTAAGATCTCAAGATGCTAGTCTATTAAACAACACTGGGAAGTTGAGCTTTTAACTTCAGGGCCACAAAACTGTGGAATGATCTACTTGCTTACACTTACAGCAGATGCCCCTTCAGTCTGAAAACTCAACTTTAGTCTAGGATACACTGATTAATGCACTAGATGTTCTTATTATATACCTGTTACTTAGTCATTTGTATAAAAACATATAAGAACTACAAGAATTAGGAACAACTACAGACACTTCTCTATTCGGTTTCTCTTCTTAGTACCCTGCTGTAGCACTTTATGCCACTGCTCTGCTTCCTAGCTTTTTTTCTTGCCCATTGGAATGACACCACAGATAACAGGAGCCTTGGAATCAACGATTGAAGGGATTTAGAGCTGCCCGGCGTAAACGTATTCCATATAATAATTGGAAGGGCTGCACTTGGCCTAAGAACTATGTCTGCATTTGTCTGTGACTTTGCATTATAACCATCTGTGGGCCCCGAGAGGTTTATTTTCTTCAGCTGACAGGAGTTTTTATTTTCCTCTCCTTTGTTATGAACTGGCCATAGTTCAATGATAATATTAAAACACATATATTATTAGGATTTTTTCATGTCAATTAGTTTGAAACTTCTTTGTTTTACTGAGTGTTTAAACTATTGTGTATTTTTACGTGTTTACATTGTGTAATTTATAAAGTTTGATTTTGTATTTTACTTTTAAGCAGGTTACAGTGCTCTGAGTGCCTGCACTCAATGAAAACCAATAAACAAAAATACATTGAACTGAATTGAAAAAGACCACTTTCTGGATGAAAAGTCATAGCCACGCTAACAGCTAGTTATACAACATTAAAAATAAGTACACTTTTCATAGTCGGACAAAACAATGAATAAAACATCGCCAAAATAAATACAAAAAAAAAAACAAAAAGCAAACTGAAACAAAAAGTTTAATTTGGAGTGTGGCAGTCTATGACTAACTTTGATGCCCTCAGACAGTGTGCACCTCTTCCCTAAAGCATATGACCCATAGAGACCCACCTGTCTTGATTGAAGTCCTTCTCTCATGCTACTCCTGGAGTGCAAAATATCTTTATAAAGAAAACCTGGGTGAGTTCCACCAAATCAAATCTCTCTTACAATGTAGGCTAGCTTACTCCTTCTTGAGGTCGGTGCTCCAATCTTACAGATATAGGGCTCTTGAAAGGATGCTTTCAAAAAGTTCAACATTGTGCAAGATTGCAGCTGCAGTGGTCTCATTTTTAAATTAGTTTGGGTAAAAATGTATTGTATAAAACTGACTCAAAGATAGTGGAGCTTCCAGTTGTGATTTCCAGCAGGAAGAGGTGGGTCCTGTCAGATGGAGTAACATCAGTGGTGGAAACGCTGTCAATCTTCCAGTCTGCAGAGGGAGGAAAAAAGAAGGTGTTATCATAGAGCACCATCACCAGCGCCCATAAACTGTCCCCTAAGCGAATGACAAGTGTTACCACACCTTTTAAAATTAAGAATGCAAATAAATGTTCAAAGTAGCTCTTTTAAACCTGTCAGCCTTCTCTAACTATCTATATCAATGTTAATAATAAATCACTTACCTTGTGATGAAACTCTTATACGTACAGGCTGATCTGCCACTTTATCTACAGTGAAGTAATTTTCAAAACTTTCTAAGACTTTACCCACTTCACTGCCCTTTTATTTTTTTCTTCTCTTGTTTGCTTCCCTATGTGACCGTGTTTTTTAATATCTAGCTTTCACTTGGCTCTCTTTTGCTTCCTAGCACAAATGCCACCATGTGAGCTGTCTTTGATTAAATGTCTTGCTCGCTTATTAGTGCAAATTCTTGCTAGCTACAGGTCAATGGAAATACTTTATCCAGTATTCTTTTTCCCACCATTTTACTTTTTTTTATGGATTTTTTTTATAGTGAATAATCTAGATGAATTACTTAACTTATTGCCCTGCTGTGTTCTTGCACCACTGGCTCCTGTACACACTAAACAGTAAAGACAAAATCCCTTCATTCTTTTTTAACGTCATAAACATCACTAGTGTACTGCAAAGAAAAAAATGAAAGGGAAAAAGCTATGCAAATATGCCATACAATCTATTAATGGTGACCAAAAACAAAGACGGAAAAGTAGACACACGCAAATAAAGTTAAGCTTGCCCACAGATGAAATCAAGTGGCATCACAGGCACTGATATATCCATGTTCCACATGCAATACTTTTTTTGTTTCCTTTCTCTATTGAAGCCAGCAGGAGCAAATCTTTCCGAACAGGAAGAAAATAAGGACTTTTGGTTTGGGGACAAAATAATGTTTTGTTTTCATTTTAACCATAAAGAAAATTTTTGAAATAAACTTTTTGTGTGTGTTCTTGTCCTCCTAGTCCTCTTCTGGCAAGTGGCTGCTCCACTATTCCTGTGCAACTGAAATAGGACACAATTTATCTTAACATGAAATGACCAAACCAAAATCCAATGTTGTTTAGATGCCTGGCATGTAGGGATTCCTTTTTTCTCAGTCTGAGGAATGCAGCTAACATTAACTGTAATAATTTGGGATAATATGTTACTATGAAAATTATTAAAAAGAACATAATGTCTTAAAATATTTTCTAAGTGTGTTATTTTTCTGTTCATGTTCAACAGCTTCTGAGACCATGGAGTTGTTGACTTCTGTGAAAATATTCTAGTACCATTTGTGCTTAATGTGCATACATATTATTACCTGTTCTACTACGATGATAAATTGGGGATTGTTATTAAAATAACAATGTCTTAATTCTACAAATTAACCATAGTACTTGGATTTTTACCAATGTGGTTAATTTCAACATGCTTGCATCATTTGGAAAAATTCTTCATAAATATAAAATGCATTTCTTAATAATAATAATAATAACACTCATTATTATTTATTTATTTATTTATGTATGTATCACCTTTCCTATGCTTCAGTTTGCATGTAGCATAGTGTAATACAGTCTACAATTGTAATTCTAATAAACGTACACTGCTGTATTCTGGACTAGACAATACTTGCAGTTGTTTTCAAAAACTCTTTGCCATATAATAATAATAATAATAATAATAATAATAATAATAATAACCTTTATTTACATTGCACTTTTCAAGCCATGCAGCACAAAGTGCTTCACAATGAACATCTATAACAGAAACTAATAAAACATGTCAACATAAGCGGCTTTAAATAAAGCTACAGTAAAGACAATAAAACAAAGAAGACAACTACAATTTAAAAATCAAGTACATTCAAAAAGGCTGAAGAATAAAAGTAGGTCTTTAAATAAGATTTAAAAGTCGTCACCTTTTGTAAAAATGCTTTATCACCAATAGCCCTTGACTAGAAAATCTTAGTGGTCTTGCTGTTTGATAAGTTATCAGCAATTCAGTGACATATACAGGAGCTAAATCATGCAAGCCCTTATAAGTAATCAATAAAGATAAAACATTTATTCTAAATTGAATTGGAAGACGGTGGAGAGATACCAAAATTGAAGTAATATGATTACAAATTGTTGACCCTGTAAGTAATCTAGTTGCAGAATTCTGCACAAACTAATGCTGAACGAGAAAAGAACAGCTTAGTAAGCAAAGCATCGAAAAAAACTGAGACAGGATGTAATAAAGGCACATATGACCCTTTCAGCATATTCAAATGATAAAAAATTCTGGTCTTGGCAATGTTTCCCATTTGATAAAATCATGACTGTTAGGCTTTATTTACATGAGCTTGCTGAGTCAGCAGTAGTATGAGCTGGCATTCCGTCATTCAAATAAGCAGCACCAGTGCCAGCTTCAGGGGAGCCTGTAAAAGTGGCAATCCTGCCACAGTCGCACAATCTCCAGTGAGCGGCCATTTTAAGGACTGCAGGGTACCTAAACATGTACTGTAATATAAGAGCAAGAATCTGTTGCGTCAGCTCTAGTGAACAACAACAACAACATTTATTTATATAGCACATTTTCATATAAAAAAATGTGGCTCAAAGTGCTTTACAAAATGAAGAATAAAAAAATAGAAGACACAATAAAAAATAAACATAAGTCAACATTAATTAACATAGAATAAGTAAGGTCCGATGGCCAGGGTAGGGCAGAAAAAACAAAAAAAAACTCCAGAGGCTGGAGAAAAAAAAAAAAAAAAAATCTGTAGGGATTCCAGACCAAGAGACCGCCCAGTCCCCTGCAGTGCTAAAATATAGAAACTCAGTGGCATGATTCCCACATATTTAATAAAGATATTGTTACAACCTACTCTATTACTTAGTAAACTAAGCTTGTTTTCTTTAAATTGGTGCATATGACTTGATTGAGCCCTGTCCTAATTACCCACCTATTGAGTTGCCCACTGTCATTAAATCACCTGGGTTTGTGGTCAGGGTGTACATTATAAAAAAAAAAAGCTTGGGTTTTAGGGGAGAGGATAGAATAATGATTTGGGTTTAACAGAGCAAGGTATGGGAAACATAGGGTTGAACAGTCTGGCTTTGTTTTGTTTTTTTCTTGTTGTTTTGTTAACAGAAATGTAATTGTTGTAAGATAGCCATCAGGTGATAAATATGGCCACTGTGTGTCTAGCTGTGTAAACTTTGTTTAGCTAGATGGCTAAGTTAGTGTTGTCTTCCTGCCTTGCTTCTGTTTTGTATGTAATTGTCTCCATATTTTGTGTGGTTTTCTGTTTTTTTTAGCTGGTTTAGTTTTTTTTCTGTTTTGTCTCCATCTCTCTCTCTCATTTGTGTGCTGCCTAGTTATATACCCCAAGGCCTTTAGTAGGCCATAACCGATATTCTAAAAATCAAATAAGGTTTAAAATTGATCATCTCTTATATTTTGTAATAAAATTTGTTATTGAATTTTATCACAATTCTTGGACATAAACATTCAATTACAAAAAACAAACTGTCAAAGGAAAAGGTGAAAAAAGAAACAACGAAAACAAGAGTAGGAACCCCTACCTGGTGACCAACCCAGCTGGAGATGAAAATATGTAGTTTAGCAATGCCTGGAAACGAGAAGATTAAGAAAGAGACTTGCAGCAAGGGACACAGAACGACCTGTCCCTGGATTAAATACACCAGTATTCAGCTCTTCTGAATTATGCCTACATTGTTTGTGTTTACAATTGAAATAAATGTAAATTTGAGCATACATTGTTGTTACATGTGTACCTATAAAGTGTGAAAAAATATTTTTTTCAATTAATATTTTGTTTCTGAAAGGAAACTCTATAACAAAAAACTAAGACCTACACCTGTGAATGGGTGTTTGAGTTTTTAGTTTTGAAAATTTAGATGTTGGGTTATCAATAATACAGAAGGCCATGGTTGTACTTGAGAAGCAGGTGGACATAACTTCTTTAATTTTAGTTTTCTAATATAAAATTGAAAAACATGTAATTTATGTTTTTTTTAGTGTGCACAGATAAGCACATTATGGATAAACAGCTTGACTTTTTTTCTTTAAATCTGCAAAATTGGAAACAATGTTAACAATAAGACATACATTTTTTAGCAGTTGTATCCAACTGCAGTCTTTCTGCTAACTCACATCTGCCTAGGTGATGGAGGTTATGGAACATTACTCTCTTAAAAAAAAAAACACAACAAAGTTCATGACCAAATAATCTGCACAGCAATGGTCACTAGCGTAGTTCACATTTTTGAATCCTTCTAATATTATTTGTTTGTAGGTATATGAAACATGCAAGTCCAGAGAAGAATGTGCGTTTTCAATCAAATGAAACTGAAAGTGTAATGAGTCTGGTTTCTCTGCAACCAAGAGCCTCCACCCTGTAAGCTCCAAGCACCTAGAGTTCACTTAATGGAGATTCATTGTTATTTGAGTCACATAAGCCTCACACAACCCTAATCTTAACCACAGTGCAACTGGGCGGAGTTCCGGAGACCTGCAGCTAGACTTATTGGTGTCCTTTGGTGTCAACTCCACCTACTTGGAGCTCCAGGATGGAGGCTTCGAGCTGCTGAGGTACATACATTTGTATGAAATGAAAAAGCCACAGTTGTTGTAGCAACAGAAGGTCAGATTAAGCTGGTGTGCTTTTAGGGGCCGATCAATAGACAAGCCTTCTAATGAGCAGGGGTCAGTATAGTTAAATTCCCAACAGTTAAAAAAAATCAGATCCGGGACTCTAATCAAAAATCAAAGTCACAAACACTTGTGATGTCTTAGTCCCACAAGAGTCATTATTTTGTTTTTAAAATGATTGGATGTGGTGCTTCAGATGCAGTTCTCCTTACCAGTGTTGTATTAAGTGCCCAACAGCTATACTTGAGTAAAAGCAGAGATACAATACTTACCTAAGTAAAAGATGCCCATCAGAAAACTGTTCAAGTAGAAGTTTTAAAGATATAAAGTATCCAAAAATAATGTATATGTGCTTAAGTATCAAAAATAAATATACTTTTTTATATCATACTTTTGTAATATAACAAAGCATTTTTTGTTTTCCACCCACATTCAGTCTTTTTTCCTTTTTAACCAACTTTCCTCTCTCTTTTTTCTTCCTCTCTTAACTATCCCACACCTTCCACCTTCTCCCCCTTCTTTTCTGTATTCTTCCACCCCCTTCTAGAACATATCCTTGATATAATAAAAACCTACAACAACTACTACTTTATTAAAGGGTTGATGTCCAAAGAAATGAAATCAAATGAATGGTAGCAGTGCTGACAGGGTAATCATCACTAGACTGAAGAGATGGGTTCATAACAAGACATCAGTACCCCAGGTGAACTGGGATTAACCAAAAACAGCAAACAAACATAACCAGAAATGAACACATTAAATGTTTAAATACTGTAGATGCTTTAGGTATAATAAATTTTAAAGTATCAAAAATACTGTATATGTGCTTAAGTATCAAAAATAAATATACTTTTTACATCATACTTTTGTAATATAAAAAAGCAGTTTGGGCCTTCCTCCCATCCTTCAGTCTTTTTCCTTTTTAACCAACTTTCCTCTGTCTTTTTTCTTCCTCTTTTAACTATCCCACACCTTCCACCTTCTCCCCCTTCTGTATTCTTCCACCCCCTTCTAGAACATATCCTCCTGTCCTTATTTCTAAAGCTGAAGAGATTTTTCATTTTTAGAAGTAACTCACTTTCATAATTTTGGGAATCTAACCTCTTCTGGTGGTAAAAACAAGTCCTGTAATGCTAACAAGCCTTTTGGAGGCTGCTGAGGCAGGCAGCAGGATTTTGCTCTGCAAAAGTTTCACCAATTTACTTATCAGCTTTAGTGAAGTAGCAGATGTGGGTGAAATTAATGTTAGCTAACCATTGGTGGAGTGATATTTAGGCCTGGAGCCACATGAATCATAAAGCCATATTACTGCCAATATCAAATATCAAACAATTTTTGCAATATAAAGTTCTATTTGAAAGTAAAGTTCATTTATTAACACATTTAAAACTTAGGTAGATAAAGGAAAAAGTATATAAGTTACAATAATAAAATGACAGAAAACATTGCTTTTTAAGTTTTCTCTCTAATATATTACAATTGTTGCAAAAAATTACTTTTGTTTTGATAAACTGGAAGACATACAGCATGTATGGCGTAACATTCAGGTGTGTTATGGTATTCAGCTAACTATTCAGAAAGTTGCAGTGCATTTGTTTTTTATTCACTTTATCAAACAGACAAATATCACATTTTGTTTTTTAAATATTTTGTAACAGGGCCGTGTGCACGCGTGATGGAGATTTGCTCAGACTGTGAAACTGCTGTTGGTGTAGGCAGCACATGCAGGAAGACGCTCTGGTGCCATTTCAATAGCATCTACTGCCTACTGAGGACCTGTTTGCCGACAGAAATGGCAATTAAACGTGCATAGGAGGAATACATTGTATACAAAATATACTAGTTGATATAATAAAAACCTAACAACGACTCATTTGTTAAAGGGTTGATGTCCAAAGAATTGAAATTAAATGAATGGCAGCAATGACTGAAGAGATGGATTCATAATAAGACGTCAGTGCCCCAGATGAACTGGGGTTAACCAAAAACAGCAAATAAACACAACCACAAATGAACACATTAAATGTTTAAATACTGTAGATGGTTTAGGTATAATATATAAAATTTATCAAATAAACTTTACCTTAATCAAATGCTGTGCAATCTATACTAATAAACGGCAAAGCCCTCACTCACTCACTGACTGACTGACTGACTGACTCATCACTAATTCTCCAACTTCCCGTGTAGGTTGAAGGCTGAAATTTGGCAGGCTTATTCCTTAC
>JANRMT010062835.1:48925441-48946811 GCA_026402145.1 Polypterus bichir lapradei | reverse complement strand
ATACACTCTTTGGGGTGCGAGCAACTGTTGCTGGGGGTGGCAGAATCCATCAAGGAAGAAAAATGAAAAACATTATTTGTACAAAATCTTAATTTATTTATCCATTCCTAAATAATTAAATGGGCAGGCTATTTCGTATCAGTGCAATACGCTGTTTGTTAAAACGGATGACTCCCGCTCTAACATGCAAGTCTGCGTGGATATTATGAACTATCGTATCTGTTCAAGTTCTATTTAAATTTTAAATAGAAGGAATTTTTATTTAGTCGACAGAAATATCTTTGGTAGGAATGGAAGTTAAATGTAGGCATCATTGCATACATTTTTCTTCACCATACAAATGTAAAGAGTAAATTTGCCTTACATTCCAACCAAAGATATTTGTGTCGACTAAATCAGGGGTGTCAAACTCAATTGCACAGGGGGCCAAAATCCAAAACACACTTTAGGTCGCAGGCTGAACAGGATAAACATTTATTGAACACACTAAAACTAAACTTTTAAAACTTTTAAAACTTAACCTTTTTGAACATAAATATGAATAAAACCAGACAGGAATATTATTCAACTCAAACCTTAAATAACATAATATTTTGCTCTCCATAAAAATATATCCTGTCTAAATTATACAAGTTAGAAATAAAGTAAACGTTAAAAGAACAAACATTCAAATTTCTTTACTCTTATGTAATTTTATATAAAAAATAAACTTAAATTTTAAATATCCCAAAAGATTTTGCTCTCCATAAAAATATATCCTGTCAAAATTATACATATTCAAATATGAACATGCTGCATAACAAAACCTGGAAATATAAATAAAATTTGTTCTTTTCAGCAATAACAAATCAAATCATTCAGTCTTTGCTCATATGTCATTTTAGAGCTGGACACCTGGCATCTTTTTTTGGCAACAAGTTCGTTTATGTTTAATGTGAGGTTCTGTGTTGTGGAGATTGTCAAGATGGACTGCAGGTGCTCATCAGTGAAGCGACTCCTGTGTGCTGTTTTGTTAGTCTTTATCACTGAGAAGAGCTTCTCACACAGATATGTGCTACCAAACATGCACAAGGTTCGAGCCGCATGTAGATGGAGCTGGAGCATTTCTGCGGGAATGGAGTGAATAAACTGTGTGGGCCCTGCAGTATCGTACTTTGCCTTCAGTGTGTCATTACACTGCAGCTCAATCACCTCCATCTGAATCTGCACAAGTGCAGTTTCCACATCGACGGCAAATGGGTTGCGAAACAACTCAAAATTCTTTTTTTGTTGTTCAAAATCACCAAAGCGCCGTGCGAACTTAGTGCGCAGTGCGCTCAGTTTATCAGCAAAGTGCGTATTTGGGAACACCGTTGTGCCGACTTGGTTCAACATTACTTGGCAACAGGGAAAGTGGGGCAAGTTGCACTGGTGCATTTGTGTCTCCCATAAAAGCAGCTTCACTTGAAATCACTTTGTGATTGTGCACGGGTAAAAACATCTGCTGAAGTGTCAGATTCTTCTTTAACTCTTCTGCTTTCTGTATCTTCTGCATTGCATTCAGGTGTTTCAGGTTATCCTGATGTTTTGTCTCATAGTGCCGTCTTAGATTAAATTCTGTAATTACAGCCACATTAGCTCCACAAATGAGACACACGGGTTTACCGGCAATGTCAGTAAACATATACTCAGCCTCCCATCGGTTTTTAAAGGCTCTATTTTCAGAATCAACTTTTCTCTTCGGCATCATGTGGGCTAGCTTCGCAATAACTTGCAGCATCATAAGCTAGACTTGATTAATGCGGTAAGTGTTCGGCAAGGCAGCTGAAGCGCTGCATTATGGGATCTGTAGTTTATTGTGTTACCAGCGCTTCATATACCCGGGCCATTAATAACAATAATACAGTATATAAAATGATCTCGTGAGCCGGATATAATTACACGCCGGGCCGGATGTGGCCTGCGGCCCTTGAGTTTGACACATATGGACTAAATAGAACTTGAAAAGATATATTTTTTTCGAATGTGATCGCACAATTCAGATCGAGTTGACGCGCACTACAGTACATCGAGCCCACGTGCTATTGTGGTTTTGCCTGCATGCCTCAATAAGTCACCCTACCCTCGCTCTTACTTTTTTACCGTTCATCTAATGAATACACTGAGTATGGCTTTACCAAAACAATCATTGATGGCAAATAAAGTATCCATTATTCGAGTATGTAGATCGGGGTATATATACATACATATATATATACCCGCGTATCGCAGCGGAGAAGTAGTGTGTTAAAGAAGTTATGAAAAAGAAAAGGGAACATTTTAAAAATAACGTAACATGATTGTGAATATACAGTAATTGTTTTGTGAGTGTTATTGAGTGTTGCTGTCATCAAGGATTTGATTATCATTATTTCTTTCAATCAGGTTCGTATTTGTAGGATGTGTTGTGTTTAAGTTACATTCCATGTTTGTCAATCGTTGTAAAGATAACAGGTTTCATTCATCGATTCGTTTCTTACTGCATCAATAAACAACTCGTCTTCTTCATCTGAGACCTGACACACTGCATGCACTGTCTTCCTTTAGCGGGACATTGACTTTTTCCACCGTGTGCTTTGTTTACGCAGTAGCTGCACTTATGAATATACTTGTATGTATCAGACGCTTCATATTTTTTGCTGCCTTTTCAATAGTGTAATTCGGTTTTTGTTAAGCGCTCTTTGGAACTGTTGCTTTTTGTCTGTGCACTGCGTCAGTTCACGTGAGCCGCTCGGTGTACATGTATCGAAGTTTTCCTGCTGTGCTGGTGCCATGTCGTGCTATGTCCACGGCTGTATTTAATGTTAGCTAAGTCCCAGCACTTAAAACTTTCTCTCGCAGTTTTGCTGAGTTTGTGCCAAACACCACCCTGACCATCTCATCTTCCTCTGCATAAGCACAGTCCTTCACCCATGAATATTTAGCGGCAGTGTTTCTATTGGATTGCCGCTGACGGACGGCCTTATATGGGCAGGCACTAAATTACAAACGCCAGCGGCAGCCTGTCTATGAACTTAATTTAAAGTTTAGGTTTACACCGGGCTTTGTTTCCGTAGTAGCAGCACTCATGAATATGGTTGTATATGTCACTCGCTTGCTTCTTATTGTTTCGCTGCCTTCTCAATTATATAATGCATGTTTTCTTCAGCGCTTTTTGGAGCTCTTCCTAGTTTTCTACGTACTGTGTGATTACGTGGGAGGCGTGATGATGTCACACGAAACTCCGCCCCCACGGCTTTCGAGCTCAGCTCCATTACAGTAAATGGAGAAAAACAGCTTCCAGTTATGACCATTACGCGTAGAATTTCAAAATGAAACCTGCCCAACTTTTGTAAGGAGGCTGTAAGGAATGAACCTGCTAAATTTCAGCCTTCCACCCACACGGGAAGTTGGAGAATTAGTGATGAGTGAGTGAGTGAGTGAGTCAGTCAGTGAGGGCTTTGCCTTTTATTAGTATAGATTTCCTTATGATATAACCATATGCCCAGGATTTGTGTATTTTATTTAAAATGTCATATTAATATGGCATACTTTAACTTTTAACGGCCACCTCTCATTCTCCAAATAGACTTGAAAACTACATTGATCAAACACTCCCAAGCACACGTCACTTTATATTAACACTTCTTCTTCTTTCGGCTGCTCCCATTAGCGTTTGCCATAGCAGATTATCTTTTTCCATATCTGCATCTTGCTCTGTCACCACATCCATAAACCTTCAATTAGGCTTTCCTCTTTTCCTCTTTCCTGGCAGCTCTATCTTTAATATCCTTTATATTAACACCAATGTGTAGTTATGAGATAGATGTCTCTTTCAGACCTTATTGACTGATTTTATTTCAGAAATACTGACTAATAGATATTGTCATGTCTGCACTTCTCATCTATTGCAAAATGTTTATCACTTTTGTAGTTATTCTATAACTATTATCCATCCATCCATTATCCAACCCGCTAGATCCTAACTACAGGGTCACGGGGGTCTGCTGGAGCCAATTCCAGCTAACGCAGGGCGCAAGGCAGGGAACAAATCCCAGGCAGGACGCCAGCCCACCACAGGACACACACACACACACACACACAAAGCACACACTAGGGACAATTTAGAATCACCAATGCACCTAACCTGCATATCTTTGGACTGTGGGAGGAAACCGGAGTCTCCTAACTGCAAGGCAGCAGCGCTACCCACTGTGCCACCGTGCCACCCTATAACTATTATGTTTTAGGTTGTACTATATATTTGTACTGAGTCACTGTGTTGCTTTTACTGTATTAGAAATTTGAAAAAATGTGTCTCATTTAAACTGCACAGTGGTGTATAATTCAGCTATCAAATAATCTTGTGTTATGTTTCTATCAGAAGCTTTGATTTTTGCAGTACAGTTTTGCAGGCCAATATTTTATTATGAAGAATGTTCATGGTTTCTTAAAAATCTAAATCTTTTGAAAACTTAAAGTCAAAATCGTGACCCATGTGGTATAGCAGGTCTGCTGCTTAACAATCAGGAGCGTGTTTTAATAAATAAATAATTAATTTCCCAGCTCGATATCTGTGGGTGTGCCTGCTCATGCAGCTGCTGGAGGTTGGTGAAGTAATTGGGGAGAGACACGATGTGCGATTGATGTACTGTGCCCACAGAGACATATAAGGGAGAGCTGGCATGGGAAAGGGAAAAAAAACAGGATAGTAAGGAAAGAAAGGGAAATTAAAGGAAAGAACTGAAAGGAGGGCAGGAGCAAGCAAAAAAGAGCTGGTGCAAGATGGGAAGAAGCATCTGGATGGGATTGAAGCCCCAGGGATAGAGTGGCTGGCACTCAAGAGGGGGCTGAAGGTTGTTCCTACTGAGCTTGGTAGCAGGAGCAATGAGAATACTCCAGAGGGGTCTTCCCCACAGGGCCAGAAATGGCAGAGGGAGTCTGATGGAGTCGAGGCTTGGTGGCTCCCAGTGGATCTCAGTGGCATGGATGGCGGGAACATAAGCTGTAATTGAAGGTTGTCTGTACCTGTTGGTTGACATCTTTCTGTGCTGCGAGGTCCAAATTGGATAAGCCAGAGTGATGTCCGTTTTAAAGGGTTGCACCTGGGTTTGAATGATTTTTAGGAGACTGTTTCCTGCTTGTTTTAACCTCTTTTATGGATTTATTTATTGGATGTTAACCTCCACTAGCACAGGCTTGTAATGATTTTTTTATTTACTATGGATTGCTTTCACTACACTGTTTATTTGCACACTTGATTTTTTTGGTTGAATTGTTTTAATACAATCACTTACCCATTGCTATGCTTTGTGTGTGTTGTGTCCTCATCTGCTGGCTCATCCGTTGGGTACATTATCGATGGTAGCATGTTCAAGAGACTCCTGGGATGCTACTGGTAGCATGGAGCTAACTTGAACCATCACACTCCCACTTTTCTTATATTACATACCTATCATACTGTTTAGTATATGTACGTAGTTTTCTTTTGCACTCATCCGAGGGAATAATGGGCTCAAAAAACAAAGAATGTTTGGAGCACCTGTTCACTTCTTAGCCCAAACAAAAACAAATGCATGATGGCGAAAAGGAGGCAAAACTACCATGACAAAAAAAAAGTGGCTACAATCAATTAAGCTTTCTTGTCTGCCTTTGGAAAATCACGGAACTCCGTAGCTCTAGACATTCTAGGTGGAAGTGACGTCTGCTTCCAGGTGATCATGTTCTTATAGCCCAGGTAGCGCAAGGGGCAGACTCAGTTGCTCTCAGTGGGGGGTTTCTCTCTACTGTTGAGGAAGAAAAAATACAGACAGCATTAGCACCCTGGGAAGAACTTGGGATGTGATCCTCTGAAGTGCATGCATAACACCCTGTTTAATGATTTAGCTAAAAAATCAATAGCCTTTAAGAATTTTAAAATGCTACTAATTGTGCCAGATTTCATCCAGAATTAGTTTGAATTAAATATCTACAGGTGTAACTTCATGAAACATGCATAGATACTGTATCACTTTGAGAGGGATGAGAGCAAGTAAATCTATTGAAAAATCGAAAGCAATATTTTAACCTAGTCTCCATACTTTCCCCACATATACTGCACAAAAATAATTAAACATAATACATTTTTTTTATCTTTTTATAAAACATTCAATGCTTTGTCACGGTATTAATTGCTGCTGCCATTTTTATCCCACAACCTGTTACTATTTGTGTGGAGGCCCCAATTCTCCCTATGCTGATGTAGTTTTGGGAATGTTAAGTTGATTTGAGAATATGAAGGGGTCCTATGTGATTATTTCCTGCTGTAGACGGGCACCCTGGCCATAGTTGGTTCTTATTTTGTTCCTGGATGCTGCTGGGATAGGTTCTACCCCACACAAGTCCAAACTGAATTAGTTGGAAGTTATGTTACTATATCATCCCATTATAAGCTTTAATTTGTGGTCTAGCTGCAGAAAACTCTAGTACATTTGACATGCTCCTTCATACATCTACACTCCATTTTTGGAGTTTCTCTTCTTCTACTCATGAACTGAATCCAACATAATTGTATAGATTGAGTACTGTTAATGTGTGGAACAAATACCTGAGTGATTTTTTGTGCCTTCCAAAATTAAGGACTGTTCAAATGAAAAAATAATGTGGTAGTAATTTACAAAACACAATCCTGAAATTGAAAGCATTTATTTCTGACTTGTATAGGCATTTAATAATATTGACTGTGAAGATCAAATGTGTTTTTGTCATAAGGAATATCAAGGTTTTACACACATGAAACATTCTAGGCTTGTGAAATCGTAATTCCACTCTGAATTGAGTGTTGGTGCTGTCATGTAACGCATCCAATGATCATGGCGGGACGACAACTGACATCGCTTCCGGTTCCCAGTCACCTGAGCCTGCATCTTCCACCTAGTCTACCTCATAACTGGCACCACCGCCATCTTTGAGTCAGTTAAAATGTGAATGCATGTCTCAAAAGTCATTCTTACATCACTGTGTTAAATCGCTTTGTTATTTTCACCAGCAACTATAAGGAGATCACCTGCTGATCACCCGATTTGTACGTGGTCCAAGACATTCATGACCCGAGGTTCCACTTGTGCTTTTCTTTCAAAAGGATGTTTTCTTAGACATTAATAATACAATATAGTTTTAAAAATTGAAATCTTTTTTAAAACACACATTATTGCTTAAGACTACTTCTTGGTATAGAAAATCTAACATATTTTCAATAGCCATTTTTTACATTCCCAAGTTCAGTGGAACCTCAGTTCACGACCGTAATTCATTCCAAAACTCTGGTTGTAACCCGATTTGGTTGTGACCCGAAGTGATTTCCCCCATAGGATTGTATGTAAATACAATTAATCCATTCCAGACTGTATGAACTGTATGTAAATATATTTTTTTTTTAATTTTTAAGCACAAAAATAGTTAATTACACCATAGAATGCACAGCATAATAGTAAACTAAATGTAAAAACATTGAATAACACTGAGAAAACCTTGAACAGAGAAAAGTAACATTGTAAGAATTCACGCTATAGCCTTACGAACCGCTCACTGTAAACACTTTTTTTAATGAATTTTAAGCACAGGGAAAAACATGAACATTTGAAAAATCTGTAATTTAATAAACTACCAAGAAAAGTAACATTGCAGCAATGCACGCTACAAACCGATCGCTGTAAACAGAAGTGAAGTGGAGGTTAAAATCCAATAGAAAAAAGTCTTCATTAAATACAAAGCTCAAATCAGTCTCTTTAAAAACAAGCCCAGTGCATTCTTTAACTGCCTTCTCGGCCTTATGCGGCCAGCCCTCTTGCTTGCTCACTCGCGCTCTCTCTCGCGCGCGTTTTAGCTCGCTTGTGCTCTCGCGCTCTCTCTCTCTCTCGCTCACTGCACAGGGAATGCACAGGGAGAGACTAAACACTTGCGGAAATCATCTGTGCGTACGAACCGGAAGGGAAACTGGCTTGTTTGTCATCCGAGTGTGTGGTCGTGAACAGATGCAAAAGTTTGCCAAAGTTTTTGGTCGTAACCCGATCTGTACGTGGTCTGAGACGATCGTGACCCGAGGTTCCACTGTATCAGGTGTGGCCTAAATGGAGCATAAGAAAGCCCCAAACCTCGGATGCAACCACACAGGTGGAAATGATCATTTATTTTTAAAGAAATGTACTTTACACAGGCTTTTCTTCCCAAACACAGTTGAATCACAATTACTTCTCAACTCCTCCCAGGCAATCTTTGTCCACCTCCTCCCAACTCAAACTCACCCAAGTGAGACAGAGGACTCCTTTAAAGCCAGACCCTGGAGTACTTCTGGCACAACAGCAATGTAATGAGGTTACACCAGGTTAGACATAACTTCCACCTGACAAGTGAGTCTCCTCTCAACAGTACGCTCTAGTGGCCCATAAGGATCCCACCAGGTCTGCCCTCCAGAACTACTTCTCCCATACAGCCCTACAGGTATCCCAATAATAGCTATAGCAGAGGGATGCTGCTACCCAGTGTATTGGGGGAACGCACAGAATGGGAAGACAGTCACCAACACTCTTCCCACTATATTATTCCACCTTCCAAGAAAAGAAAAAGCAACCATTCCAGAAATGATGTACAGTTGATGTACCGAAACATCCTCCGAAAGCAACTTATCCCAACAATCCAAGTACAGTTTGATGGAGAACAATGACTTTTCCAGCATGATGAAGCACTAGACCATAAGGCAAAAGTGATAACTAAGTGGCTCAGGGAACAAAACATCAAAATTTAGGCTCCATAGCCAGGAAACTCCGCAGACCTTAATTCCATTGAAAACTTCTGGTCAATCCTCAAGAGGCGGGTGGACAAACAAAAACCCACAAACTCCAAGCATTGATTATGCAAGAATGGGCTGCCGTCAATCAGGATTTGGCCCAGAAGTTAATTGACAGCATGCCAGGGCGAATTGAAAAAGAAGGGCCAACACTGCAAATATTGACTCTTTGCATAAACTTAATGTAATTGTCAATAAAAGCCTTTAAAACTTATGAAATGCTTGTGATTATATTTCAGTATATCATAGAAACATCTGACAAAAAGATCTAAAAACACTGAAGCAGCAGACTTTGTGAAAACCAATACTTGTGTCATTCTCAAAACTTTTGGCTACGACTGTATATCCATCTTCTCTGTCCTTCTATGACCTCCTGGAAACACGATTCATCCCAGGCAGTATGCCAATCCATCAATTATGTTCATCACATGGGATAATCCAGCTGGTGTTCTTCAAAGTAGTAAAAAATATCTAGATGAAAGAGAGAGATCAACTACTTGTTTCCAGCACAACCCCACAACCTATGTGGATCTTCAAGCTCTTTCTGCTCATCTGATCCATCCTAAGAACATATGATTAGCAACCACACCTCAGCACTTCTCTATACCAGAGTGCTCAGAACATGCAGTATGCCCTCAGACCAAATAACATCACTGCAAAGTTGATAATTGACTTGACCATCCATAAATAAATAAAGATTATGGAATAACTTAAAATTGTTAAAGCAATGGCCTATTTAATATATAAATACTGACATATCAAAATCAATAATATGTTTTAGATTGTTGTGTTTGCATCTTTGTTTTTTGTATTCATCCTGCAATTATTCACTATTGATTTAGTGCAACTTCTTATTAGTTTAGACCACTGTGTTAATTATTTGAGAACATGTATTTTTGTTCTGAAAAATCTTTTAAATAAGTTGAGAAAACTGTAACATGCCTAGTTCAGATATTATCATGGTCATTTTAAATGGCAGAACCAGCAGATTTCATGTCATTTAACAGGGCCTCTCCATGTGCAAGCTGAGGGTCAGAAGTTGTTTTTGTGTTGTATTTCACAGGCAAATGACAGGTAAATGACATTGTAGCGGTTCACCACAGCAAGTGACCTAATTTGCTTGAAGTGAGGACGTAATGGTAACATAGCTAAATGAACCCCGAAGAAGTCAGTTTTGAAAACTACCTTAAATGAACTTATACAAACTATTTTTTTTTTTAATATTTTCCATCATTGTACTTTATTATCAAGTAGCTTATTATGCTAAAATATTTTATGGTTTATTAATATTTCACAGCAATAGTAACTGTGATTGTGGCACCTGAATTATCAGTGGTAATTAATTCACTATTAAAAATGCATAATTCAGTTTTCCTTTTGAGCCTGGAATGCTTATGGATTTACATATAGAACTATTGTATATTAAGATATAAGAATTACCACTTCAGATGAACATAACATTGTTACATTTACTCATTAGTTTTGTCCCCCATTATGTTTTGAAGGCCCCAATACACTAACATTTGATTGACTGGCTTTGCCGTTCTTAAGGATTTGAGGAGCATAATTCACTAACATTTAATTGACAAGCAGGGTGGAGAGATGTTGGGGATGGATATGCATGATGGTATACTAGAAAAAAATGTGAGTGTGCAACTGACACAAACTGAGCAGTTCTGGTACTCTGTACTGGTGCGTACAGGCCCACTTCAAGTACCTCTGTTACTGAGTGTGAGAATTAAACCCAAGATGGTAAACCCATTAGGCTGCAGTGCTAGCCATTGGGCCACCATACCTGTTCTACAATTACAACTTTAAAATTAATCAGTGACAGTTTTTTTTCCTTGATTTGTTGTGTTGCTGAATTTAATGCACCATCCATTTTAATAATGTAGTTTAAACACATATTTTAAATTTATCTGCTCGATAGTAAAAGGCACTGCATAATTGAATGTATGTTGAAGATTACTTTTAAACAAATATATTTTCAAATATTCAACACTTGTCCTCTCTTGTCTTCTTGATGGAGACATATAGAGAAGGCCAGAAGGAGTTACATTGTGTCTTTGTGGACCTGGAGAAAGCATATGACAAGGTGTCTCAAGAGTAGTTGTGGTATTGTATGACAAAGTCGGGAGTGGCAGAGAAGTATGTAAGAGTTGTACAGGATATGTACGAGAGAAGTATGACCGTGGTGAAGTTGATGTTAGGAGTGACGGATGCATTCAACATGGAGGTGGGATTACATTAGGGATCGGCTTGGAGCCCTTTCTTATTTGCAATGGTGATGGACAGGTTGACAGACAAGATTAGACAGGAGTCCCCGTGGACTGTGATGTATGCTGATGACATTGTGATCTGTAGCAAGAGTAGGGAGCAGGTTGAGGAGACCCTGGAGAGGTAGAGATATGCTCTAGAGAGGAGAGGAATGAAGGTCAGTAGGAACAAGACAGAATACATGTGTGTAAATGAGAGGAAGGTCAGTGGAATTGTGAGGATGCAGGGAGTAGAGTTGGCGAAGGTGGAGGAGTTTAAATACTTGGGATCAACAGTACAGAGTAATGGGGATTGTGGAAGAGAGGTGAAAAAGAGAGCGCAGGCAGGGTGGAATGGGTGAAGAAAAGTGTCAGGAGTAATTTGTGACAGACGGTTCTCAGCAAAAGTGAAAGGGACAGGACAGTAGTGAGACCAGCTATGTTATATGGGTTGGAGACGGTGGCACTGACCAGCAAGCAGGAGACGGAGCCGAGGTGGCAGAGTTAAAGATGCTAAGATTTGCATTGGGTGTGACGAAGATGAACAGGATTAGAAATGAGTACATTAGAGGGTCAACTCAAATTAGAAGGTTGGGAGACAAAGTCAGAGAGGCAAGATTGCGTTGGTTTGGACATGTGCATAGGAGAAATGGTGGGTATATTGGGAATAGGATGTCAAGGATAGAGCTGCCAGGCAAGAGGAAAAGACGAAGGCCTGAGAGAAGATTTATGGATGTGGTGAGAGAGAACATGCATGTGATGGATGTAACAGAGCAAGATGTAGAGGACAGGAAGATATGGAAAAAGATGATCTACTGTGGCAACCACTAACAGGAGCAGCTGAAGAAGAAGAAGAAGAGCTCTTGTCTTCTCTAAAATGTGTTACCTTGTTAAAAATGCTTTAGCACACAAAGGTGCAAGAGTAATTCATAAATGGTATACTGTAAGGCATTAAAAATCTTATTTTAATATTCATGCACTGTATCAGCATGTACTCTAAAGTATTTTTAATACAGAAATGGGATTGTGTCTTCTGTGTATGAAAAAGTCAGCTGAGGAAGTGAGTCGTGTGAAAGTCTGAGAAATGTACTAGGCAAACATTGTGTCATAAAGTATAAAGATAAACACACAGTTTCCTGAAATCAAACTTCTGTTTGCATTAGGCAGTACATAAGTGAACTCAGGTTGTTGAAACAGGAAAATAAAAAAGCACATTGAGGATAGCCACTAAGTCACCTTAACAATAAAAAAAGATTTGAATGAAAGTGGGTAAACACTGATGATAACCTGTAAGTCAGGAACCAAAACAAAGGGTCCCTGCCGGCTGTCGAATGGGTTTTGTTGATGGTTAACACAGTTCCTGGAGAGAGGAGGCCTCCACCAGTTGCCTTTCCTGTGGTCCCTGAATGCTGCATGCACCTGTATTAGGATGCACATTATGCAAATTTAAAAGAAAGTGCGGTTTGTGTTTATCAAACAGCAGAACATCCACAATACCCTAATCTGTAAGTCAAAAAACAAATTATGCATGAGGTGTGTCCTATTTAACCATCCATATCTAATGTGTGGCTTCACACCTATAGTTCAAAAAGCCATGTTAGCCAGGATCAGAAGCAACATCTATTTGCCCTGTCTCTTTGCTGGACGTCATATATTCTTAGCATTGTGGTACATCTCTAAATGTTTACAATGGTGCTCGACTACAAATAAGACTTCACTCCTTAATTTTCTAATACATGTTACCTGGAGTTAAATTGGCAGCATCAAGCATAAGGCAATAAGCAAACCCAAACAGAATTCCTATTACAGGGTACACTTAATTGCACACCCTCATTTGTGGCAATCACCCATGTATGTCTTAGAAATGCAAAATTTCAAAACTGGGGAGGGGGCAACACAAAAATCCTTAAATGAATAAAATGCCCATACCTGCTTAAGAATGAAGTCTCTGACTCATAGCATGGAAAGGTGTCCCTCTCTTACCTCCATTACACTTTTAAAACTGCCAAAGATGTATTGATTTAGCAATTTCCTATTGGTTAATATGCTAACATGCTAACACCTCTGTTTTTGCGATTTTATTCAGAGTCAAGAATATACAATTAAAAAGCTTCTTGCTTCCCAGCAGTGCAATCCCCTGGCAATGATGATGTCCAACATCATTAGGAATACAGCAAAACATTTTCCTGGCCTGTAAGTCTCTTTCTTGCTCAGTGAGCTCATTGTGCTTTTCTGAGATTACCAGTTATTTTATACTGTACCGTCTGAACTTGATAAAGACATACTCACATAAGATTTGTGGACTGATCTGGAACCAAGGCAGGAGAATAGCATGAAAATGGAGCCAGTCATAACAATGATGAAGAACAAATGGGCAGGTAGTAATGTGAGGAATATTATAAGTGTCAGGAAAGAGCTTTTGAGTACAGGTAGGACTTAAGAACAGGTTTGGGGAGAAGGTTTAAAATGATGTTGAGTCATTTGCGAGTGTGGAGGAATGGTGGAAGAACAGCAAAATTGCATTAAGAATAGGTGAAGAGGTGTTGGGTAAGATGACAAGAAGGAGCCCACCTGTGGTCAAAGAGACACGTTGGTAGAATACAGAAGTGCCAGATGTGGTAAAGACTAAGGATGCAGTGTAGAAGTGGTACCAATCAGGAATGGAGGAAGACAGAGAAATGTTTAAAAAGACAAACAAGAATGGAAAGAGGGCAGAAACAAATGCCAAGGCACAAGCTTTGGAGGAGGTATATGGAAAAACTGGAGTAAAAAGAGGGGGAGAGAAAATGATTTTTAGAATAGTGAAGGCTACTAACAAGGCTGGGAAAAATTTTAGTCAGATAAAGTAGATGAAAGATGAGCAAGGTGTGGTCTTATATGAGTATGATAGGGTTAATAATAGATGGGAGAGGTACTTTGAAAAGCTGTAGAAGAATTTAGGAGAAGAGGGAGTAGATGTGCTGTGAGATCTAATGCAGAAGATATGTGAACAGGAGAGAATACCAGAGGAGTGAAGGAAGTGTGATTGTACCTATTTACTGTATAAGAAGAAGGGTAATATTCAGGATTGTGGAAACTACTGAGGGATAAAACTGATCTCACGCAGAATGAAAATTTGGGAAAGGGTTATAGAGAGGAGATATAGGGAAAATACCAACATAGGGGAGAAACAGTATGGTTTTATGCCCAGGAGAAGAACAACTGATGCAGTTTTTGCAATGAGACAGCTGATAAAAACGCATCAAGAAAAACAGAAAGGTCTGCATATGGTGTTTATTGATTTGGAGAAGGCTTATGATAGAGTGCCACGTCAAGAGGTCTGGAGGTGCATGAGAGAGAAAAGAGTACAAGAAGTATATAAGGATTGTCCAGGATATGTATGAGAGAGTGAGGACTTGGGTTAAAAGCACTGTTGGGGTAACAGACAAGATTCTATTTAGAGTAGGTCTGCACCAGGAATCTTCTTTAAGTCGTTACAAATATTTTCTGGTTATGGATGTGTTGACTCATGGGATAAAAGACTAATCCCCATGGGGCATGCTTTTTGCTGATGACATTGTGCTGTGTACTTCTAGAAAAGAAGAATTCCAGAATAAGTTGGATGAATGGAAAATGGCTTTGTAAGATAAAAGATTGAAGATAAATAGGAATAAGACAGAATGTATGAGATTTAATGATGATCAGAATTCAGAAGTTAGCCACATAGAGAGAGCTATTTAAAAGAATGGACAAATTTAAATATCTAAGATCAGTGGTGGCACAAGATGGAAAATTAAATGCAAAGATAAGCCATAGAGCGCAGTGTGGATTGACAATTGGAAGAAGGTATCAGGAGTATCGTGTGATCAAATAATTACACAAAGGTTAAAGGTAAGGTTTTTATGACAGTGGGAAGAACAGCAATAATGTATGAAGCTGAGACATCGGCAGAAAAGTGACTGCAGCAGAAGTTAGATGTGACAAAATTCAGAATGTTGGGATAGATGTGTGGAGTTACAAAAAAGGACAGAAAAAGAAATTAGATAATCAGAGATACAACAAAAGTGGGAGAAATACCTAAGAATGTACAGGAACGTAGATTGAAATGATATGGACATGTGATGAGAAGAGACAATAAATATGTGGGAAAATGACTAATGGGAATGAAATTAGGGAAGAGTGAGCAAAGGAGGCAAAAGCGGAGGTGAACGGATTAAGAAAAAGAAGATATGAAGAAAACGGTTTTGAATGTGGAGGAGGTGCAGGACCAGACTGTTTGGAGAAGGTTGATCAAGCACATCGGCCCAATGTAGAAGTCGAAAAACATGAAGAGGAAGAAGAAGACTTTATGACTAATAGCAAATTATGTGACCATAGTAGCAGTAGTAATATAGACAGTTAGCATTTCCCAGGGCCAAAAAAATAAGAAATTGAGTTAGGATTTTAATCTACAACCTTAAAATAAAACAGTCTTGTGTAAAAGACCTTTACCCACCAGCTGTGTCCTGAGTCTTTCCTCCACCTAGTGGTTTGTTAGAATGTTGTGTTTACTGGATAGAACTGGATTGTCTATAGGTTTCACTCCACAGTACAAGAACATGAAGTTTGGTGGACTTGCAGCTCCAATTTCTCCCAGAAATGGTGTGTAGAAAAATGTGCATTGCAATGTCTTTTGTGTTCCATGCAGGATTTCTTTTGAAACTGGCTGCTCTGTGTCAGTGATGCTAAAAATTACGACTCTTGTGTAGGGATAGTGTTTTCTGTAAAAGGAATTTAAAATTCTAGAGAATGTTGAACAAGTTGCTAAATCCCCAAAGAACTTATGGTGTGGTTAGCCTACATCAGGGGTCTCCAACACATTGCTTATGAGCTACTGGTAGCTCGCAACCCCTTTCCAAGTAGCTCGCCAAAGGGTTAATAAATCCTACATAAATTTGAAAACTTGATTAGTCAAATTAGGGGTGGGTGGTCTTTCCAAAAAATCATATCACGATCCACAATCTGAATTGCAATTTATCTTTTCAATGTGGCATACACTTAAGAGAATATCTGGACTCAAATTCATCAAGACCTAAGTAACACTTTAAATAGCAAACAAAGTTAAATTCAATTGTTCTCTCGTTCACTAGCTAAGCAAAGTTAAGGAACACGTCCCAAAGCTGGAGAGTGAGTGAGGAAGGCCCCTCCCTTTGGCCCATTGCGTGGATCTCAGATTCGCACAAATCAATCGGTACCTCAAGCGAACTATGATACATAGTGAAATGAGAGAAGTCACAAAATTATATTATATATTAGTAAACCTTCAAAATAATGTGCAGTTAAAGTCTCAACAGCATTCTCAGCATTTCTGGAGCTTAGTAGACCCAGATAACTAAAAATCTTCACCAAGCAGCTCTGAAAATGTCTGCTTTGTTTGGATCTACATACCTCTGTGGGTCTGCCTTTTCTGACATGAATGTCATGAAATCAAAGTTCAGAACAAGACTGACAGATGAACATTTAAATGACTCCGTAAGAATGAACCTAAGTGGCTACACTCTGCCATACACCTCTCTTGTTTTTCTCCATGCAGTGTCATATCTGTGTATTTGGAATTGCACTGTTTTGTTTTGACAACATTCATGTTTTAATTCAATAGTGTGAGATACACTAGAAAATGCATACAGATATACAAAATGCACTTGCAGGTGAACTAAATATTTTTTGTGATGTTGTAATGTAAAATGTGAGTTGTGGACACCAACATTTTGTAAATGTTCAGGCAAAACAACCTTATTCAATTTGTCTGGGTTGAAATAAGCTATGAGAATAAATGTTAGAAAACATAAGTAGCTCTTGGCCATTTTCATTATGTAAAAGTAGCTCTGGGGAAAAAAGGTTGGAGACCCCTGGCCTACATCATGCAGTTATTGTTTTCACACAATTGGCAGGAACAATTCTGCCATCTGCTGGCCATGTTAGGAACACATCAACAAGTTCATCGAGAACACACTTCAGAAAAAATGATTTAAAGATACATTTTAAAATGGAATACTCTACAATAAAGCAGCTAAAAAATAATCCTGCATTTGCAAAAATGCAATTATCAACTGTGGAATACTATGAATAGCTGAAAAACTGAAAACCTCAAATAATAAATTGTAAATGCATGTAGATTAGCACATATCAGTAGAATTTCATATGCCCTGTTCTAATGACAATAATGACCCTATAAACCTGTAAATATTTTATGCTGTTTTCATCTTATCTGTTATGCAGATAGATTTGAGAATATTGTGTTATGCTATTACTGGCTGTTGTGTAAGTTTGTTCCTAAAGACGTCAAAAAGTTAAGCTATTGTATTAGCAAGTATATTACAGAGTTTATACAGTAATATTAATTAATATAACTACTTTCTGTTGGAATTTTGTTAAACATTTTTACTTAAATAATTAAGTAAATTTTCATTATTGAATATGCATGTTGTCTATATATACAATTTTATGTTGCGGTTGGTGGGATGGTCAGATCTGTATATTTATTTTATATAAATGTCCCCAAACATTTGTAACACCTTCTCACTAGTATTTACATGTTTTCCTTGAAATGCTACAAATATATGTAAAACGTTTAATTCAATTTAGATATAAATCCATCATTGAGTGAATGTCCAAAAAAGCCTGGAGTAATCATTATCTCTGGGTTTATTCCATGATATACAATACTCATTCACCTCATTTAAATGCTGGGCAGTAACACAGCACCATTCTCATTTCTCATGTCTCTGTATAAAAACATTTACTAACAACATACTGTATGTAAATAATGGCGTCTTATATCCTGGTTCCATGCAATTTGATATAAAAAGCAAATATTAGATATTTAATGAAAATGTCCTCCCAGTGTCTGGTTGCTTAGAAGTGTCTTGTTTCAACAAATGAAAACAGATGGAAAGAAATAAATCAAAAAAAGTGACAGCAAATTATCTGACATTGGTGTAATCTGATAAGTCTAATGAAAGAGTTTCTTGTGCTAATTTAATAGAAAAATAATAATACATATTTAAAAACACAGAATTAATGAGTAAGGCTTCCGTTTTTATCAACTGCAAGTAACGTTTCACAGAATTTTAACAATAATAGATCAGAAACAATGGTGTCAGGCAGAAAAACAAATAATTATTTAAAATGTGTTTTTAGATATAGGCAGTGTCATGTTACACCATTCTTTAACACTTGGAGACCTGAAAAAAACATGCTGAAGCTTTTATAGTAGATCTTGTTTGATTTTCAGGAGAGGAAGGTATTTATTTATTTGTGGGTTTGTTTGTTTTTATTTAAATTTAGTGTGATTTACGGTGCACTACCTATAGAAAAGAACGCACACTCACATTCGAATATGTTGTCCATACTGTTGTGGGACTTCTAAGATAATAATAATAATAATAATTCATTACATTTATATAGCGCTTTTCTCAGTACTCAAAGCGCTCTCCACACAGGGAGGAACCGAACCCACAATCTTCCACAGTTTCCTTACTGCAAAGCAGCAGCACTACCACTGTGCCACCTGTCTCAAGGATAAAATTTAGCTTTTACATAAGCTCCCAAAATATAGACATATTTTAACAAACAACAATAACACCCCTCAAACACACTCAAGAATTACAAAAAAGTAAAACTTCTGACCTGGTCAATGGCAAGAGAGCAATCTTAACTTTGGGTGCACCAAAGAGCCTCTATGCTCAGTCGCTATTCAGAAAATGGATGAGAGGTGGAATACTGCCACTTGGGGGTCCACATCAATGATGGGTTGAACTGGTCTCATAACACAGATGAACTATAGGAGACAGCAATGTGGGAGATGACATCCTTAACATATCCTATAACTCTGTGATGGCTGGTGCAATTTTCTATGCAGTGTTGTCCTGGGTCAGTAACATCACTTCAAGAGAGTCCCACTGAATCAACAAGCAAATTAAAAGTGCAAGCGCAGTTATGGGATGTACTCTCGACCTGCTTGGCCGAGATGGCCATTGTGATGCAGATGACATTAACTGAGGCCAATAGGTTTGCTTACCCTCTGGTCTGTGTGTGGATCCCAGTGAAGCAACATGAACACTGTACCGTAAAAATTGGTGGCATCCTTTGGATGAGACATTAAACCAAGGTCCTGACTCCCTGTGGTCATAAAATATTCCAGGGCATCCTTTGTAAAGAGTAGGGTGTATCGTCATGTTCATGGCCCGGTCATTGTAGGCCGTAATCTTTTCACATCCCTTATTGGTTAACTATGCCTCTCCCCCTTGCACTACATAATAACTAATGTCTGGTGAGCAGATTGGGACAAAATAGCTAACCTCACATCGTCCAAGTAGTTGCTGTGCATTGGTTGAAGTGCCCCCCCCCCCCCCCACTATGTAATATGGTCCGAGTGTTTTGAAAAAAGCCATATAAATGAAATGCCTTCTTCATTTTTAGATAAATACATTATCAAGGGTCAACTATTCTTTAATAATATCTTATATATACAGTAAACGTCTATGTGTGGAAGTGTGTGTGTGTCTGTCCGTCCTGAAAGTGAGAGGTTGACTCGGGGTAAGGGCTCCACCTCCAAGAATGCACTAGCGAGGCCAAAACGTCGGTAAAACAAACCTCCAAAGAAAGAGTCACTCACTTAGCCACTAATACAGAAGCAAGTGAAGCACATCAGCAAAACGGTATCCCTTTTACTTTTCCTCCTGTTGCTAATACACAAGCGAGGTGAGCATGTTGGCAAAACAAAACCTCCTAAGAGAGAGATACCCAGAGTAGTTCCTTTCAATTACCTGACATCTCTAGATGATTTCAAAAGTTTGTAGGATCCTGTGCTTTTTACAGCACCGGCTTACACAGCTAGCATAGAATATATAGTATATGACCAATTATCAACATAATTACTGTGGTCCCTGATACACTCGTTATAAACGCCATAAAGTTTTACTACGCCACTCAAATAAAACTCAGATGTTTTGCTTGTGCAACAATTGTTTGTGCAAACTGTATCTGACTTGACATCTCTTTCATTGACAGTGCACATTCCCTAGAAATAACTCTTAAACCTCGGAGATCAGGTGGTGGGTACATTGGTTTTACACACCTTTTCAGGCATGCAATTTTTATGCACTACTCCCCTCAAAATTATGCAAAACATTGTGCAGGTAATCTTGCCACCACTGACTTGGTGGTTTAAATTTGTTTTGCTCTTGGAGTGATAACATTCTGTCATTGTTTCCATCATTGTTTAGAGTCTTCCTATGTTTTGTTTATTCTTAAATTTCTCCCTGTCTGAATTTTCATTGGAAGACTGAATGTAATGTAAATCTTTTTTTGTTGTTTTTCTATTCACATAGGTTGGTTAATCAAAATGAGGGCAGAAGGTAAATCCCAGCCATCATCTCCGAATTACAAAGCTCAGATGATCTGAGAAATGCACCAAAAAAAAAAAAAAACAAGTGAAACAACAGAAGAAGCGAAAGTGTATTGTTTTCAAGATGCTCAAAGATTGAATGAGTAGGAATTTATCAAAATTATTTCAAAATAAGTTTGTCAGGTTCCACCATTTGATAAGGGGCTATTTATTTTTCAAATAACTCACCAAATTGGGTGGGGTTGGGGTTTTATGATTTACTTTATTTTAACTATATCTTTGAATTATTGATTGTATTTTGTATAGAACCATGCTTTATACACTCACCTAAAGGATTATCAGGAACACCATACTAATACGGTGTTTGACCCCCTTTCGCCTTCAGAACTGCCTTAATTCTACGTGGCATTGATTCAACAAGGTGCTGAAAGCGTTCTTTAGAAATGTTGGTCCATATTGATAGGATAGCATCTTGCAGTTGTGGGATGCACATCCAGGGCACGAAGCTCCCGTTCCACCACATCCCAAAGATGCTCTATTGGGTTGAGATCTGGTGACTGTGGGGGCCATTTTAGTACAGTGAACTCATTGTCATGTTCAAGAAACCAATTTGAAATGATTCAAGCTTTGTGACATGGTGCATTATCCTGCTGGAAGTAGCCATCAGAGGATGGGTACATGGTGGTCATGAAGGGATGGACATGGTCAGAAACAATGCTCAGGTAGCCCGTGGCATTTAAACGATGCCCAATTGGCACTAAGGGGCCTAAAGTGTGCCAAGAAAAGATCCCCCACACCATTACACCACCACCACAAGCCTGCACAGTGGTAACAAGGCATGATGGATCCATGTTCTCATTCTGTTTACGCCAAATTCTGACTCTACCATTTGAATGTCTCAACAGAAATCGAGACTCATCAGACCAG
>JANRMT010062835.1:48907243-48920150 GCA_026402145.1 Polypterus bichir lapradei | reverse complement strand
TATATATATATATATATATATATATATATATATATATATATATATATATATATATATATGATACTAATTTATTATTTACTCACAGGACCTTTTGGTTAGGGAAAAAAGTTTTGCATTAAATGGAGTAAGAGTTACTTTTTGTGGTTACTGTTTGCTGTATTACTGTTTGTGTTTGTCTAAATGGGAAAATAAAGTATCTATCTCTGTTGTAACCCAGTTCTGCTATTCCTCACTCTCAGATGTCAAAATATTATGAAAAAACTGGTTACATCTATGACCACTTCAAAGTCACATAACGGTGGCAAATGCAGCATTTTAAACTTGAATGTGTAGTCTGTTTGTATGACGGGTACGAGGGAAAAAAATTTTTTCCAAGTATTCTACTTTTAATAGTTATGTCAAAATATTTCAAATTATCAGTCTTATGCTATTACAATGTAATGCTAGGTTTAACGTTTTAACTGATGGCTGCCCAAAATAATGTTCTTTGGCTGTTGTTTCACTTTGTTGCTGTATGTCTGTAATATCTGCATATATTTGTCCGTTAAATGTCTTAGTGATGAGTCTGAATTCAATGTTTAAAAGAAATAAACAGCCTTCTGACAGTAAGCATCCATACTAAGTGAAAGGTGTTTCAGAGTTTTTTAAGGAATGCTTCCCTGCTAAAACAGCTGTATTTTATGATATTACAAGCACTGTGTAGGTGGCTGGTTGTTTGGACTTTTGGGGTGCAGTTTCAAGACAGTCTAAGATTTGCTTGTAACTGGCTATACAGGAGTGTTTCGATGTGGTCCCCAACCTCAACAAATGTGACACTGCCACTTCTGATGTGGTTTGGAAGTACCGTTCCTGAATGCCAAGTGGCCATTTTAATACTCTAGTCTGTGACATCAGAAGTGTGAATTTAGTTCTGTGAGCACCAAGTATCAGAGCAAAGGATAGGTCAAATTTATGAGCTTTTGTAAAAAAAACAGGTTTTAGAAACATGAGCACCCCTGCAGGAAAAAAGCTTGGAGGATTAAAGAAAGGAAAAAACGGGACAGATGGACTAGGAAGAAAATTGCATAAAGTCAGATAATGAGCTGGCTAGCTAGAGAGCAGACCTGACTCAGAGAGAGCAGACAGGAGTGTGCTAACAAGAGAGAAGGGTTTGTTGCATCTACAATATTAACAGCTCCCTGTGAGTCTACACATCTAACACCATCAGGATGTACAGTTTGAAAAGCCACCTCTTTATTTGCTTTTGTTTATAGCATTAGTTGTAATATTTGAGGATAAAAACTTATTAAGCCTGCTTGTCTGCGTATGTGTTGTTTTATTTAAGTCCTAAGTCCTTTATTCAGCCAGGTCAATCAAGGGTGTAAGAAATAAGCTACGTTGACAGTCATGCCTTGGAGTCTTAAGGCGATGACCTATAATCCTGGGTGCAAGTGTATTGCAACTGTGACATGTGCATCTCTAAAGGTTGGTAAGTGTAAGAATAGACAAACATGAGTAGCAACATAGGTGTAACATATTACTGTATTCTACCAGAAAGGCATCTGTACTGTAAGAGCCATTTGTTAGTTAGTATGGTTATGTTAAATTGATAGAAGTATTTTCTTAGTTATGTTAAAATGTTTGTCAATGGGAGGTTCTATTTTAACCACCACATTTAAACTATAAAGGGAATATTTTAATTAATTCTTGTCCCTCTGAATACAGGTTAATCCCAGTTTATGATCTGCTTTGCAGCTGGTAAGGCATGGAGAGCAAACAATTTCAAACCGTACTGCATGTACTTAGAGAATGTGTTGAATGTACCAAGTGATGCCTTTGAAAGTTACTTGGCAGTATTTGAAGTTTAACAAGAAAAAGCGAAGATTGTAGGACAAACCTTTTTTTTCTCTTTTTGCCTTTTATCCTGCGTGTGTAATAACTTTTTCTAAATATTTGTGATCTGTTCCTTTTTTAAATTTTCACTAAACCTTTAAAACAAACTTTACTGGACTGAGAAATTTCTTTTTATTACGCATTTGACTTATGCTGGATCCTACCTTGCCAACTCAGTCGCTCCTCAATTTTGGGAACCTGGAAAAGATGCAGCTATATGTGCATTTGATAAAAGGGGGTTTATGTTTTAAGGAAATGTGTCCCCCAAGAGCTTTTTCTTTGATAAAACAGTTACTATATAACACTGCTTTTGAAAACATAATAAATGCCCCACTTTTTAACTTAATGATATTTCGTAGCAAGGTGTTTTTGTCCATCAGGAGGAGGAGGAGGAGGAGGAGGTTAGGAGCACACGCTGATATAGCGCATTGCCGCACCCTCCACAAGACAAATCAACTCGGATCCCCAGATTAGGACCCAAGTGCAGCCAATGCAATGTGTGACACCTCAGCACCACACTAGTTCAGATGAAATGGAGCAGTGTGAGGTTTTTTATGGTGGCTGGAGTGCCAATTCTGCCACCAACTGCCAGGTTTTTCACTGCAGGTTGGAGGGCCTACATGAAGGGCTGGATGCAGATTAATGTCATACCCGGGATGGAGCAATTGTAGGTTAAGGGCCTTGCTCAGGGGCCCATTCATACATATTGCAAACCTGCTTACTCAGAACAGGGTCATGGGGAAGCTACTGCCTATCATAGCAAGCATCAGGCACAAGGCAGGAACAATCCCTTAATGTGGCATTGTATGGTGTCTTTGTCATGAAACTCAATACTATCGTATTTGTATTCTCTTATGAAGTACCAGAATATTTCTAAATTTGGTAAGATATACTGACTAAATATAATTTTGCTACTTTGACTCGAAGACTTACTGTACATCTTAGGAAATTCATATGTAAGATTTTCAAAAAATAAGATTCAATACTACTGTATAAAAGTAAAGTAATTGTTTAATTTAGTGCATTTTTACCTTATGTTAGATTATTTACTTTGAGGATAAAACATTATTTTTATATTAAGATTAAAGGGGTGCAGAGGGTAGTGCTGGTGCCACACAACTCCCAAGTCCTGGGTTTAAATCCCAGGCCAGGGCACATTCTCCCGTAATTGTGTGCTGTGGTTTTCATTCCCAATTCCTAAGGCCTTTGGTTGACTGCTATTTAAAAGTGTGGGAGTGTGCCTTAAGATGGAATTTCTGTCTCTGGCTGATTCTTACCTTGTACCTAGCACTACAACACTCAATCACTATGTTTATAATATGGGATCATTTTTGTTAGACTCAAGCTTTCATGAATTTCCCTGATATGTATTTTGTTACGTATTTTGTGTAAACAGGCTCAAAAAGCACAACCCTGCTAGCTAGTGTGTTTCTGTCCAATAGTTCGTGCTACAGAAGTGAAGATATAGAATTTGGTCACATCCTTCAGGATTCACAGGGAACCACTAGGAGAAGGAAACAAGAACAAAGCAGAATAGCATATGGAAATCAGAAGCTGGAATCCAGGATTGTTTTCCTTGTCCATAACTACAGTACTTAATTGAACCAGATAGTATCCTAAACAGTGGGGTTTATGGTCCCTAAACATCTTATATTTTTATAGTAAAGAAGAAGAGTAAAAATATAAAACTTTACGCCCTTGTGTTTTTTTTCTTTATATTATCATCTAGAAACTTTATAAGACAGAAATACCAAATATGAAAATATTGTCAATTCATATTGCTTTACATTCATTTTATTGCCTCTTATTTAATCAAAATCTGCCATTTAATAGATTTTTATGATGTCAGTCTTTTATATAAGGAACCAAAAAAAACAAGTAAGATTTAGTATGAAAGGAAGAATAACAATATATTTATAATGTGATAAATGAGAAAGAAACTGTTCCTTATCAAACAGAATCTTTGAAGTGTTTTCTTCAGTTACTTCAAAATATTCTTCAATTTAAAACATGAGCATGAGAATATGACTTTAAAAAAGCCAAACAACAAAAAGCAATCAATAATTTTGTTAAAGAACTTTGCACTATGATACTTCATCCTTCACTTCATCAAAGTGTCAGTTTCTCAATAATCTATCTTCAGAAACTGCTTCATTCAGGCATTATTAAAGGTTGGTATGCAGTGATGTGCATAATCGAATACTTTATTTTAAACAGGCTTGAAGAATGATGAAAAACAAAAGCAGAATGAGCATTCAAAAAAAGGTTAAAAGTATTGGGCTAGTTCAAAGTCTAAAGGCAAAGCAGAGGTAGTTAGCTTTAAGCTTCTTGGTGTTAACCCCTAGCATGAGTCAGGCTCAGAAGTCTATGTAAGTACTGTTATGCCTGAGTCAGACTCATGGTGACAGTAATAAACTCTTGGGGCAATATTCTGCTGCCATCTAGTGGATAAAATAACATCATGCAGCAAAAAAACATATATTTCTATGCATTTGCCACTTTATTGTAACTCGTCGATATTCAAGAGTGGGGCAGAGCCTTTACTCAGACAACAATGGTATATAAATGAGAATCTCTAAATTTCAAAACAAACTGAATCAGAACCATTTGTTGAATCGAGCAATCAATTCACACAATGTGAATTGGTCATCAGATGTTGACATGAATATATGACTGAATAACTATGATATGCCTGGTGACATCAGTCATGTAACACTGCAGCAGGGTGTGGAATCTATGTGGCAAAAAGGTAAAATAATTGTGATGAAGTAGAAATACAAGTAAGACATTAAGCTCCTAAACACTGTTCACAAAGCAGCAACTGTCATTTGTGTCAGGGGAAATGTGGAAATCACTAAGCCTTGTGCTGTGATAGCAACAAAAAATATTATAAGAAAAGTGTGCAAAACAACATCCTTCCACTGTACTGATTGCGATGTTGGGCTGTACATTGGTGACTGTTTCAAAACATGTTACATAAGGGGCATGTACTATATCTGCACCAGTACCACTGTAGAAATTAATTCTCCAAATTTAAACACATTGTTTTTATTCCTGCAGCTCTTAGAAAAGCTATCATATTTTGCCAGATGGTAATGAATTTCTTGAAAGTGTAACATTGCAATATTTAATGACAAGAAGCATGTCATCCATAAGGATTTTGATCTCTTCAGGGTCTGTTTTTTTTTCTTCCGGCAAGGTCAATTTGTTTCTCTCTTGATTTTCTAATTGCTCACTAATTCTTTAGACTATAAAATTCCCACTGCTTCATTTTCTGTGCTAAATGTTTTTTTTAACTAATCAAGTTTCCGCTCACTCCATGTTTACCTAGTGGAAAATTCACATTTAATTTTTGCATCAGAGCAAACTTTGCACACATCTCCATGGCTGAATATGTCTAGCAGTTTTACCTGCCTACCTGGACCATCGCTTTGGTCTGTTGAATGATTTTATTGAGCCATTTTTGCCTGAATGTCAAATGTAACTTTTTTTTGTAAAGCTAAACTTCTCTTTCTGTTTAGCCACTACTCATAACTAGATAATCTTGACTAGTTAGTTTTGCTAACTAACTTGCTAGCTGGTTTATTTGCGGAACAGAGCATGATAATAATTTTTGACTTGTCAGTCATTACAGAGAAAATAAAAGAATCACTCTCTATATTTGATTCATGTACAACATTGGCAAACCGACCAAAATACAGCATCTTACTTTCTGGATTTATTTCTGTACAACCTGAAATAGTTCTGTGCTGGCCCTGTGTCATATACTGGTTCATAGTTATGTGTATTTTATGTTTTATTGCTGTTTTGTTAATTTGAGTTGTTATTTTTGGAGTCTTTGTGTTATTTCTGCTGATTCCATTTAGTTATTCTTTAACTATTGTAAAGGCCAGGCCTGACACAGACAGAAATAGGACACGGGTTAAAAGCACGCAAGTCTTTTTCTTCACTTGTGGGCAACGCCTTCCTCGTTCCTACAAGCATAACACAGTCTTAAGCACAAACACACCTTACACAAATCCTTTTTCCTTTTCCTTTCTCTTTCTTTCTCCTTCACTCTCCCTCCAGCAAGCTTTGTTGTCCTCCTCCTCCTCCTCCTCCTCTTCCTCCTTCTGACTCTGGCTCCCAGAGTAACGACTGCTGGCTCATTTTATAACACCCCCAGAAGTGCTCCAGGTGCTCGTCGACCTACTTCCGGCAGCACTTCCAGGTGAGGCGGAAGAACCGCCCAAGTGGGCTCAGCAGCTTTTGCAGCACCCCCTGGCTGCACTCCCAAGTCCTAACAGGGCTGTAACCAACTTCAATTCCCATGAAGTCCTCCTGGAGTCCGAGGAGTCCAAGGCACCGCTGCAACCCAGGGGGCTGTCACCTAGTGGTCCGGGGAAGGTAACATTCTGGAAAGGTTGGCTCCAGGTAGTAGGTTCTGGCCATCCGTCACACTATGTTTCCTTAAATATTTTGCTGCTCCTTGCTCTTTGTGGATGACGTCCTAAGAAGTAGGGCCACCTTGATTTCACTATTTACTGTGCCCTCACCCATGCTATCTTAGAGAACTGATAAGGCTTTGGAACAGAAAACCATTCGTTTTTTGCGGAGTTTCGGAAGTACTGCTTTCTGTGTGGATTTCTGGGCATTATTTTTTGCTTATGATTAAGGATCCTGCTTTTTGCTTTTTGTATTGCCATTTGCTTGCTTAGGAATGCCTTTTCTGCTAACTTCTTGTCCACCATTTTGCTTTGATGAGCTTTTCTTTGTTCTTTGACCTTTTTGTAAATAAATCATTGATTTATAAACATTTCTGTTTGCCCTTTTTGCACCAGTTGGAAGTTAATTATTATCTTTCTCTTTCTGGGTCTTTTTTGACATAGTTTGATACATTTTGTATGATTTTTACCAACTCCCCATTTTTGGATATGTTCTGGCTGGACCCTTGTATTTAGGGCCTGGCTGAGATCTGATCAGGCTCTACTGGACAGACTAGAAAGGATTCTGGCCTGCTCCCTACCTTGTTTTTTAGAGGCCTCACCCAACTGCATTGGGGAAAACAGCCATATTATAACACCCTGCACCTGCTCTGTATGTTAGAAAGAACATCAGTCACTCTTGATTGGTTTTAATGTCACCCTTGAGGTTTAAATTAAAACGTTCCTCACTTCTATTCACTTCTGATTGACTGGAATGATACCAATTTAGATTTCAGAAACTGTTGTCTAATATCATTGGTTAAGAAACCTGACAACCACAGTGGGCAAACAATCCTCTGAAAAATGCAATGCAAAAACCTAAGAGCATTATTGATATAATTAGCAATTACTGCTGATTTAAGCTGTTCCTTTAGAGTACTTGGCCACACATGACCAGCTTTCCACCTTGCACAGAAGATATTGATCAGATTGACAAATGCTTCAAAGGAGAGTAGAGGGTAAGGCAGGGCCAACAGTAACATTATCAATAAGAAAAGAAAATGTCAAAACTCAAGAATCAAGGTGAAAAACAACAGCAGATGTTCAATAAAGCAAAGTTAGTTTTTGGTTATTCCCCTTCACTCCAGAAGGAGCATAGGGCCTTTTCTGTAAGTTTCCATCTCTCTCTATTTTAGGCAATCCACTTCACGTCTCCCCAGGAAAGACCTGTTGTCTTGAGTTCTGACTGTAGGTTTCTTCTTTGTGTCAGGACTGGTCTTCCTCTTTTCCCTATTCCCTGGGGGTTCCATTCCAAGGAATGGATTGGAATTTTTACCTGCTGCTTGCATAGGGTATGCACAATCCACTTCCATTACCTCGACTAGATGGTACTGATGATAAGCAGCTGCCAGGTTCTCTGCCACAGCTCATGGATGGAAATTAACTCTGGCCACTGCAGAGGATCTGTCATATGCAGGTGTTATTGAAGACTTGTAACTTGTGGTCAAGACGCTTGGTCCATCTCCAGATCTCTGTCCCATACAGTAGCATGGACTTAACATTTGTGTTAAACACTCTCAATTTGGTATGAAGACTAAGATTCTTATTCCTCCATATTGGTTTCAGAGCAGCAAAGTGCTGGTGTGCTTCATTGATCAAGGTGCTTACATCTTTGTATAAAGCGAGCAGAAAATGAGAATAAAAGAGAATTCCAGAAAATGGGTATATGAAACCTTAGATGAAACTGATGCATCAGTCAATGTTGTCAAGTTCAAAGAGTGTACTGTAGTTTGATGTCACTAGAAGTAATGGGACAATGTGACGATGCGGGTTCCGCTCCATGCTCCCATCCAGCTCTTAGGAGATCTGAACCCGACACCATCGGTAATGTCACCGATGAGCTAGACAGTGAGGCATAACAATGAAGCAAGAGGATGGTGCAAAAAGTGCAAAGTGTTTTTATTAAAAACAGCAACAACAAAACAGTGTTTAAATAAATAGTGCAGTGCTTCAAAGTAAATAAATAATCCAATTAAAGCTGTGAATTGGGGAGGTTAAAATGCTTAAAAAACGAGGTTAAAACAATGGCTGGAAGCAATCTTTTAAAACAAAGCCTGGTGCATTCTTTTACTGGTGACTCCCCTACTTAACCTCCGTCCGTCTTTTTTCATCCCTACTTTACTGTCACTCCTTCCTAGCCGCCTTGCGCTTCTATTATTTATCATGGGGACGTGGATTAGATGTGGCAATTAGCAGCTCCCGGCAACAATTACGAATGTGGATGACTCCTTACTTGTGCACTTAAGCGAGGACCGTCCGCATCACGAATTCCACTGGGAACTGCTTCTGCCACACTACCATGCCCCCTCACTAAGCCACGAGTGCGGCGACTATTTATTTAAAAAGAGGCCTTTTTGACTTGAGCGGTGGACCCGCTACACCTCAGACAAAGGTAATGCCAAAACTAAACATAGAGATGAAATGCTATATTAGGCAAGTAAATACAGATCAAAACATTGTTTATTCAGACAGTAGGTTATTTTTATGCAATCAGAGCAAACTGATTCAATTAGCCTAGACATAAAATTCTACAAAGGAAACATTCTATGTAAATATTAATACAGCCAAAAAAGTGAAACTTGTGGAACTCTAGTGGTGGAGTCCATTAAGTGTGAAGTTCCCTTCATATCTACATTTTAAACATGTCTCACCCCTCTTGTTTCTTTTTTTGTTTTGTAGGTGCCCCAGAAGAAGGACAGGCATCCTGCCCAGGATAGAAGAGGATTCCTTACCCTAGTATAGGAGAATAGTAAAGTGTCCCAGCCGGATCTATTCCTGTCCTGATTGGGATGCCCAAAGACTACAGAAACTGGCAGGGGAGCAGTCCATCCCCCACCATTCTAGGTGGCAGTATCCCTCATACAGAGTCTGAGTCTTGACACCCGCAGGCCTGCAGAGGAGTTGGAGTATGGTATTGCAGGCCTGTAGTGATCTCTGGGGTACAATAGATGGAGCTGCTGGGGGAGGACCTCCATGGCTCTGGTGCCCTCATGTGGTCACAATTTATAAATTCCATACCCCTAGCTATCATCTGAATAATCTTTTGTGCAAATTCCATGTTCATACACTAAGTAAAAAGCTGTATTATATTCTTGCCTACATGGCTTACTAGAAATACTTGCCAAAATGTCTCAGGTGTCTGCAGACTTTACCTTCCATCAACAAAGTCATTATCATTACTGAACATATTAAGAATAGTAAGAGTAATTGCATTTTCCATAGTAAGTCTAGTTTCTCACTGCTGTCTTGGTAATGAGAATTCTGTCTCTGAAGTCTTCTTACAATCTTTAAAGCATATGAACAAGCCTCACATTGAACTTCACTCTTCTGTCATACAAAATCCTCATTACTGCTTTACTTTGCCAGACTGTTAAACAGAATGTCTTCTTTGCACACTTATGTGTATCACCTTGAAGTCTAGGAGGTATCAGGTTGAGTGCACAAAGTAATTTTCTTTCTGGATTTCCACACAGTACACTTTTTAGCATCTGTTTTAGGAACACACTGATGTGTTAGTTGGTTAGGTAAGCAGAGGTTAAATAGAAAAAACATAAAACACATCAATGTCAGTTAGTGATAAGTTAAAAAAGGCACCTTGAACAAGAAACAACAGAAACTACTAAATACAGTAAATAAACTATTAAAAAGACAAGGTTACCGTCCTTTCATAATGCTACTAATTTGCAAATGGACAGATCTTGACATCACATTTACTAGGGTAATGGCACCATGGGCAGGGAGGGCATGATTTGACTTGGGGGCCAGAAAATTATCTTGAACAATGTTTAGCTTCAATGAGAAAGTTTAACACTATTACTCCAAAATGTTTCCTGACTCTTAGGTCAAGCCAATATTGCTTAAGTGGTGAAATTGTTTAAAACTGTTATCAGTTGCAATATTCATTTTGATCTTTAGCTTTAATTACCTGCACAGTGTGTCTGAGTTGGGCCTTGGCTTCACCTTTGGCTTCCTCACAACCTTTTTTTGGTTTTGACTTAGCCTTCAGTTGTTTAAAAGCCCAATTTGTTTCCACTCATCCTAAATATTTACTAATTTTGGCAGTTATGTTCTGCCTCTAGAGATGCTTAATCCTCTTTCTCTAAGCCCTTATCAAGTAAGTTTAATATCAATTAATTCTGAAGAATTAGAAAAAAGAGTGTGTTACGCGAGAGTTCATTTCTGTAGGTCAGCAGTCTCAGGTTTCTTCAGTGAATGTTACCATTTAGCTTTGGTCCCTTTTGGGATTTCAAATGATTCATTTTGTGCTGGATTAAGATTCTTGTTCTGGATTAGATATTTTATTCTATTTCTGTTTCTCAGTGTTATTTTTGTTTTAGTTCTCTCGGGTTCAATTTAGTTTGCAAGTTTTCTCCTTTTGTTTTTTATGAGTCTTAAAGAATTGTTTCTGTGCTTATCTTTGGTCTTTTTAGACATATAGGTTTGGTTGCTCCTAGTTTTGTTTCTTATTATAAATGGGGTACTTTTCTATGTCAATTATATCATTGACAGGGGCCATTGCATTCTGCAGGGGCTTGTGAGGCTCACTGCAAGGAGAACAATAAACTTCAAGCCAGCAAAATTAAAATATTTGGTGTTGAAGAGGGGCAAGGATAATTAAATCAATTAAACATCAATTCCATTGGTCACAAGGAAACCAGTGAAGATCTTTGGAAAAGTGTTTCACGGTAGCCTTAAAGATACAGCTTCAATCCAGGCAACCCACCATACTCTTGAATCTTGGTTGGCAGTGGTGGCTAAATCAGGTCTTCCCAGTAAGTTTAAATCTGTGGTTTGTCTATGGAATTTCACCACAATTTCTCTGGCCACTGTTGATATACAGTAAGACAATCATAACAATGTGTGGTAATATATCTTGTTAAAACAACACAAAGGAAATGTAAAAAAAGTGTTAGGATCCTAAACTGGGAAAAAACACTTTATTGCAGGGGAGATGATAATAAGAGAAATGAAGTTAAATAGAGCACTGAAACATGCACCAGTTCATTTTTCAGAAGCAATCACTACGATCCTGTTAGTGGTAGTGTAGTGGTTTATGTTCTGGGGTTCAAGAGAAGGTGGAGTAGCTGTTTCTTACCCAGATTAGGATGTTTCTGCCTGGAGACTATCTCCTAAAACCTAAACCTTTCTCCTGTTTTATGAGTAGTTTAGTCTTGTGAGTCCAAAGGAGGTGTCACATTCAAGATAATATTTAATTTTTGCTAATACAGTATTACCATTATATAAGCATTACATTGCTTAAACAAAAGTCTGATAGTGAAGCATTAGGTGCATTGGCAATCCTAAATTGTCCCTAGTGTGTGGGTGTGTGTGCCCTGCCCGGGGTTTGTTTCCTGCCTTGCGCCCTGTGTTGGCTGGGATTGGCTCCAGCAGACCCCTGTGACCCTGTAGTTAGGATATAGTGGGTTGGATAATGGATGGATGGATGAAACTGAGGAGGCTTTTCTTTCTTTCCTCCTAATATTGCCTGTTATCAGAGTCAGTTTGTCTGTTGTTTCTGAGAGACATTTTATTTCTGAGCTAGCATTTCAATTAGCTGTGGGTCTGCGTAACATCTGCTGTTCAGTGGCCAAAAATAACATGTGCGCCCAGAATTAGAATATTGACTTTGTTGTCACATGTGTTCTTTTTCAGAAGGAAGAGAGCAATTTACATACTTGGTTTAATTACTTAGGAATTATGTCAAATAATTATTCTACTGGATGCTTTACCTTGGAATGTGATTATGGATACCACCCAGCTGTCATTTCTGAGAGATCAATTCTGTAGCCAGATGTAAAGAAAATGCAATAATTGATAATTAACATGTTACTGTGGTATACTAGTATTCATGTGAGGACTTCATACACATACATGCTGATTTAACATATTTACATGGGTAGACATATTATTGGCTAACTGAAGGTGCAAAAGTGTAATAGACAGTATATATTTTAGCAGCCTTAGTATTATATAAAGGCAGATGTTACACATGACAAGGGCATGAAGGTATTGGAGTTTGAAAAGTAAGAAAAAATTAAACAGGGGCTTTCCACTTAACAGTAGTGCTTGAAATTTTCCAATAAACATGTTTTTGAAGTACATATCACATAGGAGACATTAATCTGTAGAACAGCTACTGGCATTGTTGGGAGGGAGTGAGCTTACACAAGTTAAGTGCTAATATATCTTCCACGGAATTAGTGTGCTGTTTGCTGATATCTTTATATTGCGTTGATCAGTGATTGTGGTTATTAGTTAAGCATTTGTGCCTTCTGCAAAGATGGCTCTTTTCCTCAATACCATTTTTATTATGTTAAGCTATTATTTTGCCCCATTCCTCACAATGTTTCCATGTTTTTAATGTCTTATCGTGGAAGCCCAATTTATTTGGCGTTCTCTCACAATTCAGTAAACACATTTAGTTTTTTACACATTTTGCAGTGGATTTCAATGATGCTGCGAGATGGTAGGGAACGTGTCAAATATGTGCTTGCACGTGTGACAACATACAATAGCAGTCACATTTGTACGCAAAAAATGTGTGCATTTTGTTATCAAATAAAGGAAGTTTT
>JANRMT010062835.1:48882212-48902243 GCA_026402145.1 Polypterus bichir lapradei | reverse complement strand
TGACAACAACACTCATATCAATGACAAAACAATTACATTAACAATCAAGTTACGTTATTTTTTAAATTTTTCCTTTTCTTTTTCATAACTTCTTTAACACAGTACTTCTCCGCTGCGAAGCGCGGGTATTCTGCTAGTATATTATAAACCAGGGGTAGGCAATGTTGGTCCTGGTGGGCTGCAGTGGCTACAGGTATTGGTTCCAACCCAATTTCTTAATGAGAAGACAATTATTGCTAATGAAACACTTATTGCTCAAGTGACACTCTTCTGCGTCATTTTACTGGTTTAAATTGTTAAGGTTCCCCACCCTTAATTGCTTATTTCAGTCATAAATAACTATATTCAGTGCTTTTAATGCCCCCTTATTAGCAATAAGATGCAAATGACAAAAGAGCCAGCAGTTCTCCATTTAACTTGTTTCTATTTATACCTGTGTGGATTCATCATGCATTATTTGGATGAATAAAACACGTGAAAATGTGACAGACTGCAAATTATCTAGTTTAGGCTTCAAATCATTTGGATGATTTCATTGGAAAGGAAAAAGTTCTACAATATAACAACAGTACATTGCCGAAAATTAATAAGGTTTGAGACTGGTTCCTACTTAAGCAATTGGGTTGGAACGAAACCCTGAAGCCACTGTGGCTCTCCAGGAATGACATTAAAGCAAATTTGGCAAACAATATTAAACAAGAAAAATGTAAATAAATAAAAGCTCAAACACAAGAAGTTACAAATCCTCCTGCTTTTTTCTATATATTTTCACCTCATACGTATCTTACATTTCTTAAAGAGGTTATATTTAGTTTGTATCCAGACTCAATCTCTAATTTTAAAGAAACTTACAATTTTTCATTTACAGCATATACATCAATCAAGTCATTTATTATAGTATTGTTATATTATGTTTCTATGGACAATAATGACCTATAAGCATATAAACTGTGTCCTGTAAGAGGCATCTCAGATCCTCAAACCCCAGAGAGAACCACACAGACAAAAGGTCGGGGTTCAAATAAATACTTTTATTTAACAAAATACATTTACTCAGGCTTATCTTCAAACATAAACAATCCAATATATTCTTTCTCTTCATTCTCCTCCACTCCTTCTAGATTGGCTTGTTTTTTGGTTAGGAAAGCTGTAAAACAAAAAGGAGACTGCTGAGAAGTGCATTTTAAGCAGTTAATAAAGCAGACTTCGCTACTTTTTCACTGTTGCAGTGTCCTCACATAAAACAAATACAGATGGTTCAATGTTTCTTACAATTGACTGTGTCACCAGGTTATTAGCACATGATGCACACAAGCAGCTGTCTGCACATTTATATGTATATATAAACCTAATGTTACAAGATTTCCTGAATCTGGGCAGGTGGAAATATACACCAAACAAAGCTCATTGTATTTAATGTTTTAAAAAGTAGCCCAATATAAAAGATATTTATAACTGCTAACCAGAGGTCAAACTCAAGGGACAAGGGGTGGGTTTCAGATCTACAGAAGAAACATCTAGGACAAGATCTATAATAAAGTAAGTGGAGGAATGTGGTCTGCTTTCACATTTAGCTAACAATAATTTTGATTCTTCTATTAAAGCATGGCATTCTGATTGTTTTTCCAGATTCATGTAAAAATATTTAACTTGCGTGATTGGAAGAGAGAAGGATATGATATTATGTGCATTTGTGCAGAGATATTGAGTTGAGATTTACTATTAGTCAAATGAAGAAGCTTATGATAAAATTGAACACACAATTCAATATGAAAGTGAAAACAAAAATGCCTTGCTGTTTAAGGATTTGAAAATAGTTTTACATTGGTGACTGTGGACAGTGAGAAATGCATTACTGCTACTGAATGGAGAAATGCAAATTCTAGATGTGTGTGCATTGGGAAAGACAATATTTAAGTTTAACTTAACATTAAGCTTTTTTTATTTTGCCAAGATCTACCACCACTGCTACTACTTTCATTAAAGTTATTAATTATAGGGTAATTGTTATCAGTAATAGACAGTCAACAATTGTCAAGCGGAAGTTGTCTTGGGATAAAGTTATGAGATTATTGAGCTCTTTTGAGGCCCTCCCCAACGGTGTTACACGCCGTAACGTGATTGACACATCTGTCGACAGTTGCTTGTCCATTGTGAAGGCGCATGCAGGTTCACAGCACCACCGAGGCAACTGCATGTTCATAGCCTCCTCACGTAACATGTCTGTTGCCCAGTGGGTGATACAGGGAATATTATAACCCGGCCACTGAACTGGCCCTGTCCCTGCTCATTTGGTGTGTCTACCTGTATTGAAGTGGTAGCTCCCATTTGAGTAAATACCCTGACTGTTCCTTTTTTGATTGAAATAAAGTTGGTTTTCTTGAAGAATTTTGACAGCGTCATTTCTCTTGGCTGCAAGACAGTGATTCATGCATCACTATGTAAATTATGCAACATTTCTACAACATTTTATAAATATAGCAAAGTATTAAAGTTCATTGGGCTGTCCAGAGAACAATCTTAATGCAAAAGACAAAGAGTAGTTATGGCTAAGTGCTGCTCATGGATGAATGCCCATGTAAATTCCCTAAATATTTTAAGGATGTATAAATTCTCCACACCTGTTTTAGTAAAACCTGAGACACCATGCTGTTTACATTAATGGTATTTGATTATCTAGAGCATTTCTAATATCTGGAATTAGAATGGATGATATGGCAAAACAGATTGAATAACAGACCTTTGCAATTAATATGCTGTGTGGCGGGCGGCTGGGGGTGGTACCCAGCCAGGACACCCAGGAGGACCGGAGGAGGGCTTACGACTCCTTCAGACCACGAGGGGGCGACCGCCCTGGTTTGCACTGGGGACCACGGGTGCAGAGCTTGGAAGCTCAACCCTGTAGGGGCCCGTGGTCACCGCCAGGGGGCGCCCTGGTGCCTGAAGAGCCGTGGACCTCAGCACTTCCGCCACACCAGGAATTGCTGGGGGGAAGAAGACTGGGGACACCTGGAGGGCTTCCGGGTGCGCAGCCGGCACCTCCGCCACACAGGGGAGTGTCCGCAGAGGAGTGTCGGGAAGCACCCGGAGCCCATCCGGGCTTGTATAAAAGGGGCCGCCTCCCTTCATTCGATGACTGGAGTCGGGTGAGGAGGGGATGAAGTCGTGTTGCAGAAGAGTGGAGGCAGCCCGAAGAAGGCAGGCACTGAACTGTGAGGCCTGGACTTTGGGGGATTGGTGCTGGAGGCACTGGGTAGTGCACTTGACTGTTGGAAATATTGTAAATAAATATATGTGTGCTGGGTGACAAAGCGTTGTCCATCTGTCTGTGTCCGGGGCTCGTTCCACAGCTGTCAAAAGTGAAGAGGTCAGGAGATTTAAACCTATTTCTCAAAAAGCCTTTGTATACTTACATAAGTAAGAGTAGAGATGCAAGGACTGACCACTTGAATGATCTTGGCTGTCGCCTGCACTTCACCCTCTGAGGGATACCCATGTGGAGCACTCTAAACGGTTGTGCCGCATTTTGAAAAAACAAAACATAAAATGACAGAATTGTGGTCCCTGTGGGGAAATCCCATTTATTTTAGCCAAATTTCATAAAAAAATTTATTTAACTTGTATTTACTTAAAATGCATGCACAGAATATGCAATTGAATGAAATGCTATTTTCTTCAGCCATGGTGGTGACTATTTGTTTCTGGTTGTTTTCCCTACTATTCAGGTTTTCAACAGTGTTTAATAGACAAGTAAAAAATAAATAAAGGTGTTTCATTACCCTCAGTAATTGCCCGTTGCACCTGGTTATCAATTACTTTACATAGCCTACAGAGACAGCTGGCAGCAGCGTTGTCTGTATATAGACAGACAATGTTTCATATTATCAAACTGTTTACTGGTCACAAGAAAGGCGTAAAATTGTACAGATGACAAAACCTAGAACTGCCTGTTCTATACACAAAAAAGTTTAAATTACTTTGATGACACTAGCAGTAGTATTTAGCATAGACATTAAAAACTATTAAACACATTTTTACAAAACATGCAAATATTTTTTCAGTAATCTTCTGTAACCACAGGCTCATGGGAGTTGCTTTCTCTGACAATAATTCAAAGGGACATCGTCAAATAGTCTAACATTGTGCTCTATCCTCTCTCTTGAAGGGTATTCAAAATTACTTAAAATCATGAATTTGGATTTTCCACTATTTTTGCAAATAGCAACCAGGTATTTGACATAGTAATGAACTATAATAAAGTTGTCTCAACAGGTGATTTTAATATATCCCTCAGAGAAAGAAACTGACACCTTTAGCAAAAAATTGACATCACTGTTTAACCCTAGTTGCCCACTGTATAAGTCTGAGCACTTTTATAATAATGTTAGATCAAAATATAATTATCACTTGTGGTTTTGAAATATAAAATGTGATTACCATTAAGCTGCTCAATTAATTTTTTTCTGCTGCTGCTAGTAAATGCACAAGTTAACACAAGAACAGCGTGACATGTAGATTATAGCAGGACATTGAAAACCTTTATATTATGAGGAAATCAAATTGCATCCTTTCCTTGAGACCAAATAAATGTCAGTGCGCAGGATTATTAATTGTTTCTAAAGCAATCCTTATATGTGACTCGTTCCAAAACTAAACAGAAATAATAAACATAAAGATACCATTATAATGCATAGATATGCTTAAATAAAATGCTAAAAACCAGACGGGCAACAGAGAACACTAAATTACAGGTCTGCCATTGCCACTGCCACATTAAAAAGTATAAAGAAATTCTTTCTTTGTCATTGTCTGTGTTTTATCCTTGGTTCAAGTGTGTTTTCTGTTTATTCAATCTTTCTATTGTCTTTAAAATATTATTTTATACATATTATTGATTTTGTTTCATTTTTACTCTGTATGATTTGATGAATATTATTTTGATTACTGATAATTCCATGTTTGTGAATGAGGTTTGTTTTGTGGTGCATTGCTACCTTAATTTTATTTCTTGTAATCTGTATGTTAAGCCTAGGGGAGCTGGGCCACCTAATTACTGCAACTGACAACACTGATATTTAAGAAGAAATAGCCAGCTTGCATGACTGCTTTGATATTGAGGAGCTTTCCATTATTTTTGATGGTGCACTTTGTGATGATTTTTGGATTTCCTGGCCTTTCGCCCCCTGCTGTTGATTTAAGGTACTATCTCTGATTTTTGCCTTGGGTTTGTTCACTTCAGGTTTGTGTTTTAGGTGACCCTATTTGGTTTTGTTGATTTTTGCTTTAGCCTCTGTTTTTTCCTTGGAATCATTCTGAATGATTTAATAAACATCTAAATATTTGAAGACCATTGATTTATTTTTATTTGCCTAAAGTTTATTTTATATTTTTCCATCTTTTTTTGACATTTGTGACTTGTAAAGACTTTGCTCCATTTTTTAGACCATAAGCCTACCTCTTGAGTTTGGAACCAGGCTTCAAAGTTGGTGAGGCCTAAAAGTTTGGTACAGATTGGTGGAGTTGAAAGTCTGGCTTTTGGTTTGTGAATCTTGCATTCTTTTTTGAGCCTTTGTGTGAGAGGATAGCAACACTGAAAAAAAAAATACTGCAGCTTAGTGAAAACAGAAGCAGTCATCATATTTTAATTATAACAGCTTCAATTAAAAAAAAAAAACTAATCTTAGGTGGAACTTTACATGATAGTTCAAATAATAATAGGCCAGACAGCATAAGATATCAGATTTCATTCATGTGCAGAGCTATCACTCTTACAAAGCCCCTGAATGATTAACTTCCCAAAAGGAAATGCTAATCACAAAGCTCTAGTGCAGTGTGGCATACAGCCCTGTCAAGTGTGACTGGAAGTGTGAGCTGTGGTTGGTGTGCAGATTGGTATAAACCAAATTGAGGAGGGATGTGTTGTAAAGGTTAAACAAAGATTACAGTTGGGATTTCATGCATTGGAAGGTATCAATTTACAAACAAAGGTGTATAAAAGGTACTACATAGAGGAAGAGTCCAAAAAATGTCATACACCATACCAGTGCTTCTTAAACTATTTTCTTCTAATGACCCCTGAATCAAAACAAAATACCTCATGGCCCACTTCCCCTCCCAATAAATTAAACTTAAAGAAAAACAAAAACAGAATAAAATTCCTTTGTGAATGACAGTCAGTCTTTGGTACCTCCTGGTGCAAAAGTAATCCTATTTGAATAAGGCTGTAAAAATGAACAAAGTTTAACGGGAGGCCAGGGTGGTCTGCACCCTCCAAATCTATGAACTATGTTGCCATGTTAAGTCTCAAATAATGGGTATTTTTTCCTCACATTTTTTAGGCAACATTTAATGTAAATGTGTTATTAATCAACAAATATGCTGCAAAGTAAGTTGGTTTGTACTAAAGAATATGATTGGTCGCACACCAGGTACACTGAAAAAAATGGCATGTCAGATTAAAATTTTAAAAATATGTACATCGGCTGCACAAAATAAAATTGTTTTTATCAAAAATAATTTAATTATGCTTAATGCACTAAATTAATAGATACTGAAACAACATATTTTTATATAAAATGAATGAAACTTTTTCATTCTCTGTTAAATTAATTTTATGTTAAATGAACATTCAATAAAGCATAATATTTTAACAATTGTTTTATAAACTTTTTAAAAAATGCACCTCACCGAGTTACTTAGTTATAACCTTTTTAGGTTGTCAATTATACTTGTTCCAGTATCATTTTACTGTATAGATCATGTTCAAAGTTATTAATAAGAAATATACAGGTTTGTTTATACCAAAAATAGTTTTATTTGGTAAAAACAATACAAACCAAAAGATTAGTATTCAAAAGATGAAATGTACAACAGTTGTACAAAAACACTGTTTCTTTGGCTGTGCGAGAATGCCATGACCAATGTATAACTAAATATGAACACAAAATACTCCTTGGATAGATTATTATATTATAAAATACATGTATTTATATTTATGTAATTGTATATATTATAGAAGAAATGTTTAATATTAGTAAAATATAAAGTGCAAAAATTGCTGCAATTGGCACCTTCTTTTTTACAAATTTTTATTTTTTTTTATTTTCAAATGAGCAAATTCAGAAACTGCATTGTATTGTATTTGGGTGTATTATTTATTTCTGTTGAGAAATGTTGTGATAATACTAATGAACAGCAATGCTGAAAGTATTTGACCCGTAATGAAAGTCAGAACATTTTTTTGTGCAAGTACGTAAACGTACCTACTGTATACCAAGCAAGTAAATCTAGACAACTTAATAGTACATTTACTGACTTGTGACGGTAGTTAGTGAGCATAGTTTGATAAAAGATTAAAAGAGAATACAAGGTAAAACGCAAAATGGAGTAATGTTAGTCTGTGTGATTAAGTGTTTTAAATGAATATCTGAATATTTCTTGTGTGTGTATTTTTTTTTTTTTAATTTTTATTTCATTAACCTTTTGCTCTTAACCGGCAACATTAACTCAAACCCACAACCTGTTGCTTCTTTGAAAATCACATGACGTATTAATTGCATATTAATTTCCTGTGAGGACTCAATATAACTATTTTGACTTCTACCTAAATGACTGAAATTAGTATATTGCACATCCCACAAGATTCAATAAATTAATCATGATCGAGTTACAGTATGTTCAAAAGTGGAACATAAACAATACATGTAATATAAAGTAAATACATTTTTGTAAATGTAACAACCTACCATTTCCCTTTTTTTCAGTATACTCCCTGCATGGAGTTTGCATGTGGGTCAGTGTGGATTTACTCCCACAGTTCAAAGACATGCTGGTTAGCTGAACAGGTTTGGCTAAACTGTCCCTGAAACAAGTGTGTGTGTTTACCATGTGGTGGACTGGCTCCATATCCAGGGATTGTTATTTTCTTTGCCTTGCTTGCTTGGATAAGCACCAGTTGCCCCACAACACTGCAGGTGTGAATGATACATGGATTAATGGATATTAAATAATTGTGATTGGTATTTGTGAAAGTTTTTGTGATTTCATCATTTTAAACGTGTTATTGTGAGATTTAATTTATATTGCAAATGTACACTACTAACAGGGGCTGTGCTATGCATATGTAGTAATACAGTTGAGACTCCAAAAATGCAATTATTTTTTAATGGTTCCTCTGGGCCCCTCCAAGCCTAACTGTCAAACTCCAACCATAGCTATAAACACATTGATTCACATTTTGTACTGAGACTAAGCTCTGCTGTTAGGAAAACTGAAAAACTAAAGGGCACCTTCGCCATGAAAAGTGAGGGAACCACAGAGAGGTAAAAAGGAGACACTACTAGGAAACGGGAATAAAGGGTAGCTTGTTCTACCCTTCTAGGAACTCAGAGTCCTCATATCAGCTCCTAGAATTTTCAAATCAAGCAACTATTCTGTTGAGTTTCTGCCGGGTTCTGGTGTCAATGTAGATTTATTAGTGGGGTTGTTGTATCAGCTTTGTGTTGGTTTCTGTGTGTTGTCGCTTTCTTTCTTGTGGAATTTTTTTTTAAGTCTGAGTTTCCTGAAGAATTCTTCCATATCACTGCAGAGTCTGATTTTGTAAATGGGCTTTGCAGGGCATAATGATTGTCCCTTTGTACGGTAAGTACTGAAATCTCTATTTCATTTGGAGTGTATGAGGAGAGATTAACAATACAGATCTGCTGCTCTTTGTTTATTTTTTGCTATTAACTGTCTAGCTTTCTCTCGCAGTCTATGCAGATTTTTCTTTTTGTTAACAAGGATACTGAAACACTGATTCATGCTTTCATCACTACCCATCTGGACTACTGAAATGCATTGTTTTATGGCCTCCTGACTAAATATATCAATAGATTACAATATGTACAGAATTCTGCTGCTCGTCTACTTACACACACGAAAACATCTGCTCACATCACTCCTGTTCTTTATGATTTGCATTGGTTACCAGTCTTTTCAAGAATCAAATATAAAATTATTCTTCTCACCTTTAAATCCCTTCATGGTTTAGCCCCTCATTATCTGTCTGAGCTGCTGCTTCCTTACACTCCTGCTCGTGCATTAAGATCATCGGATGCTAACTTACTCACTGTACCTAAATACAGGTTAGTAACTATGGGTGGCAGAGCTTTCAGGGTGATAACCCCTAAAATTTGGAATGCTCTTCCTCTCAGCCTTTGTGAGGAAAAATCTATTATTCATTTCAAAATCCTGTTAAAAACACATCTCTTCAATGAGTATTATTCATTTTCTTGTATGTAATTTCTAATGTCTTGTTAATGTGTATATTGAATTGTAAAGTGTCCTTGAGTGTATGAAAGCGCTACATAAATAAAACATTATTATCATTAATAAGGAGGTTCTGGACACTTTTGTAATATAGATGTAGCTCCTTTACCATACCCTGCATGTTTTTTCCAAGGAGCAGGATGAGGTCTTGGATCTCTTCTTTTGTGTTCTTTTTAATGTTATAAAAAATTTTGATTAGGTGGTTTCTTAGTCTTGTAGATGTCCTAGTACAATGTTCCTGTGCAAACTGTGTATTATAAGAGTGTATGGTTAGATTCCTTATCAAGATCTCTTTCAGGATAAGATTTTCCTTTTTGCATTTCATTAAGAAGAAGATATCACTGTCCAGGTGTGCCCGTTTCTTCCAGCAGGCCTTCAATTCAATGTAGTAGTTGTACATTTGGGTGTCTTGTATTTCTGTAGTGGTAGGATGTTGTACCGCGTTAGCCACTGTGGATGCATTGAAAAGTCAAGCAAAATAACACCTTTTATTGTTTAACTAAAAAGATTACAATATGCAAGCTTCAAGGCAACTCATGCCCATTCTTCAGGCAGTTTGTAATAGAGATACTGTATTGGAGTTCCCTGTGTTTAGATAGACACTAGCACACAGACAGCACTGGGTCACCTTCTTTGTAAAAAATTCACAAATCTCTTTAGCCTAAGATTAATTTTGCTGCTGAATTTTAGAAGGAGAGGAGAACAATGTATAGTAAAGATCTTTTGATAAGGTAAGTGTCCAACAAAGTCTTTTGAAGATTTGGATGAGTTTTCCTTACAATGTTTAACTTCCCATTCCTTTCTCTTTCCTGTGGCTTCTGGAGGTTTGTATGAAGCTAACACATGTGCAAGCTGACAAAGTGCAACAGACATGAGCAGAACACAAAATCCTTAACTGTAACCTGGTTAAGGGTTTGCACGGCCAAATAACTTGGTTACATGTGGAGTACTCTAAACCTATATCTGTTAACAAGGTTCCTCAGAGACCAATAATTCAGTTTCTCTAAGTGGAATATGGGTTTACATGGCATTTTAGAAGGCAGATTTCTGTAAATAGCCAAGTTATTAAAGTGCAAACTCATTAGTGACAGCCTAATCTTAGAGTCTGGCCAGATCCAGCCTCATTCTCCTAGCAGGTTGGAACCTATTGGACCTAAGCTTTATCTTCAGAGTAGAAACAAGTCTGGTCAGAATTCACAAACTGGGCACTTCTGTAGACCCTGCAGTTCTGTTGGAGCCTCCAGCGTCTGCCCACAAGAATCTGATCATCTCCTTCACCGCACCTATAGTATTGGAGTACCAAGTCCAACTCAGGACACTGGAACCAGGATCCAGCAATCCACAGCCCCTGGCCTTTTGCAAAGTCAAGGAACAAGGAGCCACTTTCACCATGGTCACCAGACCCACGGAGACCAACACAATCCTCATAGCCAGCTCTTTTAGTGCCAGTGGTCACACTGAAGTCACCCATGACTAGAGGAGTGTCGCCTCATGGACACCCATTAACCATAGAGTGAAGATGCATATAGAATTGTCTCTCACCAAGACATCATTCATTGCAACTGGATCTAGCTAGTCCCAGGTCTGTGTACCTCAAAGAGTGCCGCCACTGAAATGCAGAGTTTACGAAATCTGTCCTGGGTATGATGTTAAACTGCATCTGGCCTTGCAAGTTGTCCTCCAACTTGCAGGGAAAACTTGGTGGCAGGATTGGCACTCCAGCCCCCGTAAAAACTTTACACAGCTCCGAAATGCTAGACACTAACTCCTTTCTGCTTGCCGTGGGAGTAGTTTTGTTGCATCTGCCCCAAGGAAGGCTCCTTACATTATGAAGTGTTTGGGGGAAAGCCCGCGAGACAGTCAAAACCACCAGAGAACCAATGAGGTCAGGCTTGTTGGGGATCAGAACTGGTGTGGTGCTGAGACATCACCAACTGCACGGCAGCATGTGGGTCCCAATTGAGGCGGCCCATCTGGATAGGTGCGTGGAATGTCCTATCTCTCCGGTATGATGATCACTTTCCTATGCTGTCGGAGGAGCCTCATAAACTTCCGTAAACAATTTGTGAAATTAGTGAAAATTACACAAGACCCCTGATCATACAATGTAGCCATCATGTGTACCCTTGTTCATTTAAGATATTATTTTTTATGTTTTAAAGCTGGTATTCTGTTTTTAAAATGGAACTACCATAAATCAACTAACCCACCCATTATGTTATAGATTTTTTTTTACTTGCTAAAATGCCAAGTCAAATTTCTATTCATTTACCTAATATCTGTATTAAGCTGCTAGCTTTTTGGCATCATTTATTAAACAAGAAAGGGGTAATTTACAGCTTTGGCTAATGCAGCAAAAATGATAGAGCTGGTCATGTTGCAGTCATCATTTTTTCCACTCAATGCTGATTTCAGTTCCATGGCCACTGGTATCTTTCCTAACCCACTGCAGTGTAAAAGAAGAATAAAAAAACCTGATAAAGAGAGAAGACAGATGTGAAGCAGAGTAATGATTGTGACAAACAGAGAGATGTTTGTAAAGAAAATGTGGTGGGAGTTGTTTGTTGATGTATATTGGCCTACATTGGGTATATGAAGTGTTACTCTTGGTCCTCAATAAAATTGAGTTTAACACCTCTGCACTGCAGTAAAGGAATATTTGAAACACAGCTAAAAAATGTAGTTACTCAGACACTGTTAAACAATAGGTAATTTACAAATAAACAAATAACACTTTTAAGTATTCATACAAGTTAGATTTTCCTAATTTCAAAGAAAGCAACTAATTAACATACAGAATACAAAGATTCTCAGAACAGAGAAGATACAGGATGTTTAGCTTATTAGTCAAAAATGTCATTTGTCCATTTTCAAAACCACTTTTTGAATTAAGATCCTGTGCTCCAGTTGGAAAACCAAAAGAAATTTAGCCAATTGTATCATAAATGTTGAATAAAGGTCTCAAACAAATAAATAAATGTTAAGAAAAAATGTTAATGTTTGCCTGAAAACAAGATGGGAATCAACCCTGGATGAGATGTTAAATCTTTTGGAATCCACACTTACACACACACTTTTGCTCACAAAGCTACGAGTTGAACAATTAACTTAGCATTCATGTGTTTGGGATGATTGTGGATACCAGAAGAAACACCAAGAAACACCTAAGCATTCGTAGTCCAGAAATCAGAGGATTCTTGGGTTGTGAGACACTACTGCTAATCACCGTGCAAATAAGCTGCCCCTATACATTAAATGCACCAATGAAAAACAGGATATACAAATTTGTTAACTTTTAGTTTGATGGAGAAATTCATGTAATTCATGTAACAATTTTCACTCATTGTGTGACTGTTAAATCATTTAACTGATCTGTGCTAAAACTGTAAAAGATATTTCTTAAGAATTGTGTAGTAATGCATTATGCAAATGCTTTAGAAGGATATTCAACAGAAAACGTATTACAAGGGGGAAAAACTGCAAGCCACAGTAAAGATAATTTTCTCTTCAAGACAAGTACTGTTTATTCCAAAATGGTATTCATTAAGTGAAAGATTATTCCAAAGCCTTTACTGTATGGTAAGGTTGAAAAAAATACAACCTTTTTCGTTGAAGAAAAAAAAAAAAACACAAGAGTAAATAAAATGCTAACCTACATAAATTGCTCGGCATTTTATGTGATCTTTATATCAGTTATAGAAACTTAAAATTGGGGATCCCCAACATTTACATGCACCCTACACAATAATAATTTACGGGACTAAGTTGTTTTTTGGTGTATTGAAAATCGAAAGGGGAATCTTTATACTAAGGTTGACTTGTTTCTTTTTTTAAAAAGCAAAAAAGAAGTTTATGTTATTGTTTATAAAGTGCAGCGTTACGCGGTTGAACACGAACTCAATCATGCTAAAAAATCACACAATTTAAAAAAAACTACTTTAAAATGCGAAAGGAAAGCTTCTAGGAAAAGTGGGTTTATGTGGCAAAATTACTACCATATGGAGAAGGCACGTACGTATTTTAACTAAAAGTACTAGTTCGCCATAAATACTGCAAACACATTGGTTTTTATTAACACTACCGTCCACACTCAAATTCTGTTATTACCAATTACAGAAAATAACTTAGTATCTTATTCCGACTATTTTTATCTTTGCATGAAACCCTCACTAGTCGTAAAACTCGACTATATCTGCATTTTATCTTACAGTACACTAACGTATGTTCCAGTATCTTCTCTGCAGTGCTGTGAAGGAGAATACATCAGACGAACAGTACAATGCACCAATCACTCGTTAATTCAAGGCGGTACTTCCTCCTCTGTGCACCAATCGGTGGGCCTCCTAACCCCCAAAAAAGAAATCTTTTTTATATTCTTTGGTTGTCAGCAAAGCGAATGAGGGGGAGGGGAAATTGTGATGGCTGTCAATGTACTCATATCTATGTATAGATTGCTTTCTTTTTACAGTTTGTAGTTCTGTATATTCATCTGAAAGGTAAATAACAGTTCATCTGCCTTGTTTTTTCCACCTTTATGTTGTGCGCGGACAATTACTTTTTAACCAGGGTTGCATTTATTTGCAGGACAGTTATGATTTATGTCACAGAAGAAGTAGCTTTTTGAACTTAGTATTCCGCATGAAGTTAACAGTTGCGTCGAGTTTATTGTAGGGATTATATATATGTCGTCGTAATCCACCGATCCCATAGTAGAATGCTGTATTGCTCACATTATTCCGCATGTGAACTTTTCCCCCAGTGCTTTTTAATTCAGATTGTGAGTTGAGAAGGGCTGGGTAGGTAAATGTAACTTACGCAGCGAGTCAGGGGAAGCCATGATCCAATCAGCGGCATTTCCAAAATATAACAAAATAAAAGAAAATCTAAAATGATAGCGAAGAGTGCACTGACACATTTTGCGCTCGCTTTAAAGACACGACAACAGAATTTGTAGATGACAACGCATACGTGGTGTAAGCAATCGCCAGCGGCTTGGTAAAGTTTACGGGCGAAGTTTGCAGTGTGGGAAGTGGAGGCCCTGCGGACGGTGTGTTTTTTATTAAAGAAAAATCAGGAAGTCAGGGAACATACAGACATGTTGTGTATCATCATCATGGCACGGTTAAGATGGGGAAACACGAGCTAGAGTGAAAACGTAACGTGATTGTCAGCGAGCTCCTTGATAGTACAGCGCTGTTGATGAAGTCTTTTTGGGTCCAAACGTTATTTCCTTATTTATGTAAGGTAAAACAACATGTGATTAAATATCGCGGAGGGGATGGGAAAGAAAGGGGGATTGAAAGGCCTTAAGACAGATGTAATCAGCGTGTCCTTTACCTGGGGAGCGAGGGTAAAACAAGCATTTTATTATTGGCGATTACGTGGAAAAGTACAGTTCTGGTCATTTATGTCACCGGCTATCTGAAGCCACATGAAAAAGTTAACTCTAATAATCATTATTAGCGGTGAAAAAATCCATTACAGGCAATAATTTAGGTATTTATTCAGTTATTTATTTAATTTCCAACGTGTTAAGCTGCATAGTTCACAGTCCAATGACTCGGGATAGTGAGTACGATAGAAATCACTGTCCAAAAGCATGATCGGTATTGTTATGCAAATTAGAACACGCTTCTCCCCACAGCGATACAGATGGAGCTGCAGGCCTTTGACCCGAGGTGCAATGAGCCTGTCGCACAAAAAAAAGTCTAATTCTTTAGGTCGGAAATACTTCATTTGATTTTCTTTCTTTTTTAGCAAATTGTCTGTACTTATTATTTTTTCTAAGAATAATATAGATTTAATTTTGTTCATTTTAAAAGTATAATCAGCCGATTATGGTAAAAACCACTGACTATTATAAGTTTTAGCGATAACCATGTTTCTGTCATTTATTGTCAGATTAGTCAAAACTGTAAAACAGCTTGCATATTTTTGTAGAGGAAGTGGGTCACTACTGTATAACTTCTAAGCCGAAACATTAAACCATGATAATAGACATTATCAATAAAAATCTACTTATGTTTGTACATAATATGTGTATGTAATAGGTATACATTTTAGACAGTATGTTTAATCGCGACTATGAATAATATTTTCGTATGTGACTTAAATTTGTTTAAAATTATTAAGTCATATTTTGTATTGTGTGTTAAGTTAGGAGTACAGCATATGTAGTGTTAATGACCTTATATATATTTTAAGGGTGCTCCCCTTTAAGTAATATTTTAGTGTGTAAATAGTGTGTTAGATAAATTAATAGTACATCACTTGCTATGTTTAGTATATAGGTATGTATTTAGGCTATATGTTACTGTATGTTGGATCTTATTTGTAAACTATGTTTATATTAAAACTTCAATTAGGTGTATGTAATATTTGTATGTTTATATACATATGTATATGTGTGTATATATATCTATATATATGTATATATGTGTGTGTGTGTGTATATATGTATATATATGTGTGTGTGTGTATATATATATATATATATATATATATGTGTGTATATATATATATATATATATATATATATATATATATATATATATATATATATGAGTACAAAAGTATTTTTATTAGGAGTATATATTTTAGACTGTATATGAAATCTACAATAATTCGTTCATCCAACCATCCATTTTCTCAGATACTGAAGGGCTACATCAATGCATATTTGGAAGAGGGGGAAAAAAGGTGGTTAGATACACAACCTTGACACGTCTAATGAAGGCCATATACATTAGCAGAAAGATTGTACTGTATCTCCAACATTCTTTTCTGTTTTTAGAATGGGAAGAACTTTTTTTTTTTTTTTTTTCTGAGATAATCCAGGAAAGGCTTGCAGGAACCCTGAAGTTAACCCAACAGCTGTAGTCACAAGTTAGGACTGTTCAGTATATGTAAAATATTAGAAACTTTATATTAATGCAGAGTTTAGCTTTTATTAGTATAAATAATGCTAAATGTAAAACATTACTCAAGCACTGTAGTAAGTAAAGTTGTAAAGGTTCTTATTGCTGTCACACAGCTCCAGAGTCATGGGTTCAATCTCCAGCCTAACTATTGTGTGTGAGTGTTGAGGTTGTCTGCTTTCACTACTCCTGTCTGACTGTTTCTCTATATACTTTTTTTCCCCTTGTATTCCATATCTGATCAAGTAAATATAAATAGATCACATGTGAGAGGGTAAGGGTGTGTGTATGCGTGTTCCCTGGTTGATGCTGCCAAGATAGGCTGTGGCCAACTAGTAACCCAGAATTGGATTATGCTGTATTGTGAATGGATGCTTGTTTATTAAGTGTTTTAAATATGGAGAATAGCAAGTGTATTTAGTATTCTGTTGAAAAATTTATTGTATCATTTACTATATCTTGTTTCAAAAGGAATACATATAGTATGTTTGTGTTGTGAGAGGAACTTCATAGAAAGAAAAGATAGTCTACTTATTTAATGCATTTAATGTTTTTTGACAAACACAAGTTTAAGGTTATTATATCCGATATTATGACATTGAATAAATTAGTGTCTCCATGTTTCTGTAAAAATAACACAATGGGAAAAAAATAGTTTTTAGGAATTAGTTGGTAATTTTTGTTCTAGGTTATTTCCTTTTTAAATAATGTACGTATAAATTTTAGTTGTAACTTCCCTGCAGTAACTGTTATAACTCTTATATACAGTAACTCTCTTAATTTTTGATGTGAAGTATAACTGTATATACATATTTCACTAATCTTCATCTTTTGTTGTTAACTGTGTTTTAAAATATTTTGTTTAAAAAGTGTATTTTCCTGTTTTCTTCTTTTCAAGGTTGTGAGATACTTGGAATAAATGTCCACTCCAACAGACCCTTCAGGTGGTATGCCTCATCCTGGCCCTTCTCCTGGTCCAGGGCCCTCTCCAGGGCCAATTTTAGGTCCCAGTCCTGGACCAGGCCCTTCACCAGGGTCAGTCCATAGTATGACTGGACCAAGTCCAGGGCCACCCAGCGTTACTCACTCAATGGCAAACCAAGGCACAGGTGAATACTCTCAGGAGAGTATTCACCAAATGCACAAGGTAATTTTTTTGCAGCTTTTAACATTTGTGTATTTATGTTGTAAAGTAATAATAAAGTATACTTCTCTATGATGTTTTTGGTGTTTGGTACACATGATGATTACATTCTAACTTTTTCAATGTATTCAAATTCTGGAATCTTCATGTTTTTTTTTCTTTTAATGTTTTACCAAGATTTGGACTTTTTTTTTTCCTCAGTTGCCTAAATTATTACCATACTTATAAAATATTTAACTTTTTCTGCTCTAGCCTATGGATGGCATGCATGAGAAAGGAATGGGAGAAGAAATGCACTTTGGTCAAATGAAGGGAATAGGAATGAGGTCACTTCATACTGGAATGGGCCCTCCACAGAGTCCAATGGATCAACATAGTCAAGGTATTGATGCAATGTAATAATAATATTGCATTTTTACAGGTTTTATTATTTTGTATACTTTTTTGTGTTATATTATGTTGTCTTTGTATTTGATAAGTTAAGGAAAATGTATTAATTTATATACTGACAGGATTCCTATAGTACGTATTTTAGGCTTTGTATGTGTTGTCATTAGAAAGAAAAATTTAACACAGATGTCAGGAAAATTTTCTTTGTTGGGGTAACTGCATGGGGTCTCCAATGATGAGAATATCAGGATGAATATCTGCTTGTTTATTGAGTGAGAATATGCTTGTGGTGTATGATTCTCTGTTTACCCCTCAAGCCTACCTCTACATGAAATCTTAAATCCTGTAAAGAAATCTATTCGTTAATATACAAAAGAATAATGACAAAGGTGGTGGTTTACGAAATGTAGTGAGTGGAATTATTCACTCCAGGATTATATGACTGGGATAATTTAACTTTGATTTATTGATCTAGTAAATATGAATGTTAAAAAATGAGTTATCAAAATGTAAATATAATTTAAAGTCTTTTGGTGTAACATGGATGATGACAGCATCTGGGAATTCAATACTGTTGCGAAAACCATACCAAATAATATTGTGGCAAGAAGTGGAGAACATTCTGTAGAGCAGTGTTGTCTAGTGAAAATGTAAGGATTTATAAATTTACTTGAAGATGACTGGACAGTTCCATGCAGTGAACTGGTCACTTGTCACAGACAGTGTAAGTGTAAGGGGGAGGTGATTGTGGCAATCTTGTGCTTGCGTGACTGTAAGTAATCCTTATAGCATTAGCATCACCCAAAAGCAGATGCATTTCACTCTTTAGCAGGAAATTTGCATCACACAGTGAAAGAAGGTTGAATGACAGTTTCAGAGATTTTTGGAGTGCTGGATATTTTATTATCTGTCCTATATACATTACTCTTAGGTTTGATGAGGTGCTTTAAACAAATTGGCTCTAATGTGTAGCATGTGTGTGTGGGGGGGGGGGGGGGACACTCTGCAATGGACTGGCTGACACCTTATCCAGGTTTGTCCCTGCATTGTGCCCTATGCTTGAAGGGATAGGCTGCATCCCCTCTGTGACCCTGTTGAGGATTAAGTAGGCTTAGGAAATGGAATGGTACGGTAATATCCTAAGATATATCATGTTTTACTTGACAATTTTAAAGATGTCTTCCTAACTTCTGGATATGTTTTAATTGCTATCTACATTGTTAATGTTATCATGCTCATTTGCATATTTTTAGTAATGTTTACGGGTAAAAATTGCAGATAAAAACACTCAGAAAGTTTGTTTTTTTTCATGAAGTAGTCTTTTGTCTTTCAAATAGTGACTTAACCATACCATATTTATTTAAAACATAGTGCAAAATCAGTAAATGTGGGTGATTTCGTTTTTGGCCATTATTGCCAGATGTTAGTGATAAGGCTAATGTCTCATAAACCACTAATTTAAATAACTGTTATACTCTGCAAAATGTAATATAAAATATGATGTGTTCCTTTTACTTATATTGTTTACCTTTATTTTTTGAGGCTGTATGTTATTTCATCATAGACAATTAACACTTCTGTTACATACTAGTAGATCTTGCTGCATACATTTTTGCTTTGTTTAATTCAAGCAAGTACAGGCACCGGCAGAATACTCTTGTTGGTTCAAGCAAGCTTACAATACAGATTTGCTGTTTCCTTACGGTTCTGGTGCAGGGTTCTTTTGTACTTCTGTTAGTGCAGATAACAGGTATACTTTGCTTTAATGGTATGAATAAATCATTTTCATTGATTTTCTTCACACTCTTATGTATTGGTTGATACTATGGTTGTCCTTTTTTTTTTTTTCTTTGAGGCGTGCAACAGCCATCTTGTGAAAGTGAATAAGATGTATAGAAAACATATTTGAAATGTATTTCTGACTTGGTTACTTGTAGAGTAAGAATTTTCATGATATATTTTAAGATCACTATAATTTAGAGAACCTGTTTATCTTTCTGACACATTCAGAATATATTTTCCAACTGATAAGGTAAGGCTGTAATTTTGTTGTTTTTTTGGTTTTTGTTTTAAATGAAAAGTCTCTTCAACTTCCTCTATATATTGTATAGCAGAATACCCGCGCTTCGCAGCGGAGAAGTAGTGTGTTAAAGAAGTTATGAAAAAGAAAAGGAAATATTTTTAAAATAATGTAACATGATTGTTAATGTAATTGTTTTGTTATTGATATGAGTGTTGTTGTCATCTCTCTCTCTCTCTATCTATCTATAT
>JANRMT010062835.1:48864256-48877212 GCA_026402145.1 Polypterus bichir lapradei | reverse complement strand
CGTTCATCTAATGAATACACTGAGTATGGCTTTACCAAAACAATCATTGATCGCGAATAAAGTATCCATTATTCATGAAGCTTCAATAGGTGAATAGGTGATCTGTCTTTCTGCGTTAACCGCATGCGTTTTCATACGTCTCAAACTAAGGGGATGCGAGGTTAAAATAAATCGAGAAGCGCGCGTACATACTTAGTGCATCCCCTCTCAGGAATCGAACCTCGGACGTGGGCGCTACAGGCGAATGCTTTACCATCGCGCCACTGAGTGTGGTTTATCTATTCGAGCGTAGCAGTGTAATTAGGTTTTTGTTCAGCACTCTTTGGAACTGTTACTTTTTGTCTGCGCACTGCGTCAGTTCACGTGAGCCGCTGAATATGGTTTTATATGTCAGTCGCTCGCTTCTAATTGTTTCGCTGCCTTCTTAATTATATAAGGCATGTTTTCTAAAGCGCGTTTTGTAGCTCTTCCTGGCTTTCTACGTAATGCGTGATTACGTGAGAGGCGTGATTATGTCATACGAAACTCCGCCCCTCCAGCTCAACTCCATTACTGTAAATGGAGAAAATCAACTTCCAGTTATGACCATTACGCGTAGAATTTCGAAATGAAACCTGCCCAACTTTTGTAAGGAAGCTGTAAGGAATGACCCTGCCAAATTTCAGCCTTCTACCTACACGGGAAGTTGGAGAATTAGTGATGAGTCAGTCAGTCAGTCAGTCAGTCAGTCAGTGAGTGAGTGAGTGAGTGAGTGAGTGAGGGCTTTGCCGTTTATTAGTATAGATTTGTTTTAGCAATGGATAAAAGCATTTATCCATCCAAATTTAGAAAAAAAAAAAACATTTGGAAATTTAGAATAACTTCAGTATTTTCAACATTATTTTTAATTCTCCACAATTTTCGAGCATTAGAAGAATTCACCAAGTCTTTAGTGAAAATACCTGAAACATCCATTCACTTAGTAGTAATACCATATTCTTCTCCCCTGCTCTTATCTGGCATTTTTGCCACTGATGCTGATTTTGCATTATCAGTCATAGATATATTGCCAACAGGTATGATTAAAATTTAGAAAACGCTGGGTGGTATGCAGGACTAGATTTTAAATTTCCATTTCTTAACACAAATTTGTGATTATTACAACTAAATATGCTTAATATATTTATTGAAGAAAAAATTACTTTGTTTATTGCTGGAAAATCAGTTAACCTTAGTGTTATACATTTTTACTTGTGTTGAAACTACTTTTATTTATCTGAGGTTTTTTTTTTTTTTTTGTTTTTGGTTTTTAAAAACTGAAGATATAGTGATCCCTCGCTATATCGCGCTTCGACTTTCACGGCTTCACTCCATCGCGGATTTTAAATGTAAACATATCTAAATATATATCACAGATTTTTCGCTGGTTCGCGGATTTCTACGGGCAATGTGTCTTTTAATTTATGGTACATGCTTCCTCAGTTTGTTTGCCCAGTTGATTTCATACAAGGGACGCTATTGGCGGATGGCTTAGAAGCTACCCAATCAGAGCATGTATTGCATATTAAATAAAACTCCTTAATGATATACGATATGCTTCCCGCGTGGTGCTTGATTGTTTGCTTTTCTCTGTCTCTCTCACTCTCTCTGCCTTACGGAGGGGGTGTGAGCAGAGGGGCTGTTTGCACAGAGGCTGTTTGCCTAGAGGATACGGACGCTCCTCTACAAAATGCCGCTTTATCGCGGTGCTTCGGCATACTTAAAAGCACGTATTGATTTTTTGATTGTTTGCTTTTCTCTCTCTCTCTGACATTCTGTGTTCCTGACACGCATTCTTTGAAGAGGAAGATATGTTTGCATTCTTTTAATTGTGAGAAAGAACTGTCATCTCTGTCTTGTCATGGAGCACAGTTTAAACTTTTGACTAAAGGGTGTTATTTCATGTCTAGAGGGCACTAATAATGTTAACAGTGTGGGAGAGTTTATAAGGGCTTAAAATATATAAAAATAACCATACAAACATATGGTTTCTACTTCGCGGATTTTCATCTATCGCGGGGGGTTCTGGAACGCAACCCCCGCGATCGAGGAGGGATTACTGTAGTTATTTTCCACCTGTGTGTTGGTTTGAGTAGCCGTTTTGGACTCTGTGATCTTTTGTCTTTTTATTTAGTTTAGAATGTTTGATCATCAATTCAAAAAAGAAAAGATGGCAATTTGTTTCAGCATCATTGCACATTTGTTTTTGCATCTTGATAGTGTTTTATTACAAACACAGTTTTAATAGTGCTTGTGCATAGATCTTAGTTGTACACATGATCACATAGCTTAAATTGGAGAAAACACAATAACATCCAAAATTTCTTATATCTTTAAAGTTTGTTTCCATACCTATATTTTCAATTATCTATACTAATAAAAGGCAAAGCCCTCACTCACTCACTCACTCACTCACTCACTCACCCACTCACCACTAATTCTCGAACTTCCCGTGTAGGTAGAAGGCTGACATTTGGCAGGCTTATTCCTTACAGCTTACTTACAAAAGTTAAGCAGGTTTCATTTCGAAATTCTACACGCAACGGTCGACAACGTCTGCCATGTTGAACTTTCTTATTTATGGCCCCATCTTCATGAAATTTGGTAGGCGGCTTCCCTGCGCTAACCGAAACCGATGTACGTACTTATTTCGGTTGTATGACTCTTTGACTGTCTTTGTTACTTATGGGCCCATCTTCAAGAAATTTGGTACGTGGGTTCCCAATGCTAACTGAATCCTACTTACGTACATATATACGTCCATAGCCTGCAGCTCGGTCACCGTGTGAGGCGGCGTTGGGTCCCCCATCCCAACGCCTCCCACGTTGTTGGCTGCCTGCCTATATAAGGCCGTCCATCGCTCCGGTCTCTACATTCCCTTCCTTGCTTTGCCACGGGATTCACGTCTCCCTGCTGAGAACTACAGCCTTTTTATTTAATCCACGGCTTCTACGCTGTTTTATTGTTTGTTTATTACGATTATAGTTATTGTGTAGGTATTTTAGACTTACTTTACATTGTTCATATACCCATTTCCTTTATCGTTCCAACCGTGCCCCCATTAATATGTCTATCGAGGTGATCACCATCGATCAAAGAACTGTCACTTACCGAGTGGTTTCCATGACCGGAGATGGCACTTACCTTTTCCATTCTCTTTGTTACATATTGCACGGCCATATCAGGCTCACTCTTGATATCCGGAGGAACATTGTGTCTTATGTATTGAATGACTGGGACAGGTTCAAGGTGTGGACTGATGACGGTACAGGAGATAATTATACTACACAGGAGCAATATAAGAGTGAAATGCTTAAGCCCTTCACCTATGATTCTGCATGTGAGTTGATGGCTGCCGCTGAATTGTTCGGTTGTTGCTTTCAAGTGTACCGAAATGGCCAAATATTTTACACCTTTGGAGAACCGCCAATGCCTCTTAAACATCTTAGATTCACAGGCGACGATTTTAGTAGTGGACACTTTGATGTTTATGAATGTTTAAACTCTCAAAAGCTGGATGTGAAGTTATCGATGAAACCGGTTGTGTGCTTACAACGCTTGACAGATGCCGAATGTAACTTCAACACAAGTCCTGCAAATACTTTCGTAATTGAAACAAACATGAAACTCAAACCGATTATGACAACAGCAATCCAAGCTGTGAGATTTGAGACAAGATTACTTTTCACATGGCCAACTGTACGTTGCATGCTCAAGAGTAAGCTCAGCGCACAGCTTGGTCATATTAAAACCGGAAGGCCGAAATGAAATTGTGGTATACAAAGAGATCCTTAACAAATAATTATTGGTATATTTTTCCCTTAGTTTAAAAAGGTTTAATTTTCTTCTTAACAAAAATTTTAAGGCAGTACTTCGCCGCTGCGAAGCGCGGGTATTTTGCTAGTTGTAGAATATTTACCAAATTACTGCTTCGTGAAATCATTATTCTATCCAAAAATAATTAGAAAAGTATATCACAAATCAAGTATATGTCCCCCTCTATAGTTCTGTAAATGTATTTATTCTATTTTATATCTTGTAGTGTTAACAACCTGTACAGTAATAGTAGTCAAAAGTTTTTAACTGTTTATCCACCAGTCAAAAGTTCCTGCTACTTTTTCTTTGTCGTATTTGGTTTCCTAATTAGCAATTCAAGAACAAATTATATTTTAATTTCTGAAGGGCTCATTCCTGCAATGTATATATAATAAAGTATAGCTTACATGAGCACTATATGAGCAATAACTGTATTCTAAGTAACTATTCTAACTATAGCAACTCTACTTCTTTATTAACAATACTACAAAAAGAAGTAGAAAAATTGATATGCATTGGTAACTAAATAGTAACTATATGTCCTCTGCAGTTATTGTGCTACTGCTATTTTTCGTGAAGCTGAGTTTAGCAACTACCTAAACTAGGACTGGGTGATATCAAAAAATCTTGTCAAAATAATTTTTCTTCATGTCAGTTGATATCGATATATATCAAAATATAAATCAAATCACTATTTCTGTCAAGCTTAAAGGTTCCTTTTCACTCTTAAGTGAGATTTGAAGGTATCATACGTTTAATTTTGGTCTAAATGTTATTTATTTTCTCTCAGAAGTTGAACATGACAGGCATACTGTAGAACATTATACAACTGTATTTCAAATAAATAAAATAGGTATGTATAATAAACTAAAATCTTACTTCTGAACAGTCAAAAGATTTCAAGTTTTAGGCGAACACACTAAATTTGTTGGTCAGCTCCAAATAAATAAATTAAAATCATAATTCTAAAAATGAAATCTTGAAAGCTTTAAGTTTTCAGGAGAGCAAAAAGTAAATTCTTTGGTCAGTTCCAAATAAATAAAGTAGGTATTAATACAAAATAAAATCTCAAAAAAACCTACCTCTACACAATATCCTTTCCTTTGTGTAGATTCAAAATGTTTTAAAGGGTTGGGAAGCTTAACCCACAAATAGACAACATTCTATATATGTCAGTACAGATTCAAGGAGCTTTCAAAAGTAAAGGAATGAGACCATAAACAAAATTGACATATTAACTCAATTGTGGTCAGCTTATGCTCCAAGCTAGAAGTCTGCACTGCGGGACACGTGGGACCCAATGCAGTTGCTTGTGACAGGGAACTGATTTTCAATATTGCGGTTGACACCCGTGTGCAGGCAGGAACTAGAGTCTGGGAAATTCAATCTAAAAAAAAAAAAATATATATATATATATATATATATATATAGAATTCATGAATTCGGATAGAATTCATATACAGTACTGCAATACTGTCTCACACAGAGCATTCTCAAGATTGCAGAACCTGGAGACAGCCTTACATCCACAGTGGACAGCATTAAAAAAGGGGAGTACAAGACTGTAAAATGAAGTAAAGGTTTGAATTGTTATCAATGGCGATGGCAACCAAGTGCCATTTGCTTTCTGTGATAAATGTGCTAGCATACAGTGGACACAAGTCAGGCACCTCAGGTGTCAATGTCAAACTGACATTCTTGCCAAACTTGTCAAAAGTAATAACTAATGCTAAAAGTGAAGCGCAGGATACATGTGTGTCGTAAAGCGGTATATCCTTGCAAACAAAATCCAGAGTTTCTGGTGAGGGCTATATTAAACTTGAGCAGTACCTAGTTGATATGGTAGCCAAAACTGGAAAGTCTGAAGTTTAAAGAGACACTGCCCCATCTGACGACTGTATCGCAGTATATGGTAGAAAAAGCCAAAAACTGGGAAAGTATATCGCATATGACATTGTAGAGACCGTTAATAATTATGGATGTGCTGTCACAACTGGTATTTGAACTAAAAACTTTGAGAAAACCTCTTTTATATCTTCTGCCATCCATTATATTAATGAGAGCTACAATCAAGGGTGTCAAGGGTGTTTTTTTGCTACCCTGTTTGAAGCAGGTATAGGACACAAGTTCAAAGCACACAGAGCTTTTTTTCTTTTCCCTTGTGGGAAATGTCTTCCCTATCTCCCACAAGCACAGCAACACAGTCCCAAACACAAGCACAGTAACCAAACACAATTCTTTTTCCTTTTTCTTTTTTCTTCTTCTTTTTCTCCTTCACTCCTCCCGGCAAGGTTCGTTTCCCTCCTACCGACTCTGGTCCCCAGAGTAGTGGCTGCTGGCTCCTTTCATAATGTACCCGGAAGTGCTCCAGGTGCTTGATGACCTATTTCCAGCAGCACTTCTGGGTGTGACAGAAGTGACAGAGCTGCTCTGTAGGGCTCAGCAACAGCTACAGCACCCCCTGGCAGCGCCCACGGATCTCAACAGAGCTGCACCAAACTCCACCTCCCATGAAGCCCTGCGGGAGTACTAGGCACCACTGCAACCCAGGGGGGCTGCCATCTAGCGCTCTGGGGGAGGTAACACTCTGGATAGGCTGGCTCCCCTGGTGCCTTCAGCGTGGAGGTGTCCCAGTTGGGCAAGGGCCCTGGCCGTCTGCCACAATGGGTGAAAACATTTGCGCTTTACTGTTTTGAAAAACTTGAGTTTTCAGAATTGACTATTACTGACTGAGGAAAAAACACAATCTCAACCTTAGTTGGCTACATCAGATCTAAACTGTGGTGCCCACACTCTTAACATGATTCTCTTAAGTGCTTTTACACCAGCAATGATGGAGAAAGCACCCGTTGTTGCACAGCTTCTGACTAGTGTAAAAATGTTAGTCCGGTATTTTAAACAACCAGGCTATGTTACAAGGTCACTCAAACAGGTCTGTGGAGAGATGATATAGTGCTGAATTCAGTGTTGCAGCAATTGGATAATTGGCCACATCAACAAAAAGATACAATGTCTCTTTTCTGAAACCATTCAAAGATGCGACGACTGATTTAGAATCAGATATTACTGAAAGAACTTGTCAACAAATTGTTAAGCACCAACCCTTTTCTGCAAAGTAGTAACATTTCTCAGCCCAGAGCTTCTGTCTCTATATCTTTTATTTAAGAGGATTGCAAAGGTGTAGGAACAAGAAGAGATTTGTAATAATTTGCATTAACTACGATTTAATGCAATTGCAGTAAATCACGGAGGTCAGTGAAGTTCACTGGTCAGTTGTTAGTAACGCCCTCTTTCATCTCGGAGCTTGCAAGCAGACAAGGAGAGGCCTGTATGTTCACAGTACTTTGGTTACAGTGTGCTTATTATGATAAGCAAAACGTATTGTGAGAAAGTGGGGAGTGATTGTTAAGCAACCTGTAATATGCTGACTAGAAAAGCATATTTTTTAAGCTTAAACTTATATGTGCAACTTGTATGTAGACATAACCTACATTCTGTGTCTGTTCCATATTTTTGTGGATTAAATAGAAATTATTAGCATAGATCGTAGTTTATTTCAATATAGAATAGTAATAATAATAATAATACATTTTATTTATAGTATTTGGTTACCTACTTAACAAAGTTTTAAACAAGACATGTTGCATACATACCTCTGTGAAAAAAATGTGCAGACTTGTGCTCAGAAATTATTTAAGTCCCATCGGAAGATCTGTATTAAATACGGATGAAGCAGAATTATTGGCAAAAAAAAAAAAAAAAATGAGAAGGATAACTGGGCCAAGGAGGGGAAACCTTCAGCCACTTCCTTGTACAATATCATGTTAAACAGGTTTATCAACCATAGATTACTTTTTTCCTTAATAGAAGCAATTTGTTTCTGTAGGCAGGACTGGGACAAATCTGGCCAAGTGTATGTGAGAGTGGGCGGGTGCGGGATGGTGTACTGTGTTAGCAGGCAGTTTAAAAAACTCATAAGTCATAAGTAATCCCCATTAGTGCAGCACTTGCTTGACTCTGGGACTGTAAAGTCTTGCATTGTGTGTGCTCTAAAGGATGGCACTGTTTTCAATTGGTACAAAAGATTAGTGGTATTACCTGTCTTTGTGGGAACATGCTTTTGACACACTTTGTAGCAAACTTTGTAGTGCAGACTACTTTGCTTCTTGTCAGACTTAAAATAGCCAAAATATCTCCACACTACCGAATTCCTTGGACCCATCTTTTAAGCAATGTCCATTGGGGTATCTTCTTCAGTAACAATAATTTTTTTCAAGTTTTCATTAACATTTTCTGTCATCATTTTCTTTTGTATCTCACTCCCACTCCTGACATACTGGAATGCACCATGAAGTTAAATTACTGCCAAAAGTCCATGTGCAAGGAAAACGCATTTTGTATATGTGAGAGACATTTTGAGTGCATTGTACAAGCACAGGTGCACTCCATAGTGCATGACTGTTGCAGCCCAGCACTTGCACTTCTGCAAACTGTTACTGTGCTCAGTGCTGTGTTTGTCAACCTAATCTGTTGTAGCTGTAACTCTGTTCCAGCCACATGATTGGTTCAGCATGGCGCTATTCTCATTATCATTGGCTTTTCCTGTTGTCTGTCAAAACATGGATGGGAATTGGTTCTATTGAGTTTCTGTCAACCATGTCTTTTATATTTCTATCGCGAAAAAGTTATTTCGTAATACTTATTTTTATCGTTTTAGCGCCCAGCCCTACCATAAACATATATACATGCTCATTGTCTCCAGAACTTGAGCAGCAGACTTATGTATGTCTCAGTTCACATTTCAGTAGAGCAATTGGCTATGTGTTGGATAGTGTTGCAGACTGTTTTTTTTTCCTTAATGTTGTGCTCTATTTTATAGTATTTTGGTTAATCTGTATATTTTTTAGGTTCTAAGAAGATAGCATAATTCATTTACTTTTAATAAATGTTACTTTGTTATACTGAAGTACTTTTACATTTTTTAAATAAGCATTTGTTTTCTAAAAGGTAAGCATTGGCTTCTTTTCAGGTGTTTAATGTATTTTGTCTTATTAATGTTAAATACTTTTTGACATTTAAATGTGCATTTAAAAATGTAAAGAAGAAAATCATCCGTTTTGTGAATTGGAAGTAAAATGTATATCCTTTAAGTCCATAATGATTATATTTCAGGTCAAGTAATATTAATATCAATAATATCAACATATTATATGATTAAGAACTGCTTAAGGTATATTTGAATTCTGACCCAAGATTTTGTTTAGATCTGTTTTATGTAAGTAAAATGTCTGGAAGTCTATTTCTGGTATTTTTTTTTTTTTTTTAATGAAATCATGCTCACTGTAGAGTGGCTTAGAACTTTTTGTCATTTAAAAATAGGTAGTTCATTGATTTATCATATAATGCTATTACATATAATGCTATTGAAAAATGTAGCAGTCCAAATGCTTGCTAAAATAATTTTAAACTTCTTAAAATGTTCTTTTTACAATTTTAACTTTGGCCGTTAAGTGTTTCACAGCTCCGCTATTAAATAAATAGAAATTTATTTTAATCAGTTTCAAATTGCTTGTTTTACTGTGTGTGTACAGTAATCCCTCCTCGATCGCGGGGGTTGCGTTCCAGACCCCCCCGCGATAGGTGAAAATCCGCGAAGTAGAAACCATATGTTTGTATGGTTATTTTTATATATTTTAAGCCCTTATAAACTCTCCCGCACTGTTTATAAATATTCCCCGCAGAGTTATACAGCATAATCCCTTTGTATTCTCTTAGATATTGGGTAAGATTCATTGAAATTATGTATATAAACACACTCTTTATTTACAGTAAAACCTAAATATTATTTTAAAGATATTGAGTGTCTCCGATATCACATATGTTACAGCCATTACGATAGACAGGTCACCAGCAATAAATACGTACAATGCAAGAAAAATAGTATACAGTAAATGTGTGTACAGTGACACTAAGCGTACGTACATGTACTAAGCACTGTAAGAAGAAAATTAATTATGGTTACTCACCAACAATGAAACGATGACTTATCCGATAACAATGAGTTTAATTTTACTGCACAACAAAGGAGAGTGTTACACCCCTTGTAAAGGAGCCACTTCAGGCGATTGTGTAGCACTGCCGTTGTTCTTCTTCTGGCAGTCTTCAATCCAGATCCCTAAAGCAGATTCCATCCAGACTACTGCCTTATTACATCCACTTACAACTCGTTTTGCACCCTGGTTAAAAGGACGCTGCAGCCGTAGATCTTATATTCCTTTCCTACTTTTTAAATAAAAAGAATCGTAGCCTTCAACAAATCCAAAACGTTTACCTTTTCGGCAATCGTTAACATCTTCTTCTTGCGCTTGGGCATGGCCCCTGAAGCAGTAGCAGATTGTTTTGGAGCCATAATGAAGGGCTTGACTATGCACAAAGATAAACACTAAAGAGCACAACTCTTTACACAGCGAAACACGTTGATGCTGAATGAGCGAGACGACACTTCCTGATTAACACTGCATTCAGCACGCAGGAGCTCAACTGCGTGCTCTGATTGGTTAGCTTCTCAGCAATCTGCCAATAGTGTCCCTTGTATGAAATCAACTGGGCAAACCAACTGAGGAAGCATGTACAGGAAGTAAAAAGACACATTGTCCGCAGAACCCGCGAAGCAGCGAAAAATCCGCGTTATATATCTAGTTATGCTTTCATATTAAAATCCGCGATAGAGTGAAGCCGCGAAAGTCGAAGCGCGATATAGCGAGGGATTACTGTAATCTTATCTGTAGTTTCATCTGAGTACGTTATCCATCCATTTTCTTAGCCTGTTTATCCAGGGCAGGGTCTTGGGGCAGCCAGAGCAGTAGTCATTGGGCACAAGTTAGGAGTAACACCTTGACATGGCACCAGACCATCACAAGATGAACACACACACTTACTAGGGCCAATTTAGCAACACCAGTTCACCCAACCTGCATATCTTTGGACTGTGAGAGGAAACTGGTACACCTGGAGAAAACAACAGTAGGCATGGTGAGAACTTGCAAACAGCTCGCAGGAAGCATGCTGAGTACTTCATAACCCAATTTTCTAGCTTTTAAGTCAAAACTTACACTGAAAATGTCTGTTTAATGGAAATATCAGAAAAAGTACTTCTATTGTATATTTTGCAGAAAAACAATGAAACTTAAATAAAATAATAATGAATCAAAGTTACACAAACTTATAGTTTGGACCACAGGTATATTTAGTTTTTGATATTGATACATTACCTCATAGAGTTGAAAAAACTGTAATGATGGTTGGAAACGACACCATTTATTGACGATTGATCCCTCGGCAGAGACAAGTTGTCTCCAGACTGACGTCAAAGTGCATTAAAAAGACAGACCTGTGTAGTGACTGGTAAAGGTTGGGCTGAAGATGGACAGAGTTTGAAGAAATGCCAAGTGAGAGAATAAACAGGTGTCATCAGAACAACCAAACAGCAGGGAAACAGGAAGGAACTGCACTGAAGTAAACTGAAGTACTACTGGGATCCTAAAGTTTGCACCCAGATATCTACAGTGACATTCAAGTTTTAGTTCCAGCAAAATTTCTTAGTCAGAAGTGAGTGGTTGCTAATACTGGAACTTGTTAATTAATTTCCTGGCTTGTTAATGCTTTCATTTTGCCACATTAAATCATGTTTACTCTGTAAAGTTCTCTTTTCTGAGAATATCGTAGAAATGATTTGTGAACCAGAGCGGATTAGTACTCATTGGTCTTTTTAATTTTCCATTTCTTGCTAAGTATCTTATTGTCCTTGTATACATTGGACTTTGAACAAACACTATTACATACCTAGGCTCTTTAGAAACCCTGTATGTGGATAAAGCTATTTCAGTGATATGTGTTATTTCACTCTGTGTAGCTCTTCACTTTCAAACTCCTCTTTATTTTGTCTGTCCAGAACATTCAGGATCTGATGACATCAGAAGTATCAATCTGCACTGCCTTTTTCTAGTGTTCATCGCTTGTCTCCCTGATGTATGCCTGTGTGTCTCTCTATGACATGTCATATTTAGTCAATGAAATTGATTTTTTTAAGGCCTTCCTGTGTTGATAAATGTCTGTGGCATTTCTTTAGTTAACCCTTAACTAATAAATACCTAAATAATAAACAATAAGATATAAATGCAGGTATAATGACACCGTCTCTGTTACCCCCCCCCCCCCACCCGCACTACTTTTGGAAGCTGTTACAAGTGAGGTGGCTTGTGCTGATTCACTCTTTGCAGCTGCTACAGCTGGCTACTAACCTTCAAATTTAGCCTCCTCTTCCTTGTCTCTTCTCTGCCCTTCTGTAATTTTCTGTCCAGAGCATTCAGATTTCTGATGGCAGTATCTCTTTGCACCTCTTCACTGTGGTGTTCATTGTTTTGTCTTCATGCTTCTTGACAGTGAGTCTTCCTCTGACTTTTACTCTGCTGTCAATGACAGGGCGTTTTCAAGGGCTTAATGTTCTGGTAAGCATCACTATGTTTATCTTTCTCTTTACTCTCTAAAATTGTAAATCTATACTAATAAACGGCAAAGCCCTCACTCACTCACTCACTCACTCACTGACTGACTGACTGACTGACTGACTGACTCATCACTAATTCTCCAACTTCCCGTGTAGGTAGAAGGCTGAAATTTGGCAGGCTTATTCCTTACAGCTTCCTTACAAATGTTGGGCAGGTTTCATTTCGAAATTCTACGCGTAATGGTCATAACTGGAAGCTGTTTTTCTCCATTTACTGTAATGGAGATGAGCTTGAAACCCGTGGGGGCGGAGTTTCGTCGGACATCATCACGCCTCCTACGTAATCACGCAGTACGTAGAAAACCAGGAAGAGGCCCAAAAAGCGCTTTAGAAAACATGCATTATATAATTGAGAAGGCAGCGAAACAATAAGAAGCGAGCGAGTTATATATACAACCATATTCATGAGTTCTGCTACTTCGGAAACAAAGCACAGTGTAAACCTACACTTTAAATTAAGTTCATAGACAGGCTGCCACTGGCGTTTGTAATTTAGTGCCTGCCCATATAAGGCCGTCCGTCAGCGGCAATCCAATAGCAAACTGCCACGGGTAAA
>JANRMT010062835.1:48791469-48863856 GCA_026402145.1 Polypterus bichir lapradei | reverse complement strand
ATAGAGATAGAGAGAGAGAGAGAGAGAGAGAGAGAGAGAGATGACAACAACACTCATATCAATGACAAAACAATTACATTAACAATCATGTTACGTTATTTTTAAAATATTTACTTTTCTTTTTCATAACTTCTTTAACACACTACTTCTCCGCTGCGAAGCGCGGGTATTCTGCTAGTACCTAAATAATAAGGAACAAGACTGAAGTGCAGATATGCAGTAATGGACATGCATAGATATGAAGAAATCCTGAAAACAGTAGGTTTTGTTCAAGTTCTGTTTACAAATGCAGCACTTAATATCTGCATGTTAAAATACTGACACTTTACTTTTTATTATTTGAGGTTGCTACTGACCCTATATGTTTTAGGATAATAAACGGTCCTAACAAAATAACAATTTTGGCATATTCTTGATAGTAAATTGTTGTTAAGCATACTTGGAGAATCATTTCCACATTTTATCATATTACCCTGTGAGACCTGTAAACTGGTGCTGTCTTATAAATTGACATAATTTCAAAACATCGACGATGTATGATACCATCGCTTCAGATAAATGGAGAATTGCTTGCGGATTACTGATTCACTGCTGAACCCATGTACTGTGTAGGAGTTGTCACTTGTGAGTGATCTTCTCGTAAGTGGAGGTCATGTAAAGGTCAATGGAGAAGTTTCAATTTTGAAAGCATAGAGAAACTTACATATATTAGATGCCTAATGTTCTCAGGTTGTTCAGTAGTCTTGCCAGCAGGAAAAAGAAATCTTTTAAAGTGCTTTCAGGTTGATTTTAAAATAAAGTAATTTACCTGGATTATATTATTACAAGTATCTATACTCTCATATTGTCCCAAATCCTTTGTGACAAGTTGGACTTTGGTTTGTTGCAGCAGTTAAAAATTTTGGGCCAAAATAAACATTCATATTTCAATGCACACATGTATTTAGGTGATACTTAAGTTTTGCTCATCTTAATAGTGCATACAATAATTTATAAGCCAGCCTTGTATATCTGTGGATAGATACAAGAACATTGTTACATTTATAGCATATGAAGCTATGCCTGCTTCAATTGGCTGCCCTGTTTCCATGTTTAGAGTGAAGAGATATCATTTTATCATTGCCTATTCCAACACGCTGCATTGTGATTTCTTTTGATATGTATGCTTATCTATAAATGTTCAATGCAAGAAATTAATTGCAGGCACCTTTGTAACTATAAATGGCTAGTCATGTCAAGCTTTTCTATCAGTGTCTTGTGCAACATACGTGATTTCAAGATTACAACAACAACAGCATTATTTATTTGTATATCATGTTTTCATACAAATGAGGCAGCTCAAAGTGCTTTACAAGATGAAGAAAGAAAAAATATAAAAATCAGGCAATACTAATTAACAAAGAATAAAGTAAGGTCTGATGGCCAGGGAGGACAGAAAAAACAAAAAAAAACTCCAGAGGGCTGGAGAAAAAAACAAAATCTGCAGGGGTTCCAAGGCCATGAGACTGTCCAGTCCCCACTAGGTGTTCTACCCAACATAAATAATCTAAAACAGTCATCATGGTTTTCAGGCTTCACGTGGAAGAATTACATGATGATGGTCATGTGGACATCTGGCCTTCAATCAATCGATGTAGGGACTGCGCAGTGCTTTGATCAGGTGGTGGTGGTGCAGATCACCACCACAGAAAACCGGAAAAAAACAGCAGAGAAAGTAGGGGTTAGTATGAATTTTGGAGCCATGGAAAAAAAATGATAATTAAATGCATATACAGAATATCAGTGTTACACTAAAATGAAGCTATGAGACAGCCATGTTGAAGTAGTGGGTTTTTAGTAGTTTTTTTAAAATGCTCCACCGTATTTGCCTAGCGAATTTCTATCTGTAAGCTATTCCAGATTTTAGTTGCATAACAGCAGAAGGCCGCCTCACCACTTCTTTTAAGTTTAGCTCTTAGAGTCTTAAGCAGACACTCATTTGAAGATCTAATGTTACGATTTGGAGTGAAAGGCATTCCGAGATATAGGATGGAGTGAGATTATTTAAGGCTTTGTAGCAGTGCAGTGTTTTAAAGTCAATTCTAAATGACACGGGTAACCAATGTAGTGACATCAAAACTGGAGAGATGTGCTTGGATTTTCTTTTCCTAGTTGAGAAACTTGGAACTGCATTCTGCCTTCTGCACTAGTTGCAATCAATTGATGTCTTTTTTGGGTAGTCCTAAGAGGAGTGCATTGCAGTAATCTAGTTGACTAAAAACAAAAGCATGAACTAATTTTTCAGCATCTTGCAAAGTTATAACGGGTCTAATTTTTGCTATATTTCTTAACACTAGAATTACCAGAGCCTACGAAAAAACTCGTAGATCCGTCCCACCTTAAATCGCTTCTTAAAACCGCTCTCACCTCTCCGCCAGCCTCCTTTGTCCTGTAAATGTGCCGATAAAAACAAAGTGTATGAAAGTGTATTTGCTCTTTGGCTGACAGGCTTCATATATTTTATAGTTTATGTCTACATTTTGTCATTTACTACTACAATATGAAAAACGTTTCTGTTTTAAAAATCTGTTGACACGGATTACTGTAGAAACAGAACACACGTGAAATGCGTGTATTCCAAATAATGATCTATTATTTCCACTCTAAAACTCCACTTCACTCCCAGATAATCAAGGCATGAGCTGGGAGAAGTTTGTGCACGTTCTAAGTCGTTGGGGGGATGGAATAGCCGGGTACTTGCAGCTTTTCTTTTATCAGCACATTTAGATTAACAAAAGACGCTGACGGAGAGGTGAGAACGGTTTTAAGAAGCGATTTAAGGTGGGACGGACCTACGAGTTTTTTCGTAGGCTCTGGTAATTCTAGTGTTAAGTGAAAAAATACTGTCCTAGTAATCTGATTAATACAGTATGTGATTTAAAATTTAGGTCAGAGACAATAATTACCCCTAAATTATTTACCTCTTAAGTTTCAAGCCTAATTTATCAAGTTTATTTCCTATTTACCCTCATTATATCCATTTTTGCTAATCACTAAGATTTCTGATTTCTCCTTACCACCCTACATGTAAAGGAAAATTAATGTTTGAATTAGCCAAAACAAAAATACCTACTGCCATTTATAATATTTGGAGAAAGATTATTTAGCATTTACTTATCTTGAATTGTTTTTCTATGTAAAATTGTCACAGAGTCGTGACACCTGCAGTCTGTTAGCTTGAGTATACTTTATACTATGACTTTTAAAAGCACAACGTGCAAGAACTTCTTTTTTTTTTTTTTTTGTTTGCATAATGGCCCACCCTACCCTGCAGCATCTTATTACACTGTGTGTCCTTTGTAGTGAGCACTCTGCTAAGCTAGGGGATAATAAAACTGCCTGCTGCTTAACCTTGACATAGTATTGTTTCACATTTCAGTTGTTTGTACAACTGTAACAGAAAAGTTCAATTTTTTTTTGATAACTTTCATATTTGTTTATGTGACTTCTGTAAATTTATTGTAACTTTGTCCCACCTGCAGATGTTTTTGTTTTGTTTCAGTTTTCAAATAAGCACTTTTCAGTATTTTTGTAATATACTTTATTATGTGGGACGGCACGGTGGTGCAGTGGTAGCGCTGCTGCCTTGCAGTTAGGAGACCTGGGTTCGCTTCCCGGGTCCTCCCTGCGTAGAGTTTGCATGTTCTCCCCGTGCCTGCGTGGGTTTCCTCCGGGCGCTCTGGTTTCCTACCACAGTCCAAAGACAGGCAGGGTAGGTGGATTGGTGATTCTAAATTGGCCCTAGTGTTTGCTTAGTGTGTGGGTGTGTTTGTGTGTGTCCTGCGGTGGGTTGGCATCCTGCCCGGGATTGGTTCCTGCCTTGTGCCCTGTGTTGGCTGGGACTGGCTCCAGCAGATCCCCCGTGACCCTGTATTCTCATTCAGCGGGTTGGATAATGGATGGATACTTTATTATGTGTTTATTTAAATGTGATGTTTTAAGGTATGACATTTTTTCTCTGTTTGTATTACCTTGTGCAAATTATATTCTTTGTAGCATAATATTAATTGCTTCCTGTGGTAATTTGTATTTGTACACACTGTGAATATTACTATTTTGCCTAGGTCTATTATTTTATTAAAGGGGTATTTTTTTTTTTAAACACAGTTTTGGATATTAAGAGATCACATCTTCATTCTATGGTACAGACATATGCTTTTCAGCAGTGTGAGCTAGAACGAGGACTTGGCATGAATTGTTTATGTTAAAACTGAAAGATAATCAGCATGTTTTCAGTCTGTCATCTGTGTTAACACCTTCATCAAAAGAATTAAACATTTAAATGCTTTATAATGCTGTTTAGTTAAAGAGTGTAATTTATTAATGTCAAAAATACATTTCAAGATTTATTAGATATGTTGAAAATGTGTGTGTCATTTATTATCCATTCTACACTTAATATCAATAAACAAATAGTTATGTTAAATACATTTTCCATTGTGGAAATTATGCCATTTCCATATCTATGGAGACCTGATTGTCTTCAAACAAAAGTGCCAAGACACCAATCTGCAAATGTGAGTGATACTACTTTCTGAGAACTCATTAAATTCCATACAAATGTTTAATAGTTTTATAGACCACTACTTCATTAACTTCTTTATAATTGCAAATTATATTCAAATTAAAAAAGTAAAAGTTTTAAGGAGTCCTACTTTATGTGTGGACATAATTTATTTGGTGTACTCACGAACCATATTAGGTTTTTAAAAACTCTAAGCATAGAATAATTGCTTGGTGCTCTATTTATTCAAAAGCAGTAGGTCTACAGGATATTAGTTGTGCTAATGTTGTGGATTATTTATTTTTTTGTTTACTACTGCTAAGAAGCTGTTCGCTTGTTCTATTTTTGTAAGTTTCTAATACTGTAGGATTGTATTTTTGTTCTTAACTTTACATTATGAATGACTGTTTTATGTCGCAATATCCAGAACACTTTATTTATGATGTCTATAAATGCTAGTACAAATTGAATAAGGGCAGGAAGCAACATTTCAATGTATTTAAACACTTAATAAACAACATGGACCTGACAATTGCCAGCCAAGGAATGGAGAAAGCACCCTGACGATCTTACTCTGCTAACATACAGTATATGCAGTACATACACCAGTCAACCACAACATTAAAACCACTGACAGGTGGGGATGTCACAATACTAGAATTTTTGTATTTGTTACCAATACCATTGAAAATGAATGCTACTCAATACCTTTTCAATTCCTTTTGATACCACAGCAAAAAAAGAAATCCCATTCAATGGCTTTTTATTAAAGTACTTCCATTTAATGAAGTGAACAATATTGTGTCTTTTCTGCAGTACGGTTAGTGTTTATATAATATACTGTAACAACAGCTTTAAAATATCCTCTATTAAGTAGTTACCCAACTATCAATTAAGTAAACTAGTATTGGCATTCATACATTTCAAAATACAATGCAAAGCTTATAATGTGTGGCAGAGATGGGTATCCCCACAGTACACAGTAACGGAGAGTTTATAATCTTGGTGGTATTTCAGCATAGGGTTTGTAAAGAATGATGTGTCATGAACTACCTTATTTATTTTAGCATGTACACATACTAAATGTATTCTGTGACATTTAAAATCCTTAATAAATATAAAAATTCAAACATTATTATATATGAGGTGAGACACAAAAATAACCGGATTGATAAAAAAATTATATATTTATTGATGAATTACAGCATTCTAAACATTGTCACCTTCTATATACTCCCCCTCCTGATCTCTACACCGCTCCATACGTATCTTCCATTGATTGAAACAGTGCTGGAAGTCTTTTTGCTCGAGGTGCTTCAACAGTCTTGCCGTTTCTGTCTTTGTTTCTTCCATTGAAGTAAAATGAGTTCCCTTCAGGTCACTTTTTTGATTTTTGGGAACAACTAAAAATAACGGAGCTAAATCAGGCGAATAGGGAGGATGATCGAGGACAGGAATGTTTTTGTCAGTAAAAAACCGCTTTATGGAAAGGGAAAACGATCATTTCGAACAATCTGATTTACCATCTTGATGTTTTCATCCATCTGAGATGAGCGTGGGCAACCTGTGCATTGAACGTCTTCCACATTTTCTTGTCCTTCCTTGAAACGTTTGTGCCATTTAAAAACTTGTGTGTGCGACAAACTGTTATCACCGTACACTGTTTTTATCATTTCATATGTTTCTGTGGCTGTTTTGTTCACTTTTATGAAATTTGATGTTGATTTGCTGTTTGATTTTTTTTTTTTTTTTTTCCCACCCGACATTATAGCGGCAATTCGTGTAGCTATTGTTGTGTAAATGCTGACTGGGCTCTTCACAGGATATACCTAGCCGGTCAGTGGTTTGAGGGGATATAGCTCTATGATTCATGTTCGGCTGACCTCCAAACGGTCCCCAAAAAAAGCTCAAGCCCAGTCCGGTTACTTTTGTGTCTCACCTCTTATGTGCTGTTGAATTAATGAATTCCAAGATAATTCCAGATATTTCCATTTACACCAACTGTTTAAAGTTGTTTTTGTAACATACTTTTAAAGTGGGTGGCGCAGTGGTAGCGCAGCTGCCTTGCAGTATGGAGACCAGTGTCTGCGTGGGTTTCCTCCATGTGCTCCAGTTTCCTCCCACAGTCCAAGGACTTGCAGGCTAGGTTGATTGGTGATACCAAATTGGCCCTAGTGTGTAGTTGGGTTGAGGGTGTGTGTTTGTGTGAGTGTGTATGGGTGTGTATGTATGTTCACCTGCGATGGACTTGCTCCGGCCTTGAAATAGAATTGAGATAGAGAGAGGCTCCAGTTTCCCTGGCAACCCTGTTCAGGACTAAGTGGCTAAGAAAATGACTGACAGTAAATATTTTTTTTAATGTCTGGTTTCTCGGGGGAACCAAGTGGTTAAGTTTATAATATTTGCTATTGTAAGATTTATATCTGAATAATTAGCTGGTTAAAAATATAAACAGCTAATTTAACAGATTAATCAAATTAATTCAAATTTCAAATGTCAGAAACTCATGGTGTTTTGACATTTGTCCCAACTTTAAAGCTTCCTGTGTGAAATGAAACTTGTCCGTTTTACATTTTTCCTATTAAACAGCCTTTGTTTTGGTGTGAGTGATCAGACTTAATTTCTTATACCTGTGTAAAAATCTAGAATTTGAAAATTTCTTGGGCTATCATTACTGGTACTCAATAAATCTGTAACTGTGAGACAGCCTTGCATTTTTCAGTGTTTCAGTCAAAAACATGATTTGTGCTTTCACTTATTTTTTTTATACTAATGAAAGGTGGTTTGCCTTCAAAAGCCAAACAAATGACATAAATTTAGTGTTTGAAGATTTGTTTTTAGCAATGAAGTATGCTATTTTATTTGTTCTGCTAACTGTATATTTTGGTGATTTTGGAACTGTATATTTTTTCTCTGTTAACATAGTACATATTGTATTAATAGGGAAATGTGCTGTCTCCTTAGAATCATTGAAGCAGTAAGTAAATCTCATTTTGGTATTAACACATGAAGCAGCTCAACTCTTCACAAGTGTAGACAAGCCAAATAGCCCCTTCATTTGAATCTTGCATTGATGTTTCTTTCTACATCATGCAACAAAAGTGCTTGGACACACAGTGCATCACAGCTTGCTGCTTATGGTGCTGTGTAGCCACACACTGGTCAAAGTGTGTATGCTGACCAGTGTCCACCACCAAAAGCACCTATTATGGGCACACAAGCATCAGAAATGGACCGTGGAGCAGTGGAAAAATGTGACTTAGTCTGTCAAATCAAGCTTTCTTTTAGATATTTTTGGATAAATGGATGCCGTTTACCTGAGGAAGAGATGGCAGCAGGGTGCACTACTGTATGGGAAGAAAGCAAGAGCCAATGTGAGGCTTTGGGCAATGTTTTTGCTGGGAAACCTTGGGCCCCAGCATTCATGTAGTTGTTATTTTGACATGTTACAGCTAGCTAGAGATTGTAGTAGACCATTTATACCTCTTACGCAATGGTATTCTCTGATGGCAGTGGCTTTTTTCATCTGGATAATGCACCCTGCCACAGTGCAAAAATGGTTCAGGAATGGTTTGAGGAACAAGGGCTCAAGGCATTAACATAGCCCTCCATATTCCCCAGATAATAATCCGGATGAGCATCTGTGGGATGTGGAAGAAAAACAAGTTTGATCCATGGAGGCCCCACCTTGCAACTTACAGGACTTAAAGGATCTACTGATAACTTTTTGGTGCTAAATCCCACAGGACACCTTCAGAGGTATTGTGGAGCCCATACCTTGATGGGTCAGAGCTGGTTTGGTTACATGAGGTGTACCTACACAATATTAGACATGTGAATTTTGCTTCCAAGTTCCATGAGTCTGGGGATGAGTTACCAACAGTACAAGCTAGCATGCCATAATTTAAATAAACTGCTTCAAAGCCAACTGCTGGTATGCCTATAAAAATGGAAAGCCTGCCAAAGTCAAATATCAGTTCCAACTAGGGCAGTACCAGCGAGCTGTCCTTCTAACAACAATTAGCTACCTAATAGAGAAATGTAAGGAGGAAGACATTTGGTTTCCACTGTCAAAGAACAGTGCTGCACCACAATAGTTTATATATTTTATAAAGATATGCTGTAAATTCATTGAATTTCAATAGATCTTTTAATGTTTTATTGTAATTATGTCTGCTAGTTAAGGGAAGTGTTTTGACACAGAGGAACATGATCCATTTAAACTGATATGAAAGATTGTTCACTGGGGTAAAATACATTCATATTCAGGTTAATTCTTTATCAGAATTAGAATCGGAATAGAAATCACATTTACTGGCTAAGTATGCATGCATGCATACATGATACACAATAAACATGCACACAATTGATAAATGCACATCTGAAGAAAATACAAAACAAGAAGTGTAAACATATGCCCACATAGTTCAATGCAGTATACAACATAGTAAATGGTACTCTGTTTACCCTAAAATCTTGTATAACCCCTTTGATAAATTCAGTGTCTCTTGCAGTTATAAATATGAATCAGTAGTATAAAGCACTTATATCATCATCAACATAATTATCATGTTTTTAAATTTCTGTCCTTTGCGTATAATCCTGTTAATCTCTTCCTGTTTGCAGTGGCGGATAGTCAGTGATTCAGCAGCAATGGCAGAAAGCATTGGTGATAAAGGATAGTCTTGTCTACAGTATTTCTATGTTATGGAATAATTTAGTCTGAATTAGAACAGCAGTACAGTTCTGACGAGAGTTTTCTCAATATTGACTATATGATCAGATATTTTTGGGTTAGAGTGTAATAATTTAATCCATGCATATATGCTGATGTAAACCTAAATTTGTATAACATAATGTTAATAGTTACCTCATTTCATACCTATCAAATGCTTTTTTTTTTTTTTTTTTTTTGCCCTTAGAGATATCAAGACATGTGGAAGCTCAGGTACTTTTGGAGGATATGTAATAACAGATACACACCTTTTAACTAATGCACTTTTTTTTTTTTTTTATATAATAATATCTTGGATTTCAGAGACTTTCAGTAGTTTAAGTATATAAAAGTGCACCACTGTTGTTTTATCCAGGAAATCATTATCATGACCCTGACTTTAAGCGCACAATGATGTATAAAGTCTGATTTTATGTTAGTTGTATGTTCCTAATTTATGTTAATTATATTTTTGTTTTGACTGATTTTTGTTCTCACTTCATTATGTACTTATGCAGTTGTGTTTTAAACCCTTTTCTTATGTATTTGTTGAGCTAAATTGTATTAGCGCTTTCTTTTATAATTTATGAAGTTGATTCATGAGTAACTGATGCCAAAAAAAGAAATATTGTCTCATATATGGGTCAAGAAACCTCCATGGATCCGAACATTTAAGATTTTGTATTTGCAGTTTTTGATTACTTAACTAAAGCAGGGTCTTAATTAAATTAAATCTTTGCTTCCTTCATGTCAGTTAGGAAGGTGATAAAGCCAGGAACAATTAGTCAAATGTGCTTTCTTTTAAACAGTAACACATATATAATTCACTAATAATTCAGCTGTTTTACTTGTAAATAGTGTACTTCTATGTTTTACCAAAAAAGACTTTGAAGCGAGATGAGAAGCAACTAAAAATCGGTGTGGATAATATGTAATCAATTCTTACTTGTTTTTCTGTTTTGGTTTTATTTGCAAAAAATGAATCCAAACAGGTTTTTAAAATTTTACTGAAGGTTCTCTTTAAAATAAGGTAAAAAGATAGTTAAATTATAAATAACCTCATGAGTGCTTTTGTTTTAATCACCAGGTTGTTATAGATTTGTTTTCATTTTTTCATTTTGCATAGTGCCATTTGCCAAACTGTTGACATACTTCGGATGTGGGGGGGGGGGGGGAGATTAAAGAAGAAATGGCTTGTTGTGTTTTTTTTGGTTTTTTTTTAATATAAAAAGTTTTTCTTTTTTTTTCTTTTCAGGTTACCTGTCCCCTCATCCATCACCCATGGGTATACCTGAACATGCTTCAAGTCCAATGTCAGGTGGTGGACCTACACCGCCTCATATTCCACCCGTTCAGTCTGGATCTATAATGCCAGTTGATTCACAGGGAATGACCCAACAGAGCCGAGGTCCTTCTCCTTTTAGTCCCATTCAACTTCAACAACTCAGAGCTCAGATCCTTGCGTACAAAATTTTGGGTAGAGGGCAGCCTTTGCCAGACAATTTGCAACTTGCAGTACAAGGGAAGAGAAGTCTGCCTGCTGTGCCTCAGCAGCAAGTCAACACAGCATACAACAGAACACCAGGTAAGGTGTTGAATATCTAGCATGCTATCTAATTTTCACATATGAGGAAACCTGCATTTGACATCAACTTCTTGAATCTGTAAAAAAAGAAAAAAAAACACACACACACATATATATATTTGCCCCCTGCTCGCTTCGCGAATCAAACACCCCCCAACTTGGGGGGCGCCACATGCCAGCCATTTCGCGTCTCTGCCGCTTGCGTTGTGAAGGGGTTGGCTGAATGCACGCCTTGGAGATGCGGACAGATTACCTGTTTGTTTACTGCTCCTCCTGCCGTGCTGCGTGCTTTGCTTCTCGCGCTGTGTGTCGATCATTTCAAAGCCTGTACAGCAGCTGTCCTCGCTTCACTCACTTAACCCCACGCCCAAATCTCCTGACGCCTACTGCCCCAGGGGGGCGTGCTAAGCGCCTGCCACTTCGCATCTCTGCTGCTCGTGTTCTGAAAGAATGGGGGGTTGGGGGTTGTTGGATTGAACGCACATTAAGGAAAGTAGTAGTCTACAGGTGCTGGTCATAAAATTAGAATATCATGACAAAGTTGATTTATTTCAGTAATTCCATTCAAAAAGTGAAACTTGTATATTAGATTAATTCATTACACACAGACTGATGTATTTCAGATATTTATTTCTTTTAATTTTGATGATTATAACTGACAACTAATGAAAGTCCCAAATTCAGTATCTCGGAAAATTTAAATATTGTTAAAAGGTTCAATATTGAAGACACCTGGTGCCACACTCTAATCAGCTAATTAACTCAAAACACCTGCAAAAGCCTTTAAATGGTCTCTCAGTCTAGTTCTGTAGGCTACACAATCATGGGGAAGACTGCTGACTTGACAGTTGTCCAAAAGACGAGCATTGACACCTTGCACAAGGAGGGCAGGACACAAAAGGTCATTGCTAAAGAGGCTGGCTGTTCACAGAGCTCTGTGTCCAAGCATATTAATAGAGAGGCGAAGGGAAGGACAAGATTTGGTAGAAAAAAGTGTACAAGCAATAGGGATAACCTCACCCTGGAGAGGATTGTGAAACAAAACCCATTCAAAACTGTGGACTGAGGAAAGAGTGGACTGCAGCTGGAGTCAGTGCTTCAAGAACCACCACGCACAGACGTATGCAAGACATGGGTTTCAGCTGTCGCATTCCTTGTGTCAAGCCACTCTTGAACAAGAGACAGCGTCAGAAGCGTCTCGCCTGGGCTAAAGACAAAAAGGATTGGACTGCTGCAGAGTGGTCCAAAGTTATGTTCTCTGATGAAAGTGAATTTTGCATTTCCTTTGGAAATCAAGGTCCCAGAGTCTGGAGGAAGAGAAGAGAGGCACAGAATCCACATTGCTTGAGGTCCAGTGTAAAATTTCCACAGTCAGTGATGGTTTGGGGTGCCATGTCATCTGCTGGTGTTGGTCCATTGTGTTTTCTGAGGTATAGGTCAACGCAGCCGTCTACCAGGAAGTTTTAGAGTACTTCATGCTTCCTGCTGCTGACGAACTTTATGGAGATGCAGATTTCATTTTCCAACAGGACCTGGCACCATCACACAGTGCCAAAGCTACCAGTACCTGGTTTAAAGACCATGGTATCCCTGTTCTTGATTGGCCAGCAAACTCGCCTGACCTTAACCCCATAGAAGATCTATGGGGTATTGTGAAGAGGAAGATACAATACGGCAGACCCAACAATTCAGAAGAGCTGAAGGCCACTATCAGAGCAACATGGGCTCTCATAACACCTGAGCAGTGCCACAGACTGATCGACTCTATGCCACGCCACATTGCTGCAGTAATCCAGGCCAAAGGAGCCCCAACTAAATATTGAGTGCTGTACATGCTTATACTTTTCATGTTCATACCTTTCAGTTGGCCAACGTTTCTAAAAATCCTTTATTTGCATTGTTCTTAATTGATATTCTAATTTTCCGAGGTACTGAATTTGGGACTTTCATTAGTTGTCAGTTATAATCATCAAAATTAAAAGAAATAAACATTTGAAATACATCAGTCTGTGTGTAATGAATAAATCTAATATATAAGTTTCACTTTTTGAATGGAATTACTGAAATAAATCAACTTTGTCATGATATTCTAATTTTATGACCAGCACCTGTATATACTACTTGCTTCGCTCGCCCACTCCGGGTTTGGTATATCGGATATACAATTTAAAGAGATTGTTATTTTCATGGGAATTGTTACATATGCATTATTTTCACTTTTACTTTAAAAATTTTGTAAAAACAATACTTGGCTTTTATTTCCGGCCCCTGGCATGGTTAAATCTCTTTCTCGCAGGACATATAACGCTGTTCGTGTTGTGAAGGTGGGGTGGCTGAACTCACGCTAAGGAGATGCCGTTCGTTCAGCTGCTGTCTTTTTGCTCCTGCTACTGAGCTGTATGTTCTGCTTGTCGAACTGCGCGTCGATCATTTAAAAGCCTGTACAGCAGCTGTCCTTTTGTCTTGCGGGGCATTAAAATGTCTCTCGTGGCACTCTTGCGGGACATCAAAGTATTTCTCGTGGAACGTCCGGGCCGATTATTGCTTTCCTTATTTTCTGAATTTGCAAATAGATTATTATTGTTCTCTCGTGCATCCTTTTTTTGCCTTCTCTTCTCTTCAATGCTTTCATGTCTCTTTTCGACTTGCTGCTCTTTCTTCTTCGCTTAGTCATTCATGTGCCATCTGGAACGTATGACATTTTTAAGAGCTTGGGAGCACATGAAGTGTGTCTGCCAAAAGCAGTCCAACAACTTCGTGGTTAGATGTCTGAGAACTTATTTTAATTTGTAAGTAGAGCGTGACGTGCAAAAGTCACCATCTTGCAGGACTTGCTTCCTAAGGTTGTAATTTCTAGTCTTGCGTGACGTCAAAGTGTCTCTCTGAGATGATCGCATCTCGACTCAAGATTGGGAAGTGGGAAACTTTTTTTAAGGGGGTACCTTTTTCACTGCTACACCGCTAAACATGCATGCAACGGAATACATGCATTAGTGGAACTTCTGAGCAGTGAAAATGGACAGAGAACATTCTGAAACTGAAGCTGTAGCAGACGATACAGTTGAACATGATGCCAAAGAAGAACTTTTGCTAAAAAAAAGAGCCGTGTGTGTTGTCTGGAGATACTTTTGTTTTAAAAGGTCAGATGTGGACCAAGCAACTATTTACTACAAATGCTGTAGAGTGAAAGTTGTCACTGGAGGTGGCAACACAAGCAATTTGCTGCACCACCTTAGCCACACACATGCTTTGGAGTACCATGAATGTTTGGAACTAAGATTGGCACCCTCCATATCCTCAGGTAAAACTGAAAAAGCTAGAGGACACTCTAGTCAGACGTCACTTGTACACGTGTTTGCTAGAGGTACTGCCTACAACAAAAAAAGCAAGTGGTGGATCGAGATAACTAATGCCATTACAATCCATATAGCTGACGTGTCAGTGGACAGAGATTGTTAACATTAACAGAAAGTGTAGCTGGTTTACAAAAAATATTTACTATTCATTCGTTTTCTAAGACATGTTCAGTGCAATGCAACTTTTGACAAGCACCCTTGGATATTTTACTAAGTCTAAATGCCTCTTTGGATGGTTGAAAAATTATTGTCAAAATTATAGTTTAAGTTGTTTGCAAAATTTGTTCAATAAAAAGGTTCTATATTTTGACTGCAACTGTCATGCAGTGTGATTCCTTCTCTTCATTAGTGCCACCCCCCCCTTGAAAACCATCACTTTATGGGGCCATGCAAACCTGTATTAATACTTGTGTGCACATTAAAATGTTTTTTTGTATAATGTGCAGTTCTCATGACAGTGGAATAGGTTATTCTTTGCCAGTCTACTGCAGTAATTGCAGTGGAATAATTGGTTAACCTCCACACATGCATGGGGAAAAAAATACCATCGAATACCGTGAAGCTGGTATAATTTTGAAAAATTCCGTGATATAGAATTTTGGTCATTCTGCCCCGCACTAGTTGATGGAGTGAACCATGATTGAATACTGCTAAATTGCAGTGTTTTGCAGCACACCTGACAATTTATGCATCTACAAGAATAAACAGTCTCTGCTATACAAATACATGATGTTGTTGTTGTTTCTTTGCATATGTTTTCATCATCCAACAGATCATGTATCTGTTCAAAACTTGTGCTTGTGTGTGTATGTAATTCAGTGTGTGCACCTGCCAAACATTTATTCTGGCTTTTGTACTTACCGTTATGTCTACTGTGTTTGTGAAATGTTTGTGAGTGAGCTGCCATCCTCCACTGCGTTTTTTACTCGCGGCTTGATAGCTCTAGCTACTATGTGCCCCTGTATTTTCACCCTTCCCTCCATTCATTCTGACTGTATACTTCGGATTCTATGACATGTGAAAAACATTGCAATGAAATTTAAAGTTAGTTTTTATAATTGTTTTTATTTAACAGAAAAAGCTAGAGTTCTGACGGTTTTCAGATTTGTGACTGATTATAACTGTGAAATTCTTTCATTGATTATTTCATAGTTGACTGCTGAACATTGACAGTAATACCCATCTGGGAAACAATGTTGAGTAATGTTGATAACAGTTGCAGAAGAGAATTTGTCTAGATATAAAAGATGTGCAAATATAGTCAAGTGGATGCTGCAGGAAGGAGACTGCAGTTCATGCCTGGGTGTTTCTGGCATTTCTAGTCTTAAATTGTTTTCTCTCTACTTCTTAAAGGGGTGCCGCAGTGCATAGTTTTGAGAATCGCTAAGCAGTAACATCCCCATCCAGCATTGGCTGCTACAGCTCTGTGACATCAAACTAACCTTACAAAGCATCATTAGGTGCTGGAAAAAAAGTATTTATCTTTGTGAGTGTGCCTTTGGTAGAAGGTAAATATACAAATCAAAGGCTTTTTTGCAAGCATTTATTATGATGGCAGAATTCATTTGGCTATGTGTAACCTGTAGAAGACTTTTCATATCTTTCATGCAGGTGTGCACTATACGAATATTCCTTTACAGGCACTGTACACTTTATTTATTTTAACTTTTATTAAATTTATTTAAAGCATGTAACATTCCATACAATCAAGTCAAACTTCAATTCACTGTACACTTTTGATAAAAGTAGAATTATTTATAAGTATTGTGATCCCAATTTCCTTATAGCATGCTTAGAACATACTTTACATTTGCTAAGTGAATGATTCATTGTAATGATTTATGTGTGAAGGGCCAAATGTCATGTGCAGCTCACCTCTACCAAGAGAGTAAGGATTTTGAAAGGTGCACACAGGTTCTGCACATTTTATTTGTGTAAAGAAAATACTATGGTGAAGAACAAGATTTGAGTGGTGCGTTCTTTTGTGTATTTTAAATATTGTTTCTGGCCAGTTTTTTACACAGAGAGATTACTGGGTTGTCCTGGTATGTGTGAAGAAACAAATTCCAGTCAGTTTTTTAGTTAGTTTATTGAGTATGTTGAACCAAGTGCTTTATCTATGTAAATAATTCACTAAGGGTACGCAAGACACTGAGCACAAGCAAGACACTGAGGGCATGCAAGACAGTGAGCGCAAGCAAGACAGAGCCCCACCCGCCAACTCTAAGACCATGGGATACGCTCGACCGAGTCCTGCCCGCCAACTCTAACCCTCCTACCGCGTCATGGGATATACATGACAGAGCCACGCACGCCAACTGTAACCGTCCTCCCGAGCCCAGCGTTGCTCTCGGGGCACGCAACAACTCACCAAACACAGCCTCAGTTGCTTTCGTCTGTGCAAAAGTCCACATGCACCTCTGAGCACGTTGACTTTTCACCGCATGCAAGACAGAGAGCCACGATCGCCAACTCACAGAGCCCCGCCCGCCAACTCTAACTAAGGCCAAGCAAGACAGAGAGCCACGCCCGCCAACTCTAAGACCATGGGATACGCACGCATTTAGTATATAAATGAATATAAATAATTGCATGTAAACGATTCGCCAAAATCTGTTGTATGTAAACGATACTGTTTAAAACATTATTGTTTTTTCATCAGAAAACCCGGTTTCCACGTCTACCTGTATTCGTTTAAATGGCACTTTTACCACTCGCAATAGGGCGGACGCGCTGACTTATCGTGTTGACTAGGCAACACAGTGAATGCGGCGTCTGTCTATATGTCTGTGTTTTCCGTAGCCCGCTACAGGAAGGTACTCTCTCGACCATTGGCATTGGTTTCGCTCCTTGCGATATTCGTTATACTGCGATGGTGGTTTCCTAAGCCTTTGTTATACTGAATTCCTTTCTCACCGTTTTCCGTTCCTATTCTTACACCGCCGTATGCTATGGCGAGCTTCGGCTAGTGAATAATAAAATGTGTATTATTTGAAATGTGCCTAACCCAAGAATGAACAGTCTATAAATTCAAGCAGCAAGTAAGTTGGATGAATTGGGACACTACTGTTTTGGAGAGTGCAGTGATAGTTATTCTTTTAACTTTAGTGGAGAAATCACCCTCATACATAATAATTCTGTCCATCAAATGTTTCCTCCTGTATGTAGAGAGGCCTAATTACAAAATAACAGACTGCTGATGGTATGATAAAACACCAAGATGTCCAGTGATCTGTTCCTGTTGCACTGGAAAATTTTGCTTATTTAACAACTTTAAAACTGATTGATTTAATAATTATTTATATTTTGAAACAATCAGCACCTATTATATGTCAGTAATAGCTTGCTCTACAAACTTGGAATGACAGACTCATCAAAATTGTTTTGACATTTTAGTTGGCAAAATCTTACACTTAAATGCTGAAGGAGGATTATGCACATTATGTGTTTTGCTGTTGCTTGCTGCAGATGGACATTGATAATCTTATTCATAAGAAATTAAGTCCCTTTACAGAGACTAAGATTGCATTGTCTCAGAATGAGAACTTGCCTTCATCTGGAATAGATGGTATGTATAACACTTCCAGTTAGTTAATGTACACATGAGAATTTGCTACAGAATTACAATTATTTACCTGTTAGTTTGTCCTTAATCCAGTTTGTTTGTGATAGGGAAAAACTTTAGCTTTTTTTATTTTTGCCCACAATGTGGAATTATTTGTAGCAAAGATGGTTTCTTTATCCATCCTGGACAGTAAGAGAATAAAGGACCTCCCAGTTTAGTTGTGAGAAGTATTTATGGCTAGTTGCACTGTTAGTCCAGTTACTGTTAGGGTTGAAAGAAATTTCAGTATTTTTAAATTGAACAAACATGTTTTATCCATCCCATTATGTTCCCTCAGTGCAACTACTTCTCAGTGTTCAACTACTTAAATAAGTACTTATCATTCTTAATTAGAGAGCAGTGAATTGCATTTGAAGTCACAGCTTCTAGTAAGGAGTATATTCCTGAATGGAAATAAAAACATTTCTCCTTCCCATTCTCTTTTTGTTGGTTTAAGATTGTATCTTGTTGTTTAAATATACTCTAGGTATAAACGTTAGGAAATAGTCTTGTCAGTATCCCTGAACTAGGACATACACAAAGTGCAACTAAAAAAAGCTTTAAGGTTTTTTTTTTTTGACTGTGCATCACTGTATGCTTAAATATTTTCTAGTACATTGATCCAGTGTTGCTTGACACCATTTAGCTGTTTCAGCAGCTTGGTGCCACAGTACTGTCATTATTGTATCATCTATTGCTAACATTTTCTGTTTTATTTCGTAATGGCATGTTTCTGCATTAACTTCATATAAAAGCTGAATTCATTTTCATTTTCTTGTGTTCTCATTGTTCACTTGCTTGTCTGATTGTTAAAGTTAACAAAACACAAAGTCAGATGTTCAATGTCATTACAAGCTCTTTCACCAAGCATTGTGGATACGATTAATACAGATAATTCCTCATTTCCTTTATATTTAATTATCTGATATTTGAGTTTTCAGCCCTAAAGTATAGAGATTGAAAAGTGATAAATTACATTCAGAATACTTGTAAGTCCTTATCCTAAAAGAACAACCCCACCAACTAATGTTAAATTGTTCACACTTACACAAGAGTAAAGTTGTAAATGTGGCAAACTTAACATTATAATGTCTTTAAAGTATAGCTAATCAAATCTTTCCAAAAGGGTAGCAGAGATGTCAAAAAAGGTAATATAGGTGGAGAGATGAATTAAGAAAATGCATACATTTCTGAAACACCATGAGTTAAGTTAGTGAAAAAAGTTTGGAGGTTTACACATCTTTCACACATTATTTAGATATAGAGCTGTATTGAACTTGTCATTGCTTTTTGCGCATAAGGTATGGGGCAGCTTTGAGCTTTAACAAATTAACCTGAAATAGACTACGTAAAATGCTTGCTGGCAGTTTAAAAATATTTATTCTGTTCTCATTACTTGTGCTTTACAATTACAGGAGTTACAAAGTTCAGAATTACAAGATACCTTTTGAAAAAGAATAACCTTCTGTACTGTATGTGTTATTTTTTCTCTCAGTTTTATGTCTTTGAAAGTGTATGCATGGTTTATAGAATATTAATCAGTATTTGAGTGGTATTGTATGTATTATGTAAAAATTAAACTTTTCAAAGGAAAAGCTTAAAACACAAAAACTGAATACAGTGGAACCTCGGGTCACGACCATAATTTGTTCCAAAACTCTGGTCACAACCCGATTTGGTCGTCACCCGAAGTAATTTCCCCCATAAGATTGTATGTAAATACAATAAATCCCTTCCGGACCGTACGAGCTGCATGTAAATATATAAGATTTGTAAGCACAAAAATAGTTAATTATACCATAGAATGCACATTTTAATAGTAAACTAAATGTAAAAACATTAAATACACTGAAAAAACCTTGAACAGAGAACACTAACATTGCTACAGCCTTACAAACTGCTCGTTGTGAACACTTTTTTTTTTTTTATGAGTTTTAAGCACAGGGAAAAAAAATGAACATTTGAAAAATCTATAATTTATACAAAAACTAACCATAAACAACCAAGAAAAGTAACATTGCAGGAGTTCACACTATAGCCTTACGAACCGCTCACTGTAAATACTTTTTTTTTTTTTTTTTTTTTTTTAATGAGTTTTAAGCACAGGAAAAAAATGAACATTTGAAAAATCCGTAATTTACACAAAAACTAACCATAAACAACCAAGAAAACTAACCTTGCATGGGTCGAGTTCTGGCATGAAGGAAGTGAGGAGGAACTGGGTGGAGAGGAGATTACAGTTTTGAGGTAAAGTCCCTCTGCGCAATGCATGTCTGACTGAGAACAATGTACTGTGGAGAGACTGAATACGTGCGTAAATCACCAGCGCGTACAAACCGGAAGGAAAACGAAATAGAGCACAAAGTGTTCACAGCGAATGCACAGGGAGAGACTGAACACCTGTGGAAATCATCGGCGCGTACGAACCAGAAGGGAAATTGGCTTGTTTGTCACCTGAGTGTGTGGTCGTGAACAGATGCAAAAGTTTGGGGAACTTTTTGGTCGTAGCCTGATTTTTACATGTTCTCAGACGTTCGTGACCCGAGGTTCCATTGTATATGATAAGATGAGGGTGTTGTAACGTTTGGAGGACTAATGTATTGAAAGAGTGATCCCATCTGTATAATGATAAATTACATAATCGGTGACTTATTATAGTTGCCTAAATTTAATGTAGGAAGATAATACAACTTCCATTTCCATCAACACACAAAAAGTTTTAATTCATGGCTTTTCTATCATACCTTCTGTTTTCCTGGGGAGCTTGATGCTTAAAATATTCATGTTAGATTAGGAATGTTTGCTGCACTTGGCTTAAAACCCATTTTCTTGATTTCCGGTGGAATAGTATTTGTCCGAAATCTGCGCCATTCGTTTCCTATAAATTAATACTGTGAAGTGCCTTTTTTCATAGTACCTGCAAAGAGTTTAAAAAAATGTAGTTGTATAAGGTGTACCACACTGAACATTTAAACCCTTTGTTTGGATTTCCATTTTGTGGCAAATGGTATTTTTATTTCAGTTGTACCCTGGAGAAAATATTTTCTTTGAGTGGTCTGGATCAAACTTGGGTTCATCTAATACATTCATTCTAGAAAGAGGGAACTTGTAACCATGACTATTGCATGTGCATATTTTGTGCATATTTTTGAGTACACAAGTGGCTCGATGGAAGTGTAGCTTATGCCATTTTTAGGTGATAATTATAATATGTACAGACCGTATATGTGTGTGTCTATATATATATATATATATATATATATATATATATAAAATATATATATAATATATCTCTATATACATATATCTATACTAATAAAAGGCAAAGCCCTCACTGACTGACTCACTCACTCATTAAATGACTGGGACAGGTTCAAGGTGTGGACTGATGACGGTACAATAGATAATTATAATACACACAAGCACTATAAGAGTGAAATGCTTAAGCCCTTCATCTAAGGTTCTGCATGTGAGTTGATGGCTGCTGCTGAATTGTTCGGTTGTCGCTTTCAAGTGTACCGAAATGGCCAAATATTTTACACCTTTCGACAACTGCCAATGTCTCTTAAACATCTTAGATTCACAGGTGACGATTTCAATAATGGACACTTTTAGGGATGCACCGAAATTTCGGCCGCCGAAAATTTTCGGCCGAAATAGCATTATCGGTTTCGGCCGAAACGTAAGAAAGCGCCGAAAATAAAAGCCGAAATTGTCGCCACGCCTCTCCCATCCTCCCGTCTCGTTCGCGCTGTCATTACGCATCAAACACGGAGTATGTCGGCGGTTTGGAAGCACTTCAAAGTTTCAGATGAGGACAGCAAAGTTGCAATATGCAACATTTGCTCTGCAAAAGTTTCAAGAGGGGGTTCAACAGCAAAGACATTTTCGACTACAGGTTTAATACACCACCTTAAGTCAAGACACGCAATTGAATTTGAGGAATACCGTCAAACAACGTTGGTTAAAACTAAGCCAACTAGCACATCAACACCCTCGGTTGCCACAGTTTTCGAAAAAATTAAGAAATTTGCAAATGACAGTGCTAAAGCACGTGACATAACAGAGAAAGTAATGGAATTCATTGCTTTAGATGACGAGCCGTTTTCAGTTGTGGAGGACATCGGATTTCGTAGGCTAATACACCACATTGAGCCGCGTTACACACTGCCAAGCAGACGGTATTTTGCAGAGACCTCTCTACCTGAAATGTATGACCGTGTTGCAAAACATGTTCATGAGCTCATGACCACAGATATCTCTGCTCTAAGTTTAACCACAGACATATGGAGCTCTGACGTTAGTCCAACTAGCATGCTCAGTTTGACAGCGCAGTGGATAAACGCGGAGTTTAAATTGCAAAACATTCTGCTTCATGCACAGGAGTTTGTCGGCTCACACACTGCAGCAGCAATATCCGATGCTTTGGCTAACATGTTTGAAACTTGGAACATAGACAAGTCTAAAGTGCATGTGATTGTGAGAGATAATGCACGGAACATGATAAAGGCTATGGATGACAGTGGATTAAAGAGCATACCTTGCATGGCACACACGCTGCAGTTGGCTGTGAATGAGGGAGTGCTTAGTCAGCGGAGCATATCAGAAATCACAGCAACTGGGAGAAAAATTGTGGGACATTTTAAGCATTCTCCGCTTGCTTATTCCAGACTACAAGATTTGCAAAAACAGTTTGGGATGCCAACAAAACGACTACAGCAAGATGTGGCCACTCGCTGGAACAGTACATACTATATGTTGCAAGGATTACTTGAACAGAAGCGGGTTTTAGCTGCATACATGACAGATCACGACCTGCCAGCAACTTTGAGTGCACATCAGTGGATGTTGGTGGAAAACATTGTCTCTCTTCTCGCCCCGTTCGAACAGTTAACCAAGGAAATAAGCTCAGTTCAAGCGTCTGTTGCTGAAGTTATTCCACTGATCGCAGCACTGAAGCGCCTGCTTGGAAAAGAGGCGGAAACAGATCATGGCGTAAAAACAGCTAAAAAAACTCTACTGGAGGCTGTTAACAAACGCTTCCAAGACATTGAGTCCAACCCTCTTTACGGCATTGCAACAATATTAGATCCACGCTTTAAAGACCATTACTTTGACGATGAGAAAAGGCAGGATGTACGCGAAATGGTGCAAACAGAGCTTACGGCTCTTGAAACCTCTGGTGAAGCACAAGCCGCGACGGGGAGAACAGAGCAAACTGTGCCTGAGAAACGGTCACGTACAAGTGATGAGGCGCACATTCCTTCGCTTTCTGATATGTTTGACGAAATTTTACAGGAAAGCGTCCCAACCCACAGCGGTGTAAGAGCAAGCGCAGCCTCACAAGAAGTAGCAACCTATCTAGCTGAACTACCCATTGGCAGAAGTGACAATCCACTTGACTACTGGCGCGCGAACAAAGATCGCTTTCCTTTGCTTGCATGGACTGCGCGCAAGTACTTATCTGCCCCAAGCACCAGCACAGACAGTGAGAGATTATTCAGTGCAGCATCTCATGTTCTTGATGAGAACAGAAATCGTCTCTCCAGCCAGAAAGCTGAACAACTTTTGTTCATAAAGAGAAATCTGCCACTTTTGCTAAAATAAAAGCAGCCTAATTTGATGTTGTTTACAGTTAAAGGTTTGATTTATTTATTCTGTTATTGCAATGTTGTTTTGCACAGTAATTTAAAATTGAAGTAAAACGTTTAATGCAGGTAATATTTTGCACAATTCGTAAAGGCACTAAAAGCTAGCACAGACTGAGTGATTTTATTCAGTGCAGTATGTTCTTCATGAGAAGAGGAACTGTGTCTTCAGCCAGAAAACTGAAAAACTTTTGTTCATAAAGATAAACCTGCTTCTTTTGCTTAAATTAAAAGCAGACCAATTGTATAGTTATGTTGTTTACAGTAAGAGGTTGGATTTATTTATTTTTCTTCTGTTTGTGCACTGTTGTTTGGTACAGTAATTTAAAATTGAAGTAAAAAAGTAGCTAGCATTTTTTTTGCACAATTTTGTTACAGAAAGAAATTTTATTTAGTTTTGTTATTGTTAAACAGCCTTATTACTGTTATTTATTATCAATAAAAGTTTGATTGCTTAATTAATTTGTAGTTTTTTTAATACAAACAAAAAGAAAATATTTTAAACATGTTTTTTAATGAAGCCATTTTCGGTTTCGGTATCGGTTTTCGGCCAAGTGCATCCAAAAATTTCGGTTTCGTTTTCGGCCCAGAATTTTCATTTCGGTGCATCCCTAGACACTTTGATGTTTATGAATGTTTAAACTCTCAAAAGCTGGATGTGAAATTATCAATGAAACCGGTTGTATGCTTACAACGCTTGACAGATACCAAATGTCACTTCAACACAAGTCCTGCAAATACTGTCGTAATTGAAACAAACCATGAAACTCAAACCGATTGCGACAGCAGCAATCCAAGCTGTGAGATTTGAAACAAAATTACTTTTCACATGGCCAACTGTACGTTGCATGCTCAAGAGTAGGCTCAGCGTACAGCTTGGTCATATTACAACCGGAAGGCCGAAATGACGATGTGGTATACAAAGAGATCCTTAACAAATAATTATTGGTATATTTTCCCTCAGTTTAAAAAGGTTTAATTTTCTTCTTAATAAAATTTTAAGGCAGTACTTCGCCGCTGTGAAGCGCAGGTATTTTGCTAGTATGTTTATATATATATGTGTGTGTGTGTGTGTGTGTATATATGTTTATATATGTGACAGATAGGGGGCAGTATCGCTCGTTTGAACCCCTGTCCACGACTCCACACACCAGGTAAAAGTCCAAATGCTGACTTTATTAAATTGCTACAGTGCACAAAGCACCCTCTCCTCCACTATACTCATATAAATCAATAATAACCACAATAATACAATCCTCCAACTCCCAGATGCGTTGCCACCCTTCCACCCAGCTCAGCTCGCCGTCTGGGAGCTCCACAGTCCTTTTAAATACCTTGACCCGGAAGCGTTCCAATCCCCAGTCTATGTGACTCTCAATCACTTCCGGGTCAGGTACATACAAGTCCTTTCTTTTCACCCCAGAAGCACGTCGCTCTTCCTCTTGACGCACTTCCGGGTTATAGGGCACGAAGAAGTCTTTGGTCCTTCGTGCAGCTCCCTCTTGCGGCCCCTGTGGTATCCAGCAGGGTCTTGTATAAAAACTACATGTCCCATGACTCCCTGCTGGTCTTCAGGGCACCTCCATACTGCAGGGAGGGCTCCATCTGGTGGCCTGGGAGTATTGGCCGGGATGACAAGCCGGACACATCTCACTATATATATATATATATATATATATATATGCTTACAGTACACCCCCAAAATTCACGGGGGTTACGTTCCTAGAGTATCCGCGAACTGTGAAAAACCGCACCTTTTGGATGTGGTTAAAAAATGCCTTTTAAATACCTATTTTTATAGTTTCAACCCTAAATACAGTATGCCCCCAAAGCACTTTAATTTCGTTGCAAACTCAGCTTAATACATTAATACATTACTTAAAAATTACCTTAATACATTACCTAAAAACAGAATGTAAAGGTAAACCCTTATACTGTACAGCACTGTACTGCTATGTCTCCTGTGGTGGTAGAATGTAAAATACCGATGTTACCGCTACGTACTGCAATTCGTGCAAGAGCATTTTTCTTTGGTATGTGCTGTAGTTTTCTTTGTTATAAGTAGAGTAAATATATAATAATTTCATTTAATTAAAATACAGTAAAATGTACAGGTACTCACTAATGATGAATGATCTTGATGATGATGATGAAGTAGCTGTGCAGTACGATGCACAGGATTTAAAACTCCTCGGGTGGTGCCTCTTCTTCAGGCGCTTCAGGAGGAGTCGTATCTTTGGACGGGTCTTCTTCTGGTGGGGTTTCGTGCTGGCTTTTCTTTATAGGTTTCAGGAACATTGTGATAGGAAGTTGCTACATTGTCTCCTGTAGTGAACTGCTGGTACAATTTCCGTGCTTTCTCACGGATGATGTTACTGTCCAAGGGGATGTTCTTCCTGTAGTCGGTGATCCACAGTGCCAAGGCAGATTCCATCCTGATGATATTTTTATTCCTTACGGTTGTTACCTTTTTGGCACTATCACAGAAACTTACAGATACGGTTCTCCAGATCGCTGCTTCGCTGCTTTGTGTAGCATACGGTACTTTCATTAATGACATAGTGGCGCGCTACTGAAGCATAACTTTTTAGTTCCCGGAGCAAATCTAGTAGTTCATCCTTCTCCTGGAGTGTTTTAAACTTCTTCTGGCGCTTAGGCTCAGTTCCAGAAGCCTTAGAAGGTGCAGGGCGATTCAACGACATCGTGTGCATTTAAGAATAACAAAACAATAACAAAATGGAAAACACGAGGACACTCAGCTGGAAACGCGTCACATGGCGGCAATCAATCCGCAACAAGGAGAAATAAATAACGCTCTCAGATCGGCTACTTTCACCATCCCAAACCGTGTTTCCCTCAGCTGTGGTAAACCCACTCACCAGGAGACGCGTCACATGGCAGCAGTCAATCAGCAGCAAGGAGAAATGAATAACGCTCTCGGATTGACTACTTTCACCATCCCAAACCGCGTTTCCCTCAGCAGTTGCTTCCTGTTCTCTCTACAGCACAGTATTGCCACGAAAAAAGCCATAAAAAAGCGGAGGATATTTGCGCTTTCTGCTAAAAATTAATATTTAGGTTGTAAGAAAACAACTGCGAACGACTGAGTCCACCAACACTAAACCGCAAAGTCGCGGGGGTCTACTGTGTGTATGTATGTATGTGTATGTGTGTGTGTATGTATATGTATATGTATATATATAAAATGCATAGGTAATTCACTTTGTTGTTGACCTGTTCAAAGCCCATTGAGCATGGTTCCTAGCTTCCTTTTAATTTTTCTTCATAAATGACTTGGGCATGGTATCTCTGAGTTTTAATACATATTTCTGTGTTTGTGTTACATTTTGTTTTTCTGATTTATTCATTTTCCATCTGTTCTTATTCTAATGCAGGATAGGGTTGTGAGGTATACTGGTACTGGAAAAATACAGAAAATCCAAAATTTTAAAACAAAATGGTACCAGCAGTTCTGGATTTTCGGTACCAAATGTAAACCTCTCAATCCCCCAACCCAGCACGTTATTGCAGTTGTGAAAAAATGCTTCAACGCGATTGAGACTTCACAGGGATACTATCCCACCCAAAGCCCCCTTATTGTTTTGATGAGATCAGGATTTTTCAGGGTCCAAAATTTTCTTCTTGATCATGACTTCAAGGAGGGTCCCCTTTATTGCTTCAGCATGATCAGGACTTTACAGAGGAATCCTCTTTTGTTTGATGCAATCATGATTTCACGGCTTCAAGAGGGAAGCTGTGCATATTGCAGTGCAATGGCACCAGGGAGGCGAGCAATTGTGCGGTGCATCAGAAGCGCTGGTGTAAGATGGGAGAGTTCAACAATTATCCGTTATATGCTTTGGAACTATTTTGGAACAGGTCCTCAAGTTCGAAAGCTGGTATTGATGCCGAAGTCAAAATTCTAGTACTGACCTAATGCTAATGTAAGGCCACAGAGACCCAGGCCCTATCTTGGCAGCAGTTTTTTTTTAAGAAACCCGTACAGTTATCACTTTCTGCCATCTAGGGATATCAGTAATTCTTATTATTTCTCTTTGCGCAACCTTCTAAACCTGCTGTTTACATTTGTCTGACTTCATAGATTCTGTCTCCATCCTTTGAAAAGGCACCACAGATTAAAAGGATTCGTATTTTGTATATATTTGTAACTTTTCAGCTTATAGTAGGGCTGAGGCAGTGGTTGATTATATCATCCATTGACAATTGGCTGACCACATTGTTGATGTAAATAAAAATCGATGATTGTTTCCAAACACTTGCGGAAGTTTCTTCAAAAGCACCAAACTGCAGTCATCTGATTTTTAGTGCCATACAGTAGAAGAAAGCTGTTGGGTAGTCTTATTCGCAGCAGGAGGTATGTGAGATTCCTGATATATGCATCATGACCATTTACCCCCACCCCAGTCCCCCCTCACAGTCTGTGGGGGGTAGAATAGCTAATCATGAATGTACAGCTACAGAAGATTTGACGGATTATCCCTTACACAAACACTCTGTCTGAGAGGTCACTGTGAATCTGTAATTCTTGGTTTAGCTTGCCTAGTAAAGTTGACTTTTCTTTTTCTTGATGAGTCATTATATTTTGTTTGTAATGGTGTGTAACAGGACTCAGTACATAGATAGGCCCAGGCTACTTTAAGCCTAATATTAGTGATGAACCAGCAATATTAGCAAAATTGAGTTTGTTTCCCATTCATAGAAATAATTGCAAAACTGTGCCATTAAGCAGCCATTCAAATTTGTGCTGTTGAGACAGGAAGAATGATGTTTCACACATACTCTATATAAAAACTTTTACTGATGAGGCGACTACACTTCTCATCAAGCAAGTAGCTGAGAAGAGGCAGTCTGATCAGCACATCGCAAATAAAATTTGAATGGGAAAAGCACAGGTATATTTATGGCATTGAAGCACTGCAGTGCTCACAGGGTTAGTATTGTACATCAGAAATGTTTTAAAGTGATGATGTGATCTTTTAATACATTACACAACCCTAGTGTGTAGGTTCCCACTCTGAAATATTAATATAAATAGTAATACTCAGTGTAGATAATTGCTGAAGTTTCTTTACCTTTCTGCTCAATTTTTCTTTGTGATTTATATTTATCTCAAATCACTGATAATTTTTTTTATTTTTTTGATGTGACATTGTTTTATGTTTGAACAAAAACACAAAAATGTGCCATTTCCCTAACAATGGATATAGTTGCCTTATAGTTGGCCTCCGCTAATGAATAAATTACTGCCACATTTTTTGGACAAAAATTCCACAGTTAAGGGATCCATTTGAATCAGAAGGAAAATTTAAGGAATGGGTATAAAATAATTTCAAAGTGTATACATTTCCTATTGTGCACTTTTGATTCAGTTATCAGGACTCAAAAACCACTTTAAATCGACCTCACAGCCTTGAAAAGGTAGTCCCTAAAAACTTTTAGTGCAAACTAGAAGAAGACTTATTACAAGCTACAGAGAGGCAGTCAGTGTGGAAGAACTACAGAGTTCAGTAACTGAGATCGGAGTCATGTTCCACCAGTCAGCCATTGCAATAATTTTGAATAACACTGGCCTATGTGCTTGATGGCACAAATGAAGCAGCTACTTAGAAAAACTGCGTGATAGCATGTCTGGACTTTGTCAGAAAGTATGAGAATAATCCGGTTGTGATGTAGAAAAATATTTGGTGGTCAGATAAGACCAAGGTGTAACACTGCCCACACCTCAAAAAACACCATACCTACAGTGAAGTATGGTGGTGGTGGTGGTAGCATTATGCTGTCTGGTTTTCTTTTCATCATTAGGAACTTCCCATCTAGTTAAGTAGAAAAATTAACCATAGAAAATAATGTAAGATAGCCTGTTTCAGGCTGTTAAAAATGAAAGCGTGAAACAAAGTTATTGATTCAAACCACAAGGCCAAAGTAACATTGATGAACAAAAAGATAAATGTCTTTTATTGGCTGAGTTAAAACCCTAATCTCAGTTCAATTGAGAATATGTGATGTTATTTGAAAATTGTGGTGCAAAAACTTATTTTGACTAAATTGAACAATCAATAGCAAGTCTACCTGGAGGCACGTAACAGAGTCACTTGTGGGAACTATGTTAAGGTCTTTGTCACTTTACGATCTCTTCACAGTCTGTCCTAGATGATTAAGTTGACACTTTAATTACATTGGCTTTTTGCATGTGCTAATTTATGAAGGGCTTCCACATACTGTAATAACAATCTGTATTATTGTGTGTGTGTATATATAATTTTATTTTAAAATTTCTTAAATTGTTGACCATTTTATTAAAATTTTTCCTTGTTCAAATGAAATCTTATAGGTATTGCAATGCATGCCATGAGTGGACCATCTGCAGTACCATCTGCAGCTCCAGGAATGCCAGGACATACCCCAACCATGGGTCCTAAACCTTGGGCTGAAGGTATTTTAATCCTTCTTGCTTTGTAGTTTATATTCTCCATAATATGTATAGGAGAGAATGTAAAGATTGTTTTAATCAGCTGAAGTGTAATTGTAGTCAGGAGCTTTTTTTGTAGCTTTTAGTTTCTTTGTAATTTGTTAAGGTTTACTTACTCAGGTTTTAGTTTCTTTGTAATTTGTAAAGAATTACTAATCTGTGTATTTTAGTGGGAAAGAAGCCTTAAGATATTTCCTGTTACACAATAATTGTTGGTAAAGCAGTGTCTTTAAAGAAGTATACTATTAGCAGTTCAGACTTACAAAAAAGGAAAGCTTTTTTTTTGAATATCATTTAACAAGATGTTTGTGAACACTTTTATATCACTGTTCAAGGTGAAATTTTCCAGTGTTGAAAATTAGTATCCAATTTATTATATGCTAATCACTTGAAGCAAATTAGTCCGCATTTTCTTACAGAAATACCTGTATTAATTTGAGTATGAATTCAACAAGTTTAGGTTAGGTGATCAAATGTAGTACTGAGGTGCTGGGTGTATCTATAGCAGAGTAGAGTGTGCTGTAAAATTGCTGGAAATTACTTGGTGGTGAGCATCTTAATTTAAGTAGTTTTTTTCCATCTGATGCCATAGATGATTGAGTAGACTATGTATGTGTTTTGGGCATGTCCAGACTCAATCATATACACACACATACACACTCAGTCTACTCAATCATCTATGGGATCAGATGGAAAAAACTACTTTAATTAAGATGCGCTATATATATAATACACACACTATATTGGCAAAAGCATTGGGATGCCTGCCTTTATGTACACATGAACTTTATTCTTAATACATAGGCTTTTATATGGAGCTTGCCCACCCTTTGCATCTATAACAGCTTCAACTCTTCTGGGTAGGCTTTCCACAAGGTTTAGGATTGTGTTTATAGGAATTTTTGACCATTCTTCCAGGAGAGCATTTGTGAGGTCAGGCACTGATGTTGGACGAGAAAGCCTGGCTTGCAAGTCTCCGCTCTAATTGATCCCAAAGGTGTTCTGTCAGGTTGAGGTCAGGGCTCTGTGCAGGCCAGTCAAGTTCCTCCACACCAAACTCACTCATCCATTTCGTTATAGACCTTGCTTTGTGAACTGGTGCTCAGTCTTGCTGGAACAGGAAGGAGCCGTCCCTAAACTCTTCACACAAAGTTGGGAGCATTAAATTGTCCAAAATGGTTTCATATGCTGAAGCATTAAGAGTTCCTTTCACTGGAACTAAGGGGCCAAACCCAGCCCCTGTATAACAACCCCACACCATAATCCTCCCTTCACCAAACTTTACACTTGGCATAATGTAGTCAGGCAAGTACCGTTCTCCTGGCAACCGCCAAACCAAGACTCATCCATCAGATTGCCAGACAGAGAAGTGTGATTTGTCACTCCAGAGGATATGTCTCCACTGCTTTAGAGTCTAGTGGCGGTGTGCTTTACACTACTGCATCCGACGCTTTTCATTGCACTTGGTGATATAAGGCTTGGATGCGGCTGCTCAGCCATCAAAACCCATTCCTTGAAGCTTTCTATGCACTGTTCCTGAGCTAATCTAGAGGTCATACGAAGTTTGGAGGTCTTTAGGTATTGAATCTGCAGAAAGTTGCCGTGCGTTTATGTACGTGTGTGCATATGTGTATGCATCATATATAAAATGCTGTTTCCAGAAAAATTGGAACATAATATAAAAAGAATAGCCATTTTCAAGTCCTACCCCAAATTCTAAATTGCATTGAGATCGGCACTCTATTCGCCCACTCCAGCACTTTAATATTGTTTTTAAACCATCCCTGTGTTGCTTTGACTCTATGCTTAGTGTCATTACTTTTCTAGAAATCTCCCAAGGCGTATGCTTCCAAAAAGCTTAATTTTGGTCTCATAAGACCCTTGAACCTTCTTCCACCTTACTTTGCAGTCTCGCATGTGCCTTCTGACAGACTCTAGCCAAAATGTTGTTTTTTTTTTTTTTTTTCGGTTGCTGTCCCATAAAACTGGTGAAGCATTCAGGCAACAGTTGTTTTATGCACAGTTGCTCAATCCTTAGCAATTGTAGTTGTAACTCCTTCAGTATTATCATAGTTCTATTGTTGACCTCCCTCACTAGTCATCTTCTTGCAGAATCACCCAATTATTGTGGACAGCCTTCTGTAGGCAGATTTACAGCTGTGTCATACTCTTCCCATTTCTTAATAACTGAGTTACCCAGACTTCAAAGGATGTTTAATGACTTGGATATTTTATTTGTATCCACCCTTTGAGTTTTAAACACCTTTTTCTTGAATTGCTTGGAGTCGACTACGTTGTGTAGGTTAGCTCACGAGAGTGACTGAGCATAAGCTGGACCTTCCAGATCCAAGGGAATTTGTAGTACAATCAGTTTAACCCCCTTGAGTGGTGATCTTCATTAAACTAATTATTTGATAATATATATACTATTGGCTATACTAGTGATGACTTGGGTGTGTCTTATTAAGGAGGTAAATACTTATATGATCAGTTATTTTCTGTATTTGTTAATTATTTAGAGTATATGCAAAGATCTGTTATTAATGTGAGATTAGTTAATCTTTTTCTGTTAATCACTTTTAAAAAAGCTAAAATATCTGAAAATGTGGTAAACATTACTCTTGATTAACAAGGTAACAAATTGATAACAAACTTTGTTGGCAACTATTTCTATCATCAATTATTGATGACATCAGTTAGTTGCCGCAGCCCTAGTATTGTATATATCTGAATTAGCAGTAGTACTAATAAAATTAGCAGCAGAGAGATGGACGTTTAGATAGAACACATTCATTATTTTGCTTTACAATCCTTTCTGCTGATTCATTTTATTATACAAAAATTGTATTTTTATATATATATTTTTATATATTATTTTTGAACAACTAAGTTCTAATGTTTTTATTTCTGATTCAGTCACTGAAGATTTAGACTTGTGCTGGCAATAAACAGACTTTGAGATAAAAATGGAAGTTTATCATAAGTGATTATTTAATGCTTCACTTATCTACTTTCTCATCACAGAGATTTAATGTAATTTCACAATGAACAATTAATAGCTGAGGCTTCAGTTAATCTGGGAAAGTATTATGCATATACAGTGGATTCAAAAAGTATTTAGACCCTTTCACATTCTGCACACATTATTGTATATTCACTTTGCTATTTTGACCATCAGTCTATACTAAACCCATAATGACAAAGTGAAAATATAATTTCAGAAAGGTTTGCAGATTTTAATAGAAATGAAAAACTGAAATCATTCATTTATACAAGTATTCAGACCCTTTGCAGTGGCACTTCCAATTGTGGTCATGGCAAACTTATGTCCATGTAAAAAAATATATAACACAATAAAAATTGTGCAGAAAATGAAGGGGTCTGAGTACCTTCTGAATCCACTGTATACTCATACTTTATGATAAAGCACATTTTGTATTTGCATTCATAAATGAACATATTTTTACCATTAAATACAAATACTCAGTAAAGAAATCAATATCGATGATAGTAGTGATTTAAAATTTCACCTGTGATGTTTGAGGAACTAGCTAAAAGGGGGGCATTTTACTTTAATGTTTTTTTAATCCACTTACAAATATTATTGAACTGTTTTCCTTTCTGAAATTACTTCATTTTATATTTTCGTAAAATCTTTTACTGTCAGTTTTTTTTTTTAATTAAATTATTTTTTTCCCCTGATATTTGAATATTCAGTTAGAAATCCAAATTACTCATTTGTAACTTTTATGCTCACTTTTTGGGTCATACTAAAAAATCTTGTTTTTTGTAGTTTTATTTTTTCATTTAAAATGAAATTTAGCTTCCTTCCATTGACCTCATCCATGCATATGGGAGTAATTATCTGTTCCGATATCTGATTTTTCTTCCTATTTACCTTATAACTTGGATCATTTAAGTTTATGGGTATTTGTAAAGTTATATTAAATTCAATTTTACAGTAATATCTATCCATATATACAGTAAGTTGTAGCTGATATTACATCTTTTTGAAAAGTGTTTTGATTGAACAGTTTGTCTTTTGGTTTAGGCCAGAATATGGATGTACCAAGTACACCCCAGAAGCTTCCAGTACCGCCACCAAGTGGAAGGCCATCTCCTGCACCTGCTCAGGCTCCTAGTACTACTCCAGCTGTTCCAGGACCATCACTGCAACACCAAGCTCCAACTCAGTCTTCTGCTATAATTCAACTACAGCAGAAGCAGAACCGTATCACACCCCTTCAGAAACCTCAAGGTTTGGACCCAGTGGAAATACTGCAAGAACGGGAGTACAGGTAAATAATTTAGCAAAGAAAACAAGAAATGTTAAATTATGTGTAACTGAATCCAACTATATGTTTGCTCACATACTTATTCAGTTTAGAGTTGCTGTGATGTGGCACCAGTCCTCCACAGGGCACACTTACATATACACCCACATTCAGTCATGGTAGGCTAATTTAGACCCAGTTAACTTACCTATATCTTTAAGATTTGGAAGGAAAACTAAAGTGTTATGGAAGTAAGGCAACCCATTCTGGGTTTGATGATATTGTTTATATCTGGCCCTAGCCAGCTGTTCCATAAAAGGAACACCTGGAAGTGAGTTGGCTGCTCTTGGTTAAAGCTGTACTCATGACATAGCCTCGCCTGCTGGTCTGGGGTTCAGGGTTCAACATTTTTATTAAGGATCTCTGCCTTGAGTGTGTGTGTGTATGAATGCAATAACATTGGTTGTCAATTATAGTGTCTTTGTTTGTCTATTGGATGTCTGTAACAATGTTTTCTGTTTTTTGTAGTTTCCTGCTGCAAATATATTTCCCTCTGGGATAATAAAGTCTACCTAAACCTAAACATGAACTTCCTTGGTTTATTAAAACCTAATACAAATAGTTTGATATTTTAAACTATTCAGATACAAAAGCTCAATATTGGGCCATCCATTTCTAAAGCTGCACTTAAATTAATTTGGAAAATGTAAATACATTAATGATGCCGACAAACTATAAACAGTTTACAAATGGCTTTGTCCATTGTACTTCTTTTTTACTTTCGGCTGATCCCATTAGGGTTTGCCACAGCGGATCATCTTTGTCCATATCTTCCTGTTCTCTGTATCTTGCTCTGTTACACCCATTTCCTGCATGTTCTCTCTCACCACATTCATAAACCTTCTCTTAGGCCTTCCTCTTTTCCTCTTGCCTGGTAGCTCTATCCTTAGCATCCTTTCCCCAATATACCTAACATCTATCCTCTGCACATGTCCAAACCAATGCAATCTCTCCTCTCTGACTTTGTCTCCAAACCGTTCAACCTGAGCTGACCCTCATTTCTAATCCTGTTCATCCTCATCGCACCCAATGCAAATGCATTGGCCCTTGAACATTTGATAATATTAACAGTGATTTTCTGTGGGTGGCTTATTCAAATTTCTCCATACCAATAAAGGTTAAAGGTTTGATCTGCATGTTAATAGGATCAAAGTTTTAAGAATATAAAACAGGTGGAAATTAGGATATGTTTGTAAATACTATACTTTAAAAAAAGCCATGAAATCCTGATAGCACAGCATGCAGTGGTTAACCACTTATGATACTTTGACTTTAAAAAAAAAAAAAACATTAAAATACACAGGAAAAGCTTTTAAAGCCTTATAATATAGTTGTGCATGGTGTTTTCTTGGGAAGAGAAAGGTGCAAGGTGTTTTCGTTGAAACTAAACTTTTAAGCGTACCTCGCACAAGTTTATTCCACAGCTCTGTATCCCTGAAGCTAAAGGCTTGGCCACCAGCAGAAGTTTTGTGTACCCTTGCAAACTTTACAAAGCAATCTTGAGATTGCCCTGTATGGACATTGTGCAGCAGCAAGCTCTGTTAAGTTGGCCTTAAGCCTTTAAATGTTTTGTCCCTTAAATGAATACTACACCTAAAAATGACAGTTTTCCTGTTACATATCCTGTGTTTAACGTAGTGAAGGCTGAGAAAAACTGTTAATCTCATGTTTTCATTGAGAACAGAGTTAACACAATTTCTGTTAAAATAGATGTCAGTGGGAGTCAACGTTAAACAACAACAAATTATATGAAAAAGTCCATTAAAATAAAAAAAAAGCTAACTGTGACACATGATCCGCCTTTCATGTATCTAGTTGTAACAGAATATAGCGTATAAAAATTATTTCATGTTCTAAGATAAAGTTAAATATACTGTTGTGGGTTTCACACAGTAGTGCAAAGTTTTTTTATTTGACAGAGCATTATGTATTAATCAATCTGTCACTAAAGATGTTCATGAATTCTATACTGCTGATGCTTATAGGGATTTACATGATAGTTCAGATTTATTTTTGTCGTATTGGCAACTATACTTAGCATTACACATAGCGTTATTTCTGATAAATCTGGATTAGTATTCAGCTTGAGCCTTAATGAGACCTTTTTTATTAACATACACCATATCTAAGGCCTTTTTAAAAAACATTATATAATCATGTCAGTTGATATATCGTTTTACAGAATTATGAGCATCTAAAATTTTAATGTAGTGTTACAAACTAGATGTTAAATTGTTCTTTCTTAAATAATTGATTATATCGTATAATTAAGTTGTGATCAAAGATAATTTAATTTAGTGAAGTGCAGATTAAATTTTGAATTTCAGCAGCGTAGGTGATGAGTGCCTTGAGTATGGGAAAGGTGCTATATAAATAAAATGAATTATTTATTATTCATTATATCATATTTATGGTTATGAGAGTGTATTGAAAAAACTGTTTGGGAACATTTTAAATACAGTATTTTTTTTAACGATTTTAGAGGAAAAATGTGAATAAGCAGATGAAAAAGTTCTCAAACATCAGGAAAGGAAGTAGTTTTAAAAAAAAAAAAAAAAGCATTCCATCTGCTGGCATCCCCCTACCCCAAACAGCTTTTCTTAAAACTGTTCTCCTGTATATGTTCATCATGCACACTGATCTCATTGTTACAAGGTCTGAACTGTGAATGGTGTCAACATTTTCCAATCTAACTAGGCCCTATGTTTTAATAGCAGTATTTTGGATAATACCAGATAGGATAATATTGTGCTATGAAAACATGTTTTCTAACACACCACTTGCACAAAGATTGATTGATTCTGCTCAGCTGGAAGAACATTAATCTAAAGTGGTGTTATTAGTATCTTAAACTGGAAAAAGTCAAATTAACCATATGACCAAGTCAGTTTTTTTTTTTTTTTTTTTTTTTACAAAATTTGGTAACAGCAGTAAATTAAGCATTCTTGCCTTTTGTTAAACCTTATCAATATATTTTCTGTTTTTTTACATTAATAACTTACTTTTTTGTGTATGGTCCACCTATGGATCACACAAAAGCAAGAACACAAAACCTTATGTAGGCTCTAGTCCTTTCCTCTATAACGCCTACTGTCCAAACTATATCATACTAGGATTTCACATAATATACTTGAATATTTTTTTGTGAATTGGTTTCCTTTCTTTCTTATTTTTTTTAGAAGTTTCCTTGAAATTCCAATTTTTTTATGAAATTCTGCTTTAATATGATAGCAGACTAGATATTTCAATTTTAGTCCCTAAACCAAAGCTAAACTTGAGAATATCTAAGGTATGGTGTGCAATATTTCTTTGATATTTATTAGGAAATTTGCTTTAGCAATGCAGTTAATAATAAATTCACCCGTATAATCTACAAGGAGTCATAATTTTCCATTCATAATATAGAAAAAATGAGTGTTGGAATAATTAGTATTTTTGTAACACAATGTTTAATTTTTAATCTTATATTTTAGTGTTATTACTTATGATATTGTGTGATAATGAAAATTTAAAAACATGAAACTAGTATGAACTGAACACTTTTGCCTAAAATTTTAAAGTTCATATATATATACATGGTTAATTTCTTTGCTTTGTCATTTTTGTGAAAGACTTCAGGCTCGGATAGCTCACAGAATCCAGGAGCTTGAGAATTTACCTGGGTCTTTACCTCCAGACCTGCGCACAAAAGCTACTGTGGAACTAAAGGCACTGAGGCTTCTTAATTTTCAGCGACAGGTACATTTACTTTGTCATTTTTTTTTATTAATCTTTTCTAAGTTGTCATACTCCAGAAATTTTGGAATTGGTCAGATTGAAGTAGGACTAATTTGAAAGAAAAATATTACAGTAAATGAGCAATGATGAGAGTAACAGTAGTTCTTTTTATATTTGAATATCATATGACAAGGACAGTATTTTAAAGAACATATGGTCAGTAATTTTTAGTTTTTGTAGCCAGTGCAAATAAATGAAATTATAACAGAGAGGCTGAATTTCAAAGCACAGAAGCAAGCTACAAAAGATTATTCAAATTGCTTCACATGATTACAGATAAATCCAGACACTTGAATGTAGTTTTGAACAGAATTCAGAGGAATAAATAATAATAATAATTATGTTATTATAATAATAATAAATAATAATTTCTCCTCAACTGGGAGAAAAAGCTAACCGATGTTGCCGTGGAAAATAGGAAAGTTAGATTAAAATCAATGAGACATGTTATTTTCAAATGATTATTGTGAAAGTTTATTTGTGCTAGGTTATTATTGGGGAAAACATAATGGTTAATGTGTTTAAACATCTGAATCTGTATAATCTAAGGTGGCCAATTTGCTGGTATTCGTTTTGATTCACTTTTATTGTTAAGTTTTATTGCATGTTTCTCAGACTTGTTCCAGGTGATCTTCTGTCTCTGTTGGGTTTCCTTGGAGTACTACTCATAATCATTATAATCCAAATAAAATGAATTAATGTATTTAATGTTGTTGTTTTGGTGCCAGTATACAGTATCTTATCTACGCAGGAACTGAACAGTGACCTTAATGCAGAATATATGCTAGTTTGGACAAAGTAAAATGGATCTTTAATTATTAGTACAAACTCAAATAGTATTGTGACATATAATAGGTTTGGTGCTCAACCTTCCTGGAACAATTTTTGGAAGGTTTCTTAAAAATTGCTTCCTCAGTAAAATTATGATGCACTGACTTTGACGTAATATTTTGGTTACCTTGTTTCATGATTTATAAATGGACTGTTGGTCACAATGAAGGACAAATGGACAACACAAACAGTATGTTAGCACCATGACCTTGTCTTTTTCAGGCAGTTACTTAGCTCCTAATCTAGGAGAAGCAAGTATTAAAGTGAGAAACGACTAACCATAATCTTCTTGGTAGCACATTTATGTCAGTCATTCTGTTGTGCCAAAGGCATTGAATAACTTCACTTGTGATTACCATCAATAAGAGTTTTGATTTTTTTTTTTTTGCTTGTGGAAGTTAAAGTAGTAATAATAATAAAAAAACTTAACAGTGAAAATCTGTTTTGTTTCCAAATGAATTTTACATAATTAAAGTTACGACAAGAAGTGGTGGCTTGTATGCGTCGGGACACAACTTTGGAGACTGCCCTTAACTCAAAGGCCTACAAACGCAGTAAACGGCAAACACTAAGAGAGGCTCGAATGACAGAGAAACTGGAGAAACAACAGAAAATTGAACAAGAAAGAAAACGTCGACAGAAGCATCAGGTAGAGTGTTTGAGACACTTTTATACATAAGAAAATAATTGCCTAATTTTTAATATGTTTCTTTAATTAAGTCTGAAATAAGTGTTTAATCTGTGGTGGGCTGGCACCTTGCCCGGGGTTTCTTTCCTGCCTTGCGCCCTGTGTTAGCTGGGATTGGCTCTAGCAGACCCCCGTAACCCTGTAGTTAGGATATAGCGGGTTGGATAATGGATGGATGGATGTGTTTAATATTTACTTATATGCTGAAAAGTATACCATAACCTCTTTTATACTAAATGAACCTAATACAGTGTTACAACTTATGAAAATGTAGACAATTTATATTAGCTTTTTTGCAGTCTTTTATTTTGTTGAACTGTAGCTTATTTCTATAATTGTTCCAAAGGAATGTGTATGTTTGAAAAACTGAACATTTTACCATCATATTCCACGTGAATAGTTTCAATGCTTTACTTGATAACATTTGTAGTATATCTTTTCTCCCACTAAGGATACATACTGTACATCTTTCATCATTTTAGAAAACAGTTACATTGAAGTATCATTTTATTTAGCCACTCTTAAAGATGTAATATTTGAAAAAAGCAGTTTGACTATCCCTGAAGTCACTTTTTCTGTGACTAATATTTTACTTTATCTAAGCAAGTTTTACCAAAATTGTAACAGCAATAATTGTAAATATTTTTCATTAGTACTTAGTAGCTTACAGTACAATGAAAAATACAATAGATAAATGGGAACTTCAATATTACAACTACTACTGCAGGATTAAAAACTGATGAAAGTGTTTTTGGAAGAATAAAGTTATAATTTAGTATGTAGTAAAATTTGTTTATTTACAGTGTACTAGTTTATTTTAAAGGTAATATTATTAGAATGGAACAGATTTAATGAAGTTTGAATTTTGTCAGACCTGCATCTCAGTGCTACTTTCTGCTTTATATTTCAGGAATATCTAAACAGCATCCTGCAACATGCAAAGGACTTTAAAGAATACCATCGTTCAGTTACAGGCAAAATTCAAAAGCTCTCCAAGGCAGTTGCTACTTGGCATACAAACACAGAGAGAGAGCAGAAAAAAGAAACTGAGCGAATAGAAAAAGAAAGAATGAGGAGACTAATGGTATGCTGTTAATATTTTAAGTTATGTATTTTATCTGCCTGCTTTTTAAAAATGACCCCTTTTTTCTTATTTATTTTGTACAAGATAAAATATAAAAGGAAAATATTCCTTATGATAAACGTTTGAGGATTTTTAGACGTTTTGCTTGCTCGCATCAGACCTCTTAAGTTTTAATTCTTAGTCTTATTTGTTTGTATTACATTATTCCTTATTACAAATAATTTACAAGAATTACTTTTCATTCTTGATAAAAGAAAATAATTTTTAGCCATGTAAAACACATAACCTTTATTTGTTCCAACCTAAAGGCAGAGGATGAAGAAGGCTACCGTAAATTGATTGATCAAAAGAAAGACAAACGCTTGGCATACCTCTTGCAACAGACAGATGAGTATGTTGCTAATCTTACTGATCTTGTATATGAACATAAGGCAGCACAGGCAGCTAAAGAAAAGAAGAAAAAGAGAAAAAAGAAGAAGGTATATTGTTTCATTAAACATTCTGTGAGCCTATTTATTATTTACTAATTTGTTCATGTTTTTGATAATTTTAAACAAATGCATTGTTTTAATTTACAGAAGCCTGAGGAAATTGCAGAAGGAATGGGTACAGGTCTAGGCCCTGATGGGGAGGTATGTATTTGTGTGCGTGTACGTGTGTGTATACACACATACCCACACACTACTGTTCAAAGGTTTTTCTTCAAATATAATCAGCTCAACTTCAATGAATGACTAAAAATGGTGAAAAGTTAAGCAGTAAACTGCTGTAAGTTTAAATTTAAAGTGTTGTTAACAAAAATGCAGAGTTGGAACAGACTGTGTAACTACACCCTCTGAATTACTACTTGGACAACATTACACTGTAAAAAGTTGTGAATTCCAGTGATAATAGCAAGAAAATGACAATAATAAATGAAATGAGGCAGAACATTACTGTATTATCCTTAGAAACATAGGCCTTTCATTTAGAGAAATAGCAAAATAAAGCTAAATGCGTCAGTGAGTATAGTGTCCTACACAATCCAAAGGCAATTGCTAACTGGAAAAACTCTGATAGAAAGAAATCTGGCAGACCCAAAATCACAACCCCATCAGAAGAGAAGTTTCAGAGGATCACCAGCTTGCGTGAAAGGTGCCTCATAGTACAACAGCTTCAAGCACAGCTTAACAGTAGTCCATAAAAGCAAATCTCAGTTTCTACTGTGAAGGGGAGACTTTGTCCTGCAGGTTTGACAGGGCGAGTCGCAGTAAGAAAACCATTCTTTAAAGGACAAAATAAGAAAGCGAGGCTTTCCTGGGTCATTAAATGCTGGGTGTGGGCTACTGCAGACTGGAAGAAGTGTAATGGAACGATGAATCAAAATTTGAAATTTGTTTTTTTACGCTGTTGAGTTGGTAAAAGAATAGTTCCTCAGTGTTTGGCACCAATGTGTTGAATTCATTAAATATTAGGACATTAAACTGCATGCATTTCCACAAAAATTGAAAAGAAATATATATAAATAAACACATACACTACTGGTGTATATAAATATAAAAAATACAGCCAAGTGAAAAAGTCCTTACAGAGTCTTAAAATTTAGATAAATCTAATCTTGTGGGCAAAGGTCAAGGACCTAAAATAAGTCTACATGCAGAAGCCACTTATGAATAAGTAAATGCAACCCATAATTCAGAATCTTGTAGAGACAACTTTACCAGGAATTCATTAAAGTAATCTTTTTTTTTTTTTTTTCTTTTTCAAATTTAACACTTCTTCTTACAGTGGCTTCTTTTCATTGAAGTCTGAGGGCATCTCAGTGGGTTTGGTCATTCCAAAACCCTGATTCTTTTCTTTTTTATTCATTTAGTTATAGCCTGCAGATATGCTTAGGATCATTTTGGTATTCTAGTTTATGAAGGTTATAGATTATTGGCACCACTATAACTCACCTTGTATTTTATGGAGTATCTGGCATGATAGAAGGAGCTAAAAAGGAAAAAAAAAAACCTTAAACAACATTTGGAAATGAATACCCATAAGGGAAGATGGCAAGGATAATTTCCAAAAAATAAAACTTGCATTGAATGTTAATATATTCTGTGTCCTGCAGTATATACGTGTATGTTTTTTTCTATATATTGTTCTAAAAAACTAAAGAAACTTATGGAACTTTTTTTAACAGTAGATTATTTGTTGTGGGTGAAATTGGCTACTTTTTCTTACAATAGCCAGGCTATTTAATTATTTTTCTTTTTTTCTATAACACTGTGTTGCTAGTGTAGATTGTGTTTTATAATTAAATAACAAACACAGGTTTACATAATATGGGGCTATACTTCATTCACAATTGTGTTTATTGGAAAGTGATTCGTAAATGGTTGATTTAATAAGAATGGTGTTTTAGGTGAAGAACCATAGAAAAAGTGAATGTCATTTATGAGCTTCAAATATTTTCAGATTTTGTGAACTTTGAAATGAAAACAGAACGACAATATGCATGAATCGTGCAATATAATTTAACTCAATTTATTGTACTTCTTACAGCCAATAGATGAAAGCAGTCAAATGAGTGAACTTCCAGTTAAAGTTATCCAGACTGAAACTGGCAAAGTACTACAGGGAACAGACGCACCTAAGTCCAGTCAGTTAGAAGCTTGGCTTGAAATGAACCCTGGGTATGTACAACACTATTCTAAAACTGTATGTATGTATTTATTTATTTGCTAGATGATTTTTTTTTTTTACATTTAAAATTGCAGTACCAACCTTGCTAGTGTCCTTAAAGTTCATGAGGCTGATTTGTTTATAAACTCTGTACAGTTTGAGGGAGTTACTTTGTTCTACCTAAGTTAAGCTAGCAGTTTGCAAAATGGCTGTAAGATTTTATTCATGTATGAGAGATTTTAAAAAAATAAGGAGGCAATATCATGAAAGGAAAGCCATGCAACATGATAGTTATATTAGTTATTGGTACAGAATTAATTTTTCTTTTTTTCCCCCATATAAACTTCACAACTTTAGAAGAACATTGCTACAATATTTATATTGTAATTTTTACAGTTTTTGCCATCATTTTCACACATATATACTATCTATTTTATACAGTCATATGAAAAAGTCTGGAACCCCTCTCAGCCTGCATAATAATTTACTCTACTCTCTACTTTCAACAAAAAAGATAACAGTGGTATGTTTTTCATTTCCTAGGAACATCTGAGTACTGGGGTGTTTTCCGAACAAAGATTTTTAGTGAAGCAGTATTTAGTTGCATGAAATTAAATCAAATGTGAAAAACTGGCTGTCCAAAAATTTGGGTACCCTTGTAATGTTGCTGATTTGAATGCATGTAACTGCTCAATACTGATTACTTGCAACACCAAATTGGTTGAATTAGCTCGTTAAGCCTTGAACTTCATAGACAGGTGTGTCCAATCATGAGAAAAGGTATTTAAGGTGGTCAGTTGCAAGTTGTGCTTCCCTTTGACTCTCCCCTGAAGAGTGACAGCATGGAATCCTCAAAGCAACTCTCAAAAGATCTGAAACAAAGATTGTTAAGTATCATGGTTTAGGGAAAGGCTACAAAAAGCTGTCTCAAAGGTTTAAACTGTCAGTTTCAACTGTAAGGAATGTAATCAGGAAATGGAAGGCCACAGGCACAGTTGCTGTTAAACCCAAGTCTGGCAGGCCAAGAAAAATACAGGAGCGGCGTATGTGCAGGATTGTGAGAATGGTTACAGACAACCCACAGATCACCTCCAAAGACCTGAAAGAACATCTTGGTGCAGATGGTGTATCTGTACATCGTTCTACAATTCAGCACACTTTGCACAAAAAACATCTGTATGGCAGGGTAATGAGAAAGAAGCCCTTTCTGCACTCACGCCGCAAACAGAGTCGCTTGTTGTATGCAAATGCTCATTTAGACAAGCCAGATTAATTTTGGAACAAAGTCCTTTGGACTGATGAGATAAAAATTGAGTTATTTGGTCATAACAAAAAGCGCTTTGCATGTCGGAAGAAGAACATCGCATTCCAAGAAATACACCTGCTACCTACTGTCAAATTTGGTGGAGGTTCCATCATGCTGTGGGGCTGTGTGGCTAGTTCAGGGACTGGGGCCCTTGTTAAAGTCGAGGGTCGGATGAATTCAACTCAATATCAACAAATTCTTCAGGATAATGTTCATGCATTAGTCACAAAGTTGAAGTTACGTAGGGATTGGATATTCCAACAAGACAATGACCCAAAACACAGTTTGAAATCTACAAAGGCATTCATACAGAGGGAGAAGTACAATGTTCTGGAATGGCCGTCACAGTCCCCTGACTTGAATATCATTGAAAATCTATAGGATGATTTGAAGCAGGCTGTCCATGCTTGGCAGCCATAAAATTTAACTGAACTGGAGAGATTTTGTATGGAAGAATGGTCAAAAATTCCTCCATCTAGAATCCAGACACTCATCAAAGGCTATAGTAGGCGTCTAGAGACTGTTATACACTGTATTTGCAAAAGGAGGCTCAACTAAGTATTGATGTAATATCTCTGTTGAGGTGTCCAAATTTATGCACCTGTCTAATTTTGTTATGATGCATATTGCATATTTTCTGTTAATCCAATAAAAAACGTCACTGCTGAAATACTGCTGTTTCCATAAGGCATGTTATATATTAAAAGGAAGTTGCTAGTTTGAAAGCTTAGCCAATGATAAAGAAAAATCCAAAGAATTAAGAGGGGTTCCCAAAATTTTTCTTATGACAGTATAATGCATAATTACACATTGGCAAATTATTTTTCATTTTAGAATTACTGTACATGTGGTCTTTTTTGAGTAGCGGAATGCATGTTTCATTATTTAATCAATTATAAGTATTATACACTGGTTATTATAGAAAACCTTTCTTACATGACTAGCAGGCATATAATAGGTGTTCCAGTTTTCCATTTAAAGGTTTTTAGTGGCCTGGAAACTTCTAGAGTTGGAGTTGTTAGCATCTTGTTTTATATTCTGTTGAAACCTCAGGAGTTTATTAAATTTGCTTTGATTCTTAATTGATGTTTTCTTCCCCTTTATGTGATTTGGCAACTATTTGAATCCTATTTGAGAGATTTAGAACATAAGATGGTAATAATATGAAAATAAAGCAATATGAGATGCTAGTCAAATTACTTACTGGTACAAATATTTTTTGTTACTGTCTGCAATATTTTTTAAATTATTTTAATTTTACCTAGTGTTTGTAAAGCACTATTTATGAATAACGTCTCAAATTTTGTATTGTAATCTTTACAGTAAGTGCAGCCACAGGCATACATCTCTTTTATATATAATGCATAATTATACCTTTTCCACTTGTTATGTGCCCTTTTTTTGTTACTGATTTCTTTATGATAGCTTTATCTATTCTGGTCTTTATTAGTGGTTTTATTGTGTTTTAGATATGAAGTTGCCCCAAGATCAGACAGTGAAGAAAGTGGATCTGAATTTGAGGAAGAGGTGAGCTAAGTTTATACTGTTTTGTGTTTTCTTTTTTTTCTATAATTTATCTTTGAAATCAAATTATTTCATTCATTAACTTTTTAACATAGCTTTATTATTTTGATAGAAATAATTGTATGCACAGATTTTTCTTTGATTAAAGATACCATAAAGCAAGCTACATTCTGTAACATTATATATCTTTATAGATGTAGTGTATGAAACAATGTTTAAATAGAGCTTTATTAGCAATAATCTAATGTAGATTTCAAATAAAAAATATACATTGTTTATTGCTAGAGAACACTTTTTCCAGGAAAATAAAGCCCATGAAACATTTAAGATATTTTAACACAAAAATTTCATTTGTTACATATTTTTAAAATTATTATGTGCTTCTTCTCTGCTCTATTGAAATGATGCACAGAATGCTTTTGTTTATTTACTGACTTAATTACTTGGATGTCTGGCTTCAGGCAATGGTGATAGGAATCTGGATCTGGGGTACATTTCACTGAAATGATCGTCTTAGTGAATGACATAGATAAAGAGCAAAATCAATGAGGGTTCTACCTCTGAGCAGCCTGTATTACTGAGATGGTCCAAGGGGTTCATGTCCTCCCCCAAAAAAGCATATAGATCTGCGACTTGGCTTCTTGGATGGCGCTGTCTGAAAAGATGTCACAGGTTTAGTTGAAAAAGTTTTCTGGATAGCTGGTGCTGTTGCTGGTACTAAGGAGTGATTTGCCTTCCCACTTTAAAGAATGTGACTGATTACGTAGTGAGTTGGATTAGTTAACTCGTTATGTACTCAAAAAGTCTATAGGTGTTTAAACTACAAATAGCTCATTTTGTGCTAATCAGTGCTCTTCGTTATAATTTTATATTTAAATTGCAACATTGACCTATTGTTGTTTTTTATTATTGTTAATACTATTATTATTATTATTAATTTTATTATTATTATTGCATTTGTTTATCACTGCAATTTGCCAGCAGCTGCATCGTTATCCATGTCCTGACCAGGGACCCAAGGTTTAACCCTGAACTTTACCCTGATGGGAACCACTCACATTCTTCATAATCTTCTGTACTTTTTGAGCTATGTGGTGTTCTGTCAGTTCCTGCAGATTTTTTTTCTTCTGCTTACTCTTGTTCGTGAGTGTCCGTGCCCAACAGACATGTTTTTTTTGTGATCTGCTTGGGATGACCTCTGTCTCTGTAACAGAATTGCAGGGTAAAGTTCAAATAAAAAATGTCTTTATTTGGACTTTTGAGTCAGTTCCCTTGTTAATTTCCAAAAGAGATTATGCACTGCTTCAGCTGCAAAGGGTTTTGGGAAACACTTTGTAATTAATGAACAATCTTAAGCATGAGATAACAAACTACTTAGCATTGCAAAACATTCAAGAAATGCACCCCGATTCGTGATCAGCAGTTCAGCTTGCCATTTTACCTTCATGGCAACAGTAAAAACAATTGTGGACTTAAAAAAGGGAGCTTATTCTTATTGAAAAGCAGGCTATAATTTTTTTTTTTACTTATTGAATATTCTTGGCCATCATGTCTAAGATACTGTACAGTACTTAGAAATTTAAAAATAATAGTGGAAGCAGCATTTACTTTCTCATATTGTATCCTGTTGAAATACTGTTGTTTTGAGTTTTGCAACCCAGAGAGAGCTTTGATCCCACACTCATCAGCAGTCTATAATAAAAAGAAATTCTTACTTTCATGCCACTTTAATCAATCATTTGTATTGTAGAATGCCTTGCTTAGCACATCATTCCAAGATGCTGTGTTGTTTTTATCTGTGGTAAAGTTAGTGATCAAACATATATCTGAGTAGTATGCTTTAAGAAGCTCAGATGTGGATCCTGCAGACAATACGTGCAGCTTAATTAAGGCTTAACCCTTTTTGTCTGAATGGGCATTACAGTTCTCTTGAGCCTTTCAGTGCATAAGGGTATGGCTATAACGCTAATGTACTGAATTTTTAAATGTTTTCATCAGAAGAAAGCATTAGGGAATTCCTGCTATGCACTTTTGAATATGTACTATATTGTGTAATTTTTGTACTTTTCCTTTTTAACAATTGTTCTTCCTACACACTGTATATATTTACACTTTACCAACCCTCATAATAACAGATTATAGTATGTAAAATTTAGGATATAGAAAATTGATGAAATATTGACAAATTTTGTAACATGCCTTAAAATATTTCTGACCATGGCCCTACCACAAATGGATGCTAGTTGTAATTAATCAGCAGATTTTGTTTGTCTTTGCTAAGGATGAAGATGAAGAGCAATCTAGACCAGAATCTGAGGAGAAGAAGGCTATTGATCCTAACAGTGATGAAGTTTCAGAGAATGCTGCAAAACATATAATTGAGTATGTATCTGTGTTTTTTAATGACAGTAACTGCTTTTTCCCTGCTTGTAATTGCACTATAATTGCCAAGGCTATTATACAGTCAAGTCAAAAAGAAAGTACACTCTTACAGTTCTATGGTGTTACGTATCAGGACATAATCATGAAACATCTGTTCCTTACTAGGTTCTAAAATTATTTAAATATATCCTAAGGTGTAAAACGACACAAAACAGAGCCCACCGTGTCATTGTTTATTTAAATAAAATAAAGCCAAAATTGAGAAAAACTAAGTAACACCCCATGAATCAAAAGATTTCTGCTAAAGGTGGTGCCTCAATAACTTGAAGTAATCATTTTCTGTATGAATTTATCAGTCCCTCACATCATTATGGAACAGTTTCGGCCCACTCTTTACGATGATGCTTTAATTCATTGAGGGTTGTGGGCTTTTGTTTATGCACAGCTCTGTTAAGATCCCACCACAGCATTTAAATCAGGATGAGGTCTGGACTTTGACTGGGCCATTGCAACACCTCGATTCTTTTCTTTCTCAGACATTTTGTTGAAGATTTTTGGTGTGCTTGGGATCATTGTCCTGCTGCATGACCCAATTTGGGCCAAGCTTTAGCTGTCATACAGATGACCTCACATTTCATTCTAAAATACTTTGATATACAGAGGAACTCAGGATCAACACAATAACTGCAAGGTTCCCAGATGCTGTGGCTACACAATAAGCCCAAATCATTACGTGATGTGGTGATACGCTGTGTTTGGTTTTTGCCAAACGTGGAGCTGTGTATTATGGCCAAAAATGTCCACTTTGGTCTCATCTGTCCAAAAGACATTGTTCCAGAAGTCTTGTGGTTTGTTCAAATGATGCTTTGCAAACACAAGCCTTGCTACCATTTTCTTTTTAGAGAGAACCGGCTTTCTCCTGGAAACCTTTCCAAACAACCCATACTTGTTCAGCCTTTTTCTAATTGTACTGTCATGAACTTTAACATTTAACATGCTAATTGAGGCCTGTAGAGTCTGAGATGTAGCTCTTAGGTTTTTTGCAGTTCCTCAGAGCATTACACGGTCTGACTTTGAGTGAATTTCCTGGGATGTCTACTCTTGGGAAGATTGGCAACTGTTTTCCACTTGTAAATAATCTTTCTCACTGTAGAATGATAGACTTCAAACTGTTTGGAAATGGCTTTATAACCCTTCCCAGAATGATTGGCAGTAATAATTGCTTCTCTAAGATCATTGCTGATGTCTTCCCACCTTGGCATTGTATTAACACACACTTGAATGCTCCAGACCAGCAAACTGCTAAAACCTCTGCTTTTATAGAGATGGTCGTACTTGCTGATGATCAGTTAATCAAGTGCTATTGATTAGCAGCACCTCGCTGCTACTTACCCTCTTAATTCCTATTGAAGCAGTAAGGGTCAACTTAATTTTTTACACACTACTTCTGCATTTTGGCTTAGTTTTTGTTAAATAAGTAATGGCACAATGTAATATGTTGTGTTGTTTTTCATCTGAGATTTTATTTACCTAATTTTAGGACCTGCTAAGGACTAGATGATTTTAAATTATGTCCTGATGTGTAAAACTTTAGAATTGAAAGAGGGTGTGCCTTCTTTTTCACATGACTGTATTTTGTAGCTTTCACATCTACGATTTCAGTAAAAATTATTTATCAAGCCTTAACTTTTCCATGAACCTTTCCAAGTGAAAGGGATTTATACAGAAGAGCAAATGAATGGTATGTGAGTAATACATACACCCTTCTATAGCTAAATCAGCCATCTTGTTTGTGATCCTTGAGTTAAACTGAAAAATTCTGTAGGTTATTAATTAGTGTTCACTGAATGTTACATATAGGGTATCTAATCCATTTTAGTTATTTTTAGCATACTAACCAGCTCATTAATCAGTAGTATTTTACTCAGCATAAAATAAGACTAATAATAATAATAGATAATAGTATGATGAATTAAATTGGTAGGTTTGTTTATAATTACAAACAGAAACTATTTACATGGAAAAGTGACAGATGTACACTGTAACAAAAGGCACTATATAGGAACCTGACCCGACACAGATTCACACTGGAGGCACGTATAAAATAAATAAACTTTTATTTTTCTTCACCTGTGGGGCACGTCTTCCTCGTAATCCCCACAGCCACAACACAGTCCCAAGTGTACAAGCACCACCAAACACACCACACACTTTCTTCTCCTTTCTCTTCTACCACCACTTCTCCAAGCTTTGTCCTCCTCCTCCCAACTCTGGCCAATGAGTGGTGGTTGCTGGCAGCTTTTATTAGACACCCAGAAGTGCTCCAGGTGCTTGATTGCCAACATCCGGCTGTACTTCCAGGTGTGGTGAAACTAGTGCCCAAAAGGGGCTAGGAGCTCCTGCTGCAGCACCCCTTGGCAGCGCCTGCGAAACCCAACAGGGCTGCACCAAACTCCAACTCCCATGAAGCCCTGCAGGAGTCTGAAGCACTGCTGCAACCCAGGGAGGCTGCCATCTAGTGTCCAGGGGGAGATATTGGGTTTCTCATGCTTGCTTTGGCGGTCTGAACCTCAGCTACAGAAGCTGGCTCATGGGACGTGGAATGTCACCTCTCTGAAGGGGAAGGAACCTGATATAGGCTCACCTCGACGCATAGCTTGGACTCTGGAACCAATCTCCTTGAGAGGAGCTGGACTCTCCACCACTCTGGAGTTGTCCCCAGTGAGAGGCGCCGAGCGGGTGTGGGCATACTTATTGCCCCCCGACTTGGAGCCTGTTAATTGGGGTTTACCCCGGTGGACGAGAGAGTAGCATCCCTCCGCCTTTGGGTGGGGTGACGGGTCCTAACTGTTGTTTGTGCGTATGCACCGAACAGCAGTTTGGAGTACCCACCCTTTTTGAGTCCCTGAAGGGGGTGCTAGAGGGCATACCTTCTGGGGACTCCCTCGTTCTGCTGGGAGACTTCAATGCTCACGTGGGCAATGATTGTGAGACCTGGAAGGGCATGATTGGGAGGAATGGTCCCCCTGATCTGAACCCGAGCGGTGTTTTGTTATTGGACTTCTGTGCTCGTCACGAATTGTCCAGAACGAACACCATGTTCAAGCATAGTGGTGTTCATATGTGCACTTGGCACCAGGACACCCTAAGCCTCAGTTCGATGATCGACTTTGTGGTCGTGTCGTCAGACTTGCGGCCACATGCCTGGGACACTCGGGTGAAGAGAGGGGCGGAGCTGTCAACTGATCACCACCTAGTGGTGAGTAGGCTACGGTGGTGTTGGAGGATGCCAGTCAGTCCTGGTAGGCCCAAACGTGTTGTGAGGGTCTGCTGGGAACGTCTGGCAGAGTCCCCTGTCAGAAGTAGCTTCAACTCCCACCTCCGGCAGAACTTTGACCACGCCCCAAGGGAGGAGAGGAACATTGAGTCTGAATGAGCCATGTTCCATGCCTCTATCTTTGAGGCGGCTAACCAGACCTGGGGCCGTAAGGTGGTCGGTGCCTGTCATGGCGGCAATCCCCGAACCCGTTGGTGGACACCAGCGGTGAGGGATGCCGTCAAGCTGAAGAAGGAGTCCTACGGGACCCTTTTATCCTGTGGGACTCCGGAGTTTGCTAATAGGTACTGGCAGGCCAAGCGGAATGCGGCTTCGGTGGTTGCTGAGGCAAAAACTCGGGCGTGGGAGGAATTTGGGGAGGCCATGGAGAACGACTTTCAGATGGCTTCGAGGAAATTCTGTTCCACTGTCCGGCGTCTCAAGAGGGGGAAACACTACAGTGTCAACACTGTATATGGTGGGGGGGTGTGCTGCTGACCTCAACTCGGGACGTTGTGGGTCGTTGGGGTCAGTACTTCAAAGACCTCCTCAATCCCACTTACATGCCTTCCAATGAGGAAGCAGAGCCTGGGGACTTGGAGGTGGGCTCCCCCATCTCTGAGACTGAGGTCACCGAGGTGGTCAAAAAACTTCTTGGTGGCAGGGCCCCTGGGGTGGATGAGATACGCCCAGAGTTCCTTAAGGCTCTGGATATTATAGGACTGTCTTGGTTGACATGTCTCTGCAACATCGCATGGGCATCGGTGACAGTGCCTCTGGATTGGCAGACTGAGGTGGTTGTCCCCCTGTTTAAGAAAGGGGACCGGAGGGTTTGTTCCAACTACAGAAGGATCACACTCCTCAGCCTCTCTGGAAAAGTCTATTCGGGGGTCCTGGAGAGGAGGGTCCGTCGGACAGTTGAACCTCGGATTCAAGAGGAACAGTGTGGTTTTCATGCTGGACTCGGAACAGTGGACCAGCTCTACGCCCTTAGCAGGGTCCTGGAGGGTGCATGGGAGTTTGCCCAACCAGTTTACATGTGTTTTGTGGACTTGGAAAAGGCGTTCGACCATGTCTTTTGGGGAATCCTGTGGAGGTGTGCTCCGGGAGTATGAGGTAACAGCTGTTTGGTCCCTGTACAACTGGCGTCAGAGCTTGGTCCGCATTGCCGGCAGTAAGTCAAACCCGTTTCCAGTGAGAGTTGGACTCCTCCAGGGCTGCCCTTTGTTGCTGATTCTGTTCATAAATTTTATGGACAGAATTTCTAGGCGCAGCCAGGGTGTTAAGGGGGTCCGGTTTGGTGGACTCAGGATTGGGTCACTGCTTTTTGCAGATGATGATGTCCTGTTTGCTTCATCAGGCCGTGATCTTCAGCTCTCTCTGGATCGGTTTGCAGCTGAGTGTGAAGCGGCTAGGATGGGAATCAGCACGTCCAAATCTGAGACCATGGTCCTCAGCCGAAAAAGGGTGGAGTGCCTTCTCAGGGTTGGGAGCGAAATCCTGCCCCAAGTGGAGGAGTTCAAGTATCTCGGGGTCTTGTTCATGAGTGAGGGAAGAATGGAACATGAGATCGACAGGCAGATTGGTGCGGCGTCTGCAGTGATGCGGGCTCTGCATCGGTCTGTCATGGTGAAAAAGGAGCTGAGCTGTAAGGCAAAGCTCTCAATTTACCAGTCGATCTATGTTCCTACCCTCACCTATGGTCATGAGCTATGGGAAGTGACCGAAAGAACGAGATTGTGAATACAAGCGGCTGAAATGAGTTTCCTCCGAAGGGTGTCTGGGCTTTCCTTAAAGATAGGGTGAGAAGCTCAGTCATCCTGGAGGGGCTCCGAGTAGAGCTGCTGCTCCTCCGCATCGAGAGGAGTCAGATGAGGTGGCTCGGGCATCTGATCAGGATGCCTCCTGGACGCCTCCCTGGTGAGGTGTTCCGGGCACGTCCAACTGGGAGGAAGACCCAGGACATGCTGGAGGGACTATGTCTCCCGGCTGGCCAGGGAACGCCTTGGGATTTCCCCGGAAAAGCTGGAAGAAGTGGCCGGGGAGAGGGAAGTTTGGGCATCTCTGCTCAAGCTGCTGCCCCGCGACCTGATTTCGGATAAGCATCATATCAGCAGAATATACTTCTCTAAAGCAAGAGGTAACAACAAAAAACAAAACAAACAAAAACACTTAATTATTGATATTTACTGGTTACCTTCTCTTACAATCATATAAAGATTTAAATGTATGGTTAAAAATTTAGATTCCATAATTATTAAACATTCCTACTTTACTTTAATCTATCTAAAAACATTTTTACTAGGTCAGCCAAACAGGATGTTGATGATGAATACAGCATGCAGACTGGAGAAAGAGGTGCACAGTCCTACTATGGAGTTGCTCATGCAGTTACAGAAAGGGTGGAAAAACAATCAAGTCTTCTGGTTAATGGATCTTTGAAGCACTATCAGGTATTTACAGATATGCTTAGGTGCTAGTTATTAACTGTGTCTTTATGTAAACATAATGGACTATAACATTTTCCTTTTGCACTATTAAATAGACCAAGCACCAATTTTCATTGTATAGGAACACAACATGAACAATAAACTTATGGATACCTTTATCCAGTGCAGCCCAGTTATATTTTTAAGGAATCTGAGTTTAAACCAGCAGCAGTAGGAGTAAGAGAAACATTTGCTCTTGATATTGCATTCAAACAAAGTCTTGCACATACTTAACACTCTTCACAACAGTTCATCTCACAGTATTACTTTAGACCCTTTAAGCAAATTGCAGTGTTGTGAATGAAGCCCACTAGATGTTTATAGCTACATTTGAAGCAGAGTTCTGTAGTGGGACAAGTATCTGTTGGTTCGCCAAAAAATATATGGCTATTACAAGGATTTAAGACTTGTTATTTATTGTGAATGTGGGTGCAATCTAAAATGTTAGTAATGTAGGTTACATCAGAGCATAGCAATAGAATAATCCCAGAACAACATATTGTTTTCTTTAAAACTTTGTTTTTCTCTGTACTTTCCGATACTACAGCAAACAAGTTTGAGTTTATACTGGAAGGAACACACAGGTTCTTACACCACCTGCCTAGGAAAGCCATTCACATATTTTGCCAGCGTGATTATAAAAACATGTTAACTAATGTCAAATATACAGAATTAGCTGTTGGAAAATATCATATACTTGATTGTCAGTTCCAAGTTACAGTGCATCCGGAAAGTATTCACAGTGCATCACTTTTTCCACATTTTGTTATGTTACAGCCTTATTCCAAAATGGATTAAATTCATTTTTTTCCTTAGAATTCTACACACAACACCCCATAATGACAATGTGGAAAAAGTTTACTTGAGATTTTTGCAAATTTATTAAAAATAAAAAAACTGAGAAATCACAGTACATAAGTATTCGCAGCCTTTGCTCAATACTTTGTCGATGCACCTTTGGCAGCAATTACAGCCTCAAGTCTTTTTGAATATGATGCCACAAGCTTGGTACACCAATCCTTGGCCAGTTTCGCCCATTCCTCTTTGCAGCACCTCTGAAGCTCCATCAGGTTGGATGGGAAGCGTCGCTGCACAGCCATTTTAAGATCTCTCCAGAGATGTTCAATTGGATTCAAGTCTGGGCTCTGGCTGGGCCACTCAAGGACATTCACAGAGTTGTCCTGAAGCCACTCCTTTGATATCTTGGCTGTGTGCTTAGTGTCGTTGTCCTGCTGAAAGATGAACCGTCGCCTCAGTCTGAGATCAGGAGTGCTCTGGAGCAGGTTTTCATCCAGGATGTCTCTGTACATTGCTGCAGTCATCTTTCCCTTTATCCTGACTAGTCTCCCAGTTCCTGCCGCCCACAGCATGATGCTGCCACCACCATGCTTCACTGTAGGGATGGTATTGGCCTGGTGTTGAGCGGTACCTGGTTTCCTCCAAACGTGACGCCTGGCATTCACACCAAAGAGTTCAATCTTTGTCACATCAGACCAGAGAATTTTGTTTCTCATGGTCTGAGAGTCCTTCAGGTGCCATTTGTCAAACTCCAGGCGGGCTGCCATGTGCCTTTTACTAAGGAGTGGCTTCCGTCTGGCCACTCTATCATACAGGCCTGATTGGTGGATTGCTGCAGAGATAGTTGTCCTTCTGGAAGGTTCTCCTCTCTTCACAGACCTGTGGAGCTCTGACAGAGTGACCATCGGGTTCTTGGTCACCTCCCTGGCTAAAACCCTTCTCCCCCGATTGCTCAGTTTAGCTGGCCGGCCAGCTCTAGGAAGAGTCCTGGTGGTTTTGAACTTCTTCCACTTACGGATGATGGAGGCCACTGTGCTCATTGGCACCTTCAAAGCAGCATATTTTTCTGTAACCTTCCCCAGATTTGTGCCTCGAGACAATCCTGTCTTGGAGGTCTACAGACAATTCCTTTGACTTCATGCTTGGTTTGTGCTCTGACATGAACTGTCAGCCGTGGGACCTTATATAGACAGGTGTGTGCCTTTCCAAATCATGTCCAATCAACTGAATTTACCACAGTTGGACTCCAATTAAGCTGCAGAAACATCTCAAGGATGATCAGGGGAAACAGGATGCACCTGAGCTCAATTTTGAGCTTCATGGCAAAGGCTGTAAATACTTATGTACATGTGCTTTCTCAATTTTTTTTATTTTTAATAAATTTGCAAAAACCTCAAGTAAACTTTTTTCACGTTGTCATTATAACGCTAAAACAGCTCTCCTTCCCCATAACATTGTAACAAGTATATATCAAATTGCCCAGTTTTTTTCTTCAGTTGTTCTTACTGCATGTTACTATAATAGTTGCTTTATATAAAATATCTGCTTATATTGCACTTTATAAAAATAAAAAATCTTTTTCATAAATAGCATTTTTAACACAAGTATTTTTGTTTTGCTTACAGCTACAAGGATTAGAGTGGATGGTGTCTTTGTATAATAACAATCTCAATGGAATCCTTGCTGATGAGATGGGTCTTGGAAAAACAATACAGACTATTGCTTTAATAACGTATTTAATGGAGCACAAGAGACTCAATGGACCATACCTTATTATAGTTCCATTATCGTATGTATTAAATGCATAGTATTACTTGTGATTTATATCTAGTTAGATATTTCTGATTTTGACATTTCAAATATGAATATACAGCATTAGATGTACAGTAGCTAATTATGCTTGTTCATGGTGAAAAAGCGTACAATTTCTAATGTAAATACCATACATTATTTTTATTTCAGGACATTGTCTAATTGGACTTATGAACTGGATAAGTGGGCTCCTTCCATTGTCAAGATAGCCTACAAGGTAATTTCTGCACATCCTTACAGATGATCTAATATAAATTTAAATTTGAGTTGGTATGTGAAAAATGAAATTAAAATGTAAATGTGTGTAATGTGTTATTAAGAAGTAAAAAATAACTGCTATAATTCTGAATGGAGGATCTGTAACCAGAATACACGTGAAGTTCCTATCATTTTTCCTACTAATCACCAAATTAGCTGCTCTTCTTTGTAACATATATGTTGTTGTTTTACACCTGTGGTTTCCTTTTATTGTCACTAGTTTTGGTTTAAGTTAGGAGCAGTAATCATTCATTCTTTCAAGAGACTAAGTATTCTAGAATACATTAATTGAATATCTCTTCTTAGGAGCTCAGTTGAGAATACAAACTGGTTAACCATTGACTGTGAAATGTGGTCTACAAACATGTCTTCTTGTGACGTAAACCTGACTGTATTATTTTTTTATCCAGGTATTAGGGTTACATGTCTAAAACTGCTACATTCATCTTCCTAATTTGGGTCAGACTTTTTCCATTAAGCATTCTGGAGAATTGACAATTTTAACATAATGAGTATTGTGAAGAAAACACAGTAAACAACGTTAAGGGTTGGGATTCCGTCCCCGTGTACTGTAGGTCAAAATTCCAAAACAACGGCCATTTTATGAGGTGGGAACAGAAATGGGAAAGCTGGGAAAGGAGGTGCTGAGGATCTTTTGATGGAGTGACGTCATCAAAGCAGGACAGGAGGGGATAAAGGAACCCGGAAGCAGCTCAGACTTATGGTTAGGGTATTGGCGACAAATTCACAGTGGCATTTTCTTATCTTTCCTGTTGAAAAAAAAAAAAAGATCAGTTAGTACACTGTCGCCGTCCCCTGCCTTGTGGTTTTGCGCTGCTTGTCGGGACCTTTAGCTGCTCCCTAATCGCTCGTGTGTGACAGTATCCTTAGTACCAGTACTCAATGATTTTGAAGTACTATTGTTTAGATGTTTGTCATTTGTTTTTTTTATGGGACAACTGGAAGCTTTGTAGGAAATTAGGAATGATTTAAGGAGGGAGTTTGTTACCTCCACCTGGCCTGAGAATTGTGAATAGAATAGAATGTGGGATACGTTCTGATGACTAACGTGTTCCCAACTCTTTGGCAGTGAATAGTGACATTTGATTAAACTTGCTGCCACATGAAATCCTCACCTTCTCATACCTTGATTGGCTAGGGCATCTAAATGACCACTTAGGCCTGGCTACAGATTTTGCACAGATCCGGTACTCCTAAAGACTATCTTCATCATGACACCTTCAGCATTTCACTACCCCCATTACCCCCCCACCAACACCAATACATGCTGAAGTCAGGCTGTTTTGTTTTAGGGACTACATAGGTAAGTGGCTTAACTTTGTCAGTTTCCAGGTAGCTTGCTTTGATGTCTAATAGAGCATACAGTTGGCTCTATAGTATCATGAACCTTTAACCTTTTAATCCGTATAAGTATCAAGGTATGACCTTTATAATCATTTAAAGTTTTAGCAAAACTGGCAGTTTATGCCTGTTGGTTGCAGATGTACAAAGAAACATTTGTTTCCATTGAATTTCAATTAGTTTCCTTAACATGATTGTTCTTGTTTATTTTCTGTGTTGCCGTCTCCCCTTTTCAGTGGCTGGGAGATTGAGAATACACAGAAGCTTGTTAGGGAAGGATGGTTTTCCTTCATCTTTCAGTGTAGGTGTCTCTCAATATTTCATAATGTTACCTACGTGACTGATCTTTTCTTTGTTTTATTTTGTGAACTGCGGCTTTAGCTGTAGCAGAATCTATCTGCTAAAAATACTCCCTATCCACTGCTTTGCACAATTACTCAAAAATTGTATCAGTTTTCCCAGTTTTGTCTTTCTGTCCACTTTTGAACAGGTCGAGTTGGGTTTTTGTTGATGAGAAGCAATTTTTCCAGTTTGGTAAAGTCTGGCACAAGTTCTAGGCTTTGATGAATGTTTCTTAAATATTCACATGTGTCACATTAATTATTACTTCAATTGAACACTTCACAGAAACTAGCAGTTTCTCTGACTATTATTTTTAATAGACATTTTCCTTTGAGTTGAAGGCAGTCACATTCTCATAAGGAGGTTTATAAGGACTTGTGTTTCGAGGTCTTTCATGCAGTGTTATCTGTGAGGACGAGGAGTAGGTTTCTTTTTTGTAAAATGCAACTTTCAGAGGAGAAAATAATCTTACTCTTCCTTCTTGGTCCATTTCAAACAGTACTTCTTTATTGTGGTAAGTGTGCTCTGTGTAAGTTGAGATTGTGTGGGTGGAGAGCAACATCCCCCTTTTGGTTCACTTAGGCTAATTCATTTGGGCTTTTCATTTTCTCATATGCTTCAAAGAATAATTTAGCTCTTATCATTTTGAAATTTTCCTGTAATCAATCTTTCTCTTTTTCTAACTTCACATAGCCTAGCATTTCTATTAATGGGTTCGGCTAGCACTGTTTGCTTTTCAGTTTTAAAGTGAGAGGCTTCTTTTATCAATAGCTGCTTTTGCTTTTCTACTGTTGATCAGCACAAATCATTTTCAAGCTGTTTTTTGTCATCTATTGTAGTGATTGGATGGTTTAAAAGCTGAACCAAAGTTTCACACTTTTTACTCTGATCTCGTTGCAAAACTTTCTCAGCTGGTGTCAATGTTCTGTTTGTGCATGCTTTCAGCTCAGCTTGAACGCGGGGGGCGAGGGCCCCATTTCACCTTGAGATATAGGCACGTGCAACTTCTCAATGTCACCAGCCTGCTCGAGGTCTGTCTGTTTTTGTTTTACTGCCTGCTCATTCTTGAGAGTTGTCTGAAGTTGTGTGTGCAGCATCTTTCTTTGTCTGACCAGACTCCTCTTTTCTGCCTTAGTATTTTGAAGCAGAGGTACTTGTTTCTCTGCTTTATCTTTTGCTTGAAGCCACAAACTTTTGTGAGTTAGGTGTGAGATGGCAGGCTGCCTTTTCCATTAATATGCATGTCGATTCATCATTCTAAGTGCTTAAGGCATTCCTCCTGCACTAGTATGTGTTTTATGAAGAAGGAGAAGAGGAGAGGGGAGACATGTCCAGAGGCAGGAGGAGAGTAGGAAGGTAAAGAGAGTGGAACTGAGGGTAGGAACTTTGAATGTTGGCAGTTTGACTGGTAAGGGGAGAGAGTTAACTGATATGATGGAGAGAAGGAAGGTTGATGTATTGTGCATGCAAGAGACTAAATGGAAGGGGAGTAAGGCCAGGTCGATCAGAGGTGGATTCAAATTGTTCTATCATGGTGTGGATAGGAGGAGAAAAGGATTAGGGGTTATTTTGAAGGAACATTATGTCAAGAGTGTTTTGGAGGCGAAAAGAGTGTCAGACAGAGTAATGATTATGAAGCTGAAAATTGGAGGTGTGATGATGAATGTTGTTAGTGCAAATTGGGTGTGCAATGGATGAGAAAGAAGATTTTTGGAGTGAGTTGGATGAAGTGAAGAAGAGTGTACCCAAGGGACAGAAAGTGGTGATTGGAGCGGATTTCAATGGACATGTTGGTAAAGGGAACAGAGGAGACGAGGAGGTGATAGGTAGGTATGGTGTCAAGGAGAGACATGAAGAAGGTCAGAGGATAGTGGATTTTGTCAAAAGGATGGACATGGCTGTGGTGAATATGTATTTTAAGAAGAGGGAGGAACAGGGTTACGTACAAGAGTGGAGGAAGATGCACACAGGTAGATTATATCCTATGCAGAAGAGTCAATCTGAAGGAGATTGAAGACTGCAAAGTGGTGACAGGGGAAAGTGTAGTTAAGCAGCATAGGATGGTGGTCTGTAGGATGATATTGGAGATCAAGAAGAGGAAGAGAGTGAGTGCTGAGCCAAGGATCAAATGGTGGAATTTGAAAAAAGAAGACTGCAAGGTTGAGTTTAGGGAGAAGGTGAGACAGGCACTGGGTGGTAGTGAAGAATTACCAGACAGTTGGGAAACTACAGCAGATGTAGTAAGGGTGACAGCAAGAAGGGTGCTTGCCATGACATCTGGACAGAGGAAAGAGGAAAAGGAAACCTGGTGATGGAATGGGGAAGTAAAGGAGAGTATACAGAGGAAGAGGATGGCAAAGAAGAAGTGGGATAGTCAGAGAGATGCAGAAAGTAGACAAGAGTACAAGGAGATAAGGCACAAGGTTAAGAGAGGGGTGGCGAAGGCTAAAGAAAAGGTGTATAATGAGTTGTATCAGAGTTTGGACACTAAGGAGGGAGAAAAGGACCTGTACCGATTGGCTAGACAGAGGGACTGAGCTGGGAAAGATGTGCATCACTTTAGGGTAGTAAAGGATAAAGATGGAAACGTACTCACAAGTGAGGAGAGTGTGTTGAGCAGATGGAAAGAGTACTTTGAGAGGCTGATGAATAAAGAGAACGAGAGAGAGAAGAGGTTGGATGATGTGGAGATAGTGAATCAGGATGTGCAATGGATTACCAAGGAGGAAGTAAGGACAGCTATGAAGAGAATGAAGAATGGAAAAGCCGCTGGTCCAGATGACATACCTGTCAAAGCATGGAGGTGTTTAGGAGAGATATAAGGGGGATGTGCAGGACTGTAGTAATTAGAGGGGAATAAAATTGATGAACCACAGCATGAAGTTATGGGAAACAGTAGTGGAAGCTAGGTTAAGAAGTGAGGTGATGATTAGTGAGCAGCAGTATGGTTTCATGCCAAGAAAGAGCACCACAGATATGATGTTTGCTCTGAGGGTGTTGATGGAGAAGTATAGAGAAGGCCAGAAGGATATGCATTGCGTCTTTGTGGACCTGGAGAAAGCATATGACAGGGTGCCTCAAGAGGAGTTGTGGCATTTTATGAGGAAGTTATGAGTGGCAGAGAAGTATGTAAGAGTTGTACAGGATATGTACGAGGGAAGTGTGACAGCGGTGAGGTCTGCAGTCGGAGTGACGTTGGAGGTGGGATTACATCAGGGATCGGCTCTGAGCCCATTCTTATTTGCAATGGTGAAGGACAGGTTGACAGACAAGATTAGACAGGAGTTCCCGTGGACTATGATGTTTGCTGATGACATTGTGATCCGTAGCGATTAGTAGGGAGCAGGTTGAGGAGACCCTGGAGAAGAGGAGATATGCTCTAGAGAGGAGAGGAATGAAGGTCAGTAGGAACAAGACAGAATACATGTGTGTAAATGAGAGGGAGGTCAGTGGAGTGGTGAGGTTGCAAGGAATAGAGTTGGCGAAGGTGGATGAGTTTAAATACTTTGGATCAACAGTACAGAGTAATGGGGATTGCGGAAGAGATGTGAAAAAGAGAGTGCAGGCAGGGTGGAATGGGTGGAGAAGAGTGTCAGGAGTGATTTATGACAGACAGATATCAGCAAGAGTGAAAGGGAAGGTCTACAGGATGGTAGTGAGACCAGCTATGGTATATGGGCTGGAGACAGTGGCATTGACCAGAAAGCAGGAGACAGAGTTGGAGGTAGCAGAGTTGAAGATGCTAAGATTTGCACTGGGTGTGACGAGGATGGATAGGATTAGAAATGAGTACATTTGAGGGTCGGCTCAAGTTGAACGGAGTCAAAGAGAGGCGAGATTGCGTTGGTTTGGACATGTGCAGAGGAGAGATACTGAGTATATTGGGAGAAGGATGCTAGGGAAGGATAGAGCTACCAGGGGAAGAGGAAAAGAGGAAGGCCTAAGAGAAGGTTTATGGATGTGGTGAGAGAGGACACGCAGGTAATGGGTATAACAGAACAAGATGTAGAGGACAGAAAGATATGGAAGAAGATGATCCGCTCTGGCGACCCCTAACGGGAGCAGCCGAAAGAAGAAGAGTTACCCTAGATTGAATATGTCCACAGTCATCCTCTCAGTTGCTAAGCTAGCATGCTTCTCTTTCTGTTTGCAAAGAAAACACTTATAAAGGCATCGGTGAAGTTCACTTTCCCTGTTCACTTATTTTAACACACATTCTACAGCATTCTATGCCAATCAGAAGGCCAATGTCCTGAACTATGCAATAAATCACTTCTTGCATACCTGCAGATGTGTTTATTCTGCTTGTTTCATTCTGCACTTTTCAAGTGTGTTTTTACAGTTACAGTTGCCTTGAAAAATTCATTTTCAGTCTTAACCAGTCCATGCAGAGATGCCATAATAATGTAGGAAATGAATAGAGATTTAAATTAATTATCAGTTTTGCATTTGGAAATGCCAGTAAATAATTAAATAATTCGGTAAGACTCCTACTTTATTTACCTTACCTTTCTTTGTGGTAGGAGGCAGTCTCAGGCCATTAGACCATTATCAAGGAAACTGAAGCACACTTGTTTTAAGTAACAGAATAATATACCGTAGATCCCGGAATACAAGCCGACCCGGTATATTAGCCGATCCCCTTCTCTGCCGACTAAATTACATGTATTTGCCGATGACCGGTATTTAAGCCGACCCCCTTCTCCAAGCAAAATTTTCTAAATTTCCTTAAAAGTGTCTCTTTGGGTATATTTATAATGTTTATCGGCGAGAATTTGAGACTGCCGGCATTTTTGATGGAAACTAGGAAGTGATTGCGGAGAAGTTTGGTAAATTGGAACCTTTTTGTTGAAACTATATACGCAAATACGGTACATCGGCGGGTGGATTTCCGGAGACTTGTTATAAATTTGATTAACTTAAATACGCAATACAGTGGACCCTTGACTTACGAACTTAATTCGCTCGCAAAGGCTAACCCATAATGTGTTCCAAACCTCCCACTACAACACTTACTTAACCTTTTCATAATAAAAAACACCAATATTTTTTCTAATGTACTAACCAAAAAGTTATAAAAAGTGCCTAGCCTACTTCGATTAGGCTAGGAGCATCGTGGCGCGCAGCGGCTCAGGGCTCTCCTTTTCAGTGCACTTTTTTGTTGTTTTTGTACTTTTTTTTTGTCCTTGTTTGTGCACGATCGGTTCGGCGAACATCCGCTACACCATTCAGAACCTTATAGACATCGGTGTCCAGAGCCAGACATCTGTTTTGAGTGTTTTTCATCACACGCACAACATCCCAGACAACATAGCGAGACCAGCGGGCTCTCCGTGGTTTGTTGTCGGGTCTAGGAGACGACACAGACGGAGGAGGGAAAGAAAGCAGAAGCGGGGCCGCAGATACGGCGTTATGCTAAGGCTAAAAAACAACCATACAGGCCCTATACAGAACTTTTTTCTGCACTGAAGGAGCTGCTTTTAATCTCATTGTAGATGCGTATAGTGACAGTAAAAGGCATTCTATTCTAGAAACAATTTCATACTGTACTCACCATTTAATTTGACATCTTTGGGCTGCAGGAAGGGAGGAGGAGGAGCTATTTCCACACAATGTCCATCTTCGTTTCGAAATTACATCCACAAACACATGTATCTGGGCTCCGACTGACGCTACTAACGCTCTCGGTTGTTTGTTTACAATCGCGCAAGCGGATACACGTGACCGCATCTGTTTCGTAACGCAAGATGTGGATCGTAAATCAAAATAAATTTTATTTTAAACTTCCCGATAATTTATTATAAATTTTATTAATAAAATCAACAACTAAAACACTTTTTTGAATAAATTCTTTATTTAATTTAAAGTACCGGCATGCAAAGTTACATCTTCATCTGAAAGATGGCTCTGTGGTTTCGTCATTATTTACTTCCGTATTCATCGGCAAAACCGGCATTGCGCTGGAAATCTTGAATCTGAAATGATACTCGTTGTATAAACTGACCCCCAAACTCCAAGCCAAAAATCTGGGACGAAATTCTCGGCTTGTATTCCGGGATCTACGGTAATTTATTTTTATTTATTGTTAAACAGAAGGATTATAGTAATATGATAACTGTGCATATATAGTATAAGAAGCCCGGCTACAGACATATACTGAGACACATAATGTCCAAATGCAAACTATATTTATTTACAGTTCTTTTATACAGCACAACACAGCCACAATAAATTCACAATTACTCAGTTCTTTACTTTCCTTCTGCTGCCTCCACTCCTCTCTTGCAAGCTCCGTCCTCTTCCAGCCGACTCTGGCTCCTTGAATGGAGTGAGGTGGCCCCTTTTATAGTGTACCCAGAAGTGCTGCAGGTACTTCCCGATTAGCCTCCGGCAGCACTGCCCATAAATCCAGCTCCTCTTCAGGCAGCACTTCCGGAGCTGTGCAGGCACCCCTGGCAGTGGCCATGGACCCCAACAGGTTTGAGCTTCTAAGCCCCAAGCCTGTGGCCCCGATGCAATCCAGGGGGGCTGCCCTTTCATGTCTTAGGGTATAAATTGCCCTCCTTATGGTCCCCTGATCCCTGATACATACATACACTCACCTAAAGAATTATTAGGAACACCATACTAATACGGTGTTTGACCCCCTTTCGCCTTCAGAACTGCCTTAATTCTACGTGGCATTGATTCAACAAGGTGCTGAAAGCATTCTTTAGAAATGTTGGCCCATATTGATAGGATAGCATCTTGCAGTTGATGGAGATTTGTGGGATGCACATCCAGGGCACGAAGCTCCCATTCCACCACATCCCAAAGATGCTCTATTGGGTTGAGATCTGGTGACTGTGGGGGCCATTTTAGTACAGTGAACTCATTGTCATGTTCAAGAAACCAATTTGAAATGATTCGAGCTTTGTGACATGGTGCATTATCCTGCTGGAAGTAGCCATCAGAGGATGGGTACATGGTGGTCATGAAGGGATGGACATGGTCAGAAACAATGCCCAGGTAGCCCGTGGCATTTAAACGATGCCCAATTGGCACTAAGGGGCCTAAAGTGTGCCAAGAAAACTTCCCCCACACCATTACAACACCACCACCAGACTGCACAGTGGTAACAAGGCATGATGGATCCATGTTCTCATTCTGTTTACGCCAAATTCTGACTCTACCATTTGAATGTCTCAACAGAAATTGAGACTCGTCAGACCAGGCAACATTTTTCCAGTCTTCAACTGTCCAATTTTGGTGAGCTTGTGCAAATTGTAGCCTCTTTTTCGTATTTGTAGTGGAGATGAGTATTACCCGGAGGGGTCTTCTGCTGTTGTAGCCCATCCGCCTCAAGGTTGTGCGTGTTGTGGCTTCACAAATGCTTTGCTGCATACCTCGGTTGTAATGAGTGGTTATTTCAGTCAAAGTTGCTCTTCTATCAGCTTGAATCAGTCAGCCCATTCTCCTCTGACCTCTAGCATCAACAAGGCATTTTCGCCCACAGGACTGTCGCATACTGGATGTTTTTCCCTTTTCACACCATTTTTTGTAAACCCTAGAAATGGTTGTGCATGAAAATCCCAGTAACTGAGCAGATTGTGAAATACTCAGACTGGCCCGTCTGGCACCAACAACCATGCCACGCTCAAAATTGCTTAAATCACCTTTCTTTTCCATTCTGACATTCAGTTTGGAGTTCAGGAGATTGTCTTGACCAGGACCACACCCCTAAATGCATTGAAGCAACTGCCATGTGATTGGTTGATTAGATAATTGCATTAATGAGAAATTGAACAGGTGTTCCTAATAATCCTTTAGGTGAGTGTACATACATACAGGTGGAATCCCATTTGAATTAAATTCATTGGACCATAAAAGTATTTAGTAATAAAGGTAAATTTTGTTATAACGAATATGGGGAAAATACATATACTATTGTGACCAAGGTCACCAGTGATTCACCGTCTCTAACAGCAGTGGCACAAGGACAGTCTGTAGCTGCTCTGCTGCATCTGGTAAACAATAAACCATGGGCCATTGTGTGACAAGCTTACCACATAACATGCTTGTCACACAATGTTTAGAATATTTAACACCCAAGCTGGACTCCCCTCTCTGTCTCTTGTGCAAATAACTCTGTGACCCAAACTTAACAATACCTGTATAAAAAAGTGCTTCTCAAATTGAAAAAATATTTTATTTGAAAATGAGACATTAGATATAACATATTTTTTGAATTTTAGAATTATTTTTTAATAGAAATACAGAATGAAAATGAGATGTTAGATGCAACGTACTTCTAATTTTTTTTCGTTCAGGTCACAACACCCAATCTTGAAATTTTTCTTATTTTTTTTGATTCTTCCAAATTGTTGACAGTGTAGAAGGTGTTATTCCAAATCCTTCCATAACGTCATTTTTCTTAATTTCGGAATCACATTTACCCAGGATTGTTAATTTTTCTGTCAGCATAAACTGACACAGTTTCTCAATTTTTTTGTTCCCCGTCGAGAGAACTTTGAAAACAGAACTGTATCTGCACACAACACAACTACCCATAGGGACAGTCAGTGGATCAGTGACTCAGAATTTGACAAAACCTGTATGATGTCGTGTCTACACTCTCACTGAGCCTTGCAGAGACTGCCCGGGACCAGAAATTTCATAATAGATTGTCACTTTCTTTTGGTCTTAACAAGAAAGAGACTGCCTGTTGCAGGTTTCCCAAGACTCTTGGAAAGTGTAGGCATTGTATTAAGTGTTTTTTGCTTTGCTTTATTATCTTTGGGCATTTTAGCTCAAATGATATTTGTCATTCTGAAATTTTCATTTCATTAAAATGAAATCTGCTTAACATGATGTTTGAATATTTATCCGGACCAACAAAAAGTATTTGTTATTCTGAAAAGTTGTTTTGGTGTTTGATCTGTGTATGTGTGTGTGCATGTGTGTGTGTATATATATATATGCTTCCCGGCAATCTCCCGCTGACACGGCCTCGTGTGGCGGAAGTGCCGGCTGTATGCCCAGAAGCACTCCGGGTGTCCCTGCTTCTCTTCCCCACAGCACTTCCTGGTGTGGCGGAAGTGCTGAGGTCCAGGGCTCTCCAAAGGCATCCCGGCCGGGTTGTCCCCCCAGCCATCTGCAACAATATATATATATATATATATATATATATATATATATATATATTGTATATATATATATATTTATATTGTATATATACAGACAAACATAAAACACACAGAAGAGGCTGACTTTTACAGGTTATTTAGAGTTGTAATTTTTCTTGCCACAAATACACAATTTTACAAGTCTTTAAAGGTGTGGAGTTTTTGTTTTGGTGCTGTTCTGAGTCCAGTTGGAGGATTCTTCTTGCATTGGAGTATACTGTTTCTCTTTGTTGCATGATCTTTTGTTTGTGGTGTGCAGTGCTTTCCTAAGTTAGTTACTTTTCTGTATCCTCTGCAGTATCATAGTGAAAAGCAGTACTCTTTCTGGCACAAAAGTTTTAGATGCTGAAGTCCTCTTCTTCAAGTAGTACCTGCTTTTTAGTTTTGAAACTGGGCTCAGTGCTTAGTTTGGAAGACAATCTCAATTTACTGGTCCACAAAGCAATTGTCAGTTTACAGCTCCCAGGGGAGGGATCAGCTTCTTAACTATTTAGCTTTAGAGAGACATTTCAGAAGCTTTCAGTCCTTTTGGAGAGTGAGAGCAGAGCTCCCATGTGAGATTCCTCAGAGTTCCTGAGAATTTCTCTGAGCGAGTGCCCAGAGAGTATATTCCAATAGCAACCAGTGCAACTGGTTTTTGAAAGAAGGGTAAACATCTTCTAATTTGATTAAAGTGACTTCCAAGTACAAAAGCAATGCCTTTCCATAGGTGAGTTATTCTGTCCACCCCAGTTGTTATTCTTGACTTATAGATATTTTTTCTGCCTTGCGTATATTTTGCACATTCTGGCTCAAGAAGTCTTCAGAGGGTCCTTTGTTATCAGATAACTGGCAGGTACTGATAGAAGCTGAAGTTTATTCATTTAGTTTGTAATGTAAGTGGGGATTTGCACTGCTGGATTTTTGTTAAATCTACTGTCTTAACAGGCCTGGTGTAATACTACATCCTAGCAGAATAGGCAATGCCCAGTTTGTTCAACATATGCTATTTAAAAAATTGCACCTATTGTCTATTCTTGATATATGTTATGTACACCATATCTGTGCAGTATTTTTGTACGGTACTAATAATTCATATTTCCTTTTTCAGGGGACACCGGCCATGAGACGTTCCCTCCTGCCACAGCTTCGTGGTGGTAAATTTAATGTTTTGTTGACTACATATGAGTACATCATTAAGGATAAACACATTCTTGCAAAGGTATATATTATCTTGTCTCCCTTTTTATTCCTTAATTGTCCAATAGAAAATCCACCCAAAATCCAACACAGACAGACGCAGACACAACTTTGCCACACAGCATATGTTACTTATATTGGGGAATCGCTTTTCCCTCGCTTCCCACTGCAGCACAGTTCAATAACAGTCCAAGCACCAATGCATATTGCCTCTTTCTTCCCTTTCTCTTCCTCATTCCTCTTACAACCGACTCCATGAGTGAAATCAGGCAGCTCCTTTTATGCTGTTCCTGGGAGTGCTCCAAGTGGCTTGTTAGCTGGATCTGGAGTCACTCACAGGTGTGGTGAAAGCTGAGTGTAGCAAGGCTCTGCAACCTCCACAGATCCCCCTGGCAGTATCCACAGAACCCAACAAGGTTGCAGCGAATTCCCGTGAAGCTCTGTGGGAATTCGAGGTATCACTGCAACCCGGAGGGGCTGCCATCTAGCACTCCGGGGGGGACAGTGTCCTCTGCACATCTTCTCCACCGGTCCTTCCAATATGTCAGCCTCTCAGTGGTGCAAGGGCCCCAGCCATCTGTCATAACAATAATTTTGACATTGTGCTACCAATTTTTGAAAAGTATTCTGCCGACTATGCCAAGTATACAGTATTGTTGTGGGCACGCACCACAATCCATCTCAGTTCACACATTTGCACTGTGGTAACTGCTGGTGGCCAACCTGAAATCTGTGGCACCTGGATTACAACAGCCCTTAGAAGCAGCTTCTTTACTGCTTTAGCTATAGATGGATTCCTTGCCTTGCACTAATACGGCTTTTAAACTCTGCAAGTGAAGCATTTCCTGGTGATACCAGCTGATTTCTCTCTTGAGACCCTGCCTCACTACATAGAACCATGTGTATGATGTGCTTCATTATTACATACAATTATAACAGATGTTCATGTAAAACCCACTGGATAAAAATGGAAGAAACATTGATATTCATTTAATGGTTCTAGTATGCAAATTCCCACACCCACAACGATTTGTCCTTGAAATCAATGATGGATTATTCCACCTTTTAAATGTTTTATATACTATCCATTGATAGTTTATGATCCAACTGGTAAATTGCAGTGTTAACAGCAGCCTACCTACAGTATATGAACAACAGTTAAACAGCTAAATATGTCTGTAAGCTGATGTACGTAATAATATGGATGAAAACGTGTTATAAAGTCTGATGGCATTTGATAAAATACCATTGGTACTTCTCTTTGGAGAACTATAGAAGAATGAGCCTTGTGGTTAAGATGCTATCTATGCAAGTTAACCAAGATGCCATGTAGAGGATATGAAGCATTGTTAATGGCAACTAGCACCTTAGCTGGAATCTTTATATTTTCTTCTGCTATAGTATTGAGGCTTATCACCAAAACAGAGCCTTTAAAGGATAAGTTCAATAATTTTCAAGTTATTTTTTCACACTCATAGCATATATTAATTTGGCACAGAAATTGTGTTTTTAAGTGTAGAATGTTTTACAAATTAAAAAAATTACTGTGTCTGTATATGTAGTTTAAACTGGCATCTATGGGGCACTGGTTCAAACATGAAAATAAAAGTCTTAAAACTTACTGAGCATATCCATTTTTAAGCCAAGAAATTTCCTTGTGTATTTTCTGTGTGTTGAGATTGCACACATAAGGTAATACATTTTTTATAAAAAATATAGTAGTACATTTAAAAATGAACATTATAACTGATTTCAAAATTACTGTTTGTTGCAAAATGTGAATAAAAACCAGCGTTTACTTTACAACTCTACAGAGGCCAAGTCTGACATTCTTATCTACAGTATATCTCTTGTATTGTCAAAAGAGCAAGCTTACATTATGTGTTCTAGCATATATATATATATATATATATACATACAGTACATACAGTATATACTGTATACTAGGTGGCGTGAGCCCACCCCCTACCCCCCACCCTGGGGCACACTACACGCCAGCCACTTTGCATTTCTGCCGCTTGCGTTGTGAAGGGGGTGGCTGAACGCATGCTTTGGAGATGCGGATGGATCACCTGCTTGCTTACTGCTCCTCCTGCCATGCTGTCTGTTCTGCTTTTCGCGCTCTGCATCGATCATTTTAAAGCCTGTCCAGCAGCTGTCCTCGCTTTGCTCACATTAATGCCTGCCACTTTGCGTCTATGCCGCTCGTGTTGTGAGGGGGGGGGATGAGGGCTGAAAGCACGCTAAGTAAATGTGGATGGCTCAGCTGCTGTCTTTCTGCTGCTGCTGCCGAGCTGTGTCTTCTGCTTGTCACACTGCGCATTGATCATTTAAAAAGCCTGTACAGCAGCTGTCCTTTTGTCTTACTGCTTTGTCTTGCGGGGCGTTAAAGTGTCTCTCGCGTGATGTCCGGGCTGATTATTACTTTCTTAATTTTCTGAATTTGCACATAGATTTTTATTGTTCTCTTGTGTATCCTTTTTTGCCTTCTTTTCTCTCCCATGCTTTCATGTTTCTTTTTGACGTGCTGCTCTTTCTTCTTCACTTAGTCGTACACATGCCATCTAGAGCGCATAACATTTTTAAGAGCTGGGAGCGCATGACTTTTGTCTGCCAAAAGCATTCCAACAACTGCGAGGTTAGATGTCCATGAACTTGTTTTAAATTGTTTGTAAGTAGGGCGTGTTGTGCAAAAGTCACCATCTCACAGGTCTTGCTTCCTAAGGTTGTAATGTCAAGTCTTGTGTGACGTCAAAGTGTCTCTCCGAGATGATCACGTCTCGACCGAAGATTTTTTTATATAATAGATTTTATATATATATATATATATATATATATATATATATATATACACTAGCAAAATACCCGTGCTTCGCAGCCGAGAAGTAGTGTGTTAAAGAAGTAATGAAAAAGAAAATGAAACATTTTGAAAATAACATAACATGATTGTAAATGTAATTGTTTTGTCACTTTTGTGAGTGATGAGTGTTGCTGTCACATATATATATATAAAAATATATATATATATATGCACACACATATAAACATATATATATATATATACATATCTATACATATACACATATATATATACACACACACACATATATACATACATATATATATCTACATATATACACATACATACACAC
>JANRMT010062835.1:48626316-48766469 GCA_026402145.1 Polypterus bichir lapradei | reverse complement strand
ATATGAGTTTTACTTTGCTTAAGTCAAATTTAATGTTTTTTTCTTTCTTTGTACATTTAATTTTAATTCCATGACGTGGATTCCACATTGCAAGGCAGAAGAGCAAAGTTCCTCTGTGTCACTCGACACTAACTAACCGTTTCTATTTTGTGTACATTACAAAAGGGGCCCTAAAGAAAGAAAAGTCATCTTTCTTGTGTCTAACGGATGAATTCCATAAAAAGAAAAAATTATCCTTGGTCAGGTTACTGCACCCTTTCTTATGACAAACTCCTGTATGAATAACCTGCCGTTATACTAAAAACAGCTTTGTTCGTTCTTTATGTTTTGGTTTTTTTTATCCATTAGTAACTTACAAGCAGTTAATAATTTTTTTCTTTCACATCTCTTAAGAATTATAGATTTTTTTTTTTTTTGTAATAGACCTTAAAGGAATCTACGACAACGTGTACTGGTGGGATTGTGTGGACAGGGAAATGTAGAGGATATTTTAAAGTTCTGTTTACTAACTCAACATAAATTAAAAAGTTACCAACCATAACTCTCCTAATAATATGTCCACTCTTACTAAACAAACTGTTATTTTGTAAATCTAAACTAACATTGTTTTTTTTAATATAATTTCTTGATCTTTAAAGCTTCTTTTATTATTAAGCAGTTAAAAAAGACATTTTACTGAAAAGAAAAGGTTTATTTTACAATGTTAACATTCACAGTGCAATATCAATAGGATAGGATTTACAGGTTGAAATCAAAGACCCATCAAAACTCAAATTATGTAAACCAATGATCTATTAACATTTATAAAGAACTTGTACATAGTTTTCAACCCTTATTCTGAAGAACTTAGTGGCTGATGAGTTTTCTATAGTACATGCAACTTCTTGAACAAGTCCAGTTCTTTAAGTCTCTTTTTATTTAAAAAGCTTGTTATTGAATGTATTAAATTGCCAAATAGTTGTGTATTTATTTTTCATTCAAAAAGCTATTCCTTAAGGTGAAAACTGACACACATAGTATTGTTGAAGAATGTTCAATATTATTTCTTATAGAAAAAAATAGCTGTAACTCAGTCAGTAGGGCTTAGTTATAGTGCCAATTGTTAATTGGATATGCCGGAAATACTGTGTAAATAGGTGCTTATCTGTATACAGTATTTGACAGGCACTAATATTAGTTCACTTGAACTGCTTATTATTCAACATGCTACATACAGTCCTTGGTGTTGGTGTGAAAGAGAATGCAACAGAACTCTGTGTTAAAGCGGTATTCGGTAATATTGCAACAGTGATTTAAAATTGATTCATTCAAAGCTAAAAATTGGTAAAAAAAAAAAAATCATGGCTTTCTATTAGATAGACAGGACTTTAAAGTTTTGATGCTAATAAAGTATAACTATCTCACTCTACAGAGGTTTAGAGTAAATCAAATCCATCAAAAAAAAAAAATTCTCATAAATATTGATATATTGAAATGTGCTTTCTTAGTGGATACCTACAGCTCTAGATGTACCATCCTGCCAAATTTTGACTTTTTAGCTAAACAGGATTTTTTTTTTTTTGGTTTGTGAGTGGGTTGCATTATATGGTTAATAGATGCTGTAATACCATGTAGAAATGATACTGGCACAGATTTAGTGATTTCTGTGTAAGAGGTGATATTATTTCTACCTGAGTAGCTTATTCCTTTTCTCGGCTATTTTGAAAGAATTAAGGCACAAGTAAAGTAACCAAGAAAAAAATGCATATAAAAATTGGTTTTAATAACTATGCTTCTGATTTTCATTGGAAGGGAAAATGTGCACATCAAAGACAGAGAAAATTAAACTAAGTAATTAATTTATAGGAGTATTCCAGCTGTGATTAATAAATTATTTAAAAATAAACAAAAAGTTCAAAAAGGTAAACTGAAGGATCAAATTTTAAAAGTATTGATGGGGAACTCTTGACTTTTATTTCTTTAGCCAGAGGTTGTGCCGAATAAATGCTTTACAGTTTGTTTAAGAAAATAATAGTGAAATAGCTATCAAAAAATATTGATTAGAAAAAAAATTTGATAGTACAAAAATTGGTAATTTATGGGAAATTTCCGCTGCTGTTTGCCCTGATTCAAAAAACGACTGATTCATATATACAGTAGACTTGAAATGAACAGCCCAGTAGGAAAAGCAGTGAATGATATACATAGATATGGATAAGGCATATCATTTGAAGTGAATTTTATGTAATAATATATAATTTTATCTAGAATCACAATTCATAAATGATTTCTAAGTCACTTAGTAAATACTATAGTTTTAGCAAATATGTTTTTTAATTTTGATGTACAGTGCATATTAAACATACATCACCAAAAGGTTTGTGAATTCTGCACATTAACTAATGATACTTAGCTAGTTGCTTCTATACTTTTTGATTAATATTAAACACTTATGAGAAACTGTGTTTTTTGTTTGATAATCATGGTATGTTTATGCATAAGCTTCTAGTTTATACAGACCAAAAGGCCCTTGGTACCAGATTTTAACAGAGTACATTTTGTTAGTCTGTCTGAAATTTAGCCTGAGTGTAGGAGTTGATGCTTAGTTTGAATTGTATATGTTATCTTTGTAGGAATATGACTGAAAATAATCCGTTTTCATTCATATGACTTTTTCTCCTGACAATATATTAACATTAACTATATATTAATGTTAAAGATGTTTAGATGTACTCTTTTGTATGTTGAAAATATACTGCATTTTGTGAACTATATGATGTAATTTTGTTAGTTTATGCCTAAGAAATTTACAAAGATTTTAATATGTATTGTTTTCTTTTAATCAGGGTAAAGGAGGAGCTAAAACTCTCATGAACACCATCATGCAACTAAGAAAAATTTGCAATCACCCATTTATGTTTCAGCATATTGAGGTTTGCATTTTATTTAAAAAAAAAAACAACACCACAATGACTTGCTATATTGAAGACAGAATTTAAAGAGTATGTTTGTTACTTGCCACACAATTATACTGTGCTTAGAGCATCAAATGTAGTTTTCTTCTTGTCTGTGTGATGTTTGTATGCTCTCCTATGACAGACTAGTTCTTCATGATCCTACAGTAGTGGTCTGGATGCATGAATCAGTATTTTTTGCTGTTTTTGCATGGGAAGTCAAAAACAATATGTTAAACTGTTGCTTGGTTCTAGAGATGAACGAAATGGTGAATGTTTTAATTGGATAATTTTAGAATGCATTCTGTATTTTTGAAATTACACCTAGTACCTGTTACCTAATTTTTGTTACACTGATTGTAACAATCTCTTTATTTTATTTTATCTGCTTAAAACAAGGGTAGCATAATGGCTTAGTGTTAGTATTACTGCTACTTTACTCAGACTTTCTTGAATTCTAATACCACCCAAGAGTGTGGAGCTTGCCCATTCTTCTCATATTGACAAGTATTGTTCTGCTGATACTCTGATTATTCCTACACATTCCAAAGAGGTGCATACTTGGTTTATTGGGGATTTTAAGTTGGCCCCATATGAAAGTGAATGTGAGTGTATATTTGTGGCAGTAGGGCCTGCAATGAAAAGGTGCCCTATTTAATTATGGCTCCTATTTTGTGGTAGGAAAGCTCTTAGCAGTTATAGTATATAGCATTAGATTTGTTGATTTAATTGAATAACTACAAGGCTAAGTGCTTTCTCATTAATTCAGTATACTTTTGAGATACTGTAATTGTATTTTTACCAAGCTCTGTGTGTTAATTTGTTCAGGAGTGATAGCAAAGTACAATATTTAATTGCCTCAGTGATTTATTTATTGCCTATTATTCATTTTAAGGAGTCATTTGCAGAGCATTTGGAGTATCCTAATGGTATCATAAATGGGTGAGTTACATTTTAATTTTAAAAAGTAATTTGCATGCATCATCAGCATTACTAATTTTCTCAGTTTACCTAGATTACTTGGTTTCTAGACATACCTTTTTCCTCTTCTCTCTATTGTCTTGGGCGTGCACTGTGAAGATACCCATAAATCTCATATCCTCTAATAACAGCACCAGATATATCTTCTTTGGTCAACCTTCCATATTTTTGCATCTCTTTACCCAATATTCCTCTGCTTTTTGCTCCATATGGCTAAGCCATCTTGGTCTGTTTATCCTAGGCACTACTCCTTTCATCTCCAAATTAAGTCTTTCATCTAATCTGTTCTTTCCATCTTTACTTTATTTTCTACTTTTATCTACTATACATCAGTCCCCTTCAGCATACTGCTTCTCACATTGCTTTCATAAACTAGACACTTCATTGTCAGAGAAACAGCTGTAAAAATCAGAATGGGGGACACCATGCACTTCTCACCCTGGCTATCACTGCTGTGCCTCAACCTTTTTCTGCACTCAAAATATCATGTAGCTGAACTTCCCAGCGTTCCAAAAAATTCAATGCCTGTATCTAAATATTTACTTACTGCATCAGCATTCTGCTCTCCTCTCACACACTTTATACCAATTAAAGTCGCACTACAAACTGCTTTACACATCACTATATTTTTTAGGCACCTGCTTTCAACAAACCATAAATTGGATTGAGTTTCTTCCAACACCCTTACCTTCACACACGTGGCATGGCTAGCATTTATGTTTTTCACACATCATGCTCATTTGTCTTCAGTCCTTTGCCTTGGGGCCTTTTTCTTCAAACTGTATTTCAATTTCGCCATTTTCTTAAGTTCTGCTTCACTTTCTCTTATCAAGCAAGTTTTAGAGCAGTACCTGTTTGTGGTGTTAACCCAGTTTTTCAGACATAATAATGATGCCTCCTTCATTGATCAATTTACAGAATTTGCTTCTTTTTTTCTCAAAATTAAATACTATAAACAACTTAAAGCCCATATGTTCTCCAGCAGAGCATTTTAATTTTTTTTTTTTACTTGTCCTAGCAGCATTTAAAAAACACTGTCTGCTTTTCTCTTTTAGACCACACCTTTACCGAGCCTCTGGAAAATTTGAGCTTCTAGATCGCATTTTGCCAAAACTCAGAGCAACAGGACACAGAGTTCTTCTTTTTTGCCAAATGACTTCATTGATGACAATTATGGAAGATTATTTTGTTTTCCGTAACTTTTTGTACCTCCGGTTAGATGGTAAGTGTGCAACATGGATACTGAAGTTGGTAAGAAGGTGGTCTGCTTAAACTGAAAGCTGTGGTGCCATGTAGCCTTGTACTAGTTATTTTTAAAATGAAACTATATTCTGCTGATTGGTATTTGCTTTTAGGAGATTTTGCATTCAGTTAACTTTTGTATGTATTATTGACAGAATCAAATGTATATTTGTATTATTTCAGCAAGTCAAGCATTGTTTTGAGGTGTTATCTTTTGATACTTGGTGACACCCAAAGCTAGTAAATTGGCAGTTGCAAAACAGCTCTGACTATAGTCTTGTAAACAACATGAAAATAGGAGAACAGAAAAAAAAGTTAGAAGGATTCCTATCAGTGTAAACATTTATAGTTATTTCTGGTGAAACAGCACAAGGCCAAAATACAGAAATAAAATAGCTCCACAACCTTTTGCAAGGGTCTTCCTACTTTTCATTACATTTCAACCTTACCTAAAAAATAGAAGGAGTAGAGATACAGTATAAAATTACAGTATGAATAGCATAACATGCAATAAATCAGTTAAATTTAAATTGTGAATAGATCCTAAAATGTTTAAACATTATGATTACCTAGCAGCAGTCTGTCAAGAGATCTGGCCTTTGCTATCCGTAGCCAGCTTGCTGAATGTGGAAGTCTGAGAGGTCTGGGAAGCATGCAAGAATTGAGTGATATGCTCATTTTATTTATTGCTGGCTGCTGTTGATCTCGTTGATATTAGAAAAGACAGATTAGCGTAGGTAAGTCGTTACAAACAACACAATGTTACTGAGAGCTCAAAGAGCTTCAAGCTCAATGTTTTAGAGTATAATTTGTTAAGATGTTGCATGCTATAGATTTGTGTTTTCTGTAAGTGAAATTAAGCCATGTCGATAACAGGGAGAAGTCTCTTTGACTTAACAGAGACTGAATGTTTGATAGACAAAAGTACCCTTGTTGGAATCTTGAAGACTGATGTTTAGCCAGTTATGTTGACCTCTTTTGTAAGTCACTTTGGGTCAAAGCATCTGCTAAGAAAATAAATGTAATTGTAAAATGCCTCTGTTTTCAGCCAGTTTTCAAAAGACATACACATTTCTGACAGTCTTTAGAAAGACTTATTGTTAAAGTATTTTTATAGACTCTTATTTTTGACTCTGTAGCACTTTGAGATTGCTAAAATATAAAGTGCAATACAAATTAATTTTTATTATTATTATTATTATTACATTTCTGACATCACTATATTAAAATAAGTTAATGCATGGCAGTTTATAAATGGTTAATTTCCAAGTAAGAGAATGCTGGAGATAGGAGGATAAGAGTGATTTGTTATGTAAAGATAGAAAATTATGTTACACTGACAAATTTGACATCCTGAGGATTCGCGGTATCCCCTCGAGGTTGCTGAATATCATGGCTGGCCTGTACACTGGTACTGTGAGTGCTGTGCAGAGTGGAGGCAGAACCTCTGCATTTTTCCCAGTTGATTCTGGGGTTCGTCAGGGGTGTGCTTTGGCTCCAACTTTGTTCAATGCTTGTATGGACTGGGTGTTGGGCAATGGTCATGGGGTCCAGCGGCTGTGGGATATCTGTTAATGAAGAAACGTTCACGGATCTTGACTTTGCTAACGATGCTGTGATCTTCGTGGAGACAATGGAGGCTCTGATCAGCATGCTCGAGAGATTGAGCTGGGCTTGCGAGTGTCCTGGATAAAAACCAAGATCCAGGCCTTTAATGACCTCTTGGGCACAGCCATCAGCAGTGTGTCTGTTTTCGGAGAGAGTGTTGAACTTGTTGAGAGGTTTACTTACCTTGGCAGTGACATTCATGTCTCTGGTGACTCTTCCTATGAAGTCAGTAGATGGATTGGGAGAGCATGGTGGGTCATGAGGTCGCTGCAAAGTGGTGTGTGGTGCTCCCGATATCTATGCAAAAGGACGAAGGTCCATTTCTTTAGAGTCCTGGTGCTTCCTGTCTTGCTATATGGTTGCGAGACATGGACACTATCCTGTGACCTGAGACGAAGACTGGACTCCTTTGGTACTATGTCTCTCTGGAAAATCCTTGGGTTTGAATTTGTGTCAAATGAGCAGTTCTCATGGAGTCCCGAATGAGGCACATTACCTGCATTGTGAGGGAGCGTCAGTTACGGCACTACGGCCATGTGGCACGTTTCCCCGAGTGTGATCCGGCTTGTAAGATCCTCATTGTTGGGGACCCGAGTGGCTGGACCAGGCCAAGGGGTCGCCCATGTAACACCTGGCTGCGGCAGATAGAGGGTCATTTCCAGAGGGTGGGACTGGACCGCGTGTCTGCCTGGGGGGTTTCAAACCGGGATCCCGAGTTGTTTTGTTGTGTAGTGAGTGCAGCAATGCACTGTACCAGTGCATGCTCCCCATCTTGACTTGACTGATAAATTTAAATTGGCATAGTCTTCATGGTTATTAGTGAATGTATATGAGAGTGCCAACCGATGGAATGACATTCTGTTCAGGACTTACTATTTAATATTGCATTTATTAATTTTGAGAGAGGCTCCCAATCTCCTTTACCAAGCCTGGAGAAAGGTACTGCAGAAAACAAAATAACGGATGCATTGACTCAATTAAAAATGCTGGCTTTATGTGCAAATAAACAGCTTCTGAAATTGAAGGTGCAATACACTGGTAATATCACATGAGTCTAAAGTAAAATATAAAGTAATGATTCTCAGTAACAGACTGAAATCCTACAGTGTTTTTATTGTTGCTACCAGTATCCATATTATGGAGTTTGATGAACAAGATACAAATTGGTAAATATAATATTTGGAAATTATTACATAACGGGTCAAACCTATAGTGAAAAGGCAGATTTAATATAGTCTGTGAATCCTGGCATTAATTTCTACATCCATGAATAAAGAGCAGCAGTTAGTTTAAAGTGGAGAGCAGTGACAGCAATGTATTGTAGTGAAACTTTTCAGCTGCAGATTATCACTTCACAAAATGGCTCATTTGGCCGTAGGTCCAGCACCTTTGTCATAGACAGTGTGGTGTAGGGGGTGAAGGGGTTTCTCTTCACCATGGAAATTATTCTGCGATCATCCACCACTGTTGTCTTATGTGGACGTCCAGGTCTTTTTGCATTGCTGAGTTCACCAGTGCTTGCTTTCTTTCTCAGGATGTACCAAACTGTAGATTTTGCCACTCATAATATTTCTCAGATAGTTTTTTTCTGTTTTTGCAGCCTAAGGATGGCTTCTTTCACCTGCATGGAGAGCTCCTTTGATTGCATGTTGTCTGTTCACAGCAAAATCTTCCACATGCAAGCATCACAAATCAACTCCAGGCCTTTTATCTGCTTAATTGATAATGACATAACGACGGTCTTGCCCACACCTGCCCATGAAATAGCCTTTGAGTCAATTGTCCAATTACTTTTGAGCCCCTGAAATGAAGGGATTGTGTTAAAAAAATGCTTTAGTTGCCTCACATTTTTATGCAATCATTTTGTTCACCCCACTGAATTAAAGCTGAAAGTATGCACTTCAACTGTATCTGAATTGTTTCATTTAAAATTCATTGTGGTAATGTACAGAACCAAAAAAGTTGTCTCTGTCCAAATATTTATGGACCTAACTGTAGTCTCTAAACAATTTGGCAAAAACCAGTTCAGTCCTGGAGAAGACATGCTTGTTTATTTGGAAGAGAGGGCTTTTCAGAATTCATTTAATGCAGTCAGGACACTCAGGTGCTGGAAGCTTAGAAAGGTCAATTTTAGTGAAAAGTACTTGGATATTTATAAAAGTGTCAAGGTACAACACCATATTTAAATCTTATAATGCACACATAGTTATTTCAATATTATGATAACTAATTCTTTATTATTTTGTAGCTGTGCAGTGAGAGCTCAGCTATCATTTGAACTCTTGTCTTAGTCTGATATTATAGAAATTTGTTAAACTTATTTATGCTTTTCCCAAAGGTGCTTATTTAACCTGAAGTTGGATGATCTTTGTAAATTTTTTGTGTTGAAGGTATCATACATAGATGAAATATTGTATGACCTGTTATTATTACCAGTATATTAAAAGTTAGTACGTCAGTTGAATTTAGCATATATATTATAAGGTAATTTTGAGGTGACATTCATGTTGTCAGCAAGTTAATTATATATTTGAATTTAAAAGCTACACATGGGGCCGTGAGAGCACACTTCATAGCGGACAATCTGTTTAATTTACACATATGGTGCTTACCCTGAAGTAAGAATATACTGTATATGAATTTCTTTTAAGGATTTAATATTTATTATTAACTTAAAACTTTGAAATCTATTCACTAGCATTTTTGTTACTGCAGTGAAAACTTTATTATTTGCTGGAGGACTGCTAAGTTCTGCGCAATATCACGTTCTTCCATCTAAGATGGCTGCAGTCAAGCATTAGTCACATATGCCACAAGAAGGGTTCATAAGTTTGTATGCTGTCATTTGGGGTAGTTGAGTAAATTCTCCACTAACAATGAAAAGACCACAAAACATATATTTAAGTTAACAGCAAAATAAAGAAAAACACTTAATGTAAAATAAGAGGGTTTTTTTTTTAATTATTTAATTTTATTTCAAGAAAATAACAGTGTACAACCAAGTAGATAACATTTGCAGAATAAATAACTTCAGAATCAATCATGGGGAAAAAAACTCCAGAGCATTAAAAACTGAAGAAAACTTAGAAAAATCAAAACATAAAAGAACAAGAATTCTACTCCCAACAGAAAGTACTAGAAAGAGAGGAGAGCCAAGAGCAGCAGGAAAAACACACACACACACAAAATAATCTTTCTCCCCATTTTGATTGTTTTCTAATTTTTATCAGTTAAATCTTGTAATGTTTAAAGATTTGAGCAGATCCTCTAAATGAAAATTTGATTTTTTCCCAATTTCAAATAATATAGAACGTGAGTTACCCACTGAGTTATAAAAGGTAGGTTGAGATCCTTCCAGTTAAGCAAAATAAGTCAACATACTATTAATGCAGTATAGACTATTACAATCAACCTATCCTTAGCCACTTTTTAGGTTTAAGAAGATTGAAAAAGCTGATTAATGTCTAGTGGAGCAACAGATAAATGCTTCTTTGCCTTGAAGTGCATTCGTGTGTTGGTTCCATGTTCTTTGTTTCTTTATTTATAGGTAGCTGGATTATTGGTATATTGACAAAAGTTAGTATTTACATGGTGCAAAGCAGTGAATGTAAAGAAGTACAGCAAGACTTAATTTCCAATGCTGACCAGGATGGTATAAAATCATAATTTTGTGCTGATTTCCAGGTCTTTATAGTATATTATATTTGCCACCCAATAATAAAATTGAAAGGTAGTGCCATGTCACCATCTACTTTTGGTCTTTGTAGAGTCACCTGTTGAGTGCGTGTATGTCACAAATTCCAAATAAATGAGCTTATAATTGAGTGTAGTTTCTTAAAGAAAGATTTATTAATGTACTGTATGTAGAGATGCTCTGGAAAAGAAATAGAAGCTTAGGAAGGATGTTCATCTGAAGAGACCACATGAATGGAGCCATTAATAAAGACCATAAACCATACAATACACTAAATACAGACAAGATCTAGAAAGATTTGCTTAAATAATGGCACATTAAAAAATCTGTATTTAATTTAAAAAGGTATAAATTGAAGGAAGCATATAATTTTGTAATATGACACTTCATTCTGTTTTTATTATAAACATGCCTTTAAAATATAAACCTTAAGATGCAAAATCATGTATTAGTATCTTACAGTATGAAAAAAAAATTCTGAAAAGCAAATGATGTATAGAACAGTCTCTGGTACATTGGAAGTTGGAAGCAATATTATGTAAAAAATTACTTGGTCCGTAACATGGTTCTTCCTTTATTAGTGCTTGATATGTGTGGTTCTTGTGATAAAAAGTGTCTTTTCAATACATTTTCTAAACTTGGCATAATAATTTATAGGCACTACAAAATCTGAAGACCGTGCTATGTTATTGAAGAAGTTTAATGAACCAAATTCACAGTACTTCATTTTCCTGTTGAGCACCAGGGCTGGAGGTCTGGGTTTGAACCTTCAGGCTGCTGATACTGTTGTAATATTTGACAGTGACTGGAACCCACATCAGGTTAGTCTTTTAGACGTTTTATTCCATTTAAAACTGATATTTTCAGGTACAAATAAAGAACCAAACTGTAATTAGTCACATAGTATGTGCATGCTCAGATATTATAAAATATAGCTTTCATTATGTGTCATAATTGTACAGTTATTCATTTTATACGGTAATGTTGAATGAAACTTCATATGAATGTATTCATTCCTGTTGATGCCCAACATAATTATGAAGAAAGTATTTTTTATGAAAAAATAAAGTGCCTGCATGGTTTAGGTTTTCCCACATCAACGTTAAGGACTTGAATTTGCTGTTGCAGTAAACAGAATGATTCCATTGTGTGTTGAATTAAAATTTGTTATATAAAAATGTATAAATGTCTTTTGTGGTTTGTAGGATTTGCAGGCTCAGGATAGGGCTCATCGTATTGGGCAGCAGAATGAGGTGAGAGTGCTGCGTCTCTGTACTGTCAACAGCGTGGAGGAGAAGATCTTGGCTGCAGCAAAGTATAAACTTAATGTTGATCAAAAAGTCATACAAGCTGGCATGTTTGACCAGAAGTCTTCAAGCCATGAGAGACGAGCCTTTCTTCAAGCAATTTTAGAGCATGAGGAACAAAATGAGGTATGTTAATTATTAAGTGTGTCAAGCTTTAACGTGTATTTGCCAGAAGCCATCAAAATGTCAGAATGGAAAACACACAGTGAATAGAACAATAAATATACAGAATATATATGGTTGGCTTATTTGCTTAAGTAGCTTCTCAAACAAGAAATAACATATACCACTTACATTGTGCTACTCTGCCAGCCTCTTGACCTTTTTTCAATACAGTATCCTTTAAGGATTGCCACTTTAATATAGACTGTTTCAATTCTTACATAATAAAAATGTGCCTTTTGTCTGTTTTAACAGTGTAAATCTGTCTTAATGTAAAGATTGTTTTGAATAGTACTTGTTTGATTTTTCATATGATGTTGCCCTTTTTCATAGTAAACGTTATTAGACCATCATCCAACATGTAATATAGTTTTAAAAATAACTGACTGAACAATCATCATTAAATTTCTCAAACCTGCTTAACCTTGTTCAGACTCTAGGATTGTTGAGTCCCAGTCCATCTTAGGGCCCACTCCCAACCCACACCTACACCCCCAATACTCCCTTATAGAGAGCCACTTTAGGATCTCCAGGACGCCTAATGTGCCTCCTTGGGATTTGGGAGAAAAACTGTATTAACCAGAGAAAAACACAAATATACACAGGGAGAACATGGCACACCTAAGCAAACTGCCATTGGGCAAGTAATTTGAAAATGGTGCTATATCCATGATGCAGCATATCTAACAACTGTGCCACCATGTCACCCAGTGCAAAATATTGATATGTAATTTTTTTTTTTTTTTACTAAGTAACATTCTCAAGCCCACTTAATCTCATTAATGTCATTTAAAATAGTAATTGCATTATTTGATTCAGTAACTGGCTATGCCACCTTTAGCAGATCTTACTGCAATGAGATGTTTTGGTCAACTCTTTCTTACAGAACCATTTCAGTTCAATGACATTTTAAATTTTTTGGCATGTATTTTCTCCTCATGTCAGGTCCTGCTGTAATATCTTAGTAAGGTTTTTTTTTTAACTTCTGTTTTTTACATCTTTGTTTTGCAGTACTTCATGTCGATAACCAACATGTTTTGTAGAATTCTGTTATAAAGAACAAAATTCTTTGTTCCTTCAAAGGTAGCTAGGTCTGTTACACCAAGTTCCTGTAAACCTAAGCATTACCACTGCTTTGCTTGACTGCTGGTATGAGGATTTCTGTGTAGAATCTAATTTTCCTTGTCTTTTTTTCACCCAAAAGTTGCACCTCTGACTTATCTGTCTTAAGAACTTGGTAACTTTTAAAGATACTTAGGTTTATTGGGAATGAATAGTGTTCTTTTTAGTGACTTTGCAGAGCTCCCTAGGCCAGTAGTCATCAACAACTTTTTTCAGCATCATAAATGCATTTTGGTTGTGGTATGATGCACCCCTAGTCCACATCTGCTGACAGCTTCACTCTGAATGTCAATGACTTGGTTTAGTCGAATTTTTATTGGGTAGTACTGGCCAGAATCAAATGTGATTGTTAACCCAAGTGTTCAAACAGCTGCTACTAATTCTGCCTTTAATAGGAATAAGGAGGCTGACATTAATAGTTTTTTTCCTACCTTTGTCTATCTCTTTGTCAAGTTAGATAAAGAAATTTTTGTGTATTTTTTCCTCCCAGGCTCTCCTCTGTTTAATACAGCTGTACTTAAAGCAGAATCTGACCAAATTCACCATAAAAACTACACATTAATGTAGAACATAGACAATGGACCAATAATTTTCATAGTGCTATATATTTTTCAACATAACCAGACTGGTTTCCTTTGTTTCTGAGTATGCCTCCACAGTTAGTGTACAGCATAAATTCTCATGCAAAAATGGATACTTTTTTTTTTTTTAAATTAGTTTCTTTATCCTCTTTATTATTAGACCTGAGCATCACTTAGGCTGTAAAAACAGCGCTAAATGCGTTAGTCCTGAGTGTCACTTGGGCAATGGTATAGATATGTCTCACATAAGACCCAAGGTTTATTCAGGCTATAAAAGTTCCAGCAGCATTAGTGCCAAGTGTTACTCAGGCAATGGTATATTAATGTCTTGTGTAAGCATCAGGCCCAAGTTTTACCTGGGCAATGGTGTAGACACGTCTTCTCTTACCCTCATAATGGCCTCTCGTAAGAAACACCTCTCATCAGTAGTGATAACAAAGTGAATCTGTCTTCAGGCAGTGAAACCAAAAGTGATTCTGAGAATTTAAAACTGACACTCATGTCCCTCAGTGTGCTGTTCATATTATTATTATTATTATTATTATTATTATTATTATTATTATTATTATTCATTATTCATTATTATTATTCATTATTATTTGTATTATTATTATACTGTTTACACTTCTGACTTTGTATTTTTAGTATTTTGTACGTTTTACAGTAGAAAGGTGAGAATGTAATTTTTCAACCCAAAAAATGCAAAGCTTTTTTCTTGTTTTTCTGAGAAAAAAATGTAACGCTAAGGAGGCTACTGCAAGTTTTTTCAGCTGCGTAACTTTTATTTTATAAATTTATTCTTGTTAATTAAATTGCTAGGAAGAAGATGAAGTTCCAGATGATGAAACCCTCAATCAGATGATTGCGAGAAATGAAGAGGAGTTTGATCTGTTTATGGTATGCTTATAAAAAGTAATATTATTTATAATAATAAAATTCATACTTTAATGGTGAAACATTCTGACCCCGCAGTTATAATATGGCGACTTTAACCATGTGACTTTGGAAGGAATCATGACAAACTTCCAACAGTGGCAATAAGAAGCTGGAACTGCTCTATTCAAATGTTAATGATAACTTTAAGTGTAAACTTCTGGCACTTTTAGGCAGATCTAACCACCAACTGAATCATCTTATTCCTATCTTCACGCTTATTATTACAAAGCATCCTGTTACCACCAGGTTAGTGAGGTAGTGAAGTGTGGATGCTGAAATTGTTTTGAATGGCTGTATCCAAATGACAAACTGGGAAATGATGTGCAAGTCACATGGAGATGGTATTTAGGGACTCGGTCACTGCGTCACCAACTATATTAAGTTTTGTGTTGACATAGTGGTACACTCAAAGACTGTATGTTGCTTTCCACACAACAAGCCCTGCATTATTAAGGAGCTACAAAGTCTCCTTAATGACAAAAAGAGAGTATTCAAATCTGTTAACAAAGGGGCTCTGAAGGAAACGAGTGAATGGAAGTAAGCTTACAAAGATAAAACAGAGGACAAATTTACCACGGAATAATATGAAATATGTCTGGAATAGACTGGGCATAATTACTGGGCTCAAGCAATCCAGGCTTCAGGTGCTAGAAGTTGATGTGGACAAAGTTCATACCATGAATCAATTATAGTAGATTTTTTCTCACCCACTGCCTCCTTCTTCCAATAACCAGTCCCCTCTCACTATCTCTACTACATCAACTCCTCAAGTGAAATAGCCAGTGATAAGTTCACCTCTGACCATCAGTATGGGTTGCCTATAACTAAAGACTAAGTGAGGAGACAGCTAAAGAAGCTACACACAGGAAACTCCACAGGACCAGATGGAGTCAGTCCTGATGGCCTTAAGGCCGTTGCTGACCAACTTTGTGGTATCCTCTGTCACCTATTTTGCCTGTCCATGAGGCTTCAGAAAGTGCTGCTGCTGTAGAAAACATCCTGCATTGTTCCTGTTCCAAACAAGGCAGGCATCTGTTCGGCTAATAACTACAGAACATAGTGGCATTTATATCCCACATCATTAAGACCTTTTAAAGGCCTGAACTGTATTAGTCCTCTTGTGGTGTAGACTACCCACTGCAGTTTTCCTATCGGGCAAAGGCTGGAGTGGAGGATTTATCTATCTGCTATACAAGGCTTATTCTCACCTGGACAAAGCTGGCAGCACTGTGAGGATTGTTTATTGGTTTCTGCAGTGCCTTCAGTACAATCCAGCTATCCATGTTAAGGGGTAAACTCAGAGATATGCAGGTGGATGAGCTTATTGTGTTCTGAATAATGCTATCTGTCTGTGATATGAATGTGAACAACTCTTGAGCACCATAAGGAATAGCCCTGTCTCTTTTTTTTCTCTTTACTCTGTATACCTCAGAGTATACAGTGCATCCGTAAAGTATTCACAGCGCATCACTTTTTTACACATTTTGTTCTTACAGCCTTATTCCAAAATGGATTAAATTCATTTTTTTCCTCAGAATTCTACACACAACACCCCGTAATGACAATGTGAAAAACGTTTACTTGAAGTTTTTGCAAATTTATTAAAAATAAAAAAATAAGAAAGCACATGTACATAAGTATTCACAGCCTTTGCCATGAAGCTCAAAATTGAGCTCAGGGGCATCCTGTTTCCCCTGATCATCCTTGAGATGTTTCTGCAGCTTAATTGGAGTCCACCTGTGGTAAATTCAGTTGATTGGACATGATTTGGAAAGGCACACACCTGTCTATATAAGGTCCCACAGCTGACAGTTCATGTCAGAGCACAAACCAAGCATGAAGTCAAAGGAATTGTCTGTACACCTCCGAGACAGGATTGTCTCAAGACACAAATCTAGGGAAGGTTACAGAAAAAAATTCTGCTGCTTTGAAGGTCCCAATGAGCACAGTGGCCTCCATCATCCGTAATTGGAAGAAGTTCGAAACCACCAGGACTCTTCCTAGAGCTGGCCGGCCATCTAAACTGAGCGATCGGAGGAGAAGGGCCTTAGTCAGGGAGGTGACCAAGAACCCGATGGTCACTCTGTCAGAGCTCCAGAGGTCCTCTGCGGAGAGAGGAGAACCTTCCAGAAGGACAACCATCTCTGCAGCAATCCACCAATCAGGCCTGTATGGTAGAGTGGCCAAACGGAAGTCACTCCTTAGTAAAAGGCACATGGCAGCCCGCCTGGAGTTTGCCAAAAGGCACCTGAAGAACTCTCAGACCATGAGAAACAAAATTCTCTGGTCTGATGAGACAAAGATTGAACTCTTTGGTGTGAATGCCAGGCATCACGTTTGGAGGAAACCAGGTACTGCTCATCACCAGGCCAATACCATCCCTACAGTGAAGCATGGTGGTGGCAGCATCATGCTGTGGGGATGTTTTTTAGCAGCAGGAACTGGGAGACTAGTCAGGATAAAGGGAAAGATGACTGCAGCAATGTACAGAGACATCCTGGATGAAAACCTGCTCCAGAGCGCTCCTGATCTCAGACTGGGGCGACGGTTCATCTTTCAGCAGGACAACGACCCTAATCACACAGCCAAGATATCAAAGGAGTGGCTTCAGGACAACTCTGTGAATGTCCTTGAGTGGCCAAGCCAGAGCCCAGACTTGAATCCGATTGAACATCTCTGGAGAGATCTTAAAATGGCTGTGCAGCGACGCTTCCCATCCAACATGATGGAGCTTGAGAGATGCTGCAAAGAGGAATGGGTGAAACTGGCCAAGGATAGCTGTGTATATTTGAGGCTGTAATTGCTGCCAAAGGTGCATCGACAAAGTATTGAGCAAAGGCTGTGAATACTTATGTACATGTGATTTCTCTGTTTTTTTTTTTTTGTTTTTTTTAATAAATTTGTAAAAACCTCAAGTAAACTTTTTTCACGTTGTCATTATGGGGTGTTGTGTGTAGAATTCTTAGGAAAAAAAATGAATTTAATCCATTTTGGAATTAGGCTGTAACATAACAAAATGTGGAAAAAGTGATGCACTGTGAATACTTTTCGGATGCACTGTAAATATCACACCATGTCATGTCACTTGCAAAAATAATCTGATGATTCTACACTTGTTAGGTGTTTTGATAAAGGGGATGGGACAGAGTGTAGAAGTCAGTTGGAAAACTTTGGTTTTTGGTGCGAAAAGAAATGCCTGCATCTTAAAATCAACAAAACCAAGGAACAAGTTTTTGACTTTCACTGTGTCAAAGAGTCTGTTTGTCTGGTCACTGTTCAGGGAGTGGATGTAGAGGTGGTGCACTCCTAAAGTACTTGGGAGGCCACCTCAATGACAGATTAGACTAGTTTCATAACACAAAGAAACTACATAAGAAGGGCTGAGCAGGCCCTTTTTGTCTTAGGATACTATGCTCCTTTAATGTGGGTAGTGACGTTTTTCACATACAGTATGCTACAACACTGATGGCCAGTGTGATTTTCTGTGCTGTGGTGAGCTGGGCAAATAACATCACTTTAAGGGAGGCCCTCTGATTCAACAAACTAATTAAAAAGGTAGACCCAGTTATGGGACACACTCTGGAACACCTGGCAGTAGTAGTGAAGGCAAGGATTAAAATATAATTGAGTTCCATTATGAACAATGCTGTACCTTTCTGACACACTAACATTAAGTATTTTTAACCATCAAATTATTCAGCAGAAGTGTGTTTAGAAACACTACCAGGACTACTTTATACCAACAGCAGTATGCTTGCAAAATGCCTCACTATGACTGTAACTGTAGTTTTTTTTTTTTTTTCTTCTTCCTTTTTAGTTATTCCTATCTATCCATCCAAACCCTGGTGACAAATACAAAAAAGTGCTCTCTATCAGTAATATTTTTAGAAATATTCTTTGTACAAATTCTTATTTTGAAAGAAATTATATTAATCAGATTTTGTACATTATTTTTTTAGATTTTTTTTTCCAGCCTAAATAAAATAATTTACTTCAGTTTACTCTAACGGCATAACACAATATTATCTGTTAAAGCAGTTTAATAATTTATTGTTACACTTACACATTTGTGTAAGTATTTCAGAATGTTTTGTGTTATTTTAATATGTATAATTTTCCATACCTCATATTATGCAAGACATGTCTGGTTAACAAATACTCCACTCTTTATTTTCATATTAATTTATTTTTTCATTCATTTTCTAAATCAGCTTATATTAGTAGGGTGTTGTACCATGTTAGCCATTATAAATGAGAAGTGAGGCAAAATGACACCTTTTGTTGATTAACTGAACAAATTACAGTATGCAAGCTTGCAGCTTAGGCACCATCATCGGGCAAGTTGTAGTCAGCTACAGTAATAGTGTCAATCAGCTTAAATATTATATTAACCTAAGACCATGTAGTTGTGAGGCAACAGCATTAACAACCCCTGTGTGTATGCATTGTTATCAAGTGCCAGTGTAAATGAAGATTGAATATTGGTGCTAAATAGTACAATAAACTACTAACTGACAAACTCAAAATGTATGTTGTCCTAATTATTTATTAATTGTTCTGATATAAAGTGTTTCCACCATATATAAAATCATTTCACTAACATTGTATATTTAGTCATTTGTCATTGAAAGTTTTCAGAATTCATCAAGCTTAATGTGCTTATTATTATTTGTGAAATTCTCAACCACAATTATTGTCATGTCATGGAATTGCAAATTTTCATTGCAGTCTTTTAAATTTTTATCACTTTCAATTTTCTGTTCTTGCATTTAAAAAAAGTAAACCACAACCCTATGTAGTTTTAATAAAATCATATATTTTACTATAAAAAATAAAGGAAACAGCATCTTCTTTGGCCAGTTATGAATTGTAAAAATGACACCATTATTCATAGAAGATTTCTACTTTAAGATGTAAATGTGTTAAATATACACTAAGTAGCAGTATTAATGTTGACATGTATACCAGATCTTAGCTAAAGTTATTTTTGGTTAATCTTTATAAAATCTTAGCTTTAACATTTAGTACTAGTGATGTTTTAAACTTTTCTTAACTCACATTTTCCATTGGCTGAAATTTTGTTGAAAATATTGAAAATACCCCAGTATTGTTATCCATTTGATGCATAAATCATTCCTGTGCATTATTTTCAAGTACTACGTTTTAACAGTGTTGTGGAATGCAACTAAAATTAGAGTGAATGTAATTTAAAAATAATTTATATTTTTAACATTTTTGTGGAAATATTTGTTAGGTTTTGAAAACAAATATGGTAGTTTAAGTGAGTCCGTTTTATTTATGTAATTGTGTTGTGCTTGTCAGAGTTGGAAAGTGCATGTTTTCTAGAAATGTTTTCTAGATTTTATTTTTTTTTTCCTTCTCTTTGTAGCGTATGGATCTTGATCGTCGTCGGGAGGAGGCTCGCAACCCAAATAGGAAGCCTCGTTTAATGGAAGAGGATGAACTGCCTTCTTGGATTATTAAAGATGATGCAGAAGTAGAAAGACTTACATGTGAAGAAGAAGAAGAAAAAATATTTGGAAGGGGTTCTCGTCACCGCAGAGATGTGGATTATAGTGATACTCTCACAGAAAAACAATGGCTAAGGGTACGTCTTACTTTAATATGTTGCTCTTGAACTATAATGCCATAATTAACATCAGAGGTATGAACTGTTTTAAAAGTGAGAACATCTTTCTGCAATAAAACAATATACGTTTTGTTATTGTAGGCATAATTATTAAGGAAAATTTTTTTTTTTTGAAAGTAGTGTTTTTATCTTCCACAATCAGGATAAATTATTTTTTAAGATTATGCACATTGGATACATAACTGTCTTATATAATATATTCTTTGTTTTATTTCATTTTGTAATCATAATTAGTTTTGTGTATAGTATATAATGAAACGGTAATTGAGAACGTAGCTGCTAAATACCTTCATGAGGTCTGGTATGAGTCCCAGGCTGGTGACGATTTAGTGCTTGCACATTTTGTTTTTGGTCTTGCCTGTTTTTGTCAGAGATGAAAATATTTCTTCTGTTTTCCTTAAAAAATGTGAAAATTAGGTGATTTCCCAAGCATAAGCTAACTTGGTTTGTGTTAGTGGCTCTGTATGTGTTTATGAGTGTACCCAGCAATAGTCAGCATTCCATCCCAGAACAATTTCAGCCTTGTGCCCAATGCTGCCAGAATAGGCTGCATATCATATCCTATTTTGCATTAATCCTGATTCAATATTTTGGAGTAATAGCTGTATTAACAAAATATATGTGTGTATGTGTGGTCAAATGTAGACCTAGTAAACATAAGGTTATTATGTTAATACAGCATTTTTTTCATAGATTAACTGTAATTTCTTGTACCAGCATGCAATATTAGCATTTTACTTAATGCCATCTCTCCTGGTTGAATACTTCTTGAAAGAGGTTTGGCAAGTATTTTACACGTTTTCTCAGAATTTTCACTTTAGGATTTCTTAAATTCCTCTTGAACTTTCTTATGTATGCTTTCTGAATCTTCAAACGTCTTCTTACTGCTGAGGGGAAAAAAAGATTTTACTGGTTATTGCTGACATGTACTGTACTAGACTGCGTGTTTTTGAAGAAATGGATAGAGGAAGAATTTGTTTTTTAGATTCATTCACTTCTCACTTAATATATTTAAAAATCTCTGCTATATATTAAGTCACTGTTGCAAGGCTGAGCCATTGTAACAGTTGTTAGATTAAGCAGAAAGAAAATCCTAGACATTGTTTGCATGTTGTGAATAATGAACAAGAAGCTTCAGTACAGCTATGCACAGAGTGCAAAGTGTCAGCTTTACTGTGTTTACAGTGTACTAGAAGTATCTTGGTAGTAATGCATTTTTGAAATAGCATATATTTTAAATTACTCTTTATAAAGTAAAGACTAATTTAGTGATTAATGCAAAAATCATTTGACTAATATTTTAAGCACTAGTCAGTTGTTAGTGAGTCTTTACAGAGAATACAGAGAAGAAGCTTATTGTGATCTGTCAAGCTTATTGTTTATTGTTGCCATGTTTCTTGAGGTTTGGCTTAATGCAGTTTCTTTATTTGGGAAACATTTACTTGGTTGTCACTAAGATTTTGTTTATGTAGTGTTTTGATTTTTTGTCAATTATGTTATTTTTCATACTGGGCATTATGAGTATCAGAATGATTTCATAGCGTAAGCTGTTTATTCATTAGACAAAATAAATTGCAACTATCACAGTAAGTCTTTAGGATTACATTAATTTAATGCAAATGTCGTACTGAAAGGATGTTTTTGTCAGTGCATCTATAGTTGAGTAATTTCTTTAAGTGAGTATATAATATGAAAGAAGGCTTAAATTTTTTTTCTTGAAAATCTAGGAAAAAACTCATTGGTATGGATGCAAGCTGTATTGACCTCTTTGAATGAGGTTTTAGGTAGATATACATACCTGTATTTTGAGTAATTTATGTTGTATGCATTGTATTGTATTACCTAAGGCTGTCTGAAACACTGAACTCAAGCCACCCTCCCAGGGAGGAGTTTGCTTTTTATTTTTTTATGCGTCAGTCATGAAATCTTTCATTGCTTGAAATAAATGTCCTAAAAGTGAAAGGGTCAAACTGTGGTATGAACAGAGATAACAAATATATATAAGATAGAAAGGTCGTAGTTTTGGCAGTTGTTTTAGAAGAAGTAGTTATAGTATTGTCATGCCATGTTACAAAAGAATGCAATAAAATATAGAACTTTGTTATATTTAATAGAAGTTATAAATCAGCTTACCTGATGTGCTCCTCACCCCATGCTCACAGTTCCTCAGAATCTATGGAGTAATTTCAAAAGTTTGGAGAGACAATAGAAACTTTATAAAAGTATAGCAATTTATAAATAATAATAAAGTAATTCTGTGCAAGCCTGTTTCAGTTAAAATCTTGTAAATTCATGCTGAAGCTCATGTTTAAAAAATGCAGATGTAACTTGAACTTAGAAAACAGTTTAGTCTGATAAGAGTGTAGGTTTTTTATAGCCAGATCACAAATGTAAATGAGAAACTTTTATTTTATTGATTATCCCATTTAATTAAATTAAGAATCGGTGATTAAGAAGCTTATTTACTATGCACATACATAACATACAAGCTACTTTTTCATGTGTTTTCCAAAGCCTTTCTTAATCTGCCAGTTTATGAGTGAAGACTGAGTACCACTTTGCTAAACCTGCCCCTCAATTCACCTACACGTCCATTGAAACACAATTTATAGACAATACTTTATAGGGTGACATTTTTGGTCCATCAGTGGAATAAAATAAAGTTGTAAAAAGTGATATGAAGCAAACATAACATCATAGTGTAATGCGCAATTAAGACAAACTATATAAATGACACATGTTGTTTCAACGACAAGTGCAAAAGAAATGACAGACGCTCGCCATTAAATAAAAACAAACTTTTCTAAAGAGGAGTTTGTTCTTTTAAATGACACTCGGGTGTTGTTGTTTACCTAGGCACGCAGCAACCTTTCCAATAGCAATAAAAAATTTAAGTGGGATGAGACGATGAAGAGAATAAGTAGCAGCACATTGGAAATTAACTTTACTCTCTTTCAGATACTCAGATACCACATGGACAGTCTAGCAATTTGTAAATTCCAGTATGTATTAAATATTGCCACAGTTCCCCAGATGGTGCACACTGTGTTTATTACTCAAATACATATAGAATAGGGCTGCTTCCATTGTATATGTGCAGGATTTCTTTTTGCACATAATGGTTGCCTGAATACTGCTAAGAGTTTTACCTACATTCATGGGCTAGCTTATGTTCTCACTGTTGCTGCCTTTACCATAATGATAAAGTATAAAGAAAATAAAAACTAGACACAAGTTAACAATTCTTGATGTTAGACACAAGTTACATCTTTTGGGTTATTTGACAGCCCTAATGTGGAGAAATTCAAGTATCCTGAAATGCAAGTGATTTATCCTGATTAGCAACTGGCAAACAAAGCAAAATACCTTTGTAAAAATGGTAGTGGTGGTGACCTGCATGGCCTCTGTACTACGCTGGTATGTACACTTGCTTGTTAAAGCAGGAATTCTGACATTTGCAACCTCTACCCCAATTCCTAGTCTTCTTTGGGCAGGGGTACTCTCTCTAATAGTGATATTATACTGAAAAGCACACAAAATATTTGCAGCACAGCACCACTGAGGTGAAATTGAATGCCATCCATAAATGTATAAAGACAATTAAATTTCAGTATGGCAATGCCTTTACCTTGGGTTCCATCAGGCTGCAGGTTTGCTAATCTGTGGTATTGTTTTTTGGTGATCATGTGGGAGTTAATAACATAGGTCAATAGATATGCATAAGGGGATACCTGCTATCCACCAGTGGTCATCAAACACCCAACTCGCTGTTTCTTATATTTTGACGCACTTATAGGCACGGATGAAGGCATTGTGGGTACTCCTTGGCTTTTTTGTTACAGTGAGAGCTTTTATGGCAGGTATAACTAGGCTAGAGGCCGAAAGTACTAATTAGTATTTTTTATATATTTGGTTGACTTAAATTCGAATTAATGTTGAACAGTTGAGTTTGTGAAGTGGCTGTATGTGACTCAGGAACAATTGACATTCTGCTGAGTAGGTTTTCTTTATTGCAGTCATACTAAAACTACTCATATGTACCAAACCCCAATTCTTGTCATTTCCTGTTCTTTATTCCTGTTGTTTATAAAACCAATTGCAATTCTGAAAATTATTCTGTCAAAGTAAAGAAAGCTGTAAAAAAAAAGCACTAATTCTTCAAAACATTATTAAGAACACAGAAGTATTAACTTGCAAATCTACAATTATTAACAGTTTAGTATATTTAAGTTAAATTTATCTTTAAAATATAATTATAAAATTGCATTAATGCATTTCTTTTTGAAAATGATATGATCTCAAGTGTAATTCTTAGTATTCTGAATGTTCGTTCAGAAAACACACGCGGCCTGAATTTTTATGTATTCTATGTCTGTCAACATGGTTGGCATAGGAGGTAGCCAGGAGCATGTAGATTATCAAGGATTTAACATGCTACTTTACTTAGGATGGGTTTTAAGAAACACTCCTACATTAAAGATCGATCTTAAGATTCAGTTTACGATGTTGTTAGCATATCAGTGCTTTAGGGAAATATACCCTAAAACCAAAATAGTTTAAGATAAACATCCTATTTCTGGAGTCTCTTCTAATTTCAGTTCCACAAATGCTTATGAGCCCAAGCTGTTATTGGGAGGTGTGTGGCTTTAAGGAACCTGAATTTCTTTTATTATGCTTTGTTATTTTAGTTACCACCTGTTGGATACTTTATTTCCTGAAACAGTTTGTCCCAGAGCCAGTTATTATCCTATGTCTTTGCTGTAGTTGACATCTGTGAAGAAATAAAGCCCTTTTCTGTTACTAATTGTGTTTATTATATGCTGTGAATGTGAATTGACATAAGTATAACTAATTTTGTTTTCAGAAAAACATGATCTGAATATCTTTCCTATTAAATGTTGTCTCTGAGATGCTGATACAAGTTGCACATTGATTTCCATTAGTAAGTTAAGAATGTTAAGAATTGTGAAGTTATTAATTATTAAAGTAGCTTTTTGAACTTCATTTTTTATTTTATTCTACTGTTTGTTTTAATTTTGTTTGAATTTTCTACACATTATGTTGGGTAAACTGTAATGATTCCGTGTTAGACATTGATTGCATTTAATATGAATAAAAAAACATACACTAGTAAACATTGACTTTCTGCGTAGATGTTCATATACTTTTTATTACTTTTTTGTATAGAAGAAGCAATAATATTTCTCTGTTTACATAAGATGTTTTTACTTTTATCCTTTATAATGTAGCTTTGAATTTCCATTGAAAAAATATTAAATTCAAATAAATTACTTTAAACAAATGTAATTATTTGCTCAGAATAGAATAGTAGTCAGATTTAAAGTACATCTGTTAAAACAGGTCTAATTGATTAATATTGTGCAAGCTCTCGTTTGGTTAAAGACAGCCACACTTGGATGTCTATATTAGTCTATTTATACAAAATTCAGAAATACTAAAACACATAGCTATTGAAAATACAAATATCTATCAAAGGGAGGGAAAAGAAACATTAGTAGTGGTCAATATTAAAACAAGTAGAAGGAGGAAGGCTTCAGGCCTTTCATTGAAGAGAATGAAACAGCAGAAGTAGAGACCACAGTCCATTCAGTATTACATTTTCAGAAAGAAAAAATAAAATTACTTGTATATAAAAACAGCGTTTTCCCCCAGCTCTCCTTTTTTTTTTACTGATCAGCTGATGAAGAGACTAGCTGCACGCTGCTTTGCTGGGTTGTTAATTTTATCCCCTCTAACTGTGATTTCTGATAGCCGGCCTGCTGATTGCAGTAAGGTAAATATCCTTCTTTATTGTTGTCGAAGATTCAGCAGGGCTACATCACAGGCATGTGTAGGTGTGCATCGGATCAAAGCAGCATTCACAGTGTAGACAGCATCATGCTAGTCAACAGCATTAAAATGATTGATGATAATATGCATATTGCGGCTGTTGTATTACAATTTTTTGTTTTGTTCTGTCCTTTGAATGTGAAGACAAGAAATCCAGCTCTGTATCTTGTTGCAGCATATAGTAAGCAGTGTAACATAGTTGAATGAATTTTAATAGAGAAGATTTTTTTTTTTAAATCATTTGTGCTTTAATTCATTTGTACTGGATGTTCTGTTAAAGTGGTTATCAGCATATAGGAGAATTATGATGGAGATTTGCTGTTGATTATTAGGCCCAGTTTCTCTAAGCCTCAGTGGACCTTAATTTGTGTGTGTTTGCCTTTTTCAGGCACCAATACAATGCATAGGCTATGGTGCTACAGCTCCTTTGATATTTTATTCTTTTTTAATAATGAAGCTCAGCTGCTTTTTGTCCTCGATGTCATTTCTTATAAGGCTCTTTCATTTTTAAATTGCATGTTTACTTCCATTTTTTCTGTGAAATCTTCGGCATTTGCAGCAATTCATCATACAAAAAATGAAAAGGAGAAGTGAAGACAAGAGATGGGAAGGATTAAAAATGCCTTACCTTTACGTGAGACAGGAATGGGATCTGAGAGAAATGCTCCGAGAAAGAAGCTGCTGGGAGGGCTCAGTTCACAAGGCTAATTAAAATTGCATTTTCACAGATGATTTATATGACGGAGTGTGCTTTTAGCTACCTTTTGTTTTCGTGCTGGCTGTACAGAGTAATAGCATGTCTGGATATATCACAAGAAGGAAGGAACAAGGAAAGGGGATTTTTCTTTTTGTAGTTTCTTTTATCTTGTGTGTTTCTAGCAGGTTGCTGCTATAATAAATTTACAGTTATTTAAGGTCTTCTCATTGATCCTTCTAAACTGAAAATTAGAATAATTGGTAACCTTCACCCTTTATATTTCTTAAAACATAATATTACATTTACTTTCTTTTATTTTTATTTTATAAATGATTAAAGGTGGTATGAGTGATATTGTATTATACATACTTTATTACTAGATTGTTAAAACAACATTGATTTTTTTATACAAACAAGATTTATTTGTGTTATTTACAAATTCGTACATTTATGGTAACTAAATTCAGTTAACACCAATATCCCGTAAAAATTTTTGGCATGTTTCTTAATTTAGGAAACACTAACTAGCAGTTAAATCTCAGTTTGCTTTTTTAGTGAATATTCACTACGTTAGTTTATTTTTTCAATTTCAGAAATAATTCAGTTTAAGAAAGATTTACATTAACATAAAAAAAATCTTTATTTACAACAAGTAGAAATAGGCCTACATGTTATGAGGTAGTTTGTTGTCAGGAAATTCTGCAAATCTACCACAACCATGTAAATCAGTTCCAAATCTTGAAACCCTTGTATTACTTTAAATCTGATATTAATTGTATGTTAAATGGTCTAATCCAATGCAGTTTTTTCTCTGGGATATACATTTTTGCTCTTGTTGTCCCATCCATGGAGCAGTAATTTGACTGACTTAATCTTCTAGGCTTTCATGACTAGTTCTTCTATGCTTGGCAGGTCAAGGTTGCGGTGCCTGTGATATAAGTTGTCAACTCCTAAATGCAAATAGTGCATAAAAATAATGTTGGAAATAAAAAATACATTTTATTAAGACAAATTCTTACTAATAATTGGTTAAATTTACTAGATCCTGCAAAGCAATCCGGAATATAAATATAATAGTTAATCAATATCTTTGCTAGCAAATAACAGATGTATGACACAATTAACATTCACCTTACACTATCTTGCCTGTTACAATAGCAGATTGCATAAGAATGTAAAGTGACTACTTCTTGTGTGGCTTATAAAAAAAGAATCATTTATAAAAATATTTTCCTTCTTTTGTATACACAGGGCTGCTAGTTGAATTTATTCTGTGCAGTTGCTAATGTTGGTACTGCTGCTGAAATCTAAAGCAACAGTCAAGCTGAAACTTACTTAAATTAATGTCTCACATTATGATAACAGAGTGGAAAAACTGTAAACTTACCTGTGTGAGTGCTGCACCAGTAGAAATTTTAGTATATAAGTAAAGACACCTTTGTTACTTGTTGCAAACGTGATGCAGTGACCTTGATGGGGAGTGGGTGTTCTGTTATCTTCTGACCAATGCAATATGAGGCCGTAGAACTGTGGAGATGGAAAAAGAAGGAGAAGACAGAGCAGCCACACTGCATCACATTCATGTGACCAACAAAATAAAGAACTGGTTAGTTCAAAAGTTGCACACAAGCTTCAACTTGCTATAGCTAAATTTGAATATTCATATGCAATTAAGTATCATATATAGTCTAGATGTGCTAAAACGTCTAAGTGTGTTTGTTTCAGCAATTGAGTTTAAATAAGCTTGTGTTTATTGCAGGACGCACATGCTACAATAATATTTGTCTACGTTTAATTGCAGCAGGGCTCTGGATAACTTTGTTTTATTAATTTTAAAATTAGTATTTTTGAGCTGTTTGAAAGCTGTATGACATGACGACACATAATTTTTTTTTTTGCGCCAAAACTTAAAACTATCACACTATCAATGTGTATTTTTTTTCTTCAGAATGCTCATGTGTGCATTTCAGAAATGTTAAACAGCTGAGCAACTAAAAATAATACAGAGATGAATAAATGATCTAAACAAAGTACTACTAACCAGTGGCAAATATTAAGATATTGTCATGAAAAAGTACTTCCGACAGAAAGTAAATTTGTGATATGATTGCAGATACTTTCCATAGTCATTGATAATGAAAATAAGGTGGCCCAGGATTAACCATTAAGCAAAATAAGCACAAGCTTAGGATAGCACAAGCTTAGGGATAGAGAGCATTACAGAGAGGTAGGAGAAAACTTCAAGTATAAATAAAGTTACAAGTAGGCAACAATAAGCATTATTTTTACATGTTTTAATCCATATATTTTGAAACACTATATATCTTCAAGGTTGGAAATAGAGATGCATAATTATTTGGAAATGTATTCATAAAAAGTAGTGATTACTGTGTTTTTATTTGACATTCTTGCTCTGTCAAAGATTGAATTTCCCTGTCACAGAGTGCTCTAAACAACAAATGAGTGCTGCAGCCAATCACAGTTACATTCATTAAGCGCAAATGCATTGGTAAATCCGGGGAACTTCTGGCCACAAATGGCTGTGCAGGACATGCTTTTAGGAATCCTATCCCTAACATTATGTTTTAAAAAGTGTGAATTTATTTCTGTCATATTTGCAGCAGTCCCCAGAAAAATGATACATGTCAGTTTTGCTGAACCTAGATCACATGGCACTTTTTAAATGTTTTAGTATGAAATTGAAGAGAATCATTTGTAATATGGAATTATTTTGTTTCTAATAGCAGTGATGTTGATCATAATAGCATACGTGCAAAATGTTGGAGGACAGCACATTTATACAGCCATCTACAATTCAACCACATAGTTAATGAAAGCTAAGCAAGCAGCAGCAAGTCCCAGTAATGTTAGTTCTGTGACACAGATAACCGTTAATTGCTTGTTTGCACTAATTCCTGTCCGTATCAAGCAGGATTTCGAAAATGATTAATCGCCCAGGTTAAGAGATGTGTCATCCCACTATTGCAGTTATTTTTTTCGAAGTTGCTTTGCCTTTACTTTTTTCCAAATAATGGACATAGAATGAAATGGATATGAAACAGATGGAACTATGCAATTGCAACTGATTTGTGTTTTAGTAGAACTTTGGAAGCATGCCTGAGCATAATGGTTTATTATATTGATGAGGTATTTATTCTGGAAAGTGTATTCTTGCAAATAGTGTGCTTTCTCAACAATAGCAGCAAGTTTTCATGATTACAAATAACAGGTTCAATGTAGTGAGTTGTTGCTATCCGTGATTGGAGCATAGTCCAGAACTTTGGTTTTATAGGCTGCACTTAGTGAAAAGTCAAGCAAAATTACACCTTTTATTGGCTAACTTAAAACATTACAATATGCAAGCTTTCAAGGAAACTCAAGCCCCTTCTTCAGGCAAGATGTATCTCTGACATTTATGCTAAACCTAAACACTGTGCAGAGTATGGCCTCTTATGTAGATAACAGCTCATTTCCTGACAATGTGAATATACTGTGTAAACATGTAGTGAGCATTGTTTAGACATTAATTTGATGGTGGTGTATGTGTATTCTAACACAGTATATAAATTACACAGAGTCACCAGCATGTAACCTCTAAATACTTCTCAAGCTTGCTATGTATTAATTTTGTTATATTTGATGGTTTTATACCTTTACAACAGAACTATAAGGTTTTGTTTACATTAAAATCTTAATCGTACATTACTGTTGTCTAAGGTTTTATTCCAGTGCTTTGATTTTTATGTGCACTTGCAATTTTTATTTTCTTAATACAGCATAACCCAAATTTAACATTCACACATTTTCCATTTTTGAATGATAAGTAGTAGTAATCATTGGTTTTCAAAATAATTTTTTGTTTAAAAAGATGTTATATTTTATTTCATAATTATTGAATATCAGTAATTTACTGTTTACAAAAACAGTGATACAAATATATTTGGCAAGTGTTCAGTATCTTTATTGAATTATAGAAAAGAAACAATATTGTTTTATACACTTCTAAAATTTTCAACTGATCCAACATTTAACAGATTCACATTAACAATTTAAGTGGTTCCCTAGAAAATTGCTAAATGAAGATTCTGCTTAGCTATGTGTATACAGAATACGGTATATGCAGTTGGCAACACAAAGTATCTATTTCATAGAAAGATAATTGTAGTTCTGTTTGTTGAAATTAGTGATTGTAATCAATAATCATCGGTTATGAATTTTATGGTAATCTTGCACCCCTGATTAGATGGAAAGGTAGAGTTTTTTGTTTCATACAAATAATTATATTTCTTCATTAGAATATCTTTTTAAAAAAATGGTCCACCAACACTGACTTTTTTGTAGAAAGAGGATTTTAAACGCTGAAAATTACACTCACAAGATTGTTTAACTTCAGTTGTGAGGAATGTGTGGAAGCTTTCTTTAGTAGGCTGAATTGAAGGCCTTATGGTAATATTTTCTTTGGTTTGTCTTTATATCATTTTTTTCATGTTTACAAAAATGTTTTGAAGGGCAGTATTAAAGTCTGTTTAGGCTTGCTTGTTTTTGCTCAGTTAAGAACTAAAGGAATTGGGAAGAATGTCTCTTTGAATACTTGTTTATTATTGTCAGTCTTGCTACATATATTGTTGTATAGCTTATACAGTACACATTTTCAAAGATTCTATGTCTTAAAACGCATGTGAAATATGTGTTTATATCATGTTCAGTTCTTATTTTATTATTTTGCACAACAAAGACAATTTAGAATTACTTCAGTTGATTAAAAATGTCTATATAAAAAGAGACCTCAAAATAATGATACCCACTGTTAACCCATGAAATTGGGCCAACAGAAGCACTGAAATTTGATACATAGATTATATTGTGATATATGTAGTGTAACGGTGATAATTTTAATTATCTTGTGATATACATGTTTGACCATACTGGCCACCCCTGTAAAGGTAATGAAAATTAATGAAAGGATGGGGACTTTTCAGCATTCTGGACTGAAAAATCAGTACATTTTTATTAATCAAATATTAGTTGATTCAGTTTGTTTTCTTTAGGTGTGCTGATAATTATGTTTTTTGTTTGCCTTTGCTTTCTTGTCCACTAAAAAATTCAATAACATATATTGTTGTGATTTGTTTTTGTTGAATAAATTGAAAGTGCTCTGTTTAAGTAATTTCTTTAATTTGTGTGCATATATGTAACTGATGTTTGGTTTTCAATTTCTGTTTTTTGCTATAAACTTGTGCAGTTCTCTGAACCTGTACTCAGTAAAAACTACTTTAAAATGAATTGAATTAATCTGGTTACCAAACACCATCACAACACTAGATGGTGTTCTCTAAAGGTACTGTATGTAGTGTTGTGCAAAGACTGTTTTGTTCTTTCAGTAGTGTAATGATTGAACTGAACAACAGTAAACTTGCTTGCATTGTTGAAAACTAAGTTTGGAGCCCAGCTAAGACATTTTCTAGCACAAACCAACCATCATTTTAGTGTTATGTTAAAAATCGTGCTGCATATAGGTTAACCAGTTTTCTGGTTTAAGCTCTCTCTATAATTTTGTTTTGTGTAATCAGCAATGAGCTGTGTATTTAGCATTACAATGGGAATACTGAATATTTTCTCTTCTGCAGTTGTCAGGTCAGATCAAAACAAAACATTTGCTCAGATTCCCAATGCTTTTTTTACATTTGGACTCTATGATACTGTTACATAGTGTTTTTTTTTTTTTAGAATATTAACCTACAACATAATGACACTCTATTTAGAAAATGAATGGAAAGATACAGTATTGACTTTTTAATTTTGAGTGTAAGTTTAGTGTTACTCCAGGAAATTAACTATGTCCAGAGCAGCTGCAAGATTAGAACATCATTCTAGTAATGGCAGTAGTGCTTGATGTACTAAATAGAAATATTTTGGGGTCCCGCATTCAACACTCGTACTGTTTAACCCACTCACCACATGTCTCAGATCAACACTCAGTGAATGCAGTAAAAAATTTAAAAGTATAATTAAGTGTTTACAGACACGGCAAATACTTTAGACATAAAAAATATTAACCTTCAGTCCTACCAGTCAATAAGTTTGTTACTCCAAAACAAATACAAAAAGGTTTATCTTCTGAGACATGTCTTAGTTGTAATTCTAAAGAAAAAAATCCATATTTCAGCAGGTGGCTCCCATTGTTGATTTTCTGTGCTAACATGGTGTTGCTCCTCGCTTCACCACCTGATGTCTCTCTCGCTCTCTTTCTGGGTTAAATCCCCTTTAGGCCAACTGGTCTCCTTCTTAAAGGTGCAGATCCCCATTTTGAGGCAATCCAACACCAAACCATTTCCTCCAGTATACATTAAGGAGAGGCAAACTAGCAAAAGGCAAATAGTACACGTGGCACCTGCTGCACAGGAACTGGAGCCTTACTCCTAGATTTGGCACCACTTCACTGTAGGAGAGTCCTATATATACCCAGATTCGTTTATATGGAGCCAATTTAGAGTAAATTTTCCTGTTTATGATATGTTACTGCATAAGAGGCAGTGTTTCATATTTAAAGAAGTAGGGATTTCATGGGCAATATGTAGATGGGTGTAAATTTAGCTCAGATATAAGAAGCAAAGGGTTTTGGTGCAGAGAACCTTATCGGAATTAATCTGCTGTATATACAGTATGGTGGTAGATGAGGTTTATTGTAAGTCAATGTTATGTTAGATTTGAATGCACAACAGGATTTCTGAAGTTTACAAATAAACCTTAATGAGAAAAACATAGGAGTTGTATTGGAATAGGCCAGAATGTGTACAGAAACCATTTAAGAAGTCTAACAGAATGTTAGGTTATATAGCATAATACATAGAGTGCAAGTGACAGGAAATTTTTCTTTAGATGTATAGTGCACGGGTAAAGCCTTATTTGGAGTACTGTGTGCAGTTTTGGTCTCCTAACTACCAATGAGAAGTCAAACAAAATGACACCTTTTATTGGCTAACTAAAATATTACAATATGCAAGCTTTCAAGGTAGCTCAGGTCCCTTGTCCAGGCAAGATTGTTAGACCAGCTAGAAGTAATTTCAGATCACTAGACCAGTGCACTGCCTCTTTATCAAATGGGTCTATCCTTAATGCTTGAAAATGTGCCCAGGTGCGTACAGCAATTAGCATTAAGTTGTAATTGCTTTTGTGAATGTAAATGTACTTTTTATGTTTATATATCTCTGTATAAACAACAGGCACAGGGCACTAATGGATACAGAAATAATAAGGAACAAAGTTGATTAAAGACTAGTGACATTTTACTCTGTGTGTTCTGTGCTGTTGCTCATTTTTAACAATGCTAATAAAATGCACTGTCCATTTTCATCCCATAGTCTGCCAGTACAACCTATTTCACCAGCATGACATTATAGTATACCATTAATTTGTAGTATAAATATTAAAAGGTAACAAAGTCTCATAACTATTGTCAATATATGAACTTTGTGACTTTTACTCCCATTTTACACGTTCTAATACACATTTAGATTTCTTCATAAATGACAAAAAACAAACTTGAGTGTGTTTTGGAAGTTTACTCTTTACTTGTGCTGTCAAAGGTCTCATTTAGTGCCCAAGTATAATGCCAATTGAAATGCATCAGCTATTTAGTACTTTTATAGATTTGTTGTGATGTATAAGGAATGCTTGTTCACTGCCTTTTTTTTAACTGTAGTTTTCATTAGATTGGTAGATACTGTGTCTTACCTGAAACTGCAGTGCTAACTTAAAACAAGAATAAAAACAAAGAACAATAATATAGTTGTTTTCCTCATGAAATCAACTAACTCTGCAATGTATGTAACTAATGGACTCATGTCTGAGATGGAAATGCTTTTGATTTGGGATATTTCAAGTTTTGTTCTTTTTTGAACTTGGCTATCTTCAGCACTTTGACTTTTTCTGAACCAGTATGTGCAGGGATCCTGGACATAAAATTCAGTGTTTCTGAAGATTTTATTAATTCAGACACCCTTTATATGATTTACAGTGCAAAAGTCTAATGTGCAGATGAGTTCCCTTATAATTTGTACTAATGGAGATTGTCATTTACCTTGGGATTTACAATTAAAAAGAAAGAAAAAAACAGAAAAACTGTAGTTTAATGTGGTGCCATATGTATTTATGTGATAAATTTCAGAACTGTATTGCCATGTTTGCTTAAATTTTCATTGTGTGTATTATAGCTAATATTATAGCATTCTCAAACCATCTTAATGCAAATCAGGTCATAGTGCAGCTTGGCCTATTACTAGATGCCCACACTCACACAAGGACAATTTAGCTTATTCCTTATGGGTGCATCATACTTCCAGGTGACCACTCATTGGTCCACACATACACACACACAGAGGCCCACCCCTACAGCTTAAGACAAAATCAAACAAATATTTTGGAGATGTAAAAGGAAAACCAACACAGACACAGGGAGATTGTGAAGTCTACACACACGTAATAGGTAGGTGTTAGAGTCAAACACAGGATGTTGGATCTTTGAAGCAGCAGCTGTAAATATTTGCCACAGTTCCATTGACTGAAAATGTTCACCTGTACCTTAAAATGTTGTTAGCTTTAAGTTTTGTGGCTTGTGATGACGTGCTTAGTGATTTTTAAGAACTTGTGAGTATGTTTGAGGCTGAACTACAGGTATCCAAATTATGTTTGTGCTAATCACTGTCTCCAACAGTTAATACTACTGCATTTAGACTTTTTCTGAGGTTTTGAATTTATTCTATTCATTTAGTGTTTATCCTCATATATGTTTTGTTTTAACATGTTTTCTTTGTTTCATTTATGTTATTTTTATTAAAAAAAAATTTTCAAGTTAATGATGTTTTCGGTGATAAAAGCATAATTCATTGATATGCTTATGTATTATAATTGAAGTTGTATTTATATGTATACTGCATATACAGAGTTGTGGAATTTTTGGGGAGATATAATATAATATAATATATATATAATATATAATAATAATATATATTAATAATATATAATATATATATAATATATTATATATATATATATATATATATATATATATATATATACGCACACTAATATATTAAAAATATGAAAATTTCTGAGTGATTCCAAAGTTTCAAGGGAAAAAAGCCATATCTGACAATGGCATTTAAAGGAAAAGAGTAAAATGGGCAAAAAAATCACAGACATTGGAAACTCTACCTTCAAGGCAGTTCTCTTTCAGCCATCTTTGCACTGATGCAGATGACACTGGTGTACTATTTAATGAAGCATCCAACTTAGGACCTGTAATGTGTCTGTTTCTCAAAGTACAAGCTCTGATGTACTTACTTGTGCAGTTGTGTATGTGGGCCCTCCACTTATTTTTTCTGTCCTGGTTAGATACAGTTTCCCCCCTTCTCTTAAGATAGCAGTGAATTCTGTTGGATATACACACACACACACCAACTTTAAAAAGTTTGGAATCCCCCAGTTATGTTTTAGTTAGAAATTAGGTTGTTTTATATATATATATATATATATATATATATATATATATATATATCAATGTATCATTAAAAAATAAGACAAGGCATTGGTAATGTTGCAAATGATTTTACTGCTTCAAATGACTGATTTAGAATTTATTATTCTCCTATGACTGCAAAGCCCCATTTTCGGCAACCAGCTTTCTCAAGAAACATATCTCTGTATTGTTTTTTTGTAAAATGAAGCTTATTTCATGTGACAGATTGACAAGAAACTGAAGATTTCATAGGTGTTCACTACTGTCTTGAGGGATAGAAAAAGAAGTGGAAGGCCCATGTGCACAACTGTACAAGAGAATAAGCTCATCCAAGTCCATACTTTAAGAAACTTGCACCCTACAGGTCATCAGCTGCTTCATTAAATAGCAAACACCAATACCAGTGTCATTTATAACACAGGAAAGGAAACTCTGGAATGCTGGCCTTCAAGGCAGAATTTCCAATATATGTTTTTTTTCCCCACTTTTAAAGTTTTCTATTGACTGGTTTCCGATATGTCTTTTTCTTTGAATTGTCTAAACTTCATTGTATTGCTAATTTAAAAATGCATCTTAATGAATGATGCTGTGTTGGTATTTATAATGAAGTAAGTGAAATGTAATATTATATATGTGCAGGTATGTTTTGGTATAGTATATAATTTAATATATATTTTTTTCTTGTTCTTAGGTTTTGTCTCAGAATTTAGTGGAGATTTATAAATATGCAGTTACAGTAAAACCAAAATCAGCCTGTAATATGAACATATAGTTTAAAGGAGCAACTAATATAGCTACGCAGATGTATGTTAGTGAGCATATTAAATCTTTGTTGAGTTCTTAAGCTTGCAAATAGTGATAACATAGTGCAAAGATAAGTGAACAACACATCTGTACTGACTTTCAAGTGCCAGATTTTTAAAAATTATTATTAGATTTTAAATTTGACTGTTTTGTGCAGCTCCAAAATTGCTCAAATCTCGATGTCAGTTTTTAAATTTATGAATTTAAATGGGCTAGTGGAAATTTTTAGAGAAAATAATGAAAATAAAAAAGAATAAATTCATATGTGTTAAATTTCCAACAGTAAAGAAGCCAAAAGTAGCTTTTTAGCCCTTTGTATGACTGAATGGAGAAATGTAGGAAGCTCACCAGTGAGCTTTTTATATGTGAGTGTATGACTCCCTCTTTATTATGTCTTCCCTAGGGAGATATAGGACATTGTGCCTTTGCACATTTTCAAAGCTATTTTTCCTATTCATGTTGCATGCAATATGCACTGTACATAAGATTATATGAACTGTTTCAGCTGTTTGGATTTATATCTTTTGCTGATGAAATTTGAATATTGCCACTTCCAAAAATGGTTACCTAGCAGATGGTTAGTGAGTATAACCGTGCATAAAATATATTCAACGTATGAAACAAAAGAGTTTAGAGTCTCCACTAACAGTATATGCAATTTATATGGTGTAGTAATATGGTAATAGATATGTGAAAATGTGAATGGTGTCACCTTAAAAAAATAATCATCATACAGCTTGTGTTAAAGAGGTGTTGTTCCTGGAAGCCTTTTTGCAACCTCATGTGTATTAAGCTGTGGCTTTCTTGAAGCTCTCGACTTCCATCATGTGGATCAAATAAGTATTGCAAAGCCTTTAATGGAAATCCAAACTACTATAACACAACTGTAGTACAGAAGAGAATGGCAAATATTCTCATGTAGGGTCATCTATATAAGTTATAAAATAACTACAGGTAATTTTTCTGGTTTATGTTATGCAAAGCATGTTATGGCTGGTCCTGAAAGTAATGAACTTAGAAACAATAAATAGATAAATTTATGTAGATTGTTGTTCATTGGAAAGATTTTTTAATGAATTTTGTTAGGACCCCAGTGGATCATAAACATTGAATTGCCTCACAAACATTGAATGAGATAATGCTTGTGTGTTTACACTCATTATCAACAACCATAAAGCTGATGTTTTATCTCTTAGCACATTTCCTGCTAACATTTTTTTTTCTTGCAAATAGAGTATTTTTACTATTGTGACATGATCAAAGTGGCTAGGTAACACCTAGCACTCCTGCTATACAGATCCTACATTTGGGTTCATTGTCTGTCTGTATTTTGAATGTTCTCAATATTTTTCTGTGGGTTTTCCTCCCACATCTTCAGTCGTAGTAGATTTATTAGAGACACTAAACTTGACTTACTGTGAGGAAGTGTGAGTGTGCAAGGGCACAAGTGTAAGATCTGTCTTTTTTTTTATTTCCCCCCCTTCCTTATACTCTGTGTTGGAAGGGTAGACTCCAGACCCCATGGCCCTGATTTGGAATTAAAAGCATTTTAGTAAATATATACATGTATGATTTTATACAAACACGATAATGCTTGTCTTAATAATTTCTTAATATCTGATGTTTCTTAAAATATCATGACGAGAGTTTTAGAAATTATTATTCTACTCTTTGAATTATTTTTCTTTAATTTTCCCAACACTGCTGATATTACAATTCCTAACAATCAAAATGGGCTCTACAGTGTGAATCTGTTTCACACAAGACTAAGTTTAAAAAGAAAAAAACAGGCCTATCAGAATCAGTTTTTATGAATAGTGAAAAAAAAATTTAGTTAAATGGTACTTGCCCATACTAATTTTTAAAATTTATTTATTGTTGAAATTATAATAATTTATTATTTCATTTTGCAACTTGTTTGAACAAAGATCAAAAACAGGTTTCGAAAAAGTAAAAATACAAACTGCAGGATTGATTATTTTTCAGTTTTTATTTACTAGCAATGCAAATCAATTCCATCTTTACTAATTTACATGGCTGCATCAATATGATAACTTGCAGTAAATGCGTGTTGCCTCCTCACTCACATGCCAGCCTCCATATAAGACAGTCTACCTCTCTCCATGTGTTGGAGCGTACCTTGCCTCTGCTTAGCTAGCAATACTTGTTTGTTGAACAGACATTTTCATCTACAGATTGTTAAAGAGTAACATTTGACGTTTTTTAGAGAGAGATCAGAGCTGTGTGTGTTTTACAGGGTAGCTGCTAATTGCCAGCGATATCACGGCCACGTCCTTTTTTCCCTACGTGGGGGACGCTCTCCCATCAGAGCTGAACACTGTCAGATACAGTGGTGTTTGACAAATTAAAATTTTTTTAATTGATTTTTGTACATATTAGCCATGTGAAAAGTTGTAATTCAACATGCAGTATTAACCTGTTCATCAGACAAAGCTGCATTCATTCCTCTCAGATTTAGTTTTAAGAGATAATAGAGCATGCAGCAAGTATCCGTGAGTAAATAAGAGTGAGAATAAACAATAGTAGTGAATATTTACATATTTTAATCTGATACTCCTATATTAATTATAAACATTAATATACCAAAAAGAATGAAAAAACAACCATACAGTACAAGTAATTGATATGCAGTATGGTTATTAACAGCTAATAAGTAAAGCAAACAAACTGGCAGTGCAGTTGCTTTCTTCAGTGGAGACTTGAGCCCTGTCCACACTACCATGTATTTATTTAAAAACACAAACATTAGTCTCTAGAGCTATATACTTCTGAAAATACAGCCTCAGGATTTTAATGTGGATGAACAAAAACATAGAGTCGTGTGCTGATTTATTCATGCTTATTACGTGGCCCTCCTCTGATTCGATCCTGCTCATTATAATGTCTCATTCCCTGATAAGCCACCCTTCGCAGAAAAACAACATATTACAAAATAGCAGATAGATTTTCATGCCGTTTGTTATGTTACTTACCTATATGCATCTAAATTGCATTTTGTATAGTTTGAATGCTACATACATGTATGAAAGACAAATAATTTACTGGTCACTTCAGTGTTGCAGTTAATCTCGTGGTGGTGTTACAGTCCTTTCATGGATTTTTCCACTGATGCCTGCATCCCCAATGTAGGCGAATATCTATATCATATGCATTTTCAGTTGTTTTGTGTTTCTCTGAGGTACTTTTGTAACAAATGTGAAAGTGCTAGTGTAGACAGAGATTGACGAAAAAGTAGTTGTGTAGATGTTGCCTTAGTTACAGATCAGGTTAAGCAAATCATTGTATGCAAATTAGCGTCCTAAGAACAAAGAGTAAAAACAGTTTGGTAGTCTGGTGATATTGTATTAAAACCTGACTAGATTTCAGTGAGACAAAACAGTTTGTTGCTTGGTTATTTGGGATTATTTAGGCTTATAATTTGTAGTAAAATAATGATTAAACTGCAGAAAGTTAAAATATAAATAGTCCAGGTTTTATTCCATGGAATGTATTTTTTAGAAGCATTACAGACTTTGGTAGCCAGATTTTATCTTTTGAAGCACTGATGTTAAGTAGTTTGTTAATACTATATACTGTAGAGCATAGAAAGTCTCATAATTTTATGTTCACATTTTTGTTTAGGATTGTAGAGGAAGTAGACAGGGAGCATAAGACCCACCTCTGTAATCCAGGCAACAGTCCCTAGCTCCATCTGGGGTATTCCCAGTTGACAGATATAATTTCTTCAGTTTATCCTGGGTGTTCTTCCCATTGTCTGAGCTTTATACACCTCCCAAGGGAGGTGCTGAGTTGGCATCCTCCCTACATGCACAGACCACTTCTTCTGACTCCTATTCTATCTAAAGAATCCTCCTATACTGTTGAACTTCTCACCCTAATCACAGGGGAGTGAGTATAATAAAGCTGTGAAGGAACCTTATTTTGGTCACTTGCTCCTCTGATTATTTTGGTTACTACCCAGTTCTAATGACCACCAGGGAGAGTGGGAATATAGATTGACTCATGAATCAAAGAGCTTCTTCCAAGGATATCTAGCAATTGCACTGAAATGTTGGTCAATCTCTACCCTCAGTTGTAAATAAGGTTATGTTATGCTTGAACTCATTCATTTGAAACGGCAAGAGCTGCTTTCCTGAAATAAGAAAACAATGAACTCATTGTGGATGCACTGATTTTTCTTCCCAGCTGTGTCCTAATAACCTGCAAATCTTTCCAAGTGCCCATCAGAAAACACAGTCAGACATGGCCAAAATGTATTAACTTTGCACAATTAATGGGTTATGAAGAGTTTTAAAAAATTTATTAAAAAAAAAAAAAAAACTTGATGAGTTGACCTCATGTCTTCTCAATTTCTGTTCTGCCAGTTGTATTTGTTAATGGATTGTTTGCTAGAACTCAAACCCTCATTGTGAATTCCTCAATTCACAACTAATTTGGGTGCTTTCAAGTGCATCCTGAATAGTAACAAAAAGAGTGTTGAGTAATGAAGATCCATTTTTATTATTATTTTTAAAATAAAACTCAATTAAAAGAAAAGGGTTCGATTGCTCTGGTTTTAAAACTAATCTGAAACAGTTTAGGTGAATTTTAAAAAAGTATAAATACTTAATTTTAAGCTGTGTACTTGTTACCTAATCAAGGCAAGAATCAACTCAGGATGGTTGCCACTCCATTTTAGTACACACTTATATTAATGTTTATAAATTCTGCAGAAATTTATACTAGCTAGTTAACTTGGTAGGGAGCTGATTAGTGTGGATAAAAACTTTTGAAATAAATTTAACTGGAACTGGGTATAAATATTTATTAATCTAGAATATTTGTTCATCTAGAAGAATTAACTCTTTTTTTTTCACTGTGATGTAAACAGGCCATCGAAGACGGAAATTTGGAGGAAATGGAAGAGGAAATCCGTCTTAAGAAACGGAAGCGTAGGCGACATGTCGATAAAGATTCTGGAAAAGAAGATGGAGAGAAAATGAAAAAGAGACGGGGTCGTCCACCTGCTGAAAAGCTTTCTCCCAATCCACCTAGGTTGACAAAGCAAATGAATGCAATTGTGGAAACTGTTATAAATTATAAAGACAGGTTTGTGTTTTATATGTATTTTACTTGTATCTTCTTACAGAACTGGTACTTTAATGGCAGGGTTAATTTTTTCACTTCAGTAAGTAGTCTATTTTAATATTAAATGTGTACTGATGTATGTCCTTTAATTTTATTCATTAATTTAAATTAACTGAAAAATACAGATGCTGACAATTTATTAAATGCATGTTTATGTAAATGTATGTTTAATTAATATTTCTTAAAAGCACTGCTACAATATTAATAATAAGTTGAAAATGGCACTTGCATTTCTTGAATGTGCCTGGAGCAGTCACTGGTTCTTGATCTGTTGTTCTGTATTCTTTTTCTGGACCTCTCTTTGTCAGAAGATCAGTTTCCCTGTACAAGTTTGTTATGAAAGAAATCCTTAATAAATATTGCAACTCACAATTAGAGGAATTTTGCTACATACTACTAATTTTATATTTACAAGGATGCTTGTTATTCTAAGTAAAACAAAACTGTGGTTAGTCTGTTTAAGTTAATAATCAGAACAGGCATAAATGTACACTAGTTTCCAACAAAGTGCTTTATGTTTATAGAATTTACCTTAAACCATCACCAACTTAACTCCTCTAGAAAAGGTAGAATATTTTAATAAAGTTAAACTGAGATAAATTTTAAGTGGCTGTCTAAAACAAGCTTCAGTGTAGTTACAAGAAAAACATTTTCTGGATTAAAGTTGAAGGGTGGTGATTATGCTAATATAGAGATGGCTTTTTAAAAAATGAGCTTTCTACATTACTGAACCAGTAACAGTAAATCTTATAAACTCTTATTAAGGAATTAAACATTTAAGTTGACTTTCCAGCCCCACACCTGGACCTGCAGGTAATAAGGCGAGAACACATTTTTTTATCTGGTATACATTCTTATTTTTAAACACAAATTATGATTTCTAGTACATATTTCATATTACTATTCAGTACATTAAAATTAAAGTGTAGACTGTATGTCTATTTGTAAAATATTGGAACACAAAAGTTAATCAAATGAAAATTAATATGGAAATAAGAACATAAACCACATAATTGTGCAAATATGTGCTGTACAATCAATTTCACTTTGTAATCAAACTATGTAGAAGAAATGTATGTTTGTAGAAGTGATGATTTTCTAATAGTTGTGGAGTTTTCTTAAAAACATGAATAAAAATGAATGTAAATGTGGAAGTTTAATTCAATGTACTGGAGGAGATTAGGTTCTGTAGATTTAAAATAATGTGTGTAAAGTGGTGAAAACACTGTAAGTACCACTTCTAAATTAAAGGGCTACTATCAGTCTGGAGCTGTGGACAAAGAGATCACAGTAATATATGCTAGTGTTACTTACATTTAAAACAGACCAGCACAATTAAAAGATTTCTATATAGAAATCTGCAATGTATATTGGGAGCTCTGCATTTTCATTGACTTATTTTTTTACATTAAATAAAACTGACTTTTCTTGCAGAAAGGAATTTTTTGGTTTCTAAATACAGTTCTTTTTTTATTTTTTTATTTCAGCTCTGGTCGCCAACTAAGTGAAGTGTTTATTCAGCTACCATCTAGAAAAGAGCTTCCAGAGTATTATGAGTTGATCAGAAAACCTGTGGACTTCAAGAAAATAAAAGTAAAGATTACAGCAATTTAACAATAATAAAGCATACATAGTTGGTATTTTTTTATTGTAAAATGTAAAACGAACAGTTAAACAACTGTTACTTAATTCTTTAGTAAAATGTTAACTTTGTTAACAAAAATGAATCTACGTAGATAACCAGTTCTTTTGATGTTACTCTATAGATCCTGTTTACTAAATAGTAAGATTAAAATGGAGTAAAGTAGGTAAAACAAAAACTGCAAGTCTTCCTAATGCATGGGTGCACTTTGGCTGCAGCTGAAGTGCATTAATTATACTTAAGCATTTTTATATGAAAAGTGTCCAAGCATAAACATGTGGCAGTGCTTTTTGATGGAGTTGTCTACATAAATTGAGACCTAAATTCTGTAAAGCTACAACAACAACAACATTTATTTTTTCCTATAGCACATTTTCATATAAGGACTGTAGCTCAAAGTGTTTTACACAATATAAAAGAAGAGTTACAAGAAAAAAAACAGCAAGTTAGAAATAGATAGTTATTTGTAACTAAATAAATAACATATAAAAATAATGTATAAAGCATCAATATGCAGATGGCCAGGGAGGACAGAAAAAAAGAAAAAACAAAACTCCAGGGGTGCGTTGCTGGAGAAAAAGAAATCTCCAGGCTTTCCATGCCAAAACACTGCCCAGTCCCCACTGGGTCACAGTACCTAACATATAATGGTGCAAAAGTCAGTATTATTTTTAATCTTCATTTTAGACAATTCAGTACATACCTTTCAGTTTATTGGTCAGACTATATTTCCATTCTTACTGTGGGACATCCCATTTTCTTTAATGACCCAGGTATGGTTTCTTGGAGAAAACGCTTAAATCAGGTCCCTTTGCAAAATCACAGGTACATCATTAATTAAAGGAACAGCAGTGCAGTTTTTCATTAGGGTCATAGGATACTTCAGATTGAGAGGGGGCATTTGGTGAGGATGGATGGATACCTAGATGTCTCAAGCAAAACTCTGTTAACAGTAATAGTGACCCAGGGGCAGACACAGGACATACTTGAACAATAATATCTTTTGAGCAATCTGGAAGCAGCTGATAAATCACTAGAAACACCTGGAGAATTTGGTTCAGTTTATTCTTTTTTTCAGTATTCTCAGAGTGCATGCTCATAGCACTTCCACAAGTTTTCAAATATAATTGTAGGAAAGAGCTAACCTTTACATCATTACATATATAAAGCAGTCAACTGCATTGCATTAAAACAGCAATTTTCATTTCATTTTTCATAAACAAATAATGACGATATGAAATGTATTCTACAGTAATTAAAAATGTAGCTAGGAAAGTGAAGTTTTGTCTTCCTTACTTATTTATATCACTGTAACCCACAATGCAGACAATGAAATGCAATGATACTCTGCAATGGATAGGGATAAAGCTTCCTCTCTTAAGTTCATTCTTTTTCAAGGATACCCCAGTATTGTGAATTGTAGTGTATAAAAGATGAACCATGTCCTTTAATAACTCATACTTTAAAAAATTATTCTTTTGTGATAATCCCATATGACCAATACTGTGCACTCTTTTATTAAAGCAATACATTAGGCAGATAAAACAGACTTACAGAATTCTTTGTTGAAGGGTTTGTCAGTAATATTTCCCAGGCTTTCCAAATAAATAAAATGTCTTCTGTGTTATCAGGAACGAGTACGTAACCACAAATATAGAAGTTTGGGAGACTTAGAAAAGGATGTCATGCTTCTTTGTCACAATGCTCAGACTTTCAACTTGGAAGGATCACAGGTTTGTAACATTTCTATGCAAAAGTTGCTTATGCAGTTCAGTGCTATATAATTTTCCATTATACATTGGCTCAAATATCCATTATATTAAATTTTTTCATTTGCAGTTATGGTTGCTTTTTTAACACAATAACTGCTCCATGTCTCAATATGGAAAATCATTTGAAATTGCAAGAACATATCATAATTGCAGCAAATACTCTCAGTGTATGGCCGTACAGTGGTGATAACTGTTTTTTCTCCTATTTATAGATCTATGAGGATTCTATTGTTCTTCAGTCAGTTTTTAAAAGTGCAAGACAGAAAATCGCTAAAGATGAGGAAAGTGAAGAGGAGAGTATGGATGAAGATGATGAAGAAGATGAAGAATCAGAATCAGAGTGTATGTCTTAATCAAAATTTGTAGTTTTCTCCAAAATGACAGCAGTCCAACTATTTAATTTTCTTTAAACTGCTGTTGCTGCTGAAAGATAAATGTTAAGGCAGAATAAGTCAATAACCTTCCAAATTAATCACTTTAAAATGTTTCATTTGAGATACTTACTGTGAAAGAGAAATCTGCATTCTACCACATCAACATCATATAGAATTAAACACAACAGAATTATGGTGTAACCACCATATATGAGACATTTTATCAGCTACTTATTAGAACATTATACCTGTAAGTACCGAGACAAGAGTGCAAGAGAAGAGGAAGAGGTAACCAGTAGCCAATTTGAAAACTGAAACCCACTCGGAATCCCCAGAGATTAAAGCTACAAATTGTATAAATTAGGATTAGAACTACTTTTATCCTTCAGAGATGCAGTTTAAAGTGCTCTTCAGTCTTCATTAGTATTTTTCCCATTTGGGCAGAATGCATTCCAACTAGAACAAAAATTTTTACCTTAGTATCAATACTAGCTTTTTGACAATGGGTCTGAAGCAAATAATTGCTAACTCCAAATAAACCAGGAGCCACCTCTCCCCATCTTACTACAGCATCACTGGTTCAGCATGCAATCACACCTTGCTATGTCCACTGTTTCCCTCTTAATCGCATGAAGGGTGCAGTTGTCAGAGCAGGGGCAGAGGTTGGCTGGGGTGTGCTTTTTAGGTCATTGAAGCAGTAAACTCAGTGCAGTTAAGGCAGTGGCCAGTAATGTTCCAAAAGCTTTGAATTAGTATTTCCCTATGAAATTCCAGCCGCAATAAAGATGGTGGTTTTGTTTCGTTAAGTCTAGTGAATTGCTGTTTTTCCAAATATACATTGTCGAATGTCAAAAGGATGTTGACAGGAAAGCTGATGATTATTTCCAGTTCTGAAAACCCTGAAATGCAAATTATTAGTACCTCTTTACTGCACAACCCTAATTCCCAACCTGACTAGTTTGAATCAGGCTCTCACATACATGGGCAGGGTTCCACCTGAAATACAACCCTCTCAATGAGAGGCATAAAAATAGAATGAATCTGAGTCAGAGTCATGAAGGAGAGATGAACATTAACACACATAACAGGCAGATAATGTAATCTAAAAGCATTAACATTAGTGGTCAAAATCAAAAATTCTAATCAAAAGCTGAAATATCAGAAAGCTTGACTGGTACGTATTTGAGCTTTTAAGATTATTATAATTTATAACTTTTTTGGTTTACAAAATTATTTATGCATATTTTGAAACCAAAAATATAATACACATTTACAATTAACTAAAAATTAAATATTATCAGTACATATTTTTCTCATTTCAAGGGAAAATGTAAACAGTAATATGTTTATGTTAATGTATTTTATCGAGAAAGTGAACATGTCATAATTTATCCATTTCATTTTCAGCAAAATCAGTAAAGGTGAAAATCAAGTTGAATAAGAAAGATGATAAGCGGCAAGACAAGGGCAAGAAACGGCAGAGTCGAGGCAAAGCAAAACCAGTTGTCAGTGATGATGACAGTGAAGAAGACCAAGATGAAAATGTATGTATAACTTCAAGTGTTTTTGAAATACTATAGTAGTAGTAGTATAGAATAATATGCTTCCTGGGGCTAATTGTGGCCCGGTGGTTAGCAGTTATGCTATAGAAATACAGAAAAATAAATTCAAATGGGCCAGGCACTATCAGTGTAGAATTTGCTCATTGGCTCTTTATCTGCATTTGGGTACACCACTTTCAATATGAACAGTCTGTGAAGAAAGCAATGCAGTAGACACTTTGTCCTGAACTAGTTTCATTACATAAATTATTATTCTTCATTGTAAAAAAAACACCTTAATTTTTAGGTGGGAAGCATCATTTTTGGATAGTGTGATAATGTCAGTGTTGAAAGATGAATTACTGTAAAATATTGCATATGTTTTGTGTTGATTCATCAAAACTAATGTTCAGCTCATTTGAATTAAAATGTGATAGTATCTTGCAGTTGTCTGCAGCTTTTCAAACAATTACTATAATTTCTGTTTTTTGTGTATTTAGAAACATGTATTTAGAATATTAGAATAATTTTGACAAGAACAGATCATTTAGCCATTTAAAGCTCATTAATCCTATTCAGTATTTCCAAAATATCACCCAGTCGAGTTTTAACAGTAGAAACACCATGCAATTTAAAACTTTGTAAATAAGCAAACATTTGTAAATAGCAAGTGGGATGTGAGCTTATTACAAAATAGTCCGCATCAGCAGTCAGCATAGATTCTTGGCATTTGTACAGCAACACTTTAAAATACAAAAAAAAAAACAGTCCTATACACTAAATTCTTCCAAAATAATATTGAAATCTATTTTTGAAAATCAACTGTCTACCACACTACTTGGTAACTTATTCCATGTGTCTATGGTTCTCTGTGTGAAGCAAGACTAACTAATGTTTGTACGAAATTTACCCTTAAGTTTCCCACTGTGTCCCCATGTTCTTGCTGAACTCATTGTAAATTAACAGTCTCAATCCACTGTACTAATACTCTTTGTAATTTTAATAACTTCAGTCTTGTCTCCACTTAATCACCTTTTGCTTAAACTGAAAAGGATTATTTCTTTTAATCTATCCTCATAACTCATCTACTGTAGTCCTGGAATCAGCCTAGTCTTTCTTCTCTAGATTTTTTTTTTAGCAGTGCTATGTTTTTATATCCTGGAGGCCAAAACTGCTCACAGTACTCCATTTGAGGGCTTACAAGTACATTGTAAAGCTTGAGCATAACCTGCTCTGACTTGTACAGTACATGTCGTACTATATATCCTAGCATTCCGTTAGTGGCTTCTGAACACTGTCTGGCAGTTAATAGTGTCAAGTCCACTACAAATCCTAAGTCATTCTCATAAGGTGTACTTTCAATCTTCAGACCTTCCTATTGTGTGTTTATGAAGGATGGTCAGTGGCTTCGGGTGGATTTTAAATAAATAATTGTGGCCCATGATGTGCAGGCTCCACTTTTGTGCAATTTGGGGGTGAGTGTGCACCTGGCTGATTGAACGTGTACTCATTATTGCCGTGTGGAGGGAGTGCCATCTCACACCTGCACCCCATTAGGAGAGACAGTGTAAGAGAAGCCTGCATGGGATAGAGGGGGACAGAGAGAGGAAACACAGAGCCATGAGAACAGCATTGGGCTGTGAGGTGAGATGAGCCAGCCAGCGTGGGAGAGACTGCACAGTTACTGGCCCTGCAGAGGAGCGAAGCATCGGCGCTGTAGTGGCAGTTTGTCCCCACTAATATTTGGTGGTAGAGTGGGTACAAATCCTGCTCCAGGGATCCGAGGTACAACAAGGGAGCGCAAAGAATGACTGGAGGATAACCAATTATAGGCTTGTTGGCTGGAGTTACTTGAGGCAGCTAAGACGGGAGTCAGGTGGTGAGGACCTTGGCAGCTGGTGTCTCCGCTGGCTGAGTGAGGAATGGGTTAGCTGGGGAGATGGAGATGTGCTGGGCTTCTCTGGCAGAGCATTAAGGACCCAATGACTGTGTTGGTTTTACTCTTGTTTTGTTCTTGTCTTGTTCTGGATTTTACCTCAGGAACCATCACTGTCTTTAATGAATTAATTTTTTGTTTGTTTATGAAGGTTACTTTACTAACTGAACACGGCATGGTGGTGGTGGGTTCTAGAGGTTCCTGGATAGCATAGGTAGCATGAAGCTGACCCATGCATCACAGTATTCGAACTTAAATTTTTACTCCCTACGTGTAATACTTTAAATTTATTCACATTAAATTTTATCCACTACAAATCTGCCCAAGCCTGTATGCTATCTCAAGTCCCTCTGTAATGATTCAATGCTTTCTAGATTATCTGACAATCTCTTGGTATCATCTTCAAACTTAACCAAATTGTTATTTATATTCCCATTCAAATCATTCATATATATCAGAAAAAGCAGCTCCCATAGCACTGAACGAACCCTGTGAGACATCACTCTTAACATCAGCCAATTCTGACAGGTTTCCTCGCACCATAAGTCTCTGCTCTACTGTATCTGAGCCAGTTATGCACCCATTTACACAATACACTCTGAACTCTCACTTCATTTAGTTGATGCCCAGCCCCTCAGGTGGCACCTTATCAAATGCTTTCTGTAAGTCAAGATAATACCATTTGCTTCACTTTGATCCTATCCTTTTGTCGCTTCCTCAACACAAGACCTCTATCCTTCTTCTGAAACAACACTGACTGTTCAGTTGTGTTGTTCAGTCTTTTCCTTAATACAAGAATCTCTGACATTTATGATTCTCTTCATTGTCCTTGACCTCCTTAAATTTTCCTGACAGACTGCATGAAACTCTCAGCTCCTCATCACTGCGCTAATATCCCTCTTTTGTTTTGCAAATGTGAAGTTTAGCAAAATGCAGCCTGCAACAATTTTAGTCAGATGAATGCATCGCCCTGCTAAAATCTTCATGGTTGAAGTCTGTGTTGAAGTGTTTATCTAGCGATGTCTTTGTAAGGAATTATATAGGTAATAAAATATCGTGATTTGAAATACATACATTTCATGTGTGTTCCGTGTCTTTAACACTCTGTGCAAATATATAATGACAGTAGAAATACGAGGCAAGAAATGTTGAACACACAGCTAAAACTGAAAATGTTTTCCTATATTATAGTAATAACGACATATTTTTGACATGAAGTGTAGAATATGGGAAGACTGAAGTCCAAATATCCGAGAAACACTTTCACAAAAGGTGTAATAAAATAGTGTAGTAATATAATAGTATGCTTTGATTGATAGATGGGCTTCAGTTTTTACACATTGCCAGTAACATATAAATTGAAATTTCTTTCTCTCCGATAATATTCATGAATAAAAGTGCACTTTTTTTGTTATAACTTTTGTGAAAGTGTTTATTTGATATTTGGACTTCAGACTTCACACATTATACACTTCACGTCAACATTTTGTCATTACTACTATAACATGAAAAGTATCTGTTTTAGTTAATGTGTTCAATACACCTTGCCTCAATTTTCCTGTCCTCTTACATTTACATAGATTGTAGACACGGAACACACATGAAATGTATCTGTTCCAAATAACAATATATTATTTACCCTATACAATTCCAGAGACCTCAATCTATACTAATAAAAGGCAAAGCCCTCACTGACTGACTGACTCACTCACTACTAATTCTCCAACTTCCCATGTAGCTAGAAGGCTCATTCCTTACAGCTTAAACCGAAACCGATGTACGTACTTATTTCGGTGGTATGACGCCAATGTCAACCGCCATATTGAACTTTCCAACGTCACTAATTCTCCAACTTCCCGTGTAGGTAGAAGGCTGAAATTTGGCAGGCTCATTCCTTACAGCTTATTTACAAAAGTTAAGCAGGTTTAATTTAGAAATTCTGTGCGTAACGGCCATAACGGTCGACAACGTCCGCCATGTTAAACTTTCTTATTTATGGCCATGTCTTCACGAAATTTGGTAGGCGGCTTCCCTGCGCTAACCGAAACCGATGTACGTACTTATTTCTGTGGTATGACGCCACTGTCGGCTGCCATATTCAACTTTCCTACGGTCTTTGTTACCTACTTCGCCGCTGCGAAGCGCGGGTATTTTGCTAATCCCTAATAAAAGGGACTTCAGTTGTGAGAATTTTGTGTCTGACTTGACTTCAGCTGCCTCAGTGAGGGATGGGATAGCAGACTGCTTGCTGTTTGTGCTGATTGACTATTTTGTTAAACAAAGACGCTGATGAGGGGGTGCAAGGGAATTTAAGGTGAGCCGGCGTTACAAATATTTTTGTAGGCTTCAGGGATTCTAGTGTTAATAATTCTTTCCATTAATTTACCTGGGTTGCATGTTAAGCTTACTGGCCTATAGTTGCTTGGATCTGCAAGATCACTCTTATATTACAGGATCATATTTGCCATTTTTCAGTCTTTTGGAATGTTCCCTGTGCGTAGTAACTTGCTGAAAATATTCATCAAGGATTTATGTACTTGCTAGCTTCCTTAAGAACTCAAGGATAAATATTATCTCGTCCTGGTGATTTGTTTGATTTCAGCCTATTTAATCAAAGCAGTATTTCTTCCTTAACAATTTCTAAATCACTCCGTACCTTCTTAGGTAATCCCTTTTACCGCTTGAAAGTTCTCCACATGTGAAGACCCCAGAAAAACGCAACCATATATAAATGCTTTTTCTTTGCATAACATAATATGTATATTAATTATTTCAAGTCTGCAATGTTGATTTCCAGTTGCAGAAATTTATATTTTTGGTCAACCACCATAATTTCATAAATGCTGCTACCACTATCTTGTTAAGTTTTATTTTTTAATTTATAGTAGTTTGTAGTTGAATAATAGTGCAAATACAGTGGCTTGCAAAAGTATTCGGGGTCCTTGAACTTTTCCACATTTTGTCACATTACAGCCACAAACATGAATCAATTTCATTGGAATTCCACGTGAAAGACCAATACAAAGTGGTGTACACATGAGAAGTGGAACGAAAATCATACATGATTCCAAACATTTTTTACAAATAAATAACTGCAAAGTGGGGTGTGTGTAATTATTCAGCCCCCTTTGGTCTGAGTGCAGTCAGTTGCCCATAGACATTGCCTGATGAGTGCTAATGACTAAATAGAGTGCACCTATGTGTAATCTAATGTCAGTACAAATACAGCTGCTCTGTGACGGCCTCAGAGGTTGTCTAAGAGAATATTGGGAGCAACAACACCATGAAGTCCAAAGAACACACCAGACAGGTCAGGGATAAAGTTATTGAGAAATTTAAAGCAGGCTTAGGCTACAAAAAGATTTCCAAAGCCTTGAACATCCCACGGAGCACTGTTCAAGCGATCATTCAGAAATGGAAGGAGTATGGCACAACTGTAAACCTACCAAGACAAGGCCGTCCACCTAAACTCACAGGCCGAACAAGGAGAGCGCTGATCAGAAATGCAGCCAAGAGGCCCATGGTGACTCTGGACAAGCTGCAGAGATCTACAGCTCAGGTGGGGGAATCTGTCCATAGGACAACTATTAGTCGTGCACTGCACAAAGTTGGCCTTTATGGAAGAGTGGCAAGAAGAAAGCCATTAACAGAAAACCATAAGAAGCAGTTTGCCACAAGCCATGTTGGGGACACAGCAAAAATGTGGAAGAAGGTGCTCTGGTCAGATGAGACGAAAATGGAACTTTTTGGCCAAAATGCAAAATGCTATGTGTGGCGGAAAACTAACACTGCACATCACTCTGAACACACCATCCCCACTGTCAAATATGGTGGTGGCAGCATCATGCTCTGGGGGTGCTTCTCTTCAGCAGGGACAGGGAAGCTGGTCAGAGTTGATGGGAAGATGGATGGAGCCAAATACAGGGCAATCTTGGAAGAAAACCTCTTGGAGTCTGCAAAAGACTTGAGACTGGGGCGGAGGTTCACCTTCCAGCAGGACAACGACCCTAAACATAAAGCCAGGGCAACAATGGAATGGTTTAAAACAAAACATATCCATGTGTTAGAATGGCCCAGTCAAAGTCCAGATCTAAATCCAATTGAGAATCTGTGGCAAGATCTGAAAACTGCTGTTCACAAATGCTGTCCATCTAATCTGACTGAGCTGGAGCTGTTTTGCAAAGAAGAATGGGCAAGGATTTCAGTCTCTGGATGTGCAAAGCTGGTAGAGACATACCATAAAAGACTGGCAGCTGTAATTGCAGCAAAAGGTGGTTCTACAAAGTATTGACTCAGGGAGCTGAATAATTACGCACACCCCACTTTTCAGTTATTTGTTTGTAAAATATTTTTGGAATCATGTATGATTTTCGTTCCACTTCTCACGTGTACACCACTTTGTATTGGTCTTTCACGTGGAATTCCAATAAAATTGATTCATGTTTGTGGCTGTAATGTGACAAAATGTGGAAAAGTTCAAGGGGGCCGAATACTTTTGCAAGCCACTGTATGCACAGTCTTTACAAATGTATTATGTTCCATCGGATGACTCAACTTAATGATTTGTGCAACATGTCTGCTATAGTTATAGTGGTATTCTTAACTATCTGTCAATCAAAGGTGGAGCCCACTATCTCACACATTTGGAGTTTTATTTGTTAAAAGAGCTAGTGTATTATTGCTGCACTTCAGTTAAGTTTTACCAGATTAAAGTTTTCAATAACCACTTTTTATAATTTGACTAAAATTAAATGGGTCACCTACTAGTCCGTACAAACATACTAATTCATATTACAATACTTTACAAAAAACATCAGAAATTCTTTATTGAAGATATATAATATTATAATATTATAATATTTTTGGTTTTGTCTGAAAATACAATTTGAAGAAGCCAGAATTTACACGTTAAGTAGGTAGGTTCTGAGAGTTGATGTAAGTGATGTCTTACAGTTTTACTTTGTGTTTGTTTCTTTTATTTCATATTTCACCTGATTTTCTGTATTAAAATGATGAACTGACAGTTTGTTTTTAATGTATCATCATCTTTAGTTTACAGTGATTAAACAATGTTTGTTTGTTTGTTTGTTTTCTATTACAGGACCAGTCAGAAGGAAGTGGAAGTGATGATGAGTAAAATGAAAAAAAAAATAAAAAAAACAACCTGATGTAGATATTTTTTATTTCAGTTACATTTCTTAAAATACTGTGTGCAGCCCCCCTCATCATTTTTAAATATAAAACTTTTTGTGTGTACTATTAAGCTCAAGAATCCCTTATTTGTTATCTTATTGTTGAAATTTGTGTAATAGTTAGAGGCCTGCTTAGCCTGTAATATCAAGCTGTTTGATTGTGTACCCTGTGCATGTTCTCCATATTAACACACGGGAAAAGGTTTTGACCATTGTAACTGTAAATACTTTGATTTTTATGCAAGAAATTGTTTTGGTGTAAACTGACATGAAAAAAATTAAACTGTTTTTAGATTTGCCTAAAGAGTGGTATAATCTTTGCAAAAGAGAGGGTCAAATATAGGGTAGGAGAACTTAATTTTAACGGGCTGTGCAGTAGTTGCAGCATGGAATTTTGGTTAAAGCAAGTCGCAGTAAGTATGGCTGTCTTGCTCCCTTGTGCAATCAGGCAAAAATACTTGAGAAATGTTAGTACTGATGCATTAAAATAAATACTAGCCCAAGACAAACATGTATTTATGTTCCAGAATTAATCTTCAGTATGATTCTTATATTTTTGTGTATCTTTTTTTTTTTTTTTTTTAAATCTGATATGTCAGTGTGGCCAATGAGCTACAATAAATTGTTCATCAAAAACATAGTGTTCTTTTAGATCCTCATTCCAGATTTTGTAGTAATTGAGCTGCATTACTATACCAAATATATTCAAGTAAAGACAGTTGTATTTGGTTCCATCTACTGGGAAATGAGATCCTTAATTTTTTTCTCTTTACTCGTTAGATGGTGGGGAAGGCATAAGTAAGAAGTGGCCTCTAATATTTGTTTGTTCTTCTTTGGCCATGCAACTATTGATATTTTTATACTCTGATTGAAAATATGACTTTCTTAAATGTTTGAAAATATTATTTTCTTTCTTATATCTTTACGCTTTTTGAGCTTAAATGACTTTTCAAAGACAAAAATGGCTTTTTTTCATTGTTGATTCACGTTACATTTACCTCCACTAATATTCCTTTATATGTTACACACAAGAAAATTGTTACCTTAAATATCTCATCTTCTGGATGTGAAGACAGAGGCAGCTACATCCTAAATCTGCAGCTCATGAAGAAATGTTTTGTGTCGTCAGTGCTGTTAATCACCTTTTCCTAAAGTGTACTTAATCTGCTTTCTTTGCACAACGTCTTTGGTTGTAACTCATAGCCTAAGGCAAATAAAACTTCATCAGTTTTCATCTGTTGCATCTTTGTGTTCTGTATGCAAATAAATTTCCAGTGAATGTATTAAAATCCTGGAGTATGGTATTTTATAGAATTTGTCACTAAGTACTTATTATGAAGCTACTAAGTTCCAGGCTAAAATCTGACTCCTTGTGTGAATTTCCTATACTTAAGTAGAAATTTGGTGTTTTCTATCTGTATATTCTGAGTTATACTACAAGTGTGAATTGTTTTAAGAGGTTGTTTACCACAAAAGGAGGCATGTACCATAGTATTGAGTAGATGAGTCCAACTGTGTTATATGGAGTCATCTAATGTTTAATTTACATTATATTGTGTAAATAGTTTACATGATCAATGGGACATGTGCCCCTTACCTGAATGTGTTCTGTAATAGGTTTTCATGTTATGGTTTCACTCTTCATAAGCATTTGTTCTTTAAGTGAACACAAGAGGGAGCTAAACTTGGCTGAATCTGTTGCTATTAAAAAGATCAAACACAGAACTGCTTCTTCAGTTAATGTAAGTAAGCCGAGATGATTCCAAAGAGCAGCACCCACATATTTTGTTCTCTTTGCCTTTTGCTTTGAAGCTGCTAGTTTGTTTTCACAGTCGTAATCCTCTATAGAAAGGGATAAATTAAAAGTTAATCCTTATCTGAGAGCCTAGATACCAGATTGAAATTTTCAGGTGTCAGTGCGATCTCTGCTATTCCTCTGTTGACTTTGGGGTCTTTTTGTGTGCAACAGAGAGCATCACCAAGTTTTAACTACAATGAAGAACGTTTAGTATTTGCACCATTTTAAAAGAATTCTTGGCAAATCCATCAAAACTGAATGTACAGTGTATAATAGGACCAGCTGGTCAGCATTACAATGACAGCTTTGTTTTATGAAGCGGAAATATTTGAACATGCATCACATAAAAGGGTTTTGGGAAAATGTTAATCCTTTACAGTTCTTACTTTAACAAAGGTTTGAGTTGCAGCTATCAAAACAAATCTTCACTTATTAATAAAAAATATTCTTATTTTGACTATTTATAAACATTTACTTACAGTATAAATCAATGCTATATAAACTAATACTAAGCAGTTGCATTTATTCATATTGCGAAAAAATGACCACTAAAGATTGATGGTGTAAATGCTAAAATTAAGACGTTCATATTGGGGCCTTTTCTCCTTTAATAGAGTTTTGTACAAACCATACTTAAGTCAGTTTACAGGTTATCTGAAATTTCTTTGGTTGCATTTTATCATATTAGTACTTCTGAATTTTCTAGTTTTATCCCACTATTTCTGAGAAATAACGATTAGTCAGATTTTAATCTCTTCTTTAGGTAAATTCACATATTTTGCGAGGTCCAGACTCATATCACCATTCCAGGATATTCATATTACATATTTTTAGCAATTTTTGCAACTTCAAAGAGAAAGCAAAGAAGCAAGAAATCAAATGTTTCCCAGAAAAACTTTAAACGCTTTGCTCTTTTTATAGTAGTTTTTATGTAATAAAAGTCCTTCCCAATACATATGATTGCCTTCATACCGGAGAACTGTATTTTAGTGGTCCTAGAAGATTTTCACAGTAGACCTTTGAACATATGGTAGCCACGTCCTTAAATGTCTTAAGATTTAGGACCCCCCAACCCAACCTTGGTGACTATCACTTTAGCAAAAAGAATAAACAATGGCAGAATTAAGAAAGAGTACTGAGATGTAGAAGTAAAACCTGTACGTGTGCTCTCTTGTTAGATAATAATAATTAATAATAATTCTTTGCATTTATACAGTATAGCGCTTTTGTCACTACTCAAAGTCTATCATGTGTAAGCAAAGTGAGGTTCCTCCAAACTTACACAACTTTGTTTTAACTGGAATTCATGTAAACAATCTTAACTTCATACTTGTTGTCTTTATTCAACTTTTTGTGAGACATTTAAAGATAAATAGCTACAAATATGTGTTAGAGTGGAATCGATCATTTTCCATTTTTATACATAGAAAATTTCATTCATTTTTAGAAGTGAATTTTCTCTTTGAGGCTAAAGAGTTTTCGTGAAACATCACAGTTAAAGATATTAAGAGCCAATTATACTGGAACTCCTAAATATCCAAAATGGCATGTACAGTTAACTCACGACCACGTTCATTTCCGATGGACCAGTTGTAAGTAGATCTTGGATGGAAGACTGACTGGTATATGTATTCAAACCTGACTATATGTGTAGTACTGTACAGTAAGTCCCTCAAGTTGTATTGTTTGTTTTATATCCTTTTTCATCATCATTCTTAGCATATTGTGTAGATTCTCCTTTTTTTGTGTAATTTTTTTTTAATGTATCATTTTGTTTTGTTATTACTGTTGCTCGCATGGGTGCTGAATCTTTAACAGCTTCACAAATCCTTTCTTTGCCTGTGTTATGTTACAGTACATTATCAGCATGAGCCTCTTCCAGTGTTCATTGTGTTAACTACGAGAGGAGGAATTGGACCAGCATAGTTTGAGCATGCATATATTTTCTGTTTTAACATTTCAACCTGTTAACAATACACACTAACAGATAAAGGAGTTCAGTGTGGTTTCATTACCACATCGTGAGTCACAACGCAGAAGCTTTGGAGGTTAACTGGATTCAACGCCAGAGTACAGCAGTGTAAAGTCACATGCAATCTCATTTGCTTTCTTTCCTCCATCATTTTTGTGTTGAGATTAATTGTCTTTTATCCTGTAATTGTATAGCAAATATAACTAAACGTAGTTAAAACCATTGCAGGTAATCAACTGAGGTAAATGAGTCACAGCATATGGAGCTGGTGTGACGAGAACTGTCATTTGCCTGTGACACGCAATAGCAGTCATAAGCCAAATGGTCGTAACATGCGTTTTATAGGTTTACCTGTCGAGTTACCTGATGTTGAACTGGATAAATAAACGGGAGAAAGCTGTGTTTTGGAAGTTCAACAAGGTATTGCATAAGGAAATCAGTTGTAATTTTTAAAGACCAAAAAAAATATGTCAGTATCAAAGTTGCTGAACCATTCCACCTGAATGCTGGGTACAAAGTGATAAGGACCTCGTGTAAAAAAGCTGTAATTTTTATTCAAATATGTTCAAAAGAAGACGCTGTATACCCCTGAAAGTGTTCTCTCATCAGCACCAGCAAAGTCCTGCTCCCTGATGGGAACTGTACTCCGCTCCGCATTTGCGCTGGTTTTTAGGTTGCTCCCCTCCCATTATAATCATTCTTACTGATATGACATATAATTTTATGTTGCACCAAGAGTAAAGCATATGCAGAATTTCTTAAAAATCTATACTATCAGTTGGGTAGGTAAATAAAAATTACATAAGAGTGATATGATGTGTGCACCTGCATTTAAAGCAGCACTTGTAAGTGATTTGTTTCTATTTGAATGGATATCTCATATCTTGAAATAAGTCCTGGAACTGGGGGGTATTCCAGGAAGCATGTCTATTCAATAAACTTTGCTTTCATGAGCCTTGTTTTCCAGTCGAGGCTCAAGTCGGTTCCATGAACACAAAGTATTTCTCGTTAACTCAAAAAAAGCCTTGAGTGATCCATGAGATTGTGAGATTTAAGCAGTCCTGACAACAGATCGCCAACATCCACAGTATCAAAGTTTGGAAAGCATAAAGCAGGGCACAGGGAACTGATGTGATCCTTTATTTATTATTGGACAGCTTGAAAAATAGAGTTTTAATTGTCATAAAACAGAAGAACTGAGGTATGAATGTGATCCGACAGGGGGCCAATTGAACTGCATGGAATGCTTTATGGTAGAAATTACGCATGATGTGATAGAGAAGATGGTGGCACGGTGGCGCAGTGGTAGCACTGCTGCCACGCAGTAAGGAGACCTGGGTTCACTTCCCGGGACCTCCGTGCATGGTTTGCATGTTCTCCCCATGTCTGTGTGGTTTTCCTCCGGGTGCTCTGGTTTTCTCCCACAATCCAAAGACATGCAGGTTAAGTGCATTGGCAATTCTAAATTGTCCCTAGTGTGTGCTTGGTGGGTGTGTGTGTACCCTGCCCGGGATTTGTTCCTGCCGTGTGCCCTGTGTTGGCTGGGATTGGCTCCAGCAGACCCTCGTGACCCTGTGTTAGGATGTAGTGAGTTGGATAATGACTGACTGACTGACTGTGATATAGAAGATAAAAGCCTGGTTTATACTTGCCGTGTAAAGCCGGCAGGCAAACAACACAGCAAAGCATGTGTCATGGCTAATACTGTAACTGTACAGCAGAGGATGTGAGACTCTGCTCGATGGAAGGGTAATGCTTGATACTACATGACTTTAAAAAGGAAGAAGGTCGAGCATCAGACCTGTTGTCGTCCAAATGCAGTGAAGGAAAGGTAAGCGTAATATTCATACTGTACGAGTGGGAAACCTACATGATGAGCGGATGCAAATCAAATGTTTTTGCATGTTTTTCTTGCGTTATGATGACCTGTTGTATCATATTCAGCCCTTCGTTCATCATTCTGGCACCCACACAACCAGCTTCTCCTTGAAATTCACCACTTTGCATATATGACCGCCACACCAAATTTCCATGCTTTCATGCGGCAGAAACGCCCAACAGACAACGTCATTCTTGGCCAACACAAGTACTTTTCTCCAGTGTGCACCTACATAGCTTGATTCGGTCCTTACTTATTTATTTTTTTTAAATCTTGCACTACAGTTCCATTTCAACATACATTCAGGGAGAAGTAGCTGTCATATGAGAATATGGAGTTAAGGAAAATAAGAGAGACAAAATTTGAGATGAGCATGCAGAGCACATTTAATAATCGTACTGGCATTAGTGTGTTTGGGGCTAATTGTTTGGGATAGAACCCTCAATATTTTGCACGGTGAGTCTCAACTACTGCCTACAGTCACCAAATTTTAGGTGCCGGTCTTCTTCCGATTCTAGCAAGCCTGAGCCCAGATTTGCTTAAAATGTTCAAGTGATTTGAGGGGGAGGATTGCGATAGCGCAGAGGTAATATAACCATACAGTCACTCAAAGGGCAAAATTGCATTGGATGCATTTTCAACAAAAATGTTAAATTTCTTCCATTAAATTGGAATCCATCAACATGAAATATTTCCAGAGTAAACCTATTGGCCTCTGCCTTAAACACAGGACAGCAAATTAAATTTAGCCCTTTGTTCTGAACAGAAACTTTACCAGAAAAGAGAAATAAATAGCAATCCACAATTAGATCCTTTGGAAGAAGGGGTAACCATGCAGCAAGAAAATTTCAAAGATAAATCTTAAGCGGAATCAAGTTTATTTTTCCATTGGTACCTTACCTAGCATCACTAAAATTGTTAAAACTTTGAACTAATGCATTATAAAGTCCATGGGAATGTGTTCCCAGGATGATTAAGAGGTTGCAAAAGTACAGCTGAATTACAGTTCTGCTGCATATTTCACATTCTTTAGCATAATTGTCTACATCTGAATAAACTGAAGGTCACCAAAATACTTCAAAATTCCTGGATTACCTGATAGTAATGCATCAGGGAACAACCATAAACCTTCTTGTAAGAAATTATTTTCTAAACCTTTTTGCACCAGTCCTTAATATTAACTGTTTCTGATAATTCCATTATAATGTGAGTTAAGTGAACATTGTCAGTGTGGTCTCCACTTTGCCTTCCAGCTGGGATGCCAGTACTATGAAGAGATCTCAGGGACCAAAAAGCCACATAGCTCATTGGATTATTGTTTTAAAATAACAACAACAACAACATTTATTTATATAGCACATTTTCATACAAAAAGTAGCTCAAAGTGCTTTACATAATGAAGAATAGAAAAATAAAAGACACAGTAAGAAAATAAAATAGGTCAACATAATAATTAACATAGAATAAGAGTAAGGTCCAATGGCCAGGATGGACAGAAAAAACAAAAAAAAAAAAAAACTCCAGACAGCTGGAGAAAAAAATAAAATCTGTAGGGATTACAGACCATTAGACCGCCCAGTCCCCTCTGGGCATTCTACCTAACAAATGAAACAGTCCTCTTTGGATTTAGGGTTCTCACGGAAGGAATTGATGATGATGGTCACGCAGACTTCTGTCTTTTAATCCATCCATCATTGTTGGAGCATCATGATGCTTTGAGTAGGTGGTGGTGGCACAGGCCACCACCACAAAGAAACCGGAAAAAGAAACAGAAGAGAGAGTAGGGTAGAGAGTAACGACTGCAGTTTAATATTTTTGTCTAGTTTCCTATATGCAGCAAGCTGTACAAAGTGTGCAACATTTTACTTTCTTTGAACTTGTCACATTTGTACGCACAGAGAGTCCTGTCTTTGTGAAGGGCTGGACTCTTCATTTGTGTATTTTAAACAACAGCAAGCAATAAGCACTTTGTGCTTTGCAGACGCACAATGAACAAAAAAATAAAAATATGAATAATAACAATAAACGTACATCTAACACCCAAAACATCTAACCTACATTTGAAAATCTTATCAAATCAAATATTTACTTAACGAACCTTACTTTGTGAGTATTTTGAAGGCTCTACAGATAATAAGTCTCATAATCAAAGTAGGAGTACTCATGGTTTGTTTGTTCTGCGGATGATGATTGTCCTGATTTCCTCAGGGTCAGCTTTCTCCAACACGTGGGTGGATGTTCTGCACACTTTTTCTTTATTTAGATGTTCTTCACTTCAGTTGTAAGTCGAGCCCGTTTCCAGTGAGAGTTGGACTCCGCCAGGGCTGCCCTTTGTCACCGATTCTGTTCATAACTTTTATGGACAGAATTTCTAGACGCAGCCAGGGTGTTGAAGGGGTCCGGTTTGGTGGACTCAGGATTGGGTCACTGCTTTTTGCAGATGATGTTGTCCTGTTTGCTTCATCAGGCCGTGATCTTCAGCTCTCTCTGGAGCGGTTCGCAGCTGAGTGTGAAGCGGCTGGGATGAGAATCAGCACCTCCAAATCCGAGACCATGGTCCTCAGCCGGAAAAGGGTGGAGTGCCCTCTCAGGGTTGGGGGCGAGATCCTGCCCCAAGTGGAGGAGTTTAAGTATCTCGGGGTCTTGTTCACGAGTGAGGGAAGAATGGATCGTGAGATCGACAGGCGGATCGGTGCGGCATCCGCAGTGATGCGGGCTCTGCATCGGTCTGTCGTGGTGAAAAAAGAGCTGAGCCGTAAGGCAAGGCTCTCAATTTACCAGTCGATCTACGTTCCTACCCTCACCTATGGTCATGAGCTATGGGTAGTGACCGAAAGAACGAGATCGCGAATACAAGCGGCTGAAATGAGTTTCCTCCGCAGGGTGTCTGGGCTTTCCCTTAAAGATAGGGTGAGAAGCTCAGTCATCCGGGAGGGGCTCAGAGTAGAGCCGCTGCTCCTCCGCATCGAAAGGAGTCAGATGAGGTGGCTCGGGCATCTGATCAGGATGCCTCCTGGACGCCTCCCTGGTGAGGTGTTCCGGGCACGTCCAACCGGGAGGAGGCCCCGGGGAAGACCCAGGACACGCTGGAGGGACTATGTCTCCCGGCTGGCCTGGGAACGCCTTGGGATTCTCCCGGAAGAGCTGGAAGAAGTGGCCGGGGAGAGGGAAGTCTGGGCTTCTCTCCTTAAGCTGCTACCCCCGCGACCCGACCTCGGATAAGCGGAAGAGGATGGATGGATGGATGGATGGATGGATGGATGGATCACTTCAGTTGCATCAGGTGGTTGTGAATGGCACTGCGGCTTATCTTTCAGCTTTCACGCACAGTGGTCATCTTTTGCTAGCATAAAAGATATGTCTACTGGGCAGCTGGTGATCAGTTGACTCTTGTCTTTAGAAAGGTTAATGCTTGTGCACCTTGGTATCTTTCAACAAGGATGCAGCACTCACATCCAACTCCATTACAGACAATCTTCTGCTCTTACAGTTCACCAATAGATTGCCTTATAGAGTAAAAAGGGTCGCTCCAGGATTTGTAACTGCCACACCCCAGGCAATGGGAGTCCTGTTATGGAGTGGAAGTTCCAGCCAGGCACACAGAGCACAAATCTAGCACTTGTAGTGGGTTATAAAGGAAGGAGTGGGCAGTTGGTCATTGGCTTTTTTGGGTGTAAATAAACTCAAACTTTTGGTTGATAACTGGTGCAAAGATTTATCCATGAAGGTTGCCAGTGGTTGAGTTATAGCTGTTTGTTCACTGACCAGGTATTTAAACAGTGTATCATGTAGACATCTTTGGATGTCACGTGCCTATGTTTGATCCATCTTATCAAATAAGACCCAGTGGTTGTATTCCAAAGAGGGGCCCTGTGAGAAGAACTGACCCTTTAGAGTCTGGCAGCTGCCTCTTAAGTAAAAGACTTGTGTGCTAAAGCAAAGTGGGTAATGCCAGTCTTTTCCTCCATCAATGTATATGAAGACACAGATCTCTAACACATCCTAAAGAAGTCATTACCAAAGGACTAACACATTGCTGTGACATTGACTAAACCTTACTTTCATCCATCCATCTGTTTTCTTAACCTGCTTATCCAGGACAGTGCTAAACCATATGGAATTACTAAGAAGTCATAATGTCTAGAAGACTGACCACAGTTTTCCATTCATCATCTTTTCAGAAACTGATTAAATTATGTGCACTCCTCAAATCTAATTTTAAGGATGTGATTGAATTCTGGGAATAATTTGGAAAGGACATCATTTTATGGAGTTAATAATTATCTTTATGATTATTTTTTCATCACTCTGTTTTCCTTCCACAGCTTCAAAGAACCATCCATCTTACTAACATGAAGAAAAGCCTGGCTACAATAAAACTGCTGGACAGACAAACCATTTGGCAAATGTTCTTTAATATAATTTTCATTTTTCATATATTGTAAAGAGGCAGCACGGTGGCGCAGTGGATAGCGCTGCTGCCTTGCAGTAAGGAGAAAGGGGTTCGCTTACCAGGTCCTCCCTGAGCGGGGTTTGCTTGTTCTCCCCGTGTCTGCGTGGGTTTCCTCCGGGTACTCCGGTTTCCTCCCACAGTCTAAAGACATGCAGGTTAGGTGCATTGGCGATTCTAAATTGTCCCTAGTGTGTGCTTGGTGTGTGTGTGTGCGCACCTTGCGGTGGGCTGGCACCCTGTCCGGGGTTTGTTTCCTGCCTTTGTGCCCTGTGTTGGCTGGGATTGGCTCCAGCAGACCCCCATGACCCTGTAGTTAGGATGTAGCGGGTTGGATAATGGATGGATGGATGGATATATTGTAAAGGTGAGTCAGGTAAAAGATTTTTTGCACAGTCATAGTGTCTTTGGAAATGAAATTCTAGATATTTTTGTTTGCTAAATCCATGAGAAAAAACTGTTATATTCTCTAACTCTAATTACCAAAGTATTCCTTTGGAATACTGGTGACCACTAAGCAGTGGGAACTGCAACCCCAATTCCAAAAATGTTGTGAATGTATGCAAAATGCTAATAACGACAATAAATTTGTATATTCTATTCACCCTGGACTACATTAAAAACACTTCAGCATCACATTATTCAATGGAGTGGGTCATCACGACACACAGAAAAGCACAACTCTTTTGATTATGCGCTACTTAGTAACCAAACAATGTTTTGCTTTTACTGCAATTGTTCTAATTATTGAGGAGCTACCTCAATAGCCTTGATGAACCATTTGAATGAGAAAAATAGCATCAAACTTACACTTGATACTCATTTACTCTTTCAAATCCTCTGGATAAAAGACAAAAAAACAGAAAATATAAAAGCAATTTGGTATTTATTAATGTATAACAATACCAAATGGAAGAAAATATAATAGAACATAAGACAGATAGCAAAGTCTGGATATAAACAAGGCTTAGAAAAGCTTACTGCAAATCAGAAGTGTCAAGGTGTGATATTTTCCTGGGTGGCTTTTGCCTTAGTGATCGTCGTTATTCATAGTTTCGTTTTCTGACGTCCATATCAGATGATTTCACATCCCTTGATCCCTTCATCTTCTTTTCACCTCTTTTTTGTCTATCAGATAGGCCGTATTTAAGTGAAAATGCACAGGTCGGGTTTCGGGACACGTGACATTGCACACATTTGATTGGTGATCCTGTCCTGATCATGACTCTGATCAAAAAATGTGATCTTTTAAGTACCCCCACACTCCTTCCTTTCTGAAGCTGTAAACTAATTTAGTAATTCCAAGTCCTACAGCATTGCAGGTTCTGTGGTATGTGCTTATTTCCCTGCTGAGACAAATGCATATATTTTTAGCACAATACAAAAGGATGCTGGCAGTGCCTGTAATTAAAGTCATGATGCATTTGAGCAAAATTATAAAAAAATATTATAAACAATTTTTGCAGTGGAAAATTTGCAGATTTTCCACACCAGAACACGTGTTAACTCTGATTTTAATTGCATTTATTAAACATTTTGGCACTGAAGATTTTGGCACTAGTTAGTCAAGCTTAGCAAGTGGAAACTTCCCCTCTTTTGTCCATTATGCAGGTCTTCAGCTACACCAGTACATGGGGCCTTTATTGCCACATTTTATACTTCATAATACACCACACATTCTCAATCAGAGACAAGTCAGGACTGCAGGCAGGCTAATCATGTACCGGCACTCTCTGCGAACTATGCACTTATAATCTGGACAGAATGTGGGCTGCCATTGTTCTGCTGGAATATCCAAGGTTGTTCTGGGAAAAGTCAGCACCTGGATGGCAGCATATGTTGCCCCAAAATATGTATATATCCTCCTACGTTAATGGTACCCTCACAGTTGCACAAGTTACCCATGCCATAGGCTCTGAAACAACTCCATACCGTGGCAGAAGCTGGCGTTTGGACCTAACACTGATAACAGCTTGGATTGTGCTTCTCCTCATTGGCCCAGAGAACACGACAACTTTTTTTTAGTTTTACTAAACTATCTGTATTAGTTTACTTTTCTTGACCTGGCTGATCCTTCAACATTTCAGTAGCGGAGTGCTTATAGATTTTCCAGCACATTTGATAGCAGTGTTGGTAGAAAGTCCATTGCTAAAGTTAGCAGGGCTAGCATCAGCTTTTTCACTTGCCACTGAGACATTGCTGACATTTTTAACGCCAGCATAAGACTCTACTGCGGTTTGCAGTTCTGGTTGTTTTGTTTCACTAATAAAGCCTAAAAAGTATTCTTTTGGAAACATCACACATGTTCACGTTTCCCTCTAAATGGGCATACCCAAACTAGTAATACATTCAGTAAGTTTCTAGTTGAGAGCATCCTGATAATGTCATATGTTGTGAGAAGCTGTGATTGGTAAGATTTAAAGTCAATCTACTTTTCTAAACCTTGGTACACAGAAATCATTATCCAAGCACTTTCCAAATATTTTTAAAGTAAACTTAACTCTTATATTGATAAAGTTAACACTGGAGATGTTTTTGTGTAAGTTTATAATTTTAAGGTGTGTTAAAATGCATGTATGTAGTACAGGCTCATTTTCATTTTAAAAATATAAAAAGCAAAGCTATAAAACATGGTGGGCCAAGGAGAAAAGTGGGTAGGCCCAGGCCTACCTGGGTCCAATACTGGTACCATTCTTGCAACAGCCTGCTTATTGCATCAAAGATGTTTTCCATTGCTAATACTGCTCAGTAATTCAAGTGGTTAAACATACAGTATAAATAAGAAATAAATAAAACAAAATAGTAATAGCACTTTTTCACAGATTGGTTTGACTAACACATCTTGATAGGATTTTATAGCTACTAAACAAAATGTCCTTTCCAACATTTTTAATCCAGTTTTGAGGTTCTGGATACTAACTGTTTTGTATGACAATTTGCTATTGAAATAAATGTTTCTATTGTTGTTGGGTCTATTTCAGGGACTTTCAGCAGCAATCAGCAATACAGTCCATCACAGGATTCAGCCACTTGGCCAGTTTACAGTGTCCAGTTAACAATTAATAAGTACTAGCCACCCCCCGTAGCTCTGAAAGCGTAGTAGTGAAACAGGTGAAACTTTAAAGATCAATAAACAAACAAGTATCTTCCTGACGTCACTCCCCCTCGGTTGGCAGCCTCTGTCTCGGATTAGCACAAATATATTGCTCCTGCAAGCGATCTATGATTCCTAGCGCGATGAGAGAAGTCGCAAAATCAACTGGAATGTTCAAGCAAATTATAGAAAAAAAACCCCAATCTAAATCCGTTCACTAGCTTAGCTGTAGGCAAGTTACGCTCCAAGTCTGTGTGATATCCCATGTAGTGGAAAGTGGCCCCAGCCTACACTCTGGACATCTGATAGTTCATGAAACGAACGGGATAAGTGGAGAGAGGAGACACAGACAAAAATTGAAGGGTGAATGGTGCAAGTTTATTTACAAGAGTGCTGTACAACCAAAATGCAGTAATGTGAGGTGGGCTTTGAGACACAGTCCTTCAACACTGACACTTCTTCAGAAATAAATAAAAATAAATGAAAAGGTATATATATATATATATGAATATGGTGTATTTACAATAACTGTGCACTCCTATAAAAACTACACACACACTCCAATAATGAAGGTTGTCTTCTTTTATCCCTGGCTCAAGACGCTCCTCCAGCAAGAAAGAAAAATGCACAAAAACAAGTGTGTGTACAGTATATACAAAAACAATTGCACCAAACCCAAAATCAAAAACTATCCCAGTACCAAATAAGTATATATACCTCCACCAAAATGATCACTAGGAGATATATCACTCTGTATACAAAAGAATATATACAAAAGCTGCCAAAATCACAACTGCCCCTCCAAATAGCTCAGCAGTGCTTACTCATACCTCACCTTTAGGTCCACTGACGACCCCTGTTGGCCGGCGACTCCTTAAATATAACCAGCAAGATTGTCCAGCCAATCTGCCAACCCGTCTACCTCAGGCACCTATCCAGGTAGACGCGAGCGCGTTCACGCCCACGCCAGGCGCCTCGACACAACCCGGGCAACTATGTATTTAAAACCGAACTCCTCCGGGACGGCCAACGGCTATGCTGAGCTCAAGCACATCCGTTGCCGACTCACCAGTAAGTAAAATGATTTCTTTACAATATGGGATCCCCATCTCTGACTCAATCTATTTTGCATAGGCTAATACCGGCTTTTTCTTTCAGGCGCGCCGCATCTCAAACCGCCATAGCTGGGCAGGCTGCGAGGACACCGGCGTGTAAAAATGAACATATGCGGTGGAGCCCGTACTGGCCATTATACCGACTCCACGTGTGTCCAGATACACCGCGCCTCACAGCGCTCACCTGCTAGACGGCCCCGAATTCCCGCGACAGCGCCCTCAACACAGAAACGGTAAGCGCACTTCCTTATAACCATATAAATGGGCACTGCTTCAATTTCAAGGCTTCTTCAACTTAAATTTGGTAATGAGCGGGGCCGCGCATTACCACAGTCTGGCGTGTGAGTGCGAAGGGTCCCCCTCCCCTCGGCCGTTGCGTCTCTCAGATTCGCACAAATAAATCGGTACCGCAAACCGATACTTAGCACAATGAGAGAAGTCGCAAAATCAGCCTTAATGTTCAAGCATATTCTAGAAAAAAAAAATCTAAATCCGTTAAGTGGTTGTCTCATGAAAAGCGGACAAACAGACATTGGATTTTTATAGATATCCTGTTTAATAAAACCCCTGTGTGCGTCCAGGTGTCCGTGTGTCTTCTGGTGAAGTGCGCATGCGCGAGGCCATTCTATCTATCTATATGAGAGAGATGATTTCAGAAAACCCATGCAGAGGACATGCAACTTAAAGACAGACATTAAAGGCCAGGGATTCCACCCAAGTCTCCTGTACCTGAATGAGCACTACCAGTGCTAACTGTGACAGTGTGCTGCCCATACCAGCATGTGAGCAGTAGAAGTACATGTTACAATATTGGGTACCTCATGGAACACATTCACTAGTGATGGACAAATGAGGCTTCATGAAGCATTGAGGCTTTCCCGCCCACTCAGTCACCCAAACGTTCATTGCAGGATGCTTGAGTCAACAGTACTCACAGGTGACACCTACTGCTAAAAGTTATGAATAGCAGCCATTCAATTGTCATGCACCCTTGTTTATGATGCCAAAAGTAATAATCGGGGATAACACAGCCATTCTTCTGTTAACAACGCAGTTATTAATAACCGATGATAAAAATAAGTCTATCTTTTTTTACACAGATACACTCGTGCATCTCTGCATTTATATGTGAACATATGTAATTTATGGTTAATTGTACTGTACATGCTGTATGTGTAAGGGATGACTATCTACATTTTCCAAAAATTAAAATGATGCTTGTGTGACAGTACTGTGAGTTCTCCAAAAATGGTGCATGTAATAAAAGGCTGGGAAACATTACTGATTTTGATTTAGAGAAAGAAGTTTTTTCACCATAGCTCGGTTGAGGTGTTTCTTTTTCTTAGAAACAACTTCCCCAGCTTTGGAGAACACCCTCTCACATGGGACTGAGGATGCTGGTTAGCATAAAAGTAAAGTGCCAACTGGTATAGGTGGGGGTACACATTTTTTTTGCTTATTCCAGGATTGAAGTGGATGCTCAGTTCTTGGAAGGTTTGTCTCACTTCTATTCAACAGTGTTGTCCGGCAGATGCCAAAGGTCACCTAAGAAATTCAAATAAAGTAAATGAAAACTTAGATAACAGTGAGTATTCTTCACATATATAATTACTTATCAGTGTCACTATATCAGTAGAAATCAAGAGAACCAGCAAACACTTACTGTAGCTGATGTAGGTGCAGCTTCCGCGCCTGAACATGCTTGGAGATGAACTGAGGGTTCACTGGAATTTGCAGATTGCACTTCAGCGTTCTTAATTATAATAGCACATACTGTTTTGAGTTGATGTACTGCTTCACATATCTTGTTTTGACTTAGAAAGCCATGGTTTTTGAACCTTGGGTTGAGCATGGTCACCATTGTTATTACACTCCGTGACTCAGTTGTGCACGGAGTTTCCCTCACATGTCGCACTAGGTTTTCACTCAGCTGCTTTGTTACATAACTAGTCATATTCCCTGACATACTTGGTACAGAGCGATGCAGCATCTTCATCAATGGTATGAGTTTTGAAGCTGATACCCTCTTCTTTTCAGATAGTTTCACTATAGCTTGATGGAATGGAGCCAGCACATGTAGACAATCTGAAATAGCCTCATAGTCATGTAAATTAGTGGGGAAATGTCTGTCTTTAGAGACACCAGTACTGCCTCCACTGGGTCTCTCTAATAATGCACACGTTCCAGCATGTGAAAGGTGCTGTTCCAGTATATGTCAACCTCAGTGATCATCTTCAGAGTCTGTCTTCCCATCTGTTCCTGTATTTGGGACAGTCTCTCTTTTGCCATAGTACGTGTCCTGAAAGATGTCACAAGTTTTCTGGCTTTACCATCATTAAGAGCCGGGATCAAATAACTTTCTCAATATTAAGTTATATGTGCTGTACAAATGGCGTGTCTCACAGGCAATGCCTTGGCACAAGCAATCAGTTTTGGCGCAGCACCTGTGAAGAGGCATCTCACTTTCTCTTTTATTCACCATTCATCCATGAGTTTTCTTTTGACTACAGCCATATTATCTGCAGTGTAATTACAAGTTAATTGTTCCACTCCAAGTAAAACGGTGCCAAGCTTGTCATTTTCATCTATAAAATTGCAGGTTACTGAAAGGTAAGCATCCACATTCATGGATGTCCACCTATCAGAAGTGAGACTGAGTGTCACCATCTTCTGAAGTTTTACTTTGGCCTTTTCCTTGACTTCTTGATAGTTTTGATCTACCATAGCCCTTTATTGCCTGAGGATGGACTAACATTCACATTTGATAAGATACCATATGAAAGATAACTGATTAAACTAAAACCAGTCCAAATTCAGGCTACAAAACTGTCTCAAAACATAGGAAGGAAAGGGTTATTGTAAGGGGAACTTTTTCAGAATTAGATGAAGTTATAAGTGGAGGTTTAGGTTCTATGGCTGTTGCTGTTTTTAATATTCGTAAATTAATTGGACAAGAATATAATCAACAAGCTAGTTAAGTTTGCAGATGACTCCAAACTATGCAGAAGGGCAGAGAATGTAAACTCAGCTAAATTGTTATAGAGGAATCTGAACATCTATCAAGCTTGAGCAGAATTACAGCAGGTGAAATTTAATGTAAGTAAGTGTTAAGTATTAGCACATAGGAAGTAAAAATGTGAGATCTGAAAACACAGCGTTAGGTCGGAAATATGAAATTGCCCCTAATGAGAAGTATCTTGGAGATGTAGTGGACTTTTTACTGTCAACCTCCAGACGGTATGCAGAAGTGATTAAGAAAGCTAATAGGATATTAGTTTACATATCACCAGTTGTGGAGTACTAATTAAGGAAGGTTATACTTATGCCACTAGTGAGGCCTCACCTGGAGTACTGCATTCAGTTTTCGTCTAGTATAGGATGTATCCTGATGTCCAGGCTAAAGTGCCCACCATGGTCTAGTCATTTTGGTCCCCTGATCATCAACTATCTGTAATTGGCTAGCTCTCTCACCACTTCACCACATAGCAGGTAATTTGTAGTGAATGTACTGGTGCAAAAATGGCTGTCATCGCATTATCCGGGGGGGGTGTTGCAGATTAGTGGTGGTTGAAGTGGCTCCCACTCACTGAAGCACTTTGAGTAGGGAGAAAAAAGCACTATATACATGTAAAGAATTTATTATTCTTATTCCCTACATGTCCTTTCCTTTGTATATGAATGTGTCTGAGCCTCTCTTCACTGTCGCTCCCTTTCTCGAGCGTGTTTCCATAAAGCCTGCGTCACAGACTCCGTCATTGCTTTCTCTCCTCCTGTCCGGTTTTGCACTTTCCATCTTTCAAGGAGACTCTCTCAAAGTGCACCTCTACTCCTCCCTGCACATCTCACACTCGCATTTCTTTTTTTTTTTTTTTTTTTTTTTTTTTTTAAGCATCACAATAGCCAAACTGACCAACCAGATTACTCTGAAGGACTGGACATATAGACCTTAGTGTTTTATTATATAGTAGACTGTATGAAAATACATTTTAGGTATGGGGCCCAATATGCATTGTGTTTTAGACTGACATATCCATTATATTAAATGTAAATTCTAGGGATATGTTTTCATGACTCAGATTTCATGCACTTTTAAGATATTTTGCCACCATCACACAAACATGTTGACTGCAGCTATGCCATGTGATCAGCTCACATGGGATAATATAATTGGCACATTTGTACCACAGAGCACATTTAAACTGATAGGTGTTATTGAAAATGAAACAAAGAAAAATATGTACAATATCAAGAAAGTCCAGCAGCAACAACAACCGCAACATCATTGAAAGACGGCCCTTGACATCTTTGTTAATAAATCCGAGACTGCAGAAAGCATCTTTAATTTGATAGTAAGCTAGCAGCTAATTATTGCTGCTGTTTCACATGCTTTTTAACATGTTCTTAATCATCTCTCAAACAGGCATGAAAAAGATTTTCTTAGAAAATGAAAGAATGTAAATAGGTGTTCATGCAATCAAACAGTTGAAGAATGGCTGTAAACTCATCTTTATTAGATTCAGAGCTTTTCATAGAATTAATCACACTAACATAAGAGTAAACTTTTTCATTTCAAAGTTGAATAACAATTTACAGTTACATTTGGAGGTGCCGTTAATTATCGAGACAAATAACAGTTTCTAAATAGACTGCTAATGTGGTTTAATTCACTGTTAGTTGAAGGTTGTTTGTTCAGATTTGCTGGTTTTCACAAATGTTGCCTGGAACTGCTGTTTTTTTTTTTTTTTTTGTACTTTATTCATGCCAGTCCTCATTACAGCACCTACAAATACATCCTGGTGTGAAAGGTTCAATTTTATTGTAAAAATTACATTAAACGACTTTTTAAACCAAAAAACTAAACTCCATGCTATAACTCTGTAGAACCCATGGTTATTAAAATTACTTACTGAAAAAAGAACGGAGAGATGGTTTTTAAAGCTTCATAGGTTTCAGGATGAAGATATAAATTGACATAATCATAGTGTGTAAAAGGATCAATCACTGGAACACCGAGACTTTGCTTCCTGAAGATGTTTGGGTATATCTTGTGGATTTTTGCCTGCTGATCACAAAAATCACCTGTAAATTTTTGTCATGTACTGTGTTATTGCAATCACCTACTTTTGTGATTATAAGTATATATTAACAGGACAACAACTACAACTAGAACATCTGTGATGACCTCAAAGTAGTGGACTTGCCACTAGGAATGCATTTCAGATACGGTAAGTCAAGTACTGTTGTTTCATTTGTAAATAGGACAGTCCTTCTGAAGAATCTCATGACATTAACAAGAAGTGGCCGCTCTATAAGGATTTAGAGTGGAAAAGTGTGACACATAAACACAAGGTGTTTTGCCTCCTTTTCATATAAAACTATGACTAGATAAAATATGAAAATTCCTTACAAATAAGGAAGATGAAGGATTTCCATATTTAAGAAAGATATTTCTACCAATAGCTGATGCCAAGATTAAGGAAAGCATTTTTGTTGGCACTAAAATCAATACAGTACAACCCCAGATTTACAAAGGCTCCACGAGGTGAACCTGAAAGTGTAATGCACTATTTTTCTTATACTGTAATTAATAAAAGTTTTTCTGTGAATACTGTACCAAGCACATATTGCGTCAATGTGATCCAGACTTCACAGGGAATGATTTACTGCTTCGATGTGGTTAAGACTTCATGGCTATCAAGAGGGAAGTGGTGCGAAGTGTAGTGCATTGGAGTGGCACACCAGGGAGGCATGCAATTGTGGGGTGCATCTGGGAGGCTGAAGTAAGTTGTGGGGGGTGGCTTGTAGCTACTGCTTTGACGTGATTGACACTTCACAGCTATCAAGAGGGAAGCGATGTGTAGTGCAGCACAATGGCATGGTGCACCAGGTAGACTGGAGTTAGATGGGGTGGGCTTCACTACACCAGTACTGAGATTTGTATGCAAAGTCAAAGTTTTAATGACAATTCAACACTAGTAAGGTATGAAAAGCAACTTAAAAGTGCTAAAGACCCACTTGAATTGACAAAATCATTTATATCCTTAATTTTTAATCTGAGATGGCCATGGCCATCTGTTTTAGGTTATCTGAGGTGGCATCGTTACACATTATGTCCTATAATCAGGGTTCTACTGTAAAGATTCATTTTAATGTTTCTCCAAATTCCTACATGTTAGTCAATCTAAAACTACGTTTATGCTCATCTTGAAGCTATCACAATCGCCAAATATAAAATTTTTGAAAAAATTTGTTGTCCAATATAATTGAAAGGAACACACACAAATAGTAGGTAAATTTACTATAAATATCTGTGTGTATAAATCACAAACATATGTATTATATATATTTATAAGATTATCATGACAACAAAATCAGAACTACTGTACTGTGTTACTGTATACTACAAAATAAAGCAAAACAAACATATAAGGAGTTGAGGTTCCTAGGGATTTCTGGGGTGTCCGAATTAAACTGTGAATATATTATATTATATTTAAAAAAAAAAGTCAAAGATTAGAAGTAAGTGTCTGCCCATAAATCTGCTTTGGTCTTGTAATATTACAGAAGGAAGCACTTTCTCAGTCCTGGCTAGAACTTTGGGGAGTATTTTAACGTCATTATTCAGGTGTGAGATTGGTTTGTATGATAAACATTGTAGTAAGTCCTTATTTTCTTAGGAAATATGGAAATTAATGCTTGACAAAAAGTGGGAGGTAGAATTTGGTTGTATTTAGCTTCTATAAATGTTTCTAATGATAATGGAGATAAATTATTATAATTTTTTTTTTTTTTTAATTTCCACTGGGTAGCCATCAGGTTTGGCTGCTTTCCTACTTTAAAGTGAGTTTATGGTGTCTAGCAATTCTGAGATTGTCAGAGATTTATTCAGTTCCACTGCACTTGTGGTATCTCTAATAAGTCAAAGAACTTATTAGATTGTGTCGTATCTTCTTTAGATTGAGTATACTGTAAGGACTAAATACAAAAATACTTGGGGGTTTTTAAGGCCGCTACTGATCACTGATTTCATGTTACTTGATTGTTTGATTCCGATACTGATTCTGATTTTTTATTTTTTTTTTTCCTTTTATCCCTTTAAAATTGTTTTACACTAAGCTCCTGCATAACCAGCTGCATCAAAGCCTTATGTCCTATATTAAAGTGTATTTTTATAATTAAACTATAGACCACAGGTGTTAATTCTTCATTTTTTTTTATTAACAAAATTAATTCTGTAGGCTTTTGGTTTAAACCAATAAAATATGTACAAAAATATTTATTCATAATACATATGGCTTAAAAGAAAATGAAATGCTTCTTATAATTACAAGCTGTCATATTTTTAAATTTTTTGTAAGGTACCTATCTGAAACAAGGCTTATTAAAAAAAGCATTTTTCACCAATTCTCTAACAACAGAAATACATATACAGTATAACCACTGGCCACTTGATTAGGTACATTTTGCTAGTATCAGCTTGACCCTCCTTTTGCCTAATTCTTCGTGGCATAGATTCAACAAGGTGCTGGAAACATTCCTCAGGCAGTTTTGTCCATATCGACATGATAGCATCAAGCAGGTGTTGCAGATTTGTCAGCTGTACATCCATGACACAAATCTCCAGCTTGACCACATCCCAAAGGAGCTCTGTTGAATTGAGATCTGGTGGCTGTGGAGGCCATTTGAGTACAGTGAACTCATTGTCATGTTCAAGAAACCAGTTTGAGATGATATGAGCTTTGTGACATGGTGTGTTATCCTGCTGCAAGTAGCCATCAGAAGATGGGTACACTTCGGTCATAAAGGGATGGACATGGTGTGGCAGACGACTGGTGGCTGTACCCAGCCGGGGCGCCTAGAAGGACCGAGAGAGGGACTATGCCTCCCCCGGACCACGAGAGGGCAGCCACCCTGGCTTGTATAGGGGTCACAGGAATTGAGCATGGAAGCCTAACCCTATAGGAGCCTGTGGCCACCACCAGGGGGCGCCTGGACGATTGTGGAGCCTGGACGTCGGTACTTCTGCCACACCTGGAGGTGCTGGCGGAAGGAATACTGGGGACACCCGGAGTGCTTCCGGGTGCTCATGCGGCACTTCCGCCACACCAGGAAATGCCTCAGGAAGTTCATCAGAGGGCACCTGGAGCACGTCCGGATGGGTATAAAAGAGGCTGCCTCCTTCTAGTTGTAAGCTGGAGTTGGGAGGAAGAGGACAAAACTCGGGAAGGAAGACGGTGGCGGTAAAGGACCATTGGAAGGCCTGGGAAGATGGTGTTTGGTGCGAGGGCACTGTGTGTTGTGCAGGACTATTTGAGACTGTAAATAGTGTAAATAAACGTGTGTTTGAACCATTGGTGTTTGCCTGTCTGTGTCCGCGCTGAACTTACACAACGGTCAGCATGGTACTAAAAGGCCTAAAGTGTACCAAGAAAATATCCCCAACACCATTACACCACCACCACACGCCTGAACCATTGATTCACTTGACTTGCATTTGTCAAGTGAAATTTGTGTGAAATTTACCCTTAACAAGTTTCCAACTTGTTTTAAACTTGCTTTGTTTACACTACAGGAAGTTCAATGCCAAAAAAAAAAGACACGCACTGGCTAAATTACTGTAGTACATCATGTAAAGGAGCACAGCAAGCTTAGAAAAGCAGGGTCTGAAAAGATTTTATGATTGGCCAGTTTACTGATTGGCAATCAAGTCTTTTATACAAAATCAGTCAATTTAGATTGGCGGTCGATCGATCAGAGCATCTCAAAGTATTACCTACATAGTTTAAAAGTATAGCTCTTTCTCCTGTCTGTTTTTACACTCTGTGTACTTGGCTGTCGTTATAGATAAAGAAGGAAAGGCAAGAGGAAGTGTTGAACTGAATTACTGTATCTGACCACAGAGTGGTATGTGAATGGGATTTGTGCCGTTTTGGTGAAGTTTATACAACTGAGAGAATTTAAGGGGAAAATAGGTCATCATAGGACCCAACATGACAAAAAACATACATATTGCCTGAAAGGTTATTGCAGTTTGTGAGTTTGTCAGGTCCCAGGTCACACGTATGTCATTGAAGTATTTGCAGATCTCTCCTCCATGAGAAAGCTATTATAAGAGACTGAAGTATGGTGTAATGCATTTAGTACACTGCCTTTCCTCTGTACTGAATATATAATTAGTTCGACTTATAATTTTTGATGGTATTCTTGTTATTTATCTACCTGTAAGTATATGATTTATACATATAGATGTGGTGACAGAGATTATGTACTTTCTCAAGGTTTCCTTTCTATTACTGATCCTTGTAACTACAACCTCCTTAGGTCAAGGTTTATTAGACATCAATATCAAAGCAGGTACAATATACTGTACCAAGACTGTTTTTATGAAAGTTATAAATTACATAATATGCTGCAATTCACTTTAAAATATTATATATGGAGAGCAGTACAACCCCTCAAGATGTGTTACAGATATAATGGAATGTTATTTACTTCATGTGATTTAAAGAAAAAGCAGATCAGAACAGCCTGTGCCTACTCAAAAAAAAAAATGAACAGGCAGGGCTACCAAATTGTCTGTCAGTAAGTACATTTTTCTATTCAGATGGTGAGCCGCTCCTAAGTCACTGAGACAACAAAGCTTGGTGCAGGATTCTTTAGCTGATCAAAGTTAGGTGGACAGTTGGAAATCTAAAGAACGTAGCTAGGAAAGACTGAACTGACTTAACTCCAAGGAAGGCAATGACTTGATAAAGGTCTGTTGAGCTGTGAAGAGTATACAACAGAAAAGTAAAAATAATATATAATAATGTCCAATATGCTCTGAGATGAAGATTAGATCAATTACAGATTAGATATCGTCATTAAGAGGGAGAAATATCATGGATGATAACAACAAACGTCTCACAGCAATATTTAGACTACTAGCAGGAGGAGCAACATTGTATAATGAATAGTCTGCTAACTGACTTTCTTTTATTTCTTGGAAAAAATCCTATTCCATCTGCTATGACACAGTGAAAAAATGATGTCCATTTTAATTTACAATTAAGAAAACTTGCATTTTCTGTTTGAGGAAATGTCCAAAGCTTCTTTAAAATTTCACAATAATTTATTAATGTTGCCATAACGAATCAGTGTTGAGTTTTTTTTTAATCTTCTGCTTCTATATTTTTGAGATTCGGTTACCTATTGGCAAAGCTAATTTCCTAGTTCTCCAGATAGGTTGGGCAAAGCGCTGAAGCAGAAATTTGAAATGAAATCTGGTATAACATAGTATATGTTCACTTGTTCTGTGTCATATTTCTTTTAATTGAATTTTATAAAATACATTTTCCTGTACAGGTTAGCTCCTTGTCAAATTGGTTGAGTTGTTTTCTTCTTATGTTTGCTCAGTTATTTTAGCAGAGCTGGGTTTTCTGAGAAATAGATGCAGACTGCCTTGTGTTCCTTCTTTTAAAAGACTTCAGCTTTGTTTTGTCTGTTCTCCTCTTCCACATAAGGGCATACATAAACCTCAGAGTTGTCCTCTTCCTGTTGACTTTCTGGAAATCAAAACTTTGCCTGGGATGAAAGTCAGTGCTGTGGAGGGTGCTTTATGTCTGTCAGTCTCTGTTGTCATTTGCCTTCAGATTGGTGTTTAGATGAATATCCCAACATTAAAACATTAGAAAAAAAATTAACAAGAACAGACCATTAAGCCCAACAAAGCTCACCACTCATTTCCACCTAATCTATCCAAAATAATATGAAATTGAGATTTGAAGATCCTAAATTCCTATAGTCTAACACACTACTTGGTAAGTTATTCCATGTGTCTATGGTCCTCTGGGTGAAAAAAAGCATTTGTGTGAAATTTACCCTTAACATGTTTCCAACTTGTTTTAAAATAAAAGTATTAATCCACTGTACTAATTCCTTTCATTATTTAACACACCTCAATCATGTCACCTCTTCAATGGAAGGCCTTCCTGGCAGAAAACATCTTAGGACATGATGGCTATTATCAATTAAAAGACAGCAAAAATCTGGGAGCTATCTTTATTATTAATGTCACTCTCTGTCCTAGTACATGACAGCTGAGACCAACTCCAGGGAGATCCTCCTCTGCCACATCCCCGTTATGTTCTAGCGAGGGTCTCATTCATTGCTCAAGAACATTTTTTTTGTTTAATATTTTTGTTGTCTTTTTAATATTATTTTGGATATTTTGTTATTCATTGTTTACGTGTGTCTTTTTTTTTTCTTTGTTGTATGTATGTCATATTACACTTGTTAATTCCATGATCTTGACATTGGATGTTTAAAGTTTTATTTATCCACCTTTTTCTCCTTGCTGTTGATTCATTTCTGGTCTTCAAATTATATGGAATTATTTTAATCAAAACTCTTTTTTTTTTTTGTGATGTTTTGGGTCAAGGAACGTGTTTGTCTTATCTTTATTGCTACTATGTATAGTTTGGGTATTTGTAATTTTGTTTTAAAATGTTTCCTCTGCGATCTTGTTTGCTGCAAATGTCGCTATTTTGTGTTCAGGACACTGTCGTGATTGCTAGGATTGCCAGATTAGAAAAACAGAAATACGAGTCACTCTTTATAGTACTGTATATATAAATTTATACATGCCCCCTACACACCCAGACCAATATATTATATAAAAGTAGAGACATAAGTTAAAAACATCAGGTAAGGATTTTAATGGGTTATGAGGAAAACAAAAGTAAAATCATTTGAAAGTTATTTAATACAAGCTGTTGTGATGTGAGATTTTGCATATAACTTGATAAATATTTTGGATGTCTTTATTTGTAACTTCGGCAAAGCAATGTAATATTAGTGTTACATTATTGATAATAACAGCAATGGTTTGATGGTTTAAGAACCCCTTTCCCCTACAAGGAATGGGTCGTCTTGAATTTTACAATGGGGGGGGAAGTGCCTTAAGCCAGTTTGGCAAATGTTTCTCTGCTAAAGTCTTTCAACCCCCACAAGAAAGCTAGGCTGCCTAACTGCTAAGCTTTACCTTAACATGTGGTTTTGGGGGGAGGTGTGAAGATGTTCTATCCCCCCATTGGTTTGAACTATGGCTGTTTGGAACTGGCTTGTATCGGAAGTCTTTAAGTACCATCACGTCCTATTGGCTGTAGGGGTTGGACAGAAAATCTATAAATTTGCTTGCTCAACCTCTCTCTCTCTGTCTCTCTCTCTCTCTCTCACCAAACTGATCCATGAACTGAAAGGACAACACCATGAAGAACACAGCTCGGCAGCCATATTGAGACAGGCATGCGGCCTGTTCTGAAGAAAGCTGACCACAAATGATGCCTTAACTAGAGACATTTTTAAGTAACTAACAATTCCTGTGTGCCGCCTGAAACTACACATCACCATTTATCAGTTTGTATAGTTGCCAATATTCAAATGTACTTTGCATATTGTTATTATTTATGAATATCAATAAATACATTGTTTAAATTGTAACTTCTGCTTGTCTTACTACACCTAATTGCCTGAGGTTATAGACGTAGAAAGGAAGGTGGGGAGAAGTTATATGGCACAATACCTTATAAACAGTGGTAAGTCTGTGAGATCTGAGGCATTCTGACAAAGGCTACATATTAATAATACAATAGGGGAAAGTAAAGAAATATATTACTCTACCAAGACAAAACACAAGATAATTTCACTTTTACAGAATTTTTTTTTATTTGGAAAATATTTATCTAATACAAACAGAAAAATATTATTATTTAATACAGGCAATTAGAAAAAAAGTGGGCCGTGGCAAGTAGTAACAACACACTTTGACAGTCACTGGATGTTGCAATGCTGATACAGAACTGCACAGCAGCGTGGCTGGAGAGCAAAACAGTAAGAGCGTTGCTGTCCTCAGCCAACCATGGCAACTGAACAAGTTGCAAACAGGCAGCAAACACTAGTTTCCTCATTACATTTGGGTTATTTTCAGCAAGAGAATCTGAGAAAAGAAAGTATAAAGTTACAACTAAGTAGATAGATCGATAGATACTTTGTGAATTTCCCCTTGGGGATTAATAAACTCCAGCAGCAGCATACTGATAAAAACAATATTTAATTAAAGAGTGATAAAAATGCAATGCAAGTTAAAAAATGCAAGATGGAGAGTGTGAGGCAGGTATAACAGTCTATAATCTTGTATAGTGGTAACGTTTACCCCAGGGTGTAATTGATCACCAATCACCAGTTTGTCCAGGTGTGAGGCGTCCCTCTTCTTTATGCTGCCTCCCCAGCACACAACCGTCTGATAGAACATCTGCGGCATCTTATTGCAGATGTTGATGGACGCCAGCCTTCTAAGGAAGTATAGTCGGCTCTGTCCTTTCTTACACAGAGCATCAGTATTGGCAGTCCAGTCCAACTTATCATCCAGCTGCACTCCCAGGTATTTATAGGTCTGCACCCTCTGCACACAGTCACCTCTGATGATCACGGGGTCCATGAGGGGCCTGGTCCTCCTAAAATCTACCACCAGCTCCTTGGTTTTGCTGGTGTTCAGGTGTAAGTGGTTTGAGTCGCACCATTTAACAAAGTCCTTGATTAGGTTCCTATACTCTTCCTCCTGCCCACTCCTGATGCAGCCCACGATAGCAGTGTCGTCAGCGAACTTTTGTACGTGGCAGGACTCCGAGTTGTATTGGAAGTCCGATGTATATAGGCTAAACAGGACCGGAGAAAGTACAGCGCTCCTGTGCTGCTGACCACAATGTCGGACCTGCAGTTCCCGAGAGGCACATACTGTGGTCTGTAAGTTAGTCCACGATCAACACCACCAGGTATGAATCTACTCCCATCTCTGCCAGCTTGTCCCTAAGGAGCCGAGGTTGAATGGTGTTGAAGGTGCTAGAGAAGTCCAGAAACACAATTTTTACTGCACCACTGCCTCTGTCCAAGTGGGAGAGGGATCGGTGTAGCATATAGATGGCATCCTCCGCTCCCACCTTCTCCTGGTATGCGAACTGCAGAGGGTCAAGGGCATGGCGGACCTGTGGCCTCAGGTAGTGAAGCAGCAGCCGCTCCATGGTCTTAATCACATGTGACGTCAGAACGACAGGCCGGAAGTCATTCAGCACAGAAGGATGTGATACCTTAGGGGTTGGGGTGATGCAAGATGTTTTCAAAAGCCTTGGGCCTCTCCCCTGTTCTAGGCTCAGGTTGAAGATGCGCTGTAGTGGACTCCCAAGCTCCAACGTACAGGCCTTCAACAGTCATGGCGATACTCCATCTGGACCAACTGCTTTGCTGGCATGAAGTCTCCTCTGCTGTCTGCTTACCTGGGCTGCTGTAATTGCGGGTGGGGGGAAACTCTGTCCTATGCTGGTATCAGCAGAAGGATGGGTGGAGGATGCAGTACTCTGAGTTGAGAGTGGGTTAGGGTGGTCAAATCTGTTGAAAGAAGATGTTCATCAGGTTTGCTCTCTCCATGTCTCTCTAGATGGTGGCACCCCGCTTCGAGCTGCAGCCAGTGATGATCTTCATCCCATCCCACACTTCCTTCATGCTGTTATTCTGCAATTTCTACTCCAGCTTTCTCCTGTACTGCTCCTTCTCTGCCCTGAGCTGGACTTGGAGTTTCTTCTGCATGCGCTTGAGCTCATGCTGATCACTGCTTTTAAAAGCACTTTTCTTTTGGTTCAAAAGGCCCTTGGTCACTTGTAATCCATAGCTTGTTAGCATAGCCGCGTACTGTTTTACTGGAACTACAATGTCCATACAGAAGTTGATGTAGTCAGTAGTGTAGTCAACAACCTCCTCAATGTTCTCACTATGTGATCGCTGCAGGATATCCATGTCCGTAATTCCAAAGCAGTCTCTCGGAGCCTGCTCTGCCTCAGGGGACCACTTCCTGAATGAGTGTGTGGTTATAAGTAGCTCCTTCACTCTTGGTTTGTAGTGAGACTGAAGCAGAACCAGGTTATGATCTGCAGTGGGGTGGCGCTTTATGCGTCTTTAACGTTTGCATACAGTAGGTCAATAGTCCTATTTCCCCAGGTGTTCCAATCCACATACTGGGAGAAGGCAGGTAATGTTTTGTCCAGCGTTACACGGTTAAAGTCTCCAGAGATTAGCACAAGCGCCTCGGGGTGCTGTGTTTGTAGTGTAGCCTCAAAGTTAGAGCTGACAGTTTCTGACAATGGGCTTCACTGTCAACCTTCTTATACTTCATGTGCCTCCTGATGCCTGCCATCTTGATGTCTAATGCTGTGCTTATTTCTTTCTTCTCTTTAGCCTCTTGTACTCTTATTGATGTTGCCCCTAGAGGTCACTGTTGCACTTTGTAAACTGAACACATCATTTTGTCTATAAGAATATAGCTTGCTTGTGATATACTGTATCAGATAAGGTTTACAGAATAATTAGAACACAGAACCTGTTGAGAGTCAGTAGCAATCAAATATGTTCAATCAGGACATACGACACAACTTCACTTTTACTGCAAAACCACACACCTGTGGGGTAAGGGTCTCACTCCCTTTTGTTCTGTCTTATTTTCATAACTCTCTTTTTCTGTCCTATTGCTTTAATAAATTTGTATTTATAATTTAATTCCCAGAATGGCTTTGTAATGTTGTTTGATCACAAGCGGATGGTCCATTTTGAATTAAATGAACAGGAACAAACAGTCAACAAGCAATACTGTTTAGAAATGCTGAAAAGGTTACGGGATTCTGTTTAAAGGAAAAGACGTGAATTGTGGCCTAACATGAGTGTCATCCATCATGACAATGTCGCAAGTCACAATGAGCTAAGTGTTTATAACTTCCTGGCTAAGAAATCAATTACCAACCTAAATCATCCACCCTCTTAACCCGACTTAGACCCATGTGATTTCTGTCACTCCCCAAAAATAAAAGTTGTCTTGAAAAGACAAAGATATGTAGAAATTTCTGACCTCCATTGTGACATGACAGATGAACTCAAGGGTACTCCAGAAACAGAGTTCCAGCTACGTTTCCTGTAATGGCGACATCATCTAACTAAATGCATAGCTACGGAACAAGAATATGTTGAAGGAGATGGTAGCCACTAGTGCACAGTTATGCAAATATGTTTTTCTACAGGTTCATTCTGGGAATTAAATTGTCACACCTCGTACATGTGTTTAGTGATTTTTTTTTTTTTTTTCTTTTTTGACATAAAGATTCCACTTCTAAGGTTTATTTTTCATTTTGATTTGATTAAGCTCATTTACATTCCAGTCTTAATTTCTTTACACAGCACTGTTTGGATGCATCACGTGAAGAATGAAAAGGAAGCAGATTTCCTAGAAACCCCAAATGGAAAGGTCAGACCAACTCATGTACTTGTCTGGGTTCCAGGAATAGGCCTCACCTAACTTGACTCTTACTCAAATGGCTAGCTTTCCGGCCTATACAGAGCCAAAATGAAGCTGAATCTTTAAAGAAATGCTCCATACAAAAATATAATTTTTTTTTAATATATTACTAGCATAATGTAGTTTGTAGTGATAGGGATGGCTGATAAAAAAAATGTAATCCTATATTTTCACGAAGAATGGAGAGAAAAAAGTTTATGATATAACAAAATGCAACAGCAACCCATTGTCATGAGCTAGGAGCTCCAAAGCACGCAAGTCCCAAAAAGCACTTCCAATAACAGATGGGTAAACTGTCAAAGCCTAGGTAGTAGTGGGTCAAAAGCAGGATATTTATAAAATAAAAGATTTATTCTTCACAAAACAATATTCCAGAAAAGATGAAGCTCTGTGGAGCACAAAGGCAAAATAAAAACTCCAAAGCATACAAGTCCCAATACAGCAAATCAAAGAACTTTCCAAAAACAGACCAAAATGTCAAAAATCCAATAATCCACAAAAAGAAGCATAGCAAAAACACAGAAATTCACCAGAAAACTCCCTAGCTCATTTAAAATAAACCACCAGGTGGTGATTGGCAGGTGGCCCCTCTTCTTGGGGTACCACTCACAAAGCACATGAGACATAACCAAAGCATTGATACATAGACAAAACAAAAAACAAGGAATATAAATAAAAAAAACACAACCAATATTCATGTAAACAAAATCATCAAAATCAACAAAAAGGACATAAAACAAAAATTTTATATGCATGTTGTACAACAGCAAATGATGTGAAATATATCCAAAAAAAAATCTCACATAACTTGTGTCACATAATCCACATATCCATTGTCCAGTTATATGCTGAAAACATGCAAAATGCATCCATTTTTTCTAAATTATTATCAATTACTGCAAAAAGGGGCATACATCGTAAACAGGAAAATGCATTCCCATTATTGTGTGTTTTGGAACTGAAGACAGGACTCTTGACCAACACATGAGGGGAAGAGGCAGGTAAACAGGAAATAAACTTACATAAACTTACATAAACTTAGGATAATAATTCTGGCTAAACCACAACAATAGCAGTCATTAAACAGGTGATATCATGGAAGAGACATTATAAATGTGTTGGCTGTCACACCATGCATTATTTTTCTTAGTTTAACTAGCTTTTTTTTCCAAGTATGCCCTGTCTTCAGGTGTTTGTTTTTCGTTTTGAATTTCTTCTGCCTTTGACTTTTGATGTACGTCTTGTCTCTTTGATTCTTCATTGGCTGATTTTCTGATACCACAGTTGTGACCCTTTGCTTGTCTTGACAACATCTTTGAGACACGTATCTGTTGGTTTTTTCATCACTTACAATATTCCTTGGGCACTTCACATGTCTTGTAACAGTTAGTAAGTAGTTTAATTGCTGTTCATTGGTTATCTTCCTTTTTGTTAACTTTTTTTTTTTAATTTTTCTTTTATTTGTAAATTATTTTATGTTGCTGTTTTTTTCTGTTTTTAATGTTAAGCCCAGAGGGTTGGAGCCTCCTTAATTATGCAGTTGTGCCACCTGTTTTAACAACTTTCTCTCCCCTGTCCGATTGCTTTGTCTTTAGCTCCCCTTCTCTAAGTCGATTTATTTAAAGAGAATTATTATATTCTGTGCTGCCTTCACCACCCTCTGCAGTGCTTTAGCATCTCGAGCCAAGCAGGTGCCATATTGCAGTATAAGGCCATAAGGATGGATTCTGCTGTGTCCTTGTAGAAGTTCGTACAAAGAGTTATAGTCTTCAGACATCTAAGAAAGCAGAGGCGCTGGTAAGTCTTAAATAAAGTATGCTTTAGTCTCCTTTGATCTTCTGAAGCTGCTGTTTTCTTTCTTCTAACATTCATATTTAAAGTGTCATTTCGATTAGAACCTTTTAGACAATTTTCTTGGTTACTTTCATAAATAAATAATTTAGCCTTACAAATTTAGTTCATTTGTTTAATTATTGGGTTCTAACTATGCTATCAATTTAAGATGGCCTAAAATCTAGGTAATTAAGGTAGACCTCAGCCTCAGCGTTTATGTGTCATATTTCAGCCTTGGCTGGGGATCAAATCTATGTTTTAGGTCCTTTTCTGCATATTTGAGTCATTTTTCTATGTTAATATTACTTTTGTTTATTATTTACTTTGTTGTCAATGCCTGTCTTGTGTTCTGTTTTGTGGCTGGTTCCCTGCCAATCACTGCCAGAAACTGCTCTCTAAACTTTAAAGCCAGAGGATCTCCCATCGCTCCTGACAGTTCATTTCCAACATGCTAGGTAGTGGTAAGTTTACCTGTGTTATCAATGTTTTGGTTTATATGATTTCTGGATTTTCTGAACCTTGTTACTCTGTTTTGACCTCATTGTTGAATCTGTATTGAGACTTTGTGTGCATAGGATTGCCTCTGCGTTTTAAGGCAATCCCTTTGCTTCTTGTTTTCGATTGAGCTTTGTTGTAATGAAAAGCATTTTTGTTAAAATAAATCTTTTATTTTGTAAAGATTCTTCCAGGCTCTTTCTGTGTCTAGCTGGTGATTTTGACGGTGTTCCCAAACCCCCAGTGTACATTTTGGAAGTGCGTTTTAGAACTTCACAACATTAGGTTTACAGTGCACGATCTTTTAAAATGTATTTTGTAATGCATGTGGTAATAAAATGCATTGCATTTATCACTGCAACAGATCGGAAATCACAAACATTTATAGTAATAAAATGCATTACTGCAAATATTTGTGATGCACCATTTATATCAATGACAAATGCAATGCATATGTCTCTGTTATATGCCATTTGCTGTGTGATTCATAAACACAGTATTATTGTTTGTGATGTGCCATCTTTGGACAGACAAATGCAATACATTTTATTACAAATGTTTGTAAGGCACCATCTATTGGAATGACAGAGGCATAGCAAGCACACAGATACACAAACATACAGACATTTATCCTTTTATTAAGGTGGAAGGTATTTTAAAGGTGACTGTGGTCTTTTTCATCATTACATCTGTTCCTAACTTGTATAAGGTGGTCCAGATCTAATTATGCAATTTTCATTACGCTATAACTTATTAAGTTTATTACATAGAGAATCACCCAAAAAATCCCGGACCATCGAGAAGTGTGCGAACTGACGACATGAAGAATTGTCTTTGCACCGAACTGGAATCGTCACCGCATAAATCAAAGTCATCCAGGCGATCTGGATCTGCATAATTAGATCTGGACCACCCTGTATGGACTTTATTGTTAAAGTAATTGCTGCTGAACTGGCTAATTCTCTTGACTATCTGTTAAGTTTTACAGACCGCCTACTGATGACAAATTGACTGTCAATTTCCTTACTCTGCTGGTATCCTTACAGCTTATTAATTTTCCTACTCATTCTTGATTTAATTCCTGCTCCTTGTTAATGTATCACAAAATATTTCAGCTGTCATATTTGACTTTTGTATGCCTCATCCTGATGTTAAGTGTAGCAGTTATAATTTATTTAGCAATATCAAGCCTATAAATGAGTATCATTATGGCTGCACCAGTTCGTGCTGTTGGCCTCACTTCTCCAAAGGACCAAGTTTAAGTCTTGGCCCAGTCAATCTCTGTGTGGTGTCTCTATGTTATGACCTTGTCTATATGAGTGGCTTTTTTGGGGAACTCTTGTTTTCCAGAGCTGTGTGTATGTATATTTTAGATGAATTGGTAATTCCCAGTTTGTGTGAGTAGGTTTGTGTTAGAGTATGAGATATATTGGCTGGCACATCAAGCCAGGCAATAGTTAGCCTTGGGTGAGGTGCTAGTTTATTGTAGGCCTCAGTCCCACACACATAGTGCCAGTTTAGAATCACAAACTAACCTAACAAGCACACATTGGGGGCATAGCACCTAAAGAAGAATCCATGCAGATGGACACCGGCTGTGGTATATGAACTCAGGATGTTTGGTTCAACAACAAGAACAACATTTATTTCTATAGCATGTTTTCATACAAATGATGTAGCTCAAAGTGCTTTACAAGATGAAGAAAGAGAAAGGAAAAAAATACATATAAAAATAAAATCGCCACCTGCAGTGACTTCAATGAACTTGCTTTACTGTAGCATTCCTCAGGATAAGACTGTAAACTTCAACAAAACATTTTAATTGTGTAGCAACAGTAAGGTTAATCCTGGTTTGAACATTAGAGTCAAGGAGTGAAAACAAGAGATGAAAACAGAGACTCTAAGTCTGAATATTATCCATAAACACTTCTGCTACAAGCAAAGCTGCTGTCCAGTCCTGTAGCTTAATCACCTTCAATAAACAAAAGTCCAAGAACAGCAAAGTCAACTTATAAACTTTAAAATCTTATATTAGAAGCTACAAATCTTACTTGAGGATTTTCAACATTTCTATATATGAGCACGTAGCTTGCACAAACTACAAATTTTAAACACGTTATGCAGATCAGGGGCCTAATGTATAAACAGTGCATATGTACAAAAATGTTGCGTACTCCCATTTACATACTCAAATCGCGATGTATAAAACCTAAACTTGGCGTAAAGCCACACATATTTTCACGCTACCTCAAACCCTGGCATATGCAAGTTCTCCACTCGGTTTTGGAAACTGGTGGCACCCAGCGTCAAAGCAGTGCTTTTGTTCCAGTGTGGTTTCCCTTTCTCTTTTAGATCCACATCGCTGACGCGGCTTTATCATATACACTGAAATTAACCGCATATTGTTTATTAGTTTAAGGCATCTGATTGTAATTAACCTGTAACAATATAACGGTCCACGGAATGGTCAAAGTATTCAAAATACCACAGCTGCTTTAGCGGTGTTACTTTTACTGCACCTCCTTCTTCTTCTTTCAGCTGCTCCCGTTAGGGGTTGCAACAGCGGATAATCTTTTTCCATATTACTCACTGCACCACTCGGAGTATTTATATCACTGTATCTGAGAGTGGAATCATCGCTCTTCAGAGCCTTTCCTGTACGGACCTCGCAGTTCAGAAAAAGTTTCATCCCAAGAATGAATGCTCCTTGTAGAACTGGATACAGTTATAATATTGCACAACCTGAGCCACTTTATAAAGCATGTATTTACATATGATAACGATATTATTTTCAAGATGAAATGCAGCAAAATATGTTATATACAGATAAAACTTTAACTTCATTTAAATAATCTATATTGTTAATAATTAAACGTGAGGACAGGGTGTCGCAGCGCTAGCAAGGAGCTGGCGCTCCGTTCACAGATTGTTCCTGCCTCGCACTGTATTCTTGCTGTGGCTGGCATGACACTAGAAGGATAGATGGATTGAAATATCTTCATAGTATGTTTAATTATTCAGAGGGGACTGGGCGGTCTCTTGGTCTGGAATCCCTGCAGATTTTATTTTTTTTTCTCCAGCCGTCTGGAGTTTTTTTTTTTGTTTTTTCTGTCCACCCTGGCCATCGGACCTTACTTATTCTATGTTAATGAATGTTGACTTATTTTTATTTTTTATTTTGTCTTCTATTTTTCTATTTCTTCATTTTGTAAAGCACTTTGAGCTACATTTTTTTGTATGAAAATGTGGTATATAAATAAATGTTGTTGTTGTTGTTATGTTCCTTAAAAGTGTTGAAGAATCAGTGTTCTCAGCTTACAGATGGCTTAACATCTATTACAGAGCTGATTGTGTGGCGATTGGGTACTTGGAGAAAGAAAATGAAAGACTGGAATTGGGGATTAGTATGTCTGAGAGAGACAGTACTGCTGCAATAAATTATTTTATCGAAGGTCGCGCACGGAACAACAAGCATCTTGCGTGAGGCAGGAACAATCTCTGGACAAGGCACCAGCTTGTCACTATCACTGCGCCACTGTGTTCCCATGTTTAATAATATGCTTTAATTCTTATCATCATGAAAATTATAGCACATATACATCTCAGTATTTTAATTATTCAGAGAGCTGTAATATCATGAATGTAATGGATTCTATGTCTTGTCGGAGGAAGAGAAAGCCCGGAAGCATGTAGTAATTCACACACATAGAGCACATAGAAGAACACATATAAAACAAAGCATTTAACATGCTACTTTGTTTACAATGGGATCTGAGAAACTAGTAAATGAAACGATTTTAAGATGAAGTTTATGATGTTCTACTTTAATGACAAAATGAACTACGTGATTAAAATGGAAATTTCGAGATTAAAGTTTATATTTCAAGCTTTTTTCCCCACTGTGTGCCTATTTTTTGTCTTTTCTCTGTACCCTAATAAGCTTTCATACAACACTCAGACGGTGGGCTATGACTTGCTTTTTCACGGCGACTTTGATATCTGACAACTTCTTTTTTATTTTGGTCACTGTGCGACTTTATGAACTTGAGCTTTTGAGTTTCTCCAACACTCTGTCACTTGATCAACTTCCTTTTATTGTTTATGCCACTGTTTAAACCAACAAATAGTATGTTTTTCCTTGCCTCCACTTTTATTTGCTGAAATTCTTCTATTTCCCCTTGTGCTTTTGCCATTGCCTTTTCACAGAACGCTCAGCTTATGGGCTATTTATATTGATTTGTATATTCAAAGAGGCGTAATTCTGGGAGGAGTTTGGGGAGAGGCAGCAGGCGCGTGCATGTGCGTTACTTTTCATGCTGACTGGTATTTATGGAGCGGGAGAACATGGAAGTTGGTGAACACACAGATTTATGCATTTGGATTTTTTTGTGTGTACGCACATTTCTGCTTTTGTCCTTATGCCATGTTTTAATGTGAATTCTACGCACGGCGTTATGAATGAGGCCCCAGGTGCTTGTAAACAAATTTGTGATGTTATAAAATCTCTCTCTTCTTCTTCTTTCGGCTGCTCCCATTAGGGGTTGCCACAGCAGATCATCTTCTTCCATATCTTTCTGTCCTCTGCATCTTGTTCTGTTACACCCATCACCTGCATGTCTTCTCTCACCAGATCCATAAACCTTATCTTAGGCCTTCCTCTTGTCCTTTTGCCTGACAGCTCCATCCTTATAAAATCAAATATCCAAAAAGAGTACAGCCAAAGTGTTCTCAAAGAAGTGTAATAAAGTAACTGTCTTTGGAGTCTTTGTCCAAGGGTTCAGGTATAAAATGGAACCTAAAATACCTGAAAAAATATTGTCCAGGCTCATTCTAGTGCCACAGTGGATGAGTTATGAGGAAAGATTAAGAGAGCTGAACCTTTTGAGTTTAAACAAAAGAAGATTAAGAGGAGACATCATTGAAGTGTTTAAAATTATGAGAGAAACTAGACCAGTGGATCAAGACTGTTATTTTAAAATGAGTTCATGAAGAACACGGGGTCACACTTGTTAACTTGTTAAGGGTAAATTTCACACAGATATTAGAATGTTGTACTTTACACAGAGAACCATTGACACATGGAATAAGCTACCAAGTAGTGTAATAGACAGTAGGATTTTAGGGATTTTCAAAACTAGACTTGATATTATTTTAGAAGAATTAAGTGGATGGGACTGACAAGTTTTTTTAGACTAAATGACCAGTTTTTGTACTGATTGCTCTAATGTTTTATACATTCTAAAAAAAAAGGTAACTAAAAAACTAAGTAGAACAATTCTGAGTACCTTTCTGACATCAGTATGAAAAAGTATTTTAAAATACCTTGTATTGCTCTGTGACAAAAATCTTTGTCGACTAGTGTAATCTGATAGAATTGTGGGACCAAAAATATGTTTAATTTAAAATATCTTTCAAAAATATACCATGCTTCACAATAAACTTGTACCATTCCTTTTAATTTATAATTAACTAAAGTTCTTCAGGCTGCTACTAGGATCAAAGTGTATGCTTTGTCTTGTTGTTGATTGGTTTAAATGTCATTATTGAGTTAAAAGACTCTAAAAACTTACAGTCAGTATTGCAGGAGGTGTGACTTTATTGTACAAGTATTATTCTCTCATATATTCTTTAAGAAAGGCATCAGGATGAAAGCTGACAGTCGCCCTTTGTAGAAAGTTTAACAACAAAAGGAAACCAGAAGGTGATGTCAAAATGTGACTTGAAAGAACAACATAAAGGGATTGTGGGGGAGTCACCATGATGAGAGCTTATCTGAGGACTGAAGAGATTGTTGGAGGGTGAAAGGTAACAAAAAAGAAGACACTTTAATAAATACAGTAGTGTATTAGCGAATCTGATTGAATGACACGGTACTTTTATTTTTTCCTACTATGTGAACTCAAAGTGACTGTCTACAACAACATTTATTTCCATAGCATATTATCATGCAAACTGTAGCTCTAAGTGCTTTACAAGATGTTAAAAAAGTATGCTACATGGAATAAAATAAAATCAGATAAGAAAAATAATACATAAATAGTATACAAAAATGGGCAGTATGGTGGCGCAGTGGGTAGTGCTGCCTTGCAGTTAGGAGTCCTGGGTTCGCTTCCCAGGTCCTCCCTGCATGGAGTTTGCATGTTCTCCCCGTGTCTGTGTGGGTTTCCTCCGGGTGCTCCAGTTTCCTCCCACAGTCCAAAGACATGCAGGTTAGGTGCATTGGCAATCCGAAATTGACCCTAGTGTGTGTGTGTGTGTGTGTGTGTGCTCTGCAGTAGGCTGGCACCCTGCTCGGGGTTTGTTTCCTGCCTTGCACTCTGTGTTGACTGGGATTGGCTCCAGCAGACCCCCGTGACCCTGTTGTTAGGATATAGCGGGTTGGATAATAAATGGATGGATGGTATACAAAAATGGATGGTTCGGATACCCTTATAAAATTGAAATGGAAATAATGTTATTTCATTTAAAAATATACAGTAAGCTGAAATGCATTTTTTTAAATCAAGTATTACATGGTATAGGTTACATACTTTTTCAAACATGTGTAAAATAATTAACCTCTGTGACCATTAAATAAAATAATTCTTAGTAATAATAGTGTTGTGTCCTTTAAAGTTTATAATGCTAATGATAATACTATAATGAATTTTTTTGCAACTGTTTATTTTGCAACATAAATTGTAATATGAAGAATTTTTTTTTTCTATCATGTCCCAGGTAATTGGTTCTTGACGGAAATGTTGATGTTTATTACTTAGTTTAGTTGTTTTATTATTATTATATCACAATGTATTTGGCAGCTTAATAGATTTATATTTGGTCATTTGTTTTGTTGAAGTAGATAGGTAGAACTTTATTTGTTCCCGGGGGGAAATTTGACTTTTTGCAGAAGCTGGATGGATGGATAGATAGATAAAAATGTATACACACACTATGGTCTGATCACATACCAGAATAACTATAAAGAAAGAAGAGTGTTGACTTGGTGCTCACAGTCACAGTGATGCATTATGCTCTTGGTATAAAGGAGTCCCAGTAGCGTTTCTTGACACACTTCTGCTGAACAGAATAATTTGTTGGCTGAAAGTATTCAATGTCTGTGTGTCAGAGAGAGGATGTGCCGCTTTCTTCATAATGGCACTCAATTTTGTTTTAATTCTCCCCTTTGCTACTACATCCATGAGGTCCAGAGTGTATCCTAAAACTAAGCCTGCCCTTTTAATTAGTTTGCTGATTCTGTGAGCTTCTCTTAAAGTGATGTTACCAGCCCAGCACACTAACAGCATTGAAAATCACACTGGACATATTTGTCATTACAATATTGTAATATTTTAGACACTATGTCTGTGCCATTCTGTTTTGTACTCTTCCTTTCATTATTGCCATTTTCTTCATTAATTTCATGGTGTGCTCATATTGTTTGGAGCAACAACATCCATTGTTGGTCTGTCAGCATGGTGTATTACATGGTGTGTGGGATTTTAGGTTAAATTATAAATAACTACAGTGTTGATGGTTTTTAAACTGTTTTGCTCAGGTTCTGGTGTCTTGCCTTCAATCCCCCCCAAAGAGTTTTGTTTAACATTTTACATTTCAGACTATAAGTGTTTCTTTGAGCATTTTGTGCCTTGCCCGTTCCTGACGAGGTTTCTTTCTCCATCTAATTTCTCGCTTCAAACATTTGCCTGTAGGCAGACGAGTTATCAACATTATGTTCACAATAAGTACAGTAGATGGTAATCTGGTTACAAAAATACACTATGGGTGGGGGTTTATTTGGTTTTAGTTTTGTTAAGTTTGACTTGATGGTATGGAATGTAATATGCTTTTAATTCTTCTTGTTCTTCTTTCGGCTGCTCCTGTTAGGGGTTGCCACAGCGGATCATCTTCTTCCATATCTTTCTGTCCTCTACATCTTGCTCTGTTACACCCATCACCTGCATGTCCCCTCTCAACACATTCATAAATCTTCTGTTAGGCCTTCCTGTTTTCCTTTTGCCTGGCAGCTCTATCTTTAACATCCTTCTTGCAATATACTCACCATCTCTCCTCTGCACATGTCCAAACCAATGCAATCTCGCCTCTGTGACTTTGTCTCCCAACCGTCCAACCTGAGCTGACCCTTTAATGTACTTATTTCTAACCCTATCAATCCTTGTCACACCCAGTGCAAATCTTAGCATCTTTAACTCTGCTACCTCCAGCTCTGTCTCCTGTTTTTTTAGTCAGTGCCAACGTCTCACTACCATCCTGTAGACCTTCCCTTTCACTCTTGCTGACACCCGTCTTTCACAAATTACTCCTGACACTCTTCTCTACCCACTCCACCCTGCCTGCACTCTCTTTATCACCGCTCTGCCACAATCCACATTACTCTGTAGTGTTGATTCCAAGTATTTAAACTCATCCACCTTCGCCAACTCTACTCCCTGCATCCTCACCATTCTTCTGACCATCCTCTCATTTACACACATGTATTCTGTCTTGGGATTTTTGTGCATATTTAGAAGGCGATTTTTAAAATTGATATCATTTGATATTGTCAGTATATCTAGTATGGCATATACTGTACTTTTCCCTGTTTTATAGATTTCAGATTTTTTGATCACATCAGAAAAGCAAGAGAATGGAATTGATTAAAATGTTTGGTATAACCAATTTTGAGTTAATGGCAGATCAATAGTTGTAATAGATTAAGGAAAATCAAAATGACCTCAGCATAAAGCTCCTGTGAAGCACAATCTTTTAACTTGACAACTGTTTATCCTAAATTTAGAAAATAATATACCATTTCTGTACACTTCTTATACATTATAAATTTCTGATGCAGATAACAATTCAGAAGTTGTAGCGTAGGTTGAGGGATTTTACATTTCATTCATATAAATTACAACATCAACAGAATTTTCGCAATTTGTGTTCCATGAGAAAAACTGGCTATTGCTCCCACTCTCTCAGTACAAATTGGCAATTTGATGCAGAATTTCAGAACCTAATACATCCATACTGTCTTCGCTCAATGGTAGACAATAAAATGAACAATTTTTATCCTCCTTTGCACATATAATACAGCATGGAATTGGTATGTTATCAATCACAATGAGTTCCATTTTAATTGAAATAAGTGTTGTGTATTGAAACAAGTTTTTTAGCAAAGCTTTCCTTATTCTGTCAACCGTATAGCTCTGCCTGTCATGTTAATAGCATGTTTTATTTTCCTGTCTAAGATAACTCCCCTTCTTTACTTGCCAATCCACCCTTATAGGTCAGTGGTACTGTTCGTCTACTCTGCACATTGGTTCTGCTGGAGACCTTCATTTGCATATACTGTTATGCCACTGGCTGCCAAGTGACTGCTGCTGTTTGTCCTCGGGCTTCTGTCAGTGATACAGTATGTGGCATGTTAGCATTGTATTCACGGTACAGTATTAATCAACAAATTAAAAAACACAGGTCATCTGATTTTATTTTTTTTCTGTAATATCACCAGATTTCAATCAAATCAGTGAAACGTTTTTGGTATTTTGGGTTATTTCATTTTTTTGTTGTCAGGAGGGGGGTACTCTAAATATTGATATATTGAAATTACCTTTTTTAGCTGATACCTACAGCCTTAGATGTACCAACCTGCCAAATTTCAGCTTTTTACCTAAACAGGAAATACTGTTTTTGTTGATGAGTGAATGAGTGAGGGGCGGCACCGTGGCCCAGTGGGTAGCGCTGCTGCCTCGCAGGTAGGAGACCCGGGTTTGCTTCCCGGGTCCTCTCTGCATGGAGTTTGCATGTTCTCCCCGTGTCTGCATGGGTTTCCTCCGGGTGCTCCGGTTTCCTCCCACAGTCCAAAGACATGCAGGTTAGGTGCATTGGCAATTCTAAATTGTCCCTAGTGTGTGCTTGGTGTGTAGTTGTGTGTGTGTGTGTGTGTGTGCATGCCCTGTGGTGGACTAGCACCGTGCCCGGGGTTTGTATCCTGCCTTGCGCCCTGTGTTGGCTGGGATTGGCTCCAGCAGACCCCCGTGACCCTGTAGTTAGGATATAGCGGGTTGGATAATGGATGGATGGATGAATGAGTGAGACAGTCAGTCAGTCAACTTTGCATTATATATAAAAATCAATAAAAATTTTATTTTTCACATACAATTATACACATAGAGCAAATTGTGGTTAAATGCTTAATTACAGAAGATCAAGAATAATATAAGCATTATGTATATATAAAAATACACCCTCACATAAAAATATCTGCCTGGAATAAGAGAGCTGCTGTTGTCGATCACAGACTTGTAGGGTGCAGTAAGATGGTTAGATCTGCTTAGTTGTGGTGCAGGTATAAATACAGTGACATCCGAACAGAGCAGGTCCAGCTTGTTGTGTCCACAAATCTAACATACCAACTGAAGTTTGTTCTGATGTTTCCCTAGTTAATTCACCAACATTCTAGGATCAGAATGGTTAATTTAGTGATTTAGTTTCTGTTCCTGAGTTGATAAACATTAATCAGGATGATGTAACGTATCTCCCTAGGCAGTAACATGGATGATTTCAGTCAATATTTCAATCTCTGGTCTTACACATACGTGCATGGGAGGCAGCTAAAGTGTCTAAATGAGAGTAATTTCACGCCAGACCAGAGGGTGGCAGAGTGCGCTGACTCTTTTTCTCACTTTCCTGCAGACTGTTCATCGAAAATTCTGCCTGGTCCCGATGACATCACTTCCGGTTCCGGCCCAGATGACGTCACTTCCAGTTCTGGCCCCTTGGATTGACGTCACTTCTGGTACAGAACCCATGGAAGAGGACCCTTCCACTTCCACCCCAATTATGTAATTTCCGGCTTTCCGGCCTTTAAATCTGCCACGTTCAACTAACTCATCAGTTCAATCTTGGACTCTGATCTGTGCACATTAGTGCTATAAATTTACCCATTTGCAGCCAGGGAATAATATATGGGTGGCTGCCCCAAACCTTTTCATGACTTTTGTCTCTTGTTTTTGTGAGACTGGATAACACATTTTAGTTTTAATTGTAATGTGCTTGCTTTTAACCATCAAGCATTTACTCATTGCCTATCCCACTCTTGCCTTTTCCACTCCATCTGATTGCATCAGATGAAACTTGTCCAGCATTAAAATAATATCTGAAATCAGAATTTTAAGCTCATTCACGCTTTATAAGCAAAAGCCACAATTCTTGTGACTCTCCATCAGATATAAAAGTTCATCCAACTTATTTTAAATCATGTAGTCATGGAGACAGGTGGAGTCCTTTCCACTTTACTTTTATCCTTTCTCCAGATCTTCACTCTTTCCATCTTCAGTTGAGCTACTCACGAGATAAGGTGCAACAGATGTCGATGATCGCAGTGCTACCTTCTGGATATGGAAACATGTAATGTATTTCACTTTTCATTGTCAGAGTTGCTTACATTCTAAGATGTTATAGATGTAGATAGCATTCATATTCTTCTGATCCCCTGTGACATCTTTCAAGTTCGCAGCTCATTAAGATGGCAGTTGAGATGGATCTGTCACTTGGATCTGCTTCTGCAATGACAGCAACATATCTTTGATTTAAAAATTAATTTAAAGTTGATAGAAACAACCCAGAAACCATATCTTAATATTAATAAATAAATAAACTGATTAATAATCATAAAAATTAAGTTTATCCAAAAAAAAGAAGAGAGGAAGAACACCTATAGGCAGCAACCAGAGCGGTGCCTGGAAGAAACACATTTAGATTATATAGCTTGTCACGCACGCGCGAGTAGGAGACCGCGGATGGATCTAAACACACCTGAAAAGGTATTCGCCGGCAGGGAATGGCGGGGTACTAATTCTCTCTCTTTTTATTCTTGCAGGAAGAAAGATGCTCCGCCGCCATAACCCAACTTTGACCGCACTACGGTACTTCCGCCCTTCCTCCGCCATCTTGCCCTGACGTCATCATTCCCATCCTCCCTCACGGCTCCTTCCCAGCATTCCTACACTTCCGGCTCCTCCCTATTAAAATGGCCGCCGACGTCATGTTCGGCGTCGCGCATATGAACTAATGTTGTTTATATTTAAAGACCGTAATTTTCTTTGTTATTGTGGAGCAGCTACAATATACGGGGCCGGAAAACCCCAAACCTTTATGTTGCCTGTTGTTAAATCTTTTACAGTGGTGTAGTCGGCAGGATAGAAGTCTGAAGATGACAGAAAGACAGGACCTAAATACAGTCCTACAGGGCATGAACGCACAGCTACACGCTCTCCAGCTAGCACAAGAAACTACCAATCGGGAGTTGGAGGCTACCAATCGGGAGTTAGAGGCAACGAAAAACAAATTGGCCGAGGCGGAGAAAGCAAAAGTAAGTCCTCCCAAATATAATCCACCTCCCCTGGTTCCGATGTCCGAAGCCGATGACGTCGAGTCATACCTGGGGATATTTGAAAGGACGGCCACCCGGAACGAGTGGCAGCGGTCCGAGTGGGCGTCCATTTTGGCACCCTACCTCAAGGGACCCGCGCAGCGGGCTTATTATGACCTTCCCGAGGAGGAGGCCGCGGACTATGACCTCCTCAAGGCGGAGATCTTGGCCCGCTACGGCATCACACCGGGACAGCAGGCATCCGAGTGGCGGAATTGGCAGTTTGACCCCGATAAACCTGCCCGCGCTCAGGCCTTTGAATTTTGGGGCAAAATGGGCCGCTGGTTACGGCCAGAGGGACCCCAAGCCCGCAAGGTAGTGGAGCAGGTGGCCTGTGAAGGCCTCGTTAATGCCATGCCACATTCCCTCGCCCAGCAAGTCCGGAGACATCCTTATAAGGATATGCCAGGTCTCCTAGACGTACTTGAGCGTCAGCTCGCGGTTCTTCGAGTTGGGGGGTCAGAAAGGTCTGCTCGTGGGAACCGACAGGGACGGGTGGCCAACCCCGAGCCCTCTCGACGCGCTGCGGAAGCGCCCGCCAGGCCAAAGGAAAAACCGCTCTCTCCGCGCTGTTACAAGTGCGGGGAGAGCGGCCATCTCTTACCAACCTGTCCCCTGAATGTGGCGGCGGAGCCAATGGACTGCACCTGGGCAACTACGGAGAGGTACTGTACCCCGTCGCATCCCTTGGCGAGTCCAAATAAGGGGGAGGTGTTATTAAATGGGCATGCGGTGATGGCTTTGTTCGATTCCGGCAGCAACATTACCATTGTGGCTCGCCGTTATGTGTTACCGCAACAATGGCTGAAACAGTATTTACAAGTCACTTGTGTACATGGAGGGACCAAGTCATATCGTTCCGCACAATGTTATATCACCTGGAAGGGGGAATTAACCAAACTGATGGTCGCTGTGTTACCTGAACCCCCCTATCCGGTGATTTTGGGACAAGACTGGTCAAAAAGAAACTGCGGTAAAACAAACACCGCTCCCGGGGCCGCGTTGGATCTGGTTATGAGGGGAAAAGGCACCCCTCCCGCGGTCTCCACGCCGTGCACTGGGGCAGGCCTCTCTGGCGCTGGCACCTCGGGGAATGTTTCTACGGCTTTACACCTGGACCCGGAAGAAGACGCCGGGGAAGGGACAAGCCAGGGGACTCAACCGGGGCCCAGGCCACAAGATCCTCTAGATAATTTGGACCACCAATTCAGGTCCACACCAGCCTCATTTAAGAGAGAGCAGTGGAACGATGATTCCCTGCGCTTTGCCCGGAATGCAGTAGTCTGGCCTAATAGCTCACAAGCTGGGGATTCCACTCCACACGAGCCCTTTTTTGTCCTAGAAAATGATCTGTTGTATCGGGTGGCGACTCACGAGGGCGAGGTGCGGAAGTTGTTGCTGGTTCCGCGTACCTTCCGGCGGGAGGTATGCGACTTAGCCCATGCCCACCTCCTTGGCGCCCATCTAGGGGCCGAAAAGACCTTGGAGAGGATCAAGCTCCGGTTTTACTGGCCTGGGATTAATGAGGAGGTCCGGCGTTTTTGTCAATCCTGTCCGGAGTGTCAGATCCGCCAGATTCCCAGGCGGGACCGCGCTCCCCTAGTCCCTATTCCCTTAATTGATATTCCTTTTGACAGAATAGGGGTCGACTTAGTAGGACCCTTAGAGCCCTCAAACCGTGGCTATAAATACATATTAGTTATGGTAGATTATGCCACCCGTTACCCAGAGGCGGTTCCCCTGCGCTCCGCTAATACTAAAAACATCGCACGGGAATTGGTTAATTTATTTTCTAGAGTGGGAATACCTAAAGAAGTCCTTACGGACCAGGGTACGCCTTTCACCTCGGATACGTTCAAGGAAGTAGCCAAATTACTCAGGATAAAGCACCTGAAAGCGTCGGTCTATCACCCTCAGACTGACGGGCTGGTAGAAAGATTTAACCAGACGCTCAAACAGATGCTTCGCAAAGTAGTCAGCGCGGACGGTAGGGACTGGGATAAACTTCTTCCACTTGTGCTTTTTGCTTACCGGGAGGTACCTCAGGCTTCTACGGGCTTCTCCCCTTTCGAGTTGTTGTATGGTCGACAACCCTGGGGCATATTGGATATATTAAAAGAGGGCTGGGAAGCCGAGGCCCTTCCCTCCTCTAACGTGCTGGAGTACGTCGCGCAAATGCGTGACCATCTCACAAGAATCAGACCCCTCCTAAAGGAACACGTGACTCGTGCGCAGGCAGCGCAGGCCCGGTGCTACAATCGCAACTCTGTTCTTCGGGAGTTCCGCCCGGGAGACCGAGTTATGGTACTCGTTCCTACTTCCCATTCCAAGTTACTCGCTCATTGGCAAGGACCATACGAGATTAAAGAAAGGAAGGGATTGGTCGATTATTTGGTGAAACAGCCCAATCGTCGACCAACCGAGCGGATCTATCATGTAAATCTGCTGAAACCCTGGAAAGATCGGGAGGAGCTGCCTGACTCCCATAGGTCCCTCTCCCTTTTTGCTGGTACGCCTACCCTTAATCTCGGTGATGAGCTAAGCCCCAAACAGCGGCAAGAGTTAACGTATGTGATCCAAGCCATTCCTGAAGTAGTGAGTGAGTTGCCTGGCCGGACCTCGCTGATTGCCCATGATATCGTAACGAACCCTGGAGTTGTCGTCCGGGAGAGGCCTTACAGACTCCCGGAAGCAAAACGTGCTGAAGTGGAATTAGAGGTACAACGAATGTTGGATATGGGCATTATTGAAGAAAGCCATAGTCCCTGGTCCAGCCCAATCGTTCTCGTTTCCAAACCAGACGGCTCCTGGAGATTTTGTAACGACTTTAGACGTTTAAACCAGGTGTCTAAATTTGATGCCTACCCGATGCCCCGCATCGATGACCTCATTGAGAGGCTGGGTACGGCTCAATACTTGACTACTCTCGACATGACAAAAGGGTATTGGCAAATTCCTTTAACGGAATCCGCTAAAGAGAAAACGGCCTTTAGCACCCCTAGTGGACACTGGCAGTACAGGGTCCTTCCATTTGGGCTGCATGGGGCTCCCGCAACTTTTCAACGTCTGGTGGATAGAGTGCTAAAACCTCACCAGTCCTATAGTGCCGCCTACCTGGATGACGTTGTCATCTATTCCGGTACCTGGAAGGAACATCTATTGCAGGTCTCGGCTGTCCTCACGACACTAGCTAAAGCCGGCCTCCGCATCAACCCCCGAAAATGTTTCTTTGGCTTAAAGGAGGCCAAATATTTAGGCTACCTAGTGGGTCGCGGACAGGTAAGACCACAGTTTTCTAAAATTAAAGACATCCTGGAATGGCCCCGTCCGAATACCAAGAGGCAGGTGCAAGCTTTCTTGGGGTTAGCGGGGTACTACCGCCGGTTCGTGCCCCGTTTCTCCGAGAGGGCCGCACCCTTGACAAGTTTGACAAAAAAAGGAGCTCCTTTATACGTGGTGTGGAATGATAGGGCCGAATACGCATTCAGTGACTTGAAAAACGCCCTTACAACGGCACCTATATTAAGGACACCCGATTTTGGGCTCCCGTTTATCCTCCAGACCGACGCTTCGGACACAGGCCTGGGTGCCGTGCTGAGCCAAAGCGTCGATGGTGTCGAACACCCCGTAATGTATCTAAGCCGGAAACTGTTGGACCGGGAGACCCGGTACGCGGCAGTGGAGAGGGAGGCCTTGGCCATTAAGTGGGCGGTGACCCATCTCCGTTATTACCTGTTGGGTCGCGAGTTCACTCTGGTGACGGATCACGCTGCACTTCAGTGGATGTCCCTACATAAAGAGTCGAATCCGCGGGTCACCAGGTGGTTTCTGGAGTTACAATCGTATAAGTTCACGGTCACTTATCGCCGGGGCACCCTTCAAGCCAATGCAGATGCCCTCTCGCGTATCCACGACCTCTCGGTTAGGTCCGCCCGACCGAACGGTTCTGGGCTAAGGGGGGGGTATTGTCACGCACGCACGAGTAGGAGACCGCGGATGGATCTAAACACACCTGAAAAGGTATTCGCCGGCAGGGAATGGCGGGGTACTAATTCTCTCTCTTTTTATTCTTGCAGGAAGAAAGATGCTCCGCCGCCATAACCCAACTTTGACCGCACTACGGTACTTCCGCCCTTCCTCCGCCATCTTGCCCTGACGTCATCATCCTCCCTCACGGCTCCTTCCCAGCATTCCTACACTTCCGGCTCCTCCCTATTAAAATGGCCGCCGACACCATGTTCGGCGTCGCTCATATGAACTAATGTTGTTTATATTTAAAGACCGTAATTTTCTTTGTTATTGTGGAGCAGCTACAATATACGGGGCCGGAAAACCCCAAACCTTTATGTTGCCTGTTGTTAAATTTTTTACAAGCTATATTAGGCCAGAAGAATGTTCATGAAATGTAAATAATCTGGTATGTTTAATTGACTGGCTTTTTGTGTACTCTATAAATGTTTCTCTCTCTAATTTTAATTGTTTCATTATTTATTCAGAAACTTTAGCCTCATCAGGTTGCAGTGTCAACCATTCTTTAAGAAAGCTTTACTTTAGATAAGAAGGAAATTATAAAAATAATGAAGGCTAGCTTCAAAATATATACTGGCAAATTTAATTGTGTTTTTGGTGAAAGTATCTAATAAAATATACATTTTGTCACTCATGCTGTGATTTTGCCACATCAATATGTAAAGGCACTGTGTAAAATTGAGCTAATTGTGTGAACCAGAGCTTTTGTTGGATTAGTCATCAAGTTATGCCTGGGTGGGAGTGTGCTGATGGGTGCACAACCTTTTTTGCCAGTGTTGAAGTGAAAGCATCAGCCCACACAGACCGGATTAGAAAGACACCAAAAGAAATGGGCTGCATTGTGAGAAGTCATGTCAGCTTCTTACACTTCATCAGGATTATTACAACAATTCTGTAAAGCTTCTAAGGACATTCTTTACAAATTAGCAATGGCATTTAACACAATGAGTTTGTTTTTCTCTTGCTGTTGCCCCTTTTATCATATAAAGTACATTCAGCAGCAGAAACATCCCTGCTTATACTGACCTCTTACTTTTGTTAGCCTAAATACTTTCTTGGTGATACAGCTGGTGTTTTGAAATCCCATTCTCTATTTCTGTCAAATAAGGGCTTTTGCCGATACATGGGATTTATTGCATAACTAAGTATCTTCAGCTGCAGATTTGAATTAAAGTGTCATAATAATGTATTGCTCAATAATGTAATGTACAGTAATGTGTTATTTAGAAAGAATAGCTACCCAATAGTTTAAACAATACTGAAAGTGCTCCATTTCATTAATATATTATAACACCTACACAAGTATTCTTCAATGAGTTGAATAGTCAGTAGATAATGGGGGATCGTCTTATTTGCCATCTGTTTTGTCCTTTGTAATGAATACAGCTGCCTACATTGATTTCATATAATAGTTATAGAAGTCGTTAGTTATAAATGAGACTTCTCAACTGTGAAACTGTAAGATTGAAGATCTGTGTGGAAATGTATGTTCACACAGGACAATGACCCCAAGCTCTGAGGTCTGTGATTATCTCATTTGATTTGTGTTCATTTCCACCTTGCTGACAGTGCCCTAGCTGCCCACAAATATGGAGTCTCATTCCTTACCCTCAGAGTTTATAAGACAGCCTGTAATTTATTAGCCACACATATTTCATTAAGATCTTTCTTGAATAATATGGATAGATGGGGCCACGTTGAAGTTGCCATGGACATCTAGTCCTTTAAGAGCTTTGGAGAGCCAAAACAGCAGGGATGCCTGGGACTAGTATTGGGACATCTATATTGGTGGTATAATGGAATTGCCCTCAACCTGGAATGAATACTGGAGTGATATGGAACAATTCCTAGAAGAGGCTTTACAGCTCCCTCCGTAACAGGGGCTAAATTGAGTATGGAGCAGGAAGATTATGTAGAACAATTGCACACTTGGCAGGAGAAAGAAAAGCCAAGCATCTTCAAAAAGAGATAGAAATAGAGAGACGGGAAGTGGAAGTGCCATCTTATCAATAGGCATTAGCTCAGACCAAAGGCCTTTTCATTCACGTGTTGCATCAGATAATCTAATGTTAAGTCCTGAACAAGAAAAGAAAAGAATTCCTTGGTAGTTTTAAAGAAGTCATATAGTTAAAAAAACGACCAACCTCTCATTACTTCACCATGGCATTTTTATTCTTTTCAATTTTTTACCTGCAGGCTCCGGTCAACAGGGTGCTAACAACAGAACATTGTTTTTGATATCACGCTGGTTTTACTTCTTATTACAAAGGCCAGTGTTGGGACTTGCATGGAAAAATTCCTGTTAATAGGAAAATAGAAACAATGATTTATTTCTTATTTTACAGAAAAATATTTCAGATGTATTAAAAAAAATGTCCGTTAAGCAGTTTTTCTGTACTTTAAATCACAAAACACAAATAAGTTAAACTAAAGTTTGAACTGTGGATATGCACAAAATGTCAACCTCACGTTTAAAAACATAGTTTTTGATAGTGTTACAGTACCTCATGGAGTTGAAAAAGACATAATGATGCCACAAAAATCAACTAACTACAACTGTGACATGCGTACTGTCTCTGCTGAGTAATTGCTCCGAATGTTGCTTACTTGTCCCAGCAGCTGCATTCCCTGTGATGGCATATCTAGGATGCATACTCCAAATATAAGAAATTTGACAAAAGAGAGGAGACCATTTTGTCCTTCGAGCTTGTTTAGTTAGCTTATAGTTAAGCTGACCTAATATCTCATCTTATATATAAACAACTATGGATGGAAATGTGTGTGTCTGTCTGTCTGGCCCGGAAGTGCGAGGCTACAGGATGAAGCTCAAAGAGCCGGTAAGGCAGCCCCAAGTTATCAAATCAGAAGAAGAAAGAAGTGCAAGGCTACAGCATGAAGCTGAAAGAAGGAGACTCCGTCGCCAAAGTGAAACCACCAACGAAAGAGAAACTCGCTTAGCCGCTAATACACAAGCGAGGTGAGCACATTGGCAAAATGAAACCTGCAAGGAGAGAGAAACTCGCTTAACTGCTGATAGACAAGGGGGGGCGAGCATGTCCGCAAAATGAAACCACCGCCCCTGCATTTCAATTTTTTTTCTGACGATTTCAATAGTTTCTAGGAGCCTGGACTTTTTGTAGCACAGGCTTACACAGCTAGTATATAACATTGCTTTAAAAGGCTGTCAGCCTTTCTTTTTCAACTTCATAGCTGGGTAGTTTGTTCCAGATTCCCACAAATCTTTGTGTAAAAAAAGTGCTTCCTAGCTTCAGTCTTAAGTGCACTTTTCCTTAATTTCCACTGGTGTGATTCACCATTAAGCTGAAAGAATTCTGATGGATGTACAATATTAACATCTGTGAGGATTTTGAAAACCTGGATTAGGTCCCCATGTGGTGCCATCTGCTCGAGACTAAACAGAATTAGTTCTCTGAATCTGTCAGAGTAGGACTTGTCCTTAAGTCCTTGGGTGCACTTGGTTGCTCTTCTCTGGAAAGCTTCAAGTGCTGGTGTGTTTTTCTTGTAACATGATGATCAGAACTGCACACAGTACTCCAGATGCGGTCTCATTAGGGCATTGTACAGTCTGAGCATTACATGCTTTTTTTTTTTTTTTACAATCTAACCTAACCTTGTATTTGCCTTTTAATTTGCTTCTGCACATGATGATGAAAATGACATGTCAACAAAAATCCCTAAATCCTTTTCAGAGGCAGCTTCCTGTAGATCAGTGTCCCCCATCTTATACTTATAATTGACTTTTCTTTCGCCTACTTGTAGCACTTTATATTTTTCTACCAGCCTGACCCTGAAGCTTTCCAGATCTTTTTGAATTCTTTTTGCTGCCCCTTCAGTGTCATCTACAAACTTCACGAGTTTGCAATTACACTGGAATCAATGTCATTAGTATAAATCAGAAAAAATAATGGACCAAGGAACAACCCCTGAGGGACTACACTGATGAGCTCACTCCATGTGGCGCATTCTTCTCTTATGTGTACTCCTGTCAGTTAAACATCTTGAGATCCAGTTTTTTACACTACCTCTGATGCCTACAGCTTCTAGTTTTAGAAGGATAGGACTGTATCAAAGGACTTTTTGTATGTCTAAGTCATAAAGACACTAGGAATTCCTTGCAGTGTTCACCGAAGCTGCTGATCTAGCCGCTGGCTAAATGTTTTTATGAGACTGCACACACCACTGGTTACATTTGGTAAGACATGCGAGCGAAAGCACAGAATAATTGAAAGTAGTGCACTGTATTATGCATTTGCATTAGTAACATGTGTTAAATGTTCATCGGCATCAAGAGTAGTTTCATTTATAAATAAAAAATGTAAAATGAAAATGAATTGAAATTCAGTTAAAAATAACATTAAAGGGTCTCATGTGTTCATTCATATCTGTAGAACTGCCATACGTCAAAACTGCTGTAACCAAAGATCCATTTATATGTAGAAACACCATAGAAAAGCATACAGTTACCCAAATGTCTTAATCATGTTTGTTTCATGCTTATTGTTTTAGTCAGATAAGGTATTGCCTTATTCCATTGTCAACTCACAATACTACGGTCAGTCACTACAAGAAACGAATGCACTTTTAGACATTTTTCTCAATGGCTAATGAAGTAGGAAATTGAATGCATAAGGTAGAGTAGTTAGGGCCATGCCATATGGCTCCTTTTGGTTCAATTTGATCCAATTAAGCAGCTTTTGTCTACTGTGAGGATACAGTATATGTTGAGTGGGAATCAGAAAACACACTTTAAAATATTGGTCTTTAAGGTTCTGTTTCTTGTTTTTAAATATCATTGAAAACTAAAAGATTACCGAGTTCAGTATACTTTATGCTATGTGTGACTAGATAGGGCACTCTAGAGTGACCCCAAACCCAATAAGACACCAGTACATTCCATTAAAAGGATATTTATTGAAGGGAAAACAAAAATACAAGAGAGGCTAACATGGAAGTTTCAAAATAACACAACCAAGGAAATAAATCAACAAACATCATCCTCCTTTGGACTTATTCATAAATACTTGTGGATTAATTACAAGATCCTAAATCTTACATAGATGTTCATACGTCCAAACTTTGCTTTTCCATCTTATACTGGCCTCATCTTCATCCTCTTTCACATCCTCGTGTTGTTTCTCATCCCACCAGGCAAGCTTTGACTCTGCTCCTCTCCCAGCTCCTAACTTGCCTGACTGAGTATGTGTGGGCTCTTAAAAGGCTAATTCCAGAAGAACTTCTAGCACCATTCCAATCTGGCAGGTTGCACTTTCGTCTCAGCTTTGTTCCCACAGAGCCTCTGGCAAATACTACATTTTACAGCAGTCTCTGTGAGAACCTCAGCAATAGCAGTACAGTACATCTGCTGTCTACTACTGGACTGGGGGGAATGCAGCTCTATTTGCTCTTTCCCCAGCTAAAAAGTTATTGGCATTGAATTATGTCTTGGTAATGGCATCCCTGCTGGGCTGTGTACATTTTCCCTATTCTGCATTCTTCCCTTTATACATAATTTATAGTCTTTCAAATTTTTCATTTAAATACAAAAACCACCAGTTAAAATTAATTATATCCTTAGTCCTCAATGTATAAAACATATTTGTGTTTAAAAAAATTCACTATTGTACTTTTAATTGTTTAAAATATCATAATCATTTCCTGATTCCTCTGCTGATAAAAGACATGAAAAGCATAAACAAAACCACAAGACCATGCTGCTGAACCTTGCTTGTTGGAAATTAAAGTAATACGTGTTATTGTACTACCAGGGAAAGGAGCAAGACAGTGTGGTCAATGGCTGGCTTGTCATCCCGGCCAGTACACCCTGGCCGCCAGGTGGAGCTCTCCCTGCAGCATGGAGGTGCCCCGGATACCAGCATGGAGTCATGGACAATAGAGTTTTCCTCTACAGCCCTGCTGGATACCTCAGGGGCCAACAGAAGACGCTGCAGGGAGGCCCAGAGAGTCATATGTGCCCTATAACCCGGAAGTACGTCCTAGGCAAAGCGACAGGGGAAGTGACGTACATCCGGGATGAAGAAGAGGACTTTTTATCTGACCTGGAAGTGATAAGAAGTCACATGGACTGAAGGATTGGAAACACTTTCGGGTCAGGCAATATAAAGGACTGTGGGAAATCCCCAGACGGCGAGCTGAGCTGGGTGGAAGGGTGGCAACGCGTCTGGGAGTGGTGGATTGGTTTATTGTTATTGAGTATTGTGTAATTATATGAGTATTGTGGAAAGGAGGGTGCTTTGTGCACTGTTGATTAATAAAAAGTCGTATTATTGGACGTTTACCCGGTGTCTGACGTATTGTCTGAGGGTTCAAGGGAGCGATAGAGCCCCCTATCTGTCACAGCAGATTTAACTTTTTGATAAAGAGTGGGTGATGAATGTCATCATAACCAACAAAAATTAAGAACAACAGGTAGACAATAAATTGCATTGTGAATCCAAAACAAAATCCTAACTATATGGTCAGAGTTCGCAAGCAATGGATCATTACTTTCCTTGGCGTTAGCCATGAGCATGACTAGGGTTAGGGTTAGGGTTAGGACTCAAAATTCTATGTTATTACGGTCAGTCAGTCTGAGGATGATGTTTAATGATACACTTTGCAGTGTAATGCCGAAATAACTCTCAGTACTGTATTCTGGTGCCATAAAGTGGGTGAAATAACATTATACTGCAAATGACCATTACTATTTCTATGCATTTTGCCACATTAATGAGGTAATGTCTTTAACTAAAACACAATGGTGAGTAAGCGAGAAGCTATAAAGCCAATTTTAGAAAAAAATTACACTGACCCATAAGTTGAATCAAGATACTGAAACTGATGTATATGGAACTGTATGACTGAATCTGATACAAATAGCTTTGTGGCAAAAAAAGGCCACGATTATGATCAAGTAGAAAGCCAAGAAAGAAATTATCTTCTTTAGCACTGTTCATAATGCATCAACTGCCAATGTTCGTTTCAGGTTTCAGGTTTCAGGGGAAATATTAGGCACTGCCATTCTACCCTCTAATGCACAAAACAACAGAAAAAAATATTATAAGAAAAGTACCTAAAGAAACGTGCCTCTAGTTTTGCAATATCTGGCTAGGCATTGATGACTGCTTCAAAACATGTCACACAAAGGACGTGTACTAAATCTGTATCAGTATAGCAGTGGATACTTGCCATACCTTTCTTGCTGTATTTACCGTATATACTCGCGTATAAGTTGGGTCATGAAACCTGAAAAATCGATCATAAAATCAGACCCCGACTTATACGCCCGTTCAAAAATGCAACACTTAAATTTCTTTGTTTTTTTTTACATCTTCTTGCCTCCTCCAATCTCACATCAGTTTCTCAGACAAATCTAATTTTGTTGCAGCAGCACAGTTACCAATTTCTTTCGCCACTTCATTGACTATTAATTTAAAACCAGCTTCATATTTTCTTCTGATCGAAAACTCCATAATAGATAAGGGATGCTCTTATGATAAAGGTGTATGAGGGTGTGAGATACAAAAAACACAAAACACTGCAAACGTTGCTTCGGAATAGTTTGGGTGTTACCGTGTGGTCATGTAGGCACAATACATAGGAAAAAAAAAGGCAGTGTGCTCCATGGTTACTTTTTTCAGGTGGGCGTTAGCATGTCATAATCTCTTGGACCAATAGCGTGAGTTTTCCGCATTCAACTTATATGACCGACATTATAAAATACGGGAAATTATATAGTAAAATCAAGCCCCGACTTATCTGCGGGAGAACTTATCCGTGAGTATATACGGTATGTAGACATTTTTGAGTATTTACATGTTTCTGTTATATGTAATGACATTTTTTTTTTTGCTGAAAAAAATTTAATGTTTTGGGGTAATTTTTATGTGGGTAAACATATCACTTAAAAGGTTAATCAGGAGGTCAAGGTAAAACAAAATCACATGTAAAAATCTTTTACATGGAAGCCACAATCTTGTTATATCGGTGACATCACACACCATGCATTTCTGGTCTTCTGAATATGTAAACAAAAGGCTCACAAAATGGTGGTGCCGGTTATTAGTGTGTGGCTATGATGTAATATATTTTTAACAGTTTAGAGACAATCTGAAAAAAGTGACTTTAAATGGTAGAGTTACATTACTATGTGAATAAACTCCCCATCTGAAAAAATAGCTGCAGACAAAGTGCAAAATTATTTAAGAACCCAGATCATAGCTGTTATAACCCTAACAAGCCCTAGGACTACCCAGGGTTGAGCTAACAAGTACACTACAGAGGAGCCTGCAAGGGTTTTCTTTACCTACAAAGCCTTCTGAAACTCTACATAGTATTTGCTCAAAAGGTGTAAGAAAAATGATGAGAAACAATAAATCTGGGATGGATAATGAAACAAAAGTGAGCAAGTGCAACAAACAAAATGAAAATAAACTTTGCAATAAATTAAAGGAGCAATCATCACAGCAATGATGTCATAATCAGACTTTAATTTTTTTTGTTGCCAAATCTTTGCCTCAAAATCAATAAACTGTTATTTTGATTGTTTCTGAGAACAATTGATTCAGTGGTTTCCTTTAGTTTTTGTTTTGATGTGTTTTTACGAATGTTTCTTTTTGAATTCTTTCTTCCATGCCACCAGATTTGTTTTGCATAAATACCATCATTGCTTTTCAGTTACTAGGCTGGTGCAAGGCTTAATGATTATAGGTTAGGTGTATGTCACATGGCATCATCATCACGACAGGATAAAGGTCACTATCACGCATTTCCAAACCACCTGAGTATTCTTATTATATTAGTTTGAGGTCTTGGTTTTGACTTATTTGGTTTTCTGACTTTGATTTTTGCCTCTTGTATTTCTTAACATATTTCTTGACCTCTTGGCTCACAGCCCTCTAGCTGTGTCCTTACTGACCCTGATTTCTGCTTCATGTTTTGGGGTCTGTTTAAAATACCCATTTTCTTACTCACTGGCAACAATTTTAGCTTGCTTTTCTGACTTCATATTCTGAACCTTAATCTAAAATCATCTATGAGGTTCTTCCTGTGTTGTTACTACAGATGGAATCTAGCAGTTCCGTAAAAGGTTCTGCCCTTTCAATAAATGACTGCTGCATTGTCTAATATTAGCATAATGAACCTATGCAAGCACATGCCCTGCAGAACAAACATAGATGTGATACAGATGATTAGTATTATGGTGAAATTGCATGGAGACAGAGATGAAAACTTGTTAAGGTTACATTTACCGACAAGTTACTGACCATTTTGTTTAATCGTTTGGAGCAATTGGTAGGCATTGAAGGCACTGCCCTTGCGTGGTTTCAATCCTATCTTAATAATGAGAGGGAACACGTCACTCCTACCTTGGCCTCTTTTCACTGGCTGTCTGTTAACTATTGGATTGAGATTAAGGGACTTTTGTTTGTGTTTAAAGCCCTAAATAACCTGTCTCCTCCCTACATCTCAGACCTTCTTTCCAAGTATTCCACCACCAGGTTGCTCAGATCCTCTTCTCAATCTATTCTGGTGGTACCATGTTTCTGCTGCATATGAAGTGGCAATCAAACTTGGCTGCCCCAAACCATGCCCTCACCATTGATGTCAGAGCCAGCGTCCTTTGGTTTGGTTTATTGCAAGACTCAGTGTCGCTGTTGATTTACTGTGATGTTTATCAGGTATTTGTATTTTTATTGTTTATATTACCTCTTTTATGCAGTTTGGTCAGCCTCTAGTTGTTTTTGAATGTGCTTTACAAATAAAAAAGAATAAAAACCAAAAGAAAGTTTTTTTTTCTCCACACAGAAAACCATAGACACATGGAATATATTACCAAGTAAAGTGGTAGACAACAGTGTTTTGGGGACCTTTAAAGTCATCCTGGAGAGATTAAGGTAATATGAGTTTGATAGGCTGAATGGGCTGTTCTTGTCAAAATTGTTCTACATTTCTAATGTTAAAGTATCATGGCCCTTGAGTTCCTTTGGAGAAGGATTTGGAAAAGTGTTATAACCAAAAATTGGGAGTGGTCTCCCCTAGACTTTCTCATATATTCAGATATGGGGATGGAATAAGCCACAAGACAATGATTATATTTGTATATTACGTACATTAAAGAACCATCAACAACAAAACAAATCAAATTATTAGTATATTAAACAATTATTATAAAAGTAAAGTTGAAAAAATTGGACTCTGCAGCTGCATGAATAAAAGGTAAAGTACCAGTTCTGGTTAACGGAAATAGGTCAAAAGTTGACAGAAATCTACATTTTGTACCTAATACTTGTATGCAAAATTTGGTTGAGCTAAGTGAAAGCTTACTCAACTTATCGTGTTTACATACACACACACACACAGAGATAATTCCAAAAACAGTATTTTCGGACTCAAGGAGGTCTAAAATGTTGAGATTCATCAAAATCTCGAAATCAGATTTTTAGATGATTACAGTTATTTCCCTACAAGAAAGTAAATCAGACGCATGGAGGTCTAAAACATCGAGATTCATCAAAATTTGAGGTTGATTTTTTTTTGGACAATTACAATACTTTGTATACGAAAAAGTTAAAAAGTGAGAAACAAGATATAAAAAAACTAAACACAATTGGCAAATGTTACTGGCGGTGAAGCCTCACAACACCCACCATATTAGTTTCTAAGTTACCATAGCTCCTTCCTGTCTTTTATCAATAAAGTTGAAGTTTACAGTGATCCAAGGCTATGTACTGAAAATGAGGCTCACCAGTCAGTGTCTATAATTGGAGAGGATGTAGGGCTACAACTAATTAAAACTGGACAATAACTATTTGATAATTGTGATTTGTGAGCCTAATTGTGTTGGCATACAAGCAGCTGAAGTAAGGACGGGTCTTTCAGGCAGGGATTTTGGCTGATTAAAGCAGACCTGAACCATCACTTTCAGGCAGAGGCTGTAAGAAATTAGAGCAGGTGTGTTGTGCACAGATATGAAAAAGATGCTCTTTGGGTGTTAGAAGAGCACAGTCCATATATAACATAGCTCAGATGGTAGTTACCCATACCTGGCAAGTTTTATTATGAGTACTTATAATGGTGAAGGACCTTCCTTCTAGAAGCCTGAAGCTGTCTACAACAACAATGCCTCCTGTAGTTTGCCAAATCAGACATATAATCATCAGTATTTTTCTACCATATTTCTCTCATCTGATTATTTCTGCCATGGTTACTGATGGGGTGTATATTAAGGTTCAAGTATGCACTACATTTCTATAAAAAACACAATTCCAGAGATCAAGTGCTTCCTGCTGGAGACACCACACATCTCACAGTATCCTCTAGGAGTTACCATAGGATGGTGGCCTTACTCAGTTCCCTGTCATTGTAGAGCAAGAGCCGTGTCTGCATTTGTAGCTTTTAAACCAAATATATTTACAATTTTTCTTCACCACAATAAAAAGATTCATTACCAAAAATTTGAAGCCTTACAGAAAGTGAAAGAAATATCAATCTAGCAAAATGAAAAACATCCATGAATTCATTTTTAGAACTCCACAAACAGAGCCACAACAAGATAAAGTAAGAAGTAGTCCTAAATGAAATACTCCTAGTGACACACCACCTTCAATTAAATTAAACAGACTGAAGCTGGATAAAATAATGAATGCAATATAGAAAATATTTTAGTTCAAAGTGTGGAAGTTTTCAGCCCAACATTTGAATATTTATCAAGGGAAGCACGTCATTTTGCATTACTGATTTATAACCTAAACGTTAGTCTTAATAGACATCTAAATTACTGCATATTGAAAAATAGCATCTAGTGCAGATGCCCAACCACAAAAACTGAAAGCAGATTGTAAATATTTTTGACCAATTGTGTCAATTTTACATATTCTATATATACATGCTTCTAAAAAGATAGTTACTCAACAATTTTGAAAATAAGGAGTGACTTTGCTTCTCTCGGGAATGGACTGGCATGTATTAGAGATATTTCTCACTCTCATAAAAAGAAAACAGTTCCAAGAAATTAAAATTGCCAGACAATCAAGCACTGTCATTCTGAAGAGTATGAAGGTGAAATCAGTCACAGCCTGTTCTACTTTTGAAGGTATCTTGACCATTTTGTTTCGGTCACCCTTTTCTTTCCTCCAATTTGTTTGACTTTGGAATGGAAATTAATGAATATACAGTATAACTGTACAGAACGATGCACACACGTTTATCACCAAGATTTATTTCTGTTGTTTGGCTAATCTATTGATTTAATAGGCATTTTCAGTTTAGTACGTTGATAGTTCATACAAACTAATAAACTTTTATGCTCCTGGCCAAAAAAAATACTTTTGAACTCTCTTTATTAAAGTAATAATTGATTTGCATTGAACTCATTAATATTTTTGATTACCATAGCAGAGGATAAAACACATCTCGGCTGAGATTATATTCTGCATGATACACAGGAATAAAGGGAACTGCAAGATTAATATTTCATCTACAATGTAATAAGTGAAAGAACCAAATTGTTTTGCCATTACTTGTAGATTTTCTGCACCCAATATTCTCTGCAGATTTGAATGGAAAAACTAGTTCCTATTTTTGTTCCAGATGATAGTGTTATGCCCCATGCCTTTGGACCCCAGCATACTTTAAACCCTGGGCCACTTGTAATTCATACCTGAGGGACAAATGAGAGAAAGATAGACACAAATACTCCGATCGCAGTTTTTATAGTGCAAAACAAGAACGAACATTATTAAATACTGTAGGTGCTATAAAATTTCAAACTATTCTAGTACCAGTCCACATCAGTGTGCGCTCACATAAAGAAAATAAAGAAAAGTCAAAACTCAGAAGGATATCTTCTCGGAGTTAAAAAGAAAACTATAAAAATAATTCTTCTCACCACTTCTACTTAATCTACTTCAGTACCCCAACACAACACCTGTCATTAGTTCCACACCTCCATTCCTTCAGTATATCCAGCAGCCCATCCCACCAAGCATTGTCCATTATCCTTACTTCCCAAACCTTCTCTTTGTACAAGTGCTTTGCCCATTACTATTTAAACATCTCCTTTATCTCTGTTAACTTGAAGGCCATGTTGCAAAGTTCTTTCTTATTCACACTAGCCCACTGCCAGTTCCCTATTTCATTGTAAACTGGGAATCTGTCAAGGAATCTCTCTCCTCCCTGCTGTCTCCAGTGGGTTCAGCAAATGCAGGAGCAATCCAGAATTCAAAAAGAGTAGTCAAGCAGGCTACTTAACAAGACTCCTCAGCAAATCTGAGACTACAGGCTCAGACATTGACTACTCTTCACCATGTCTATCTCAGGCATTAAGTTCTGCCTCTGCAGAATTTACAACCACTGGCAGCTCTTTAGCTTCTCCAGTTGTGAACTGCTGGTATGCTTGTAGTACTACATGCTAGCCACAGGCACACAATTCTGTTCATTAGTATTGTTCTCATTCCTGTCTCTGAGCTTACACATATTCACCCTAGTGGATTTCTTTCACTCTCCCTTCCAGCAATTCCTGTATGCTGCCTCCCCATAGAGGCATACCAGTATCAGGAAGCCTAAATGTGACCCATACCACTCCAGGCACAAAATGCCCTGCAAAAAGCTCCAGATAAATGCAAGTACAAATATCATAAACATTTTGACTTCTAACAGCACTGTGGCGTGACCTGTCATACGCAGTAAATCATCACATCATGTCATCATTACTCAGTTCAACAAAAAGCATTTGAATTATAATTGCTGTCACAGTTCATACCATCCACTCAGTGAAATATGTTGAAAACCTGCTTTGTGCTCTTTGCAGAAGGAGACTAATAGCATGTCACCAAGGAAATGTCCATCCAAAGATAATTCTCCAAGTACAACTGCAAAAAAGACCTGAGCAGCTTGACATGGCACCCAGTTGGGACAATAAGTCATCTCATAGGGATTTACGTTAAAGAGGCAAGCACAGCTTATTAACTGGGGACTCAAAAAAGAGAAGACAGCATGTCTGGATCTAGAATATTAAAATGTGGTCTTCAGTCTAGCTTTTTAGAGCATTACTTATAGTCTCACTGTGTCAAAGAACTGAAGCGGTTACGGAGACCACGCATCCATTTGTAACAGCTATATGCAATAACGTTGGGAGGTACTCAGAAGTAAATAAGGAGATATTAACAGTTTCTTTAAATCTGTGTCATTTTGATGGTTTTAGACTATACCAAATCCTCTTTATAAAGATAGCATTTTGATCATCAGGAAGTGATGCTGATTTATACCAGTTGGACTGTTGAACAAGTTTTAGCATTGGAGCTGCTACACCAGAGATGGAATCTGGCAGAAGTCTGCATGTAACAGACCAGGGTCCTCATGCATAACGCCGTGTGTAGAATTCACACTAAAACATGGCGTATGGACAAAAGTGGAAATGTTTGTACTCACAAAAAAATCCAGATGCATAAATCTGTGCGCTCGCCAACTTCCACGTTCTTCCACTACATAAATCCTGGTCATCGTGAAAAGTGACCTGCCACTCCCCAAACTCCTCCCAGAATTACGCCTCTTTGAATATGCAAATCAATATAAATAGCCCATAAGCTCAGCGTTCTGTGAAAAGGCAATGGCAAAAGCATGGGGGGAAATAGAAGAATATAAACAACAAAAGGAAGTTTATCGAGTGACATAAAGTGTCGGAGAAACTTGAAAGCTCAAGTTCACAAAGTTGCACAGTACCCGAAATATAAAAGAAGTTGTCATATGTCAAAGTCGCCGTGAAAAGGCGAGTCGTAGCCCACCGTCTGAGTGTCATATGAAAGCTTATTAGGGTACAGAGAAAAGAAAAAAAAATAGGGACACAGTGGGAAAAAAACTCGAAATGTCAACTTTAATCTCGAAATTTCCACTTTAATCACATAGTTTATTTTGTCATTAAAGTAGAACATCATAAACTTCATCTTAAAATTGTTTAATGTACTAGTTTCTCAAATATCATCGTAACTAAAGTAGCACGTTAAATGCTTTGTTTTGTATGTGTTCCTCTATGTTCTCTATGTGTGTGAATCACTATGTGCTTCTTAAACGGGCTTTCTCTTCCTCCGACAGGACACAGAATCCATTACATTCATGATATTACAACTCTCTGAATAATTTAAATACTGAGATGAATACTTGATATCATTTTCATGATGATAGGAATTAAAGCATGTTATTAAACATCGGAACACGGTGGTACAGTGATAGTGACGAGCTGGCGCCCTGTCCAGAGATTGTTCCTGCCTCCCGCAAGATGCTTGCTGCGCCGTACGTGGCCTTCGATGAAATAACTTGTGCAATATTATAACTGTATCGCAAGTTTACAGTGAGGTAATTATACTTATAAGTACAAACAGTTCTACAAGGAGCACTTGATGGACTGATTGAGTTTGTTTATAGTTCTTGGGATGAAACTGTTTCTGAGCCGTGAGGTCAGTAGAGGAAAGGCTCTGAAGCGTTTGCCATATGACAGCAGTACAAATAGGCAGCATGGCTGAGGCAGTGTGTGCTTGATGCTGTATACCAATAATTCTCTTTCCGATCAACTGCTGTAGAGCTCTGATTCCACACTCAGATAAAGTGATATAAATACTCCAAGTGGTGCAGTGACAGTAATATGGAAAAAGATGATCCGCTGTGGCAATCCGTAACGGGAGCAGCTGAAAGAAGAAGAAGAGGGTGCAGTGAGAGTAACAACGCTAAAGCAGCTATGGTATATGGAATAGTTTGGCTATTCCGTGGACCATTATATTGTTACGGGTTAATTACAATCAGATGCTTTAAACTAATAAACAATATGCGGTTAATTTCAATGTATATGATAAAGCCACGTCAGGGATATAGATCTAAAAAAGCAAGGGAAACCACAAAGGAACAGTAGCACTGCTTTGACCCAGGGTGCCACCAGTTTGCAAGACTGAGTGGAGAACTTGTGTACGCCAAGCATTTAGCTGGTGTGAAAATGTGCGTGGCTTTACGGCAAGTTTAGGTTTTATACATCATGATTTTAGAGTGAAAATGGGAGTGCGCAACATTTTTGTGCGTACACACCGTTTATGCAAGAGGCCCCAGAACAATGAAACATAGTTGAAATAACAGATGTCAATAACCAGGAGAACAAGGGATCATATTGCCAAAATTAGAAGCAATAAGAAAAAATGAAGCTGAAAGTAGTTTACAGAGGGCTCATATATTAGATAATATTTTCTTAAACAGTGGTTTCCTTTTTGGGTCACGGGTTTTAGCCTTTTTAGTTGCACAGGGTTGTGACTCACTGTTGTATCAAATGAGAAAGGGTTGCGTACATTTTGCAAAGTGTCTTGCGAAGAATCGCTGCAGGCAGTTTAACTAGTCATCATTACTCTGCTATGACCCTACCCCTAAACCATAACTCTAATTCTAATACTCTAAGGGAGATATAAATCTGATGGTCATTATGGACTGGGTCCCAAAGATATTGGGACAGGCAAGAAAAAAAAAGTTTAAGAAACACTAAACTAGATCTCTAACTAATATTCAGGAAGTTTGCTTCGGCATGTGTCCACTTTCTTGGTTATCACAAGATTTGTGGAGTTGTCTTTTAAAGCATCATCAGAATCACTTTTATTCGCCTTTACTTATTGTACAGGAATTTAGCTTGTACCTTTGGAGCTGATTATAACAGAAAACAAAATTACATTCAAATAACATAAGTTTAACAAAATCTTATATATAAAGGTCTACGCATGGAAGTGTCTGTGTCTGTCTGCCCGGCCCGGAAGTACGAGGCAGCTTGGAAGTGTAAAGCAATAGCATTAAACTCAAAGTAGGACCCAGAAGTGCAAGGGTATAGCATGAAGCTCAAAGAAAGTGACTCTGTCGCCAAAGTGAATCCGCCGAGAAAAGTCGCTTAGCCACTAATACACCTAGCGAGGCAAGCACATCAGCAAAATGAAACCTTAGAAGAGAGAGAAACTGTGCTTAGCCGCTGACAGACAATGGAGGTGAACACGCTGGCAAAACAAAACCGCCGAGAAAATAGAACCTTAACCGCTAATGCACAACCATTGCGATTGATTGATTGAAGTGCCAGAATCCATGGTTTCTAGGAGCCCGGGCTTTTTATAGCACGGGCTTACACAGATAGTATACTATAAACAGCTCCAGAACAGTTTAGTTATAAAAGAGATACGCAAATGGTATGTGCAATGAAAGTGTGTGTGTATAGTGTGTATACACATGCATATACATAATGTACATATACTGTACATACGCAAACACACTCACACCTTCATATATGAAAAAACACACAAATATGCGAAGAAGACAGACGAAATTACAAGTTAGTGAGGGTTGTGGCTCTGGGCAGAAACTGTTTAGGTGCCGCTTAGTTTTAGTTTTAATTGAACTAAAGGGGAGTTTTTGGAACAAGTGACGTCCTTGGTGAGATCATGAAATATGACTTCTGGGAAAGACATTTCTCACAACCAGCCATTGCATCCTAAAAAGAAAGTCACAAAATGACTGAGCCGACTAGAATAACAAAAAAAAACCTATTCTAAACTGACTATAGAAGAAAGACAAGAATATACAGTGTATGATTTTTAAGACCTCAGAAACACTCATTAACTCCTCTGTTTGTAGCTTCACTGTTGTTAGGATGTGCCGCTAAGGAGTTTCTCCCAGGAGGCACTACACACCCCATCATAAAAAATCTTCAATAAATATTCAAGCTTTTTTATCTGAGTTTACATATTGAAACCTTGAACCTTAGTGTTTTGCACTTGGTGTCTTTTTTTTTTTAACGACTACTGCCAATTTTTGTGTGGACGATTTAGTCCTTTAGTTTTTGATAATAATGGCCCTGAACTTTTAGATTTGGCCTCTCATTGTATCTCCCAGTCCATTTTAAAAACCTCAGTGAGGTTGCTCACAATCTACATTGCCAGTAGACATTTTGGAGAGGTGGGCTGGAACGAAAATACAGGCAGATCAAGTCTATGCTGCAGTCCATCCCACCTGCTTTGGATACTCTTATCTTGCAAAACAATAACAAATAAAAATATTCACAAGGAGCAAATATAAAAAAAATAAGGTCAGAACTTAAACCTTCAGGTGTCAAAACCCAACATCACGATAATATCCGCAAATAGTCAGATCTCAAGTTTAATACTGACATCATTGTTTAAGTTCTGTCATTGTACGGTCAATGGTAATTTAGCTGAGTAAAGAATCCTTGGCTACAGACAAAGCTGTCAATATTTCTGTTAATCTAATCTTTAGGGTCAAGTAAGAGTTAAGTTTCATGACAGCCAAAGAACATGAATCTCTACCACTGAAAGAGGTCTTTGGTGCTATGCATGAATTTGGAGGCCTTTGCTTTGTTGCAGACAGATGTTAGAATGCATTTCTGCTTTCTTTCTTTGGCAAGGTTTGATGTTTTGCTGTGAAGTAATTATTGTTCAAGCTATTTTATTTGTCAGTTCAGTATTTTACAGAGTGTCAAGTTTAGCTGAGCCTTTTGAAAGAATTTCAGACCAAATCTGGTCCAATTAAATGGTCACCTGCCAGCACACTGACACTCATTATGGCCTCTGACAGATATGACTCAAAGATTTTCAGTTCAGTGAACAAAGTCTTTTACTCCCTTTGCTGCTTCTTACTCTTTTTACTCTTACTTCTTCTTGTCATCTTTGTGTATCTGTCTGTTTGAAGAACAGTCTGTTTTAAAGATTCTCTCTGGACTGTGTCACTCCACAGCTGACTTGATGCCATCCCCTAAGCATGTAAGAGGACAGACCATGGTCACAGCTTTCCTTGGTATCTGTGTTTCTTGTCTGTGAGCGTTTAGCATATCTGCCAGCTCAGTGGTAAGCCATAAAAGGCATTTTATTAACCTTCTATCTGAATTATACCATCTGCAAAGCTGGACAGAGGCTTATTGAAGTTGAATGTCTGCCTAATGTTAAAATATAACTTACTATTACATGGCAAAATGTAGCAATTTGTCCTGCGTATTAGGCCGCGCTATCCAAGACATAAATACCTCCAAGTAACTTTAAAGACTGTCTCTAAGAAACACTGCAGGAACAAGGGAATATTTAATGTTTTGTCTTGGTAGAGTTCTATATTACTCTACTTTCCCCTTTTGTATTGTATTGTGTAGCTTTTGTCAGAATGCCTCAAATCCCATAGACCTACCACTGTTTAGAAGGTACAGTAAAAGTTACAACTTTAAATACATCCTGATAAATGTTGATATGTAGTTTCAGGTGGCACACAGACTTGTAATTACTTTGAATGTCTCTATTTAAGTCACCATTTCTAGCGTTTTTCAAGACAGAGCGCATGCCTGTCTCAGTATGGCTGCTGAGCTGTGCTCTTCAGTGTGTTTTCCTTTTAATGATAATGGTGAGAGAGGGTGGGATAAAGTAAGCAAATGTATGCATTCTCTGTCCAAACCCTTACACCAATAGGGTGTCATGGTACAGGATGGCCTCTGATTTAAAATCAGTCCCAAACATCCATACTTCAGAGTAATGGGGGCACCCAATATCTGTTACACCTGCCCCCAAAACCATTTGTTGAGCTGATGCTTGCCAGCTAGGTAGTTTGGCCTCCGTGTAGAGGTTGATCGAAGAGTATGTCCTGCAGCGAATCATTTACCAAACTGGTTTTAGGCACTTCCCCCAACCCTGCAATAAATTCCTAAGTCACTTCTAAAGGCTGGGGGGGTGGGGGGGGTCTTTACACATTAAAGCATTGCTGTTCTCATGAATAAAACACTAATATTACATTTGCTTTGTTTGTTTTACAAGTAAAGATATATAAAATATGTATCAACTGATATGTAAAATTTCACACCACAACATTTACACATATACAGAAAAAGACTCTGATATGTTGTGTAAATGCACAGGATTATCAATAGCAGATGAGTAAACATAGTGACCAGTATTTAAATTGCTGTATTATGGTGGCACTGTCCAGTTACACTCCACATTTTATAGAAACATCAAAAATGAGGGAAGCTTTTAGCGCCGTGTTTTGTCTTCGTAGAGTAATATATTACTCTACTTTCCCCTTTTGTATTATTAATATGTTATTAGTATGCCTTCGTCAGAATGCCTCAAATCTCACAGATTCGCCACTGTTTATAAGGTTTTGTACCATATAATTACTCCCTACCTTCCCTTCTACATTTATAACCTCAGGCAATTAGGTGTAGTAAAAGACAAGCAGGAGTTAAATTACAACTTTAAATAATGTATTATTGGTAATATTAATAAAATAACAACAATAAGCAAAGTACAAGTGAACACTGGCAACCATACAACCTGATAAATGCTGATGTGTAGTTTCAGGCGGCACACAGACTTGTTTGATACTTAAAATGTCTCTAAATAAGGCATAATTTTTGGTGAGCTATCTTCAAAACAGGCTGCATGCCTGTCTCAATATGGCTACCGAGCTGTGTTCTTCATTGTGTTGTCCTTTTCAGTCCATGGTGTGTGAGACGCTCCTTCATCAGTTGATAAGAGAGAGAGGGAGGGGTAAAGCAAGCCAATTTATAAATTCTCTGCCCAAACCCTACAGGCAGGGCCGGATTTTCCTATAGGCTAACTAGGCTTCAGCCTAGGGCCTCAAGATCAAGAGGGGCCTACATTCAAATTGTTAGCAATTTGAACAAACTTAAAAATGGGAGGTGAAAGGGCCTCATAAGTGGAATAGCCTAGGGCCTCTTTTCATCTAAATCCGGCCCTGCCTACAGCCAATAGGGTGTCATGGTACTTAATGGCTTCAGGCAACTTTAGACCAATGGGGACACAAAAACCTTCATACCTGCCCCCAAAACCATTTGTTGAGCTGATGTTTGCCAGCTAGGCAGTCCGATTGAGAGAGAGAGAGGCACTTCCCCCCACCCTGTCATAAAATTACAAATAGACTCAGTCCTAAAAGGGGTGAGCATGTTTAACTGTACAAATAAAGACATACAAAATATTTATCAACTTATCTGCATATGGAGTTGAAAATGAAGTTACATGGAAAAAAACATCTTTATAAGCCATATAAGACCAACAAATCCATCGTGAAGCAAACTCGGGTCTCCTAACTGCGAGGCATAGCATGATGTGTAGAGTATAAATTCAAGCTTTATAATGCACTGGTTAGGCCTTATCTGGAGTGCTGTGTACAGTTTTGGTCTCCAGGCTACAAAAAGGACGTCGCAGAGTTAGAAAAAGTCCAGAGAAGAGTGACTAGACTGATTCCAGGTCTACAGGAGAGACAAAAATAATAGAGCCGAGCCTTTTCAATTTAAGCAGAAGGAAATTAAGAGGAGACATGATTGAAGTGTTTAAAAGTATGAAGGGAATTAGTACAGTGGACTAAGACAATTATTTTAAAATTAGTTCAGCAAGATTACATGTACACAGTTGGAAGCTTCTTCATGGTAAATTTCAAATAAACATTAAACGTTTTTTCTTTACACAGAGAACCATAGACAAATGGAATAAGTTACCAAGTAGTGTGGGCCACAGTAGGACTTGATGTTATTTTGGAAGAATTAAGTAGATATGAATGGCAAGTTTATTGGGCTGAATGGCATGTTCTCACCCAGATTGTTCTAATGTTCTAAACCCCTGGCATATATTTTTTGAAAAACTCTGCACACAGGGAGAAATTCTAAAGATTGGAGGATATCAAATATTATCTTGTTATATAAAAAGGGTGATTGGACTGATCCAAGTAACTATAGGCCAGTAATTTGCATCACAATTAAATTAATTGACACAGTTATTAAGGAAAAGATGAAGCAGCACAAGCCTGGAAATAATTCACAAATTAGGTTCAGACGAGGAAGGTTGTGTTTCACTATTATGCTGGAATTCTATGAGAAAATAAAATAATACAATCAGAGAAGTGCATATGAATAGGATGGAGAAACTTGTTGGGATGAATGGCCTGCTCTCATCACAACATTCCTAATGATTTAATGTTCTAACCAGGACACTGGATATGTGAGATGACAGTGCTGTCCATTTTGCCACCATACTTTCCTAATCTCATTTTTGATAAAAATAAATCACAATTTTCCTACTTTGTTTCATTTATAAAACATAATATCAGCAATCAATACTGACTGTGTCACTTTATTCAGTAATTTGTGACACACAAAAACATTCTGGCTTAATTGTTCTGAAAATGTGTGAATAAAACTGTTTAATTCAATATAACCAACTGTTCGTACCCCCCAATACCCTTAATTCCTTATGGTCACAAGCCATTCTCCATTTTATTTGTGCTTTAGGCTTCACCCTTAACCTTTGTCATCTTTGGAAAATACTCTGTTTTTAATACTTACTTATGTAATGCTAGAAAGGCAGGATGTTCAAGATGTTTTTGAATTTAATTTGACTTTCTTTGTAGCCATTTGTCAACGAGAAAACTTTTGATCATAAAACATATCAACCAACAGTGGTCCATCCATACCTGAATCCCTTGAATTGTCTACAGCAAAATTAGGAGTGTCCTTAAATGCACTGGGAAGCTTGGCATTAAAGTTAAAAAACTATGGCATATTTAAATTTCTCTTTTCATATATGTATTCTTTCATGCCAGCTTTAAACCTGAGACTGTCCACTTTTTGTGGTTTCTGGGCTGTTTACTGTGGCATTGAGTCAAAATGAGGCCAAGGCACATAAAATGCTCTGTCTTTGACCATATGATATTTCAGGAAGTATACAGGAGTTTTAAATGAACGCCTCATTATATGTAGATGAATGTCATTAGTATGTGAAGGGCAATGCTGGGACTTTTACCAAAATTTGTAAACAAAGCTATGTTGACCCTCAATAGAAGGATTTGACATATAAGAACTTAATGACAGCACAGGACATTACGTGTACATTTCATTGGCTCAGATGTATACAAGTGTGCTACATATCTTTTCATTTCTGCCGAGGTCAGATTTCACCCAGTCCGCTTACAGGGGGAAATTTATACTGGCAGGCGCTGAAAGGTTTCTCTTGTGAATGGGAAACTCATAGAGTAAAGGCCTTACTTTATGCTGTCTTGGTTGTTCTCAATAAATTATGGATTATAAATTTTCACATCATATCACTTCTATTTTCTCCATCTAAAATTTACATTTTTGCAACAGGTACTCTTGGAATTTAAGCATATCACGTTAAAGATGAAATGAATGAAAACATTATGAACTGCAGCCAAAGTAACAAGAAAGGAGCCACTTCTTTTTTATGGATTTTATTGTGATCTGTATCTTATCTAAATAAGCTAAATCTACTGTCTTTATAGCAAAATTATGTTAAGCTTCAATTAATGCTTCCTTATTTATTTTGCAGATAGACAACTCTGCTTGAAATTTGTAGCAAACTTAATATTGTTTTGGCTGGGAGTATTACATATAATTATTGTATTAACACTATTTAAATATACCACACTTACCACAAAGTGGAATTACACATAACAAAGTAATAAGCTTAGGAAAATCAGGTGACATTGTGGTTAGCTCCACTGGCTTACAGTTCCAGAGTCCTGGATTTCAAATCCTGGCCTGGGCACTGTCTAAGCTGAGAATATGTAAGATTTTCTCCAGGTACTCAGGTTTTTCTTCAGTATCTCAAAGATATGTAGAACACAACATTTTCAGATTTACTTAATCCATTTCAGGACACAAAGCAGAAAGTCGTTATGGACAAGGCACCAGTCCATCGCTGAGTTCACTCACACTCAGTAAGGGCCAATTTAGAATCAACAACAATGTACAGTGCATCCAGAAAGTATTCACAGCGCATCACTTTTTCCACATTTTGTTATGTTATTAGCCTTATTCCAAAATGGATTAAATTCATTTTTTTCCTCAGAATTCTACACATAACACTGCATAATGACAATGTGAAAAACGTTTACTTGAGGTTTTTGCAAATTTATTAAAAATAAAAAAACTAAGAAATCACATGTACATAAGTATTCACAGCCTTTGCTCAATACTTTGTCAATGCACCTTTGGCAGCAATTACAGCCTCAAGTCTTTTTGAATATGATGCCACAAGCTTGGCACACCTATCCTTGGCCAGTTTCTCCCATTCCTCTTTGCAGCACCTCTCAAGCTCCATCAGGTTAGATGGGAAGCGTCGGTGCACAGCCATTTTAAGATCTCTCCAGAGATGTTCAATCGGATTCAAGTCTGGGCTCTGGCTGGGCCACTCAAGGACATTCACAGAGTTGTCCTGAAGCCACTCCTTTGATATCTAGGCTGTGTGCTTAGGGTCGTTGTCTTGCTGGAAGATGATCCGTCGTCCCATCCTGAGGTCAAGAGCGCTCTGGAGCAGGTTTTCATCCAGGATGTCTCTGTACATTGCTACAGTCATCTTTCCCTTTATCCTGACTAGTCTCCCAGTTCCTGCCACTGAAAAACATCCCCACAGCATGATGCTGCCACCACCATGCTTCACTGTAGGAATGATATTGGTCTGGTGATGAGCGTTGCCTGGTTTCCTCCAAACGTGACGCCTGGCATTCACACCAAAGAGTTCAATCTTTGTCTCATCAGACCAGAGAATTTTGTTTCTCATGGTCTGAGAGTCCTTCAGGTGCCTTTTGGCAAACTCCAGGTGGGCTGCCATGTGCCTTTTACTAAAGAGTGGCTTCCATCTGGCCACTCTACCATAAAGGCCTGATTGGTGGATTGCTGCAGAGATGATTATCCTTCTGGAAGGATCTCCTCTCTCCATAGAGGACCTCTGGAGCTCTGACAGAGTGACCATTGGGTTCTTGGTCACTTCCCTGACTAAGGCCCTTCTCCCCCGATCGCTCAGTTTAGATGGCCGGCCAGCTCTAGGAAGAGTCCTGGTGGTTCCGAACTTCTTCCACTTACGGATGATGGAGGCCACTGTGCTCATTGGGACCTTCAAAGCAGCAGAAATTGTTCTGTAACCTTCCCCAGATTTGTGCCTCGAGACAATCCTGTCTCAGAGGTCTACAGACAATTCCTTTGACTTCATGCTTGGTTTGTGCTCTGACATGAACTGTCAACTGTGGGACCTTATATAGACAGGTGTGTGCCTTTCCAAATCATGTCCAATCAACTGAATTTACCACAGGTGGACTCCAATTAAGCTGCAGAAACATCTCAAGGATGATCAGGGGAAACAGGATGCACCTGAGCTCAGTTTGGAGCTTCATGGCAAAGGCTGTGAATACTTATGTACATGTGCTTTCTCAATTTTTTTATTTTTAATAAATCTGCAGAAATCTCAAGTAAACTTTTTTCACGTTGTCATTATGGGATGTTGTGTGTAGAATTCTGAGGAAAAAAATGAATTTAATCCATTTTGGAATAAGGCTGTAACATAACAAAATGTGGAAAAAGTGATGCGCTGTGAATACTTTCCGGATGCACTGCATTTATTGTATAGCCCCAAATCGCACAAGGAGTGCCTCAGTGGGCTTTAACAGGCCCTGTTTTTGACTTTCTAAGAAGACAAGAAAAACCTTATAGTTAAAAAATGGAAGAAATCTTAGTAATGACAATTCAGAGAGAGACTCCCTTCCAGGTAGGATGGGCATGCAATGGGTGTAAAAAATGGGTGTAAATACAACCCACAATTCACAATACAAGTAATCAGATGTAAACTTGATCTGTATGCCATTTGAGATGTGGTAGGAAAATCATTCAGAGTACCTGAATGAAAACCTCCACAGACATAGAAGGAATATGAACAATGGGTAAGACTGAACACCAGGACATCAGTCACTGCAGCACCATATGATCCCAAAGACCCGCAGGTTAGGATAATTGTCACCTTTGAACCTTTGAGTGAGTTAGGACCCTTGCAACCCTGACTGAGTTTAGCAGGACTAACACTGGTCTAGAGAGATGCAACCAAAACACCTGAAGTTTCTTAGACTGTTGGTGGAAAAGGCTCAACTGGTTGGATCAAGTGAGTCCAGGTTTGAAGAAATAAAGCTCAAGAGGAATAGTACTTAAAAAAGAAATAGCTGTTGATTCATTTAATGGTGGTAGATTAGTACGCCACCCAGTCTGGTGGTTAGGATTCAAGATCTACGCTACCGGTCAAAAGTTTTAGAGCACGTCACTTTTTCCAGTTTTTCTTCAAATCTACTCAGTTGAACTGCAGTGCAGTTTCTTTAAAGAATGTCCTTCTTGCCCTGTCAAACCTTCACCACAAAGTCTCCTCTTCACAGTAGAAACATAGACTTGCTTGTTTCAACCAGTGTTAAGCTGTGCTTGCTATATGTTGTGCTGTGAGGCGCTTATCAGGCAAACTGGTGACCCCCAGAAACTTGTCTTCTGATTGGGTTGTGACTTTGGGTCTGCCAGATTTCTTCCTATTATCCATCCATCATCCAACCCGCTATATCCTAACTACAGGGTCACGGGGGTCTGCTGGAGCCAATCCCAGCCAACACAGGGCGCAAGGCAGGAAACAAACCCCGGGCAGGGCGCCAGCCCACCACAGGGCACGCACACATACACACACCCACACACCAAGCACACACTAGGGACAATTTCGAATCGTCAATGCACCTAACCTGCATGTCTTTGGACCGTGGGTAACACTGGAGTACCCGGAGGAAACCCACGCAGACACGGGGAGAACATGCAAACTCCACGTAGGTAGGACCCTGGAAAAGAACCTGGGTCTCCTAACTGCGAGGCAGCAGCACTACTGCCCTTCTTCCTATTAGTTTCTTCCAATTTCGAAAATTGCCTTTGGATTGTGTAGGACGCCATTCTAACTGACAGTTTGATTTAGATTTTTCAATTTCTCTAAATTAAAGTATTTTCTAAGGGTAATAATGCTGTGTCTCATTTCATTTGTCAACTGCCGTTTTCTTGCCATTATCACTGGAATATTGCCAAAGTAGTACTTCAGGGGGTGCAGTAACACAGTCTTTTCCAACACTGCTTTAAGACAGACAGAGGGTTTTTAAGTAATCAACAGAGGTTGGGACAACGGTGGAACTTGTTTGCTTCAAATTGCAAGGCTAAATTAGCTTTAATTGCTGCAGAACATCTGTAGGTTGTAACCTATTAGCTGTTCCCTGAAGAAGGTGCATTTGTAATATTCTGCTGTTTCCTTTTTTTCAGTTTTTCCTAACCTAAACTTTTAAATTTAAACGGCTGGCAGTTTACTTCTTACCTTTTCACTATTTTAGGTCATCCATTTCAACTGATTAAATTTGAAGAAAAACCGAGGTGCTGTAAAACTTTTGACTGGTAGTGTATATACAGTAGTTAGGCATATTGTTCTGTTCTGTTATTTGTATTATTTTGTTTCTTTTTTTATTCTGTCGATGAGCATCCCTCCTACATTAAATATATAGTATAAAACATAATTTCTTCATGCCGTCTATTATTTAATGATTTGTCTTTTCATGTACAGCATAAATCCTTTATAATCAATTATGTCTAATTCTGCATTTGGAGTCATTTTTCTTTATCAGCATCTTAGGCTACATCTGCTAAAAACACTTATACATGAAATATTTGTGGCTATCATTTGCATTATACTTTTCTGAGAAGTAGCATGCCTTTAGAAATGATAACTTGTTTTCTTGTTTACAGTCTAATGTATGAATGTTAGTTTTGAGTAAACAACCTACTGGCAAAGTGTTCGCTGAAAGTGGCTCTCATTCACTGCATTGTAAAATGGAGATTAGGAAGCAATCTCCTCTGGTCGGTTGCACAGTTCTTCCTGGCAGACGCTGCAGACAGATTGTAGCCTATGGCAAATGCATTAAGCTTGAGAATGTTTTCGCTGGCATCTGTCTTAGTGTTGGCAAGTTATTCTAGTTGGCCTTATATGTGAATGTGATTTCTTTGACAGTTGCTTTAAAGATTGCTCCACATTAATCTGCGAATTTAAGCAAATAACAGCTTGTTTGTAATTGTCTATGTTAGGATAAATATTTTCATGCTCATTTTAAGAACATCATTTGAGTTTCTGCATAAGCAAGCTCATTTCCTACATTTAAAGATGTTTATGATTTTATTAACCAGTAAGACATATTACAAGTAAATATAACTTTTAAAAATAAGGTTGAAAAAGAGTAAGACTGGACAAACATGAAGTTGAACACGGGCAAACTAGAGGAAAGAAATTGTATAATTGCAACGGGAAAGCACTTCAAACAAGTGTGGGAAAACACGGGCAAGTTGGCCCTTCTGCTACGGAGAGTGTCCCAGAAAGGGAATCCCCCAGGGAGCTGTGAAAATGCATTAAATGCCATTAGGTAGATAGGGAACAATGAGAGGAGATAGACTAATAAGGAGCAAACAAAGTTGTAACGGGGACATGCAAGGAGTCAGAATACCAGAATTGGAAGAAAGAGAAAATAGCAAACAATAAAACCCAATATGTGAAATAAAAACAAAATAAGGAAACAAAGATCCAAATGCTACACTTTAGAAGCACTTTTGTGCTTCCTCTACACTGCAGGAGAATGAAGGAAAGAATGAAAGGGATTCAGTTTGCTGATGGAAAAACACTCTCACCGCCATGTTATTAAGGAGGACATAATATGCCACATGACTTGAGTGTCAAACGACTGGCAACGGGCAAATTAATAGTAAAAAATACATCTACAAGATAAAGAACATGCACAATATAGTAGTGTCCAGGTGGTGAACCTGCTGGCAAGATGGAACTGAAATGATACTGAAGCCATAATGAAAATCAATATGAAATGCCTCAGAAGTGAAGCAGGTATTCAAATTGCGTAAAAAATAAGTCCCAGAATGTGAAAACTCTGTTACACAACACCAGTTAAAGAAAGGAAAAGAGAAATGTTGGATCAGAAAGAAGTCTACATAAAGATGATCTGAGGATTGTAGAACAAAGTGAGCATTGCCCATTCTGCTAGGCTTTAGTGGCACTAAAGGCCTTTTAAGGCAAAATATTTAGTAGATGTCCAGCTGCGCCTTTCCCCACTTACATTCCAAACTAAATGACTGAACTACAGCTTGTACCAAGATATGCTTATATTTCATCTGATAACAAAGGTGAGGATAAGAGTTGAACTGACATCTTTCCAGGGGCCCTTCTTCAAACTCTTTCACACCAGAAGGCGCGAAATGGACTCAACCAAGGACAATAACCTGTCATTTAAGGAGTTACAAGTGGGACGGACAGAATAATGCACCTATAAGAAGACTTTGATTTTTTATCTGGATGTGACTTTAGTCTAATCATGAGAGATTAGAATTCCTTCATAAACACTAGCTGCACCCACACTTTCTCTCAGAGGGGCACTCCTACTGATCTCTCAGAATCAGCACTCTGCTCTTACACTCTCTAAAATGATCTTCTAAAATCAATATCTGAAACTAAAATCTGATGAGCCACTCTCTCTCTTTCTCTTTGTGGAGCAGAAAGATGAGATCCTATCTCCCCAGCCAACTCTGTATGCCAGTAGTCTGAAAAGGTTGAGAGGTTGCCATTACTGTAAGAAGGGAACTTCAGCATCTACACTCTTGTACCAGAAAGAGTAATGCTATTCCCTATGAAGTTGCAGCTGACACAGTAAAAGGACCTAACTTAGGAAAGCACACACAAAGGTTCATTCATCAAAGGGAAAGTGCACTCTAATGCAAGAAGAATACTTCACTTGAAGACAGAGCAGTTTGTCTGCCTAGTCTGTCTACCAGTGACGTAGCGTGGGTGTCAGCCGCCCGGGGTGGAGGAAAATTTCGCCGCCCCCTTATTTAGGTATTTCAATTTAAAAGACTAAAATATACAGTAATTCTTTGCCGCCCCCTAAAAGTGCCGCCCGGGGCGGGCCGCCCCTGCTGCCCCCACTACGCTACGTCACTGCTGTCTACGTCCTGTCTTGTATATCAATTGTGAAGACAAGGGGGCACCAGAGAACCCCAAACACCAACATGAACACACCAAGACAGTCCTAGGTTCAAATAAATGGTGTTTTATTACACAATAGTTCACAAATTAAGCACAAACACAGTTATTTCTCCTCTAAATTATTATCTACCTGTATTATGATTATTGATAGAATCACAATCCAAATCGATAAAGCCTATGCTCCTTTGAGCCTGGCTATGATATGTAGTGCTCTTTGTGACACTACTGATAGGACCATCGATGCTCTAATAGCCCACAGGCCTAAACTTTGTCCTGCAAACCCTTTTTCAAATGCCTGGTCCTCTCTCTCATCATCTTCCTCCTACTCTCCCTTCTCTTCACAAGGCTAGCCCTTGACTCCTCTTTTTCCCAAGTACAAGCTCCTCAGTATCAGGAAATAGAGGTCCTGTTAAGGCCTTTTGACCCAGGAATACTTCTGGTGATATTTGAGTAGTGAAATGATACTTTGGGGTCTTCCAGAATCTCATAAAAGTAGCAGGACTGATGGAGCTCATTATTGGGCCACTTGATTTACAGTATCTGCCGCTTGGGTTGTCTCTGGGAATTATAAATCTCAGACATCCCGATGGGAACTCCGCTAATCCAGCAGAATATGGCTGCTTCCATCTATCAGGCTAGCAGGGTGCCTTTAAAGAACACCAAAACCATTCTAATATAATTTCTCTATCCCATCCCAGGATTATTCTTCTTGGCATGCCATCCAGGGTGCGATAACACCTGCAGTTTTTGTTGCTACCTGGCTTTTCCTTTCATGTTGTAAAAAACATGCTAGTATTTTTGTCTTTTCTAATTCTTCTGACCACTGTTCACCCAAAACACTATTCTTGTTCTTTTTGTTTATTATTTGGTAACAACCGCTGCTTTTTTGACAATGTTGTTTTGCAGTTAGGTGTTTGACTTTCTTCACTCAAAATAAATCAGTGATCTGTAAGCAGCAGGAAGTAATTAATATGGCTGGTTCCTTTTTAGCTGCTTGATTGGATTGGGACAACAATCAATTGGAAATGCAGAAGGAGGTTATGTTGGAAATTTTATTCTATTTGACACTATACTATTTTATTATTTTGATTGATATGGAGTGTGGCAACTGAGAATGGTGGCCAGGTGACTGAGTTGGTAATTTATTTTAGATGGCTGCTGCCATAATGGCCTAAACATAAAACACAGATGGCACTTCATCCAATGTCTTTGCATGTACACAATGGTCTCCTTCAAATTGCTTTGTTTCTCTCTTTTCAAAGGTTTTTAATTTATAATTTTGAAAAAGCTTTGACGATCTATTCCTTGTTTTTTTGTGAAATTCATTTTACTTTTCAAAAAAAGAAACTGACAGGTTATTAAGTGTTAATAAAAGATTAAACAAAACTAGTTACATTTGTTACATCACTGCAAGTGATAGTTTCAAAATCTAATTTAAAGCTTCTAGATGAGTGTCCCTGAGAGAACCTTGTGATTCACTTCAAGTTTTGCTGATACAAGTCAACAACTGTTTTCTGTAGTGTCTCTCAGCGTTTACAATGAGCCACTGAGTATCATACTTCTAAAATACTCATGTTAAAATAAAATTTTAAAAGAAATGAAAGAAATAACATGAAGTTATAATCAATACAAGAACATATACCCTACTGGTAATTATTCTGATGGAAAAAGAAACACAACAATCTTTCTTGGACTGGAATTACAACCTTCATTGCTGAACTTACAATTTAAAAACAAAACAATTCAACAGGGAAACAAGAACAACCCAGAACGTTAATAACAGATGTTCTGCAGTCTTTCAGTATCTTGAAGCCACCGCTGCTTAACACCTCTGGAGCCCAAAAGATGATAAGCCTATGCTTCTGCATTTTGTGATGTTATTCTAGTCCATTCCGGCAGGAGGCCCTGATAAAGTTGCTGGCCATTGGTAGGCAGAATGGTCAAGTCTCTAGATCGTAGTTTTTTAAAGTATGTGTCCCAGCCCAAAATGAGTCACAGGTTGCCCCCTTTTGGGTTCCGCTTATCATTGCATTCAAAGGGAAAGGGTTGCATATGGTTTGTGTCTTGTGAGGGGTCACCGTGGGCAGTTTAATCAAGTCACATTGTTCCACCTTGACTGTCAGCGTCAATACTCCAATGGGGACCACTGCCAACCTGCTATGGTAATCTCTGGAAATTCTCCAAGGTGGCTTCTATGCTTGTCAGCAGTGTCACTTGAAGGGCGATCCCCTTCCCCCTCTATGACAGTCATTGGTGGCAGTTCTCCAAGAGGGACCTCTTCCAATCTGACAGTCATCATCTACTGGGCCTCAAAGACACTAAAAAGGGCAAGATTGGGTTGTGAAAAAAAGTTAAAGAAACACTGCTCTAGATGGTGTGATCCAGAGTGTCCTAAATGTTCTTTATACATTTAAGAGGCAGGCTAAAGCAGCACTTGAACATCACCATTCATTGTCCCTTAGAACATCAGAACATTTTTGATGAGCCATTGAGCCTAAGAAACTCATCAATTCTACTCACTTAGTTTCTCCATTAATTCAATTTTTTGCAAGTCCTCAAGGTACTACATTACCATGTATGGAAAATCTAGGTGATTAATTCCGTGTGTCTGTAATTCTCTGAGGGCGCGAAATCCACTCTCAACGAGTTTCCATCTTTCCGTGTTCTTGTTAAGAAATATTTTTTAAAGTAGCAACTGGGATCAACCATAATATGTTTCTTCATAATTTTAATCAATTAATTCATGTCACTTATTAATCTCCATTTGTGTAGAAAAGACTCAGCTCTTTTAATCTTTTCTCATAGCTCATATCTTGTAGTCGTAGCATCAGCCTAGTTCCTCTTCTTTTGACTTTCTCTAATGCTGTGATGTCGTTAATATAATATGAATGCCAAAAACTGCACACAGTACTCCAGATAAGGCCTCACTAGTGCTGTATAAAGGGCATTTCTCTGTCTAGATTTAGGATGTGGAGAGTCCACAACGCCTTTTTGAGGTCCTTCTTGTAATGTGTACTTTCAGGTTTTGATCCTCCCATTGTGTTTTCAAATATAAAATTCTTCCAGCTTACGTGTAACGTTTATTTACATTAAATTTCATCTGCCTCAAATGGGCCCAAGCCTGTCTTGTGTCCAGATCCCTCTGTAATGATTCAGCCAATTCCACATTATCTGTGATTCCAGTTTAGCATTATATCTGCCTGCTCAGGACAGCTGTGTCCACAGCAGCTCTGTGTCACCTGGCATTGTCCTTCTGCAAAGATAAATGTTTATGAGGTGAGAGCAAAGGGCCTAGGCAAGGTTGTCTTGCTTGAAGGCCAGCAGCATGAAGCCGGTCTATCTCTGATGCAGACATGCAGTTTGTTTTAACAGCAGTTTTGATGGCAGATCTGAAATGATCTCTTATAAGGACCAATCTGATGTGCTATTCTGAAGGGATCATTTAAGGATGAAGAGATCTTAGACCTCCATCTGTCAAGCTGATCTGTAACAACCTTGTCTGTAGTTTGCACATAGTATTGTTGCTTAATCCATAGTGTCTGGTGATGCTGGCATATGACATGCAAGTCTGCCACTCTACCTTTTACTCTGGTGATATCTGAGCCACTTTGAAATACTCAGATAGCTGACAAAGTGGGCTTTGTCTTGTTGTGATCTAAGCTTTGAATTAAGGTCTGCAGGTGACCTGAACATTCATTCAACCTGCCTGGGTAAAAGTGCACGTAATGAGCTTTCACTGCACAAGCAGGATTGCTGATCAGACAGCCAAAACAAACTGACACCTTTCTGTGAAAGTACACAAGCCTTAATTATAGTTTTCCTATTCTAGGAAATTTTGTATTTGTATTTTTCCATCTATATATAAAAACATAATAAAAAAAACTCAAAGGACGGGAAGCTGCCATCTTCCATCAAAATGGAGATGAATTCTTTCAAACGTGAATGTAATACAGCATATGGTATGTTGCTTTCAGCAGTTCTGAAAAATAAGCTGTTTCATTATTTGCCAGTATCATCAAGTACAGAAAAATATATGGTACAATAATTACCTGTTCTTTAATTATCAGATTGTTTACTGAATTATATAAATAGCAAAGACTATTTTCAGAATTACGAACACCATGAAGTCATTTTTAAGTAGCATAGTGAAAGTTCTCACATTCTTTTTTATTTATTTCAAGTATCTAGAGCCAAAATTCCAAGCTTGCCTGAACAACTCTAATTAAGCAATTAGACGGAGCACTTCACATGATCTCACCTTTCCTTTGTTAAAGCATTAAATGCCAAACTCTGCTTTAATCTCAAATTATCTTCTAATTCCTTTTCTGTTCTTATAGTGCCTTAAAAAATGCATGCCATTATCTGTTTTTTATATTTAAGACTCTCACAGTCTTGGTATCTGATGCATGAAATTGACAAATTACAGTATATACATGATTCACACTTCCATCTTTATAAAAAAAAGCCAAAAGTTAAATAAAATGAAATGTAATTCTCTAAGTATGCATTTAGAACAGTACTTTGTTGGGCCACCTTTGGTAGGTCTAACAACCAGTAACCTTTATTGGACTGCATATTGTAATGGTGCAATGCTGGTACGTTTCTCCTTTCACAGTCAAATTAGTTGGGAACATTGATGGACAGCTGATTTGTACATTCGCCCTGCAGGGCAAAACACAAATACAAAAAAAAGTGAAAAATTACCATTAACAAGTGAGAGTTTAAAATAAACAAAAAGTGAGAACTTGAAATTAACATTAAAAAAATGACAGCGTGAAATCAGCATTAAAAAGTGAGAGCATGAAATCAACCAAACTCACAACGGAAATAAACTTCACAATGGAGATGACAACTGAAATGATGCGCACCCTCTGGCAGCACAGGAGCCCCGCTTCCCGCAGCATGCTGGTGCTGGAATTTACCCCCTGAAGTGCCATGTAGAAGATGTGTGAACAAAAACTCAGTCACGAACACTCAGAAAATCAAATTGATGAGTTGACATTAACCGCACAAAGGACCATCAGTGCTCTGTTTCACAGCTGCTGTTTTCTGCTCGCAGACAGGGCCGTGCATGGCCATCATAGCAGCAAAGGGGAAACAGAAGGTACAGTCGTATGGAGCTGCCTTGGGCACAGGTCCAAAGCGCTCAGTTGAAATTCCAGCCAAGGAATCATGTGTGGGTGGCACGGTGACACAGTGGGTAGCGCTGCTGCCTCGCAGTTAGGAGACCCAGGTTTGCTTCCTGGGACCTCCCAGCGTGGAGTTTGCATTTTCTCCCCGTGTCTGCGTGGGTTTCCTCCAGGTACTACAGTTTCCTCCCACAGTCCAAAGTCATTAGCGATTCTAAATTGTCCCTAGTGTGTGTGTGTGTGTGTGTGTGCACCCTGTGGTGGGCTGGCGTCCTGCCCAGGGTTTGTTTCCTGCCTTGCGCCCTGTGTTAGCTGGGATTGGTTCCAGCAGACCCCTGTGACCATGTACTTAGGATATAACGGGTTGGATAATGGATGGATGGATGGATAATGGTTGGATGGATGGAATCATGTGTACAAAGTTTATGATGAAGTAAATAAACACACTTATTTTATTTTGTTGTTATTCTTTAATGATGTATTATTTATGTGTAAAATGTTTAATAACACACAACCCATTTTGGCCACCTGGTAGCTCCATTTTTCTGGGTGCAAATCCCGTCCCCAGCCACTTTCTGGAAGGATTTTGCACACTTGTGAAAGACTTTTTCCTACTATCTGTGACTATGGTGACTTCAACAAGACCAACAGAGTGTAACTACAGCCCGCAATACCTATGAATTCAGTCACATAACTCCTACAACATTAGTTCGAAATACTTTTAGAATGCCAATTGAATGCCCGGTTGCACTTCTACAGGGTCACATGACTCAGAGTGCATTGCAGACTGCAGTACCTATGAGTTCAGTCACAACATCACGAAACGCCCTCAACGCCAGTCACGAAACACCCATCACATTACACTATGATTAAGATTAGGTTTGTGGGAGGGTTATCTGAATAAAGGGCACATTACACTATGATTAAGATTAGGTTTGTGGGAGGGTTATCTGAATAAAGGG